>CM042553.1:3507519-4157519 GCA_023630585.1 Cranoglanis bouderius | reverse complement strand
CTGGTATTATGCAGAATTCATTCATCCATCAATAATGGCAAGCTGTCCTGGACCCACAGCAGCCCCAAACCTTGATACTGCCACCTCCATGCTTCATGGCTGGGATGAGGTTCTTATGCTGGAATGCACTGTTTGACAAACATACTGCTTTTCATTTAAACCAAAAAGTTCTCTTCTGGATTAATCTGTCCACAAAACATTCTTCCAATATGCACCTGGCTTATACACATTGTCGAGCAAACTTCAGATGGGCAGCAGTGTACATTTTTGGTGAGTAGTGGTTTCCTCCTTGCTATCAGCACACTGTTCTTCTTCACTTCCTATAATAATATTCGCCACGCCCTTGGAGTGATTTTTTGCTGTCCAGCCACTCCTTGGGAGAGTAACAGTGGTGCTGAATTTCCACCATTTGTAGGTCATCAGCCTCACAGTGGATTAGTAGTACAAATGGTTTTGTAACATTTTCCAGCCTGGTGAGCATTGATGATTCAGGCATGGCACACTAAATAGAAACACCTTTAGCAATCACAACATGAAGTAGAAATTTTGGCCCACTCCTCTTTACAGCATTGTTTCAGTTCATTGATGTTTGATGCCACAGCATCTCAATTGGGTTAAGGTCTGAACTTTGACTTGGCCATTACATCACCTCCTTTAGCCATTCAGATGTTGATTTGCTGGGGTGCTTGGGATCATTGTCCTGTTGCATGACCCAATTTCAGCTCAGCTTAAGCTGCTAGACAGCTGCCTCACATTGTCTCAAGAATATTCTGGTATAAAATGTTGTCTCAATGACCTACTATTTTCCCAGGTGCTATGGCTGAAAAAAAAGCCTAAATCATCAAGCCTCCCCCACCATGCTTGACAGTTGGTATGAGGTGTTTGTGGCGATATTCTCTGGTTTTCACCAGACATGGCGCTGTGCATGATGACCAAACATCTCCACCTTGGTCTCACCTGTCCTCAGAATATTGTTGTTTTAGAACTGTTGTTTGTTCAGATGCAATTTTGCAAACCTAAGTCATGCTGCCATATTCTTTCTGGAGAGAAAGCCATACTTTTTCAGTCTTGTGCTGATTGTGCTGTCATGAACATAAACATTTAATGTGCTTACAGGGGCCTGTATGCCACATGATGCAGCTCTTGGGTTATTCTTTGTCTATGAGCATTAATCGGTCTAACTTTGGACTGAATCTGCTGGGATATCCACTCCTGGGAAGTTTGCCAACTGTTTTGAAATCTCTCCATTTGAAAACAGTCCTTCTCACTGTAGAATGGTGAATTTCAAGTCACATCCATGAATGATGAGAAGCAACAATTGCTTCTCTGAGGTCATGGTTGATGTCCTTTCTTCTTGGCAGGATTTAGACACACACTGGAGTGCTCTAGAACACCAAACTGCCAAAATTTCTGCTTTTATAAAAGTAGTCACACTTCTTGATGATTAACTAATCACCTGGCTGCTAATTATTCTCAACACTTGTGGAAGTAGAAAGGGTGTACTTATTTTCCCCACCTGGTTTCTGAATGTTGGTTTACTTTATGGGGGGAAAATGACTACATATTGAACTCTGTTGTTTTTTGTTGTCACCTGAGGATTTTTGTTTGTTTATAGAAATTGTTTACCACACAATTGTTATTTAGGTCCTGATAAATATAAACTTAAAATTGAAGGAGGGTGTAAGAAACAGGTGCAAGGGTACAAGAGTTACAAGAAACAGCATACAATGAAGTCAAATTCAGGTTATAAAATAATAAATCACTTTACTAGAAATAGGAAATGCCCAGGTGCTCAATCTCACTTTGAGTTGCTCTTGCTTATGCGCGTCATGGGGAGTCACATTGGCCGGCTCACATGATCGAAGGTAATCGACGTCTTGCCGCGCAGACGTGATTTGCAATCTGTGCAGTGGTGCGTCTCGGTGCGATTCTTCCATTAGTCCCGGGGGAAAAATAAAAGTCAAGATTTTGATTTGAAGTGCACAGAAGGGTCCTGCTGCTTCATGCATTACTCTCAACTTTGGCAGTGGTTGGATTCAACTTGCAAATGATGATAAAGTAATATGAAAGGAAAGATGAATGCATTTTGGTGAGTGGAATCTAGTGTTGCTGCATATAGGGCCCAAGTGCACACAAAACTAACATTTTTTTTTTTTTTTTTTCCCCCACTAAGGTGTTTCTTCAAAAGGTGTCTCTTTTCATCTGTTCACTACAGTGCTGGACGAGCGAGCGCGCGTGCGCGCGAGAAAGATCGAGAGTCCATCCCTTGGTGGCTTTTATCCCAGGGGCTCTCAGTGGAGTCACCTTCCCCTTTCTCCTTTCTTCCAATAAGATGTGGGAAGTGGTAGCGCCTACTAGTGGTTAGTGGCAGGTTAGGTATTTACACTGATGAGCTACATTTATAGGCTAGGAGGAAATCAGCCCCAGCCTAGTTTCTGTGTATTTTTCTTAAAATTATTGATGGTGCTGTTGTGCATGGTCTTCACAGATTATCATGGGTACACAATATGTATTTGATAAGGTATAAAGTTTATTCAATTAGATAATTTGACAGGTGACTGAAAATTGGTAAGCAATTAAATTTGTACTTTGTCACATAAGGACACATGATTACATCTCCATATCTATTCCAATTCCCTTTCAACAACCTCAAGCATTCCTGTCATTCCATAACAATGTTTTAATACTACATTACCTGATTTACTTGATGCTTACTTTATGAGTGACACTGAGATGCTATGAATATTTTCTATATGACACCCATCTGAAAATGTATGTACTTCAAATGAAATTAAAAACAAACAAGCAATAGTCATTTAAAATGAATTCAAATTGGGTTTACAAACATACTCATTCAACCATAGTTTAGCAGTAACCTGATCTACTTTACTGGCAAATTGGCAAGTGCATTACTCCATCAATGCACTGTTGACGGAAGGACAAGTTATTCATTAGTCGTTTTCCATACTGGCATGTAAAGGTAATTTTATCTCCATGTGCTGAGTACATTGTTCTTTTTGGCCCATAATATTGCCTTATGTTGTTGGCATCCATTTTTTCTATGGTCAGAATGCAGGGTTCTGAAATAGAGATCAATATAAAACTTTTTTTTTTTAAATCAACAATACATCTGAACTATCATTACAATATGGATATGGTGCCTTGCATAAGTATTCACCCAACTTTTCCTTATTTTGTTAAAATCTGCAACTCAATTTGACTTAATTGGGATTTGTGGCATGAATTGCACAAGGTGTTGGAAACATTACTTTGAGATTTTGGTCCATGGTTGCATCACATAATTGTTGTAGGTTTGTCAGCTACATAGTCATGCTGTGAATTTCTCGTTCTACCACATCCCAAAGGTGCTCAATTGGATTCAGATCTGGTGAGTGGGGAGGTACACTGGGAAGTACACTGAACTCATTTTCATTATCGTGGAACCAGTTTGAGATGATTTGTGTTTTGTGACGAGGCACACTATCATGCTAGAAGTAGCCATAATTAGACAGTATATTGAGGCCGTAAAGGACTACACGTGGTCAGCAATAGTACTCATATAAGTTGTGGCATTCAAACTATGCTTGGTTGGTATTAAGGGACTCAACCTGTGCCGGGAAAACATTCCTCACATCATTACACCACCACCACCAGCCTGAACTGTTAACACAAGGTAGCCTGGGTCCACAAATTCATGCTGTTGATGCCAAATTCTGACACTTCCATCTGCATGTCACAGCAGAAATCAAGATTCAGGAGACCCAGTGTGGCCTTCTACTGTTGGAGCCCATCCGCTTCAAGGTTTGATGTGTTATAAGGCAGATATCGTGGTCGAAAACAGGCATAAACTAGGCAAAACAGGAATCAATAACATGAGGACAAAAACAGGGTCAAAACCAGGAAACGATAAGCAAGATCAAAGGCTAATGGGTAACTGGGCTAATACTTCAAGTCTGAATACGGAAACACAAGGGGTTTAAATACAAAACGTAATCAACGGAGATAACACAGAACAGGTGAGACATTAGAGACAACCAATAACAGAACAGGGGCGGAGACAGGACATGAATCAAAACAAAACACTTGTGTGAAAAGTAAACAAAGTGAATGTCACTGAACACGGAAGCGCTTTACTTCACGGCAGAATCGTAACACAGATATGTCTGTGTTTTGATATGACTGATAAAGCAAATGTATATACAGCATAATTCATTTAAAGGTAAAACGTGCTACTGTTGTTACTTCTAATGCCATGCGCAGCCATGTTGATTTGACATCACTCCGTAAACTGAGAAGGAACTTGTAGTTGAGAAAACTACCCGAAGTTGATGAGTTGGAATTTTAAGATGAGTGGGTGTTTTCTATGGCTTTTACAGTTTGGAGTTTGCGAATTACAAGTTTCGACTGCTGCGCTTCAAAAACACTGGCTGGCAGTGGTGTAGTGTGACGAAGTAATAATACTTCGTTACAGTGCTTAAGTATTTTTGGGGAGAATCTGTACTTAACTTGAGTTTTTATATTTCTGTCAACTTTCACTTTTACTCCACTACATTTCCTAAATAAAATGTATACTTTTACTCCAATACATTTCCCAGAGCATCTTCGTTACTAGAAAATAAAATCGGAAGAACACAGACCACAAGCAAGCAGATTTGACAAATCAGTGGTCTGGTGCTTGCAATTTAGATCACTGGTTAAATCCCATTACGCAAACAAGTGCTCTCAAAGCAGTGGTTAAGTTTCAGTTTCCACTCAAGCCTAGGAATTCCACTCGACAATAGTCACAATGTTAGTTATTAGCAGACAGCCAAACTCTCCCGGAAGTTCCGGGAGTCTCCCGCATTTCAATAGCGGCTCCCTGACACCAGCAATTTGTTTTGTTCGAGCGAGCGAGAGAGAATTCAATGGTCATTTCTAGCAGGCCTAGTAGATGGGCTCTGGAGAAACTGAGAGAGCGAGTGACAGAAGTGGTGAGAGAGTGACACACTTGTTGCTCAAACTGTAAAGTATATTAAAGTTCTGCCATACTGTAGAAGACAGACAGTCAGCCATATGGAGAGTTGTTTACTCTGTAAGTTTTGCAGTTAGGCAAATTGAACAACATGTTGCCCCTGACAAAGCTGCTAGAGACTGAGCTCTTTGTTCCTTTCGAGAGCTTCAGCTTGAAGACTTTGTTTTGTAGGCTCCATCATTAAGGTGGTGTACATGCTTAAAAAACTTTTTAAAACTTTTTGTATTACAAGCATTTACTTGTACTTTTACTTTCAATACTTAACTACATTTAACATAAAAAAAATACTTTTCATACTTAAGTACAATAAATATAAGATACTTTAAGACTTTTACTCAAGTCATATTCTAAAAGGTGACTTTAACTTCTGCCAAAGTCATTTTCTGGTAAGATACCTGTACTTTTACTCAAGTGTGGCTTTCAGGTACTTCATCCACCACTGCTGGCTGGAACAATCTCTGTAGGTGTCATTTGTAATCCAGACGAATCTGATGACTTTTAGGTTGAATACTTTTGCAAGGCACTATATATTAATTTCAAATTCAAACACAGTCTTTTGACTTTGTACTATAAACAAAAGAATAATTGCCTATTCATAAGCATAAACAAAGATATGCTTAAAATCCAAAATTTATAGGGAAAGAGTATTCAGACACTAAAATAGACACTAGACATTAAAATAGACAACAGACATTAAAATAAATCAAGTTCTAGATATAAAAGCTGCAAAAATATTCTTGTGCAAATTGCACAAGTCAATATAAAAGACGTTGACATTGGTTGGGAAGATTTCATGGAAGTAACAATCATGGTAAAGGTGAAGGAGCTTCCTTAAGTTCTCAGGGACAACATTATTAAACTATTTTATTTAATTAAGCTATTTTAATGTTATGGAATGTTCAAGACTCGTCTTCAGGACTAAGGAGTTTGCACTTTCTTTTCTTTTTTCTTTCAGCATGCTCTGTTTTTTTTTTTCTCATTAACTTCAAGAGAGGGTAAACAAACATTTTTCTGTAACATTTAATTTTGTGCTAGAAAACTAATGTTTGGAATCCAATTTTTTTTTACTGACTTCATAATGTAGAAGTCATAAAATAAAAAAAATCTATAACAAAGTTTGTACAAAAAAAAAAAAAAAATAGGGTGCCTAAAACTTTTGCACAGTGCTATATACAGTGGGTATAGAAAAGAATCACCCCCCTTTAAAATAATCACATTTTGTTGCTTTTCAGCCTGTATTATCCAGCTGTATTTACTCAGTGCAACTTATAACATCCAAGTGAAAGATATAACACCAACATGTCAGAGAAAAAAAAAACAGAATCACTGAGTTGGAAAAAGGATCACCCCCTTGCTTTAATTTGCGTTATTTTTTTAATTACAGCCTTTGGTCTGTTGGGATATGTCTCTACTAACTTTGCACATCTAGACTTTGCGATATTTGCCCGCTCTTCTTTGCAGACCGTTTGTGGACTGCAGTCTTCAAGTCATTCCACAGATATTCAATGGGGTTTAAGTCTGGGCTCTGACTAGGCCATGCAAGGACATTCACCTTTTTCTCCTTCAACCACTGTGTGGTCAGTTTTGCTGTGTGCTTTGGGTCATTGTCATGTTGGAAGGTAAATCTACTTCCCATCGACAACTTTCTGGCAGAGGGCAGCAGATTTTCCTCAAGAATTTGACGGTATTTTGCCCCATCCATTTTCCTTCTATCCTGACAAGTGCTCCAGTCCCTGCTGCAGAGAAACACCCCCATAACAGGATATTACCACCCCCATGCTTTACTGTAGGAATGGTGTTATTTGGATGGTGAGCTGTATTGGATTTCTGCCAGACATAACATTTGGTGTTGAGGCCAAATAATTCATCTGACCATAACACCTTTTCCATGTGGCCTCAGAATCTTCAAGGTGCGTTTTGGCAAAGCTCAGTCGTCTGTGGATTTTTTCTTGCAACCCTCCCATACAAGCCATATTTGTGGAGAAATTGTGATATTATTGTCACATGCACACAATGACCACTCTTTGTCATAAATTCCTGCAACTGCTTCAGAGTTGCTGTAGGCCTCTTGGTAGCCTCTCTGACCAGTTTCCTCCTGGCTCTTTCATCCAGTTTGGAGCGATGTCCTGATCCAGGGAGGGTCTGTGTTGTACCAAATACCTTCCACTGCTTAATAATAGACTTCACTGTGCTTCTAGGCATTGATAAAGCCTTTGAAATCGTTTTGTATCTATCTCCTGACTTGTGCCTGTCCACAACTTTATCCCGGAGATCTTTTGACAGTGCCTTGTCACCCATAGTTGATTGTTTGCTTGAGTTGCACTACAAAATGCTCCAGGAAAGCTCTTTTCATGCTGAGCTAATCAAAATGACCACAGCTGATCACAGTTGAAAGTCAAATGGCTTTGTGTGCCATTGAGAAGGTGATTAGCTACACCTGATTGAGTTTACAAGTCAGTTTTAGGAGGGGGGTGATCCTTTTTCCAACTCAGTGATTCTGGTTTTTTTATTTATTTATTTATTTTCCTGAAATGTTGATGTTATATCTTTCACTTGGATGTTATAAGTTGCACTGAGTAAATACAGCTGGATAAAACAAAAACCGTGTCCGTCTTCATTTCAAGTGTGATTATTTTAAAAGGGGGTGATTTCTTCTCTATACCCACTGTATATATATATATATTTGTTTGTCTATTTAGCTAACACGTTATTCTGTTAAATTACCTTTGGCTATTTCTCATGTTTGATGTTAATTTTGTTTTATATAAAACAATTTGGTGCCAGTATGAATTACCTATATGAATAAAGTTTGTAATAATTCCCTACACATTTGTTCAAATCCCATATTCAGTGTAGCTGTACGTACTTAAACATCGCACAGATCCGTTCCATGTTCCTTGTACACAGGTCTTGAAGGACTGGTGATATATAGTGTAATACAGTTGGCACCTGTATTCAACTCTTTCTCCAGAGCTATAGTAAGATTTTTGTAAAGTAGTTAAATCTGCAAATTCAATGTGTGGTGGGGGACCACAACCCTTGTTCACTGTTAACACAAACAAAAATATATATTAAGAACATTACATTTAAAGTATTTTTCCTTATTTACAGTAATTAATGTTTTAGATATTTTGCATTTGAGTGAGGGCAATCTGAGTATAGCAGGTTTTCACCTGAACATATAGGGTATGGACTACTCCATGTTCCATCTTCTCTGCATGTAATTGATGATTGTCCTGTCATAGTCCAAAAAGGATCGGTACATTGGAAGATTAAAGAATGTTTAGGTTTAAATGGTGGGGAAACTCCTGGAAATCCATGAACAATTTTTACATTTGTGAGTTTTCCTTCTTTGCAAGTAACCTCTGTGAAACAAGCGAGAGAAACAAGTTAAAAGAAAATATAATCAGAAAATCATTGGACAATTACAGTATTTCTTTAAATGAATGGAGGACAATCAACGCCTTCAGAGGCAAATCCACTGCCTTGGTGAGAGCTGACTCTTCTATGGCTGATGAGCTGAAAACTTTCTATGCACGCTTTAAGGCTAACTGTGCTAATACTAGTCTGCTGACTAGCACTACAGGAAGAAGCAGTTCTGTTAGCGATAAGAGTGTGATCACCATCTTGGAGGCCGAGGTTCGGAGGCCTCTGAAGCGTTTGAACATCAGGAAAGCATCAATGGCATTTACAGCAGTGTACGGAGATCCTGCGCTGATCAGCTTGCTGGTTTGTTCACTTCTATCTTTAATGAGTCCCTAGCTGAGTGTGTGGTCCCCACCTGCTTTAAAAAATCTGTTGTCATTCCTGTGCCTAAGAACAATAAGCAGTCTTGCCTAAATGACTATCGTCCTGTAGTCTTAACATCATTTGTCATGAAGGTTTTTGAGAGGCTTATCAAAAACAAAAACATCTGCTCCTCCATCCCTGACACCATAGACCCACTCCAGTTCGTCGCACACAGGTTGGCCTCCAAGCACAGGGACCTCTGCCTTAATGCTCCCATCTGTGACTGGGTCCTGGACTTCCTTACTGGCAGACCCCAGGTAGTGAGAGTGGGTCAGCTTATCTCCAACACCATCATCCTGAGCACCAGAGCCCCACAAGGCCCTGCTCTACTCTCTCTGCACACATGACTGTGTCCTCTCCCAGCTCCACCTCTCTCATCAAGTTTGCTGACAACACAGTGGTTATGGGTGTCATCTTCAACAACGACGAGGCCGCCTACCTTGACTAAGTGGAGAAACCCATAGCTTGGTGCCAGGCTAACAGTCTCTCCCTGAATGTCAGTGAAAGCAAGGAGCTGGTTGTGGACTTCAGGAAGAGGCAGCAGAGAGCTACACCCCACTCGAGATCGAGACCCCCGTGGAGAGAGTGAGCTTCAGGTACCTTGGAATACACATCTCTGAAGACCTGACCTGGATGCATCACACTAAAGCTCAGGTGAACAAAGCCACACAAGAGTTGTCCCATCTGAGACTGCTGAGGAAATTCAGGGTCTTCCCAGCGATCCTGAAAACTTTCTATACTGGGGCTATAGAAAGTTTACTGACTCAGTGCATCTCAGCATGGTATGGAAACTTCTCTATTAAGGACCGCAAAGCCCTGCAGAGATTGGTGCGCTTAGCTGAGTGCATCTCCAGGTCTGCTCTCCCCTTTCTGCATGACATCTCCACCAGGTGATGCAGTACAAGAGCTGCTAAAATCATCAGGGACACCACCTACCCCGGTAATTGTCTGTTTAGCCTGCTGCAATCAGCTAAGCGCTTCCATAGACTTCTTAACAGGGACATGTCCACCAAACAGATCCCTTAGGACTCCATAAAGATGCTCTTGTCACTCTGCACTCTATTGACACTCCACAGACTGCACTTTGCATCGTTACTAGACGTAACATACTGCATATTTTGTACATCCATTTTTTTTTTTTCACACATTCCCTGCTTATTTCATACATCCCTTATTGCACATTTCTGTACATATATTTCATATTTCTTATCTTTTTTTAAATTTATTTTATTTCTATTCACTCTGGTCTTTTAAATTTTAATTTAGTATTTAATGCACAGTCTAAAGAGGAGTAGCAAGGTTTTCATTTCACTGCAAGTTATATATTGTGTATGTGACAAAGAAAAATCTTGAATCTTGAAAAGAGCTCCCTAAAATTGAAACAGGCCATGCAATTCATTGGCATGAGGAATTGGAAATGCTAACCACCCTGCCAACATGTTGCAGGTTTTATTGCATATGCCAATTTAATTAAGGCAGGTACAGTAAGGCATGTACGGTACTGGCTGCTGCTGAGGATGCATGATTGCTGACTCCATCCACAATGGTATTTACATTGGGTCTGGTGGAATCAGCCTGCAGTCAGACCCCAAATACCACAGACAGAGAGGCATCCTCCTCTCAGGGAGAGGGGTACAATTCTAGTTCACTGAAAACATGAGCTTTTTCATACAAAAGATGGCCACTTTTGAGCAGTGCCCCATCAGAGAGATAGATAAATGTCACCTCGGTGTGTGATCAGAACATATCCACAAGGTGGAACTCTATCTGGCCCTCAAATTCTTCATACCATTTCTCAAACACCACCACATGCTGGTTTATGAGAATGTTCTGGTTGTGAAATACAATTAATCACTAGGATGATTAATCTTGAGCATCAAGGCATTCTCCACCTTGAATGGAAGCTATTAATATATGGAAGTTTTTAATATGTGGTTCACACACTAACCTGGGCGATATGGTGCAGTTTCCTGCTTTAATTTCTGTATGTTGATTGAGCTTATAATGTTATCACAGTCCTGCTGACTTCATAGGGCATGAAGGGCAATGGTTATGTATATAAGATTAAAATCTATGGAAGGATAGTGTACTTTCATTGGACAGTGACAATATTTCTTTAAATGAGGGTCATTCCATCTCAAGTGGTCCAATGCAGGTTGCTTGACTGTTTTTAATTTTCCTTTTTTTTTTTTAGTGATTACCTCTATGTACTGGCATTGCAGAATCACCTATTTTTTTATTTTTTATTTTATTCTACTTGGTTTAACTGCGATGGCCATCTTGGCTCAGGATGGGCCTAGCTCCTTGGAACAAAAACTGATCTCTAGAGCACATTACAAGGTGTATGTGTACATATATAAACATTTTGCACATTTGTGTTCCTTAGACTTAGAGCTTAAGTCCAAATGTAATGCTCAAGATTGCCCACAGTTCCACTTTTAGGCTCAATTTATAACGGGAAAGTCTTAATTTTAAGGGGGTACCTAGGCAAGTATAGTGTGCATGCAGAGACTACTCTTATTATTATTTTTTATGGGGGTTGGAAAGTGCAATTTTTTTATTCCCCTCACTTTCGGGTTGAATATATCTGGTGGGGGGCCAGATATGAACCTGAAATTTTAACAGAAACAAGTCCTTTGTAGTAGCATTCTGCTGTAAAAATTGTGAGCTTGAGATTAGAGATAAACTCTGCAGGACAATGGACAGTGGGCCAGATTTGTAGAACCAGAGTGATCTATCATGTTGCTACAGGTGTATAGTTGGTATGTGTGAATAGATTTTATCCAAATATGGAAGCACAGTGTTGGATGTTTTACAAATGAACAGTGTCATAAACAGAGATGTGGTGCTGTTTCACCTTTGATAAAAGCAGTAAGTGACTTCTGAGCTGTAGTCACTCTACATCCTCAATATATACATCAATGCTTCGATAACTAGAATAACCTTACCCTTCTGGTGTTGTACCTTGGTTTCTTTTATTAAAACCTGGCACCCCTATGCCTGTCAACTGTGGCAACTATATTATAGGTGTACCTTCACATATGGGAAATGGGCTGCTCCATTGTCCTTCATTTGAGCAGGTGACTTCCTCGTTTCCTCTTAGAAACATGGCTGGCTGAGAGCAGTAGAACTGTAACTTATGTCCATATTTGATAGGTGCATTGTTTTGTGGAAGCCCAACCACAGACACACTGCCATGTATCTCTATAAGTTCACAAATGACTTCTGTCCAGGGTACAAAACAAAGATGTTAAGGGAACAAATGGCCAAAACAAGAGCAACCAATAATATTGCCACAAAAAACAACAATAAAAAGTTTTAAAGTAAATACCTGCATAGTACCACACAGAGGGTACAATACCTACCTTAACTTGAAACAGCGTAATACTACAGAAAATAGTAAATAAATAAAACCATTTTTCAGACATCATTAGACATCTCCTTTAGAAACCACTTCTTGACCATTGTGACCCCAATAGCTGTCCAATTTCCAACACACATCACACACTAGCATGTTCTTAAGTTTTAATATAGGAGGAAACCAGAGAACCTGCTGAAAACTAATGCAGACAAGTGGAGGACATGCACAGAATCTCCACACAGAAAGTAATTGTGTTACAGCTTGGGATTAAACCAGTAAACCTGAAGCAATGAGGCAGCAATGCTACCTGTGGCACAACATGCCACCCATTTATATTTTTCTATTATTATTAGGGGCCAAGCATCGCAGGTGTATAGGCAAAATTCATTTTACCTCTGATTCCTTGGCTCGTGCTGAGTCCATTGGACGCCATCTTTTCATTTAATTTCTGCCTACTAAATTTTCTGCCATTTTGAATTTTCTGAAAAACCTACTTTTTCAAACTCATAGTCATCATGATGTGAGAGTACCTGCACTGTTTCTGAACAGAACCACATAGCATTCATGAGATATGAAAAAAAGCATATTTTTGCTTATAACTTTTGAACAGTTTGTCATAAAATCATGACCATTCTAAAGTAATGCTTGCTTATCTCCTTACTTTGCCTCTGTTTTGCTTGGCCCCATAATTACTGTTTGCAGCTATATTTTATTATTATTATTATTATTATTATTATTATTATTATTATTATTATTTGTTATGAGACACACGGGAGGGCTGGATGCAAGTGCTGGGGAAACTGTCACTTTATTGGGGAAGTAACCAAAAGAAACGGAACACAGAATCTTGAGGCATAAATTCACAGAATATCGAGGCATAAATCCATAGAATCTCAAGGCATATATCCTTATTATAGCATTATAGCATTATATATATATATATATATATATATATATATATATATATATATATATATATATATATATATATATATATATATATATAAATTAGAATATCGTGGAAAAGTTAGCTTTTTCCCGTAATTTAATTAAAAAAGTGGAACTTTCATATATTCTAGATTCATTACACATGAAGTGAAATATTTCAAGCCTTTTTTTGTTTTAATCTTGATGATTACAGCTTATAGCTCATTGAAATAAAAAATCCAGTATCTCAAAATATTAGAATAAACAATTTATAATACAGAAATGTCGACCTTCTGAAAAGTATGTTAATTTATGCACTCAATACTTGGTCGGGGCTCCTTTTGTATAAAGTACTGCATCAATGCGGCGTGGCATGGAGGCAATCAGCCTGTGGTACTGCTGAGGTGTTATGGAAGCCCAGGTTGCTTTGATAGTGGCCTTCAGCTCATCTGTATTGTTGGGTCTGGTGTCTCTCATTTTCCTCGACAATACCCCATAGATTCTCTATGGGGTTCAGGTCAGGAGAGCTGTCTGGCCAGTCAAGCACAGTAATACCATAGTCAGCAAACCAGTTACTAGTAGTTTTGGCACTGTGGGCAGGTGCCAAGTCCTCCTGGAAAAGGAAATCAGCATCTCCATAAAGCTTGTCAGCAGATGGAAGCATGAAGTGCTCTAAAATCTCCTGGTAGACAGCTGCACAGTGGACCACCACCAGCAGATGACATGGCACCCTAAATCATCACTGACTGTGGAAACTTCACACTGGACTTTAAGCAACTTGGATTCTGTGCCTCTCCACTCTTCCTCCAGACTCTGGGACCTTGATTTCCAAATGAAATGCAAAATTTGCTTTCATCTGAAAAGAGGACTTTGGACCATTGAGCAACGGTCCAGTTCTTTTTCTCCTTAGCCCAGGTAAGACGCTTCTGAAGTTGTCTCTGGTTCAGTAGTGGCTTGACACTAGGAATGCGACACTTGTAGCCCATTTCCTGGACACATCTGTGCATGGTGGCTCTTGATGCACTGACTCCAGCCTCAGTCCACTCCTTGTGAAGCTCCCCCAAGTTTTTGAATCGGCTTTGCTTGACAATCCTCTCAAGGCTGCGGTCATCCCTGTTGCTTGTGCACCTTTTGCTACCGCTCTTTTCCCTTCCAGTCAACTTTCCATGAATATTATTCCATGAATATTGTGGTTGTGTGTACTGAACTGAGAGATTAAAGGCTCAGGAAACCTTTGCAGGTGTTTTGAGTTAATTAGCTGATTAGAGCTCTTCTCTGGTCGACATTTCTGTATTATAAATTCTTTATTCTAATACTCTGAGATACTGGATTTTTGATTTCCATGAGCTGTAAGCCATAATCATCAAGACTAAAACAAAAAAGGCTTGCAATATTTCACTTTATGTGTAATAAATCTAGAATATATGAAAGTTCCACTTTTTGAATTAAATTACGGATATTCAAATTTTTTGAGATGCACCCGTGTGTGTGTGTGTGTGTGTGTGTGTGTGTGTGTGTGTGTGTGTGTGTGTGTGTGTGTGTGTGTGTGTGTGTGTATACATATACATATATATATACATATATATATATACACACATATACATATGGTGTCATTGAAAACCAAACTGATACATTTCAGAGAAAAAAAGATACAAAATAAATAACCTAATTGCATTAGTGTGCACACAGGCTTGGGGAGTAACGGATTATATGTAATGGCGTTCCGTAATCAGGATACAAAAAATGGTAACCGTAATCCGTTACAGTTACGTCAAAAAACAAAGTAATCAGATTACAGGTACATTTTGTAAAAAAAAAAAAAAATGGGAATACTATCAGAATTACTTTTGCAGGGCGCCTAAAAAGGTCGGATTTGTGACCAAAAATATTAATTTGCGAATTATATTTTTGCTGAGATCGCCACTGGCGACAATATAAATTTACACGTTATGATTTAAAAATTGTACTGTCTTTCTAATTGCATTCTGTGAGGAGGAGCCTCTCACATAATTTGTTGTGAAGACATAATAAAATGAGACGCTGCGCACAAAGTTCAAATTTATCCACAGCGCCAAAATACGCACAGGGAAAGCGGGAATCAGCTTTCGGCCTCAGAAAGACGTGTCTAAACGAAAAATATCAGACTTTTTCAAACAATCCTCATCTCTGTTGAGCACCAATGCTGATGGCACACCTGCTAATATAAAAGCAGGCTCCAGTTGAGGATCATCACAGAGGATAATCTCTCCGTGTTACTCAATGAACACCCAAGTAAAAGTGTAGAAAGGCATTTTAAGACTTCTAGGATTCAAGAGTTTGCATGGCTCAGGTATGAACAGGGCGATAGTCAAAAGCATAAAAAAGCTTGTGACTATGTAATCACAGAGAGCTCCACAAAAACACCATTAGCACAAGCAGTGTCTCGTGCATGTGAACTACATGACGAGACCGAATGAAAAGAGCTAAAAATAAAATTCAACACCGCCTATATGATTGCATGTGAAAAGCTGCCTTTCACCAAATTTACCTCTCAGATATTACTAATGAAGAAAAATTGACTGGATGTGTGCAAGACTTATGACAACGACACAGCATGTGCTTTGAGCAGAATGCATTTAGTTGAGATTTTGCTTGTCCTACCAATATTGGCTGCTCATTGACAGGATAAAATCAAAAGTACGCAATTCAACCTTGGAAGACTTGATCAGGATCAGCACAGAGGCCCATCACTTGAACAGTTTGATCCTGAACCACGTGTCAAACGCTGGCTTTCTGCAACACAGAGGAGGCCAAACTCCACTCAATGGCCAAGTGATGCTGACATAATTATGGTCAGTGACACTGGCTCAGATTCTGTGTAAAGAACAATTCTTTGTGACTGTATATAGTTCTCAAGTTGGAAAAGACATTCAGTTCCCACTTTAAATGAACTTGGATGAAAATGCTGATGCTGTAAAAGGAGTCCAGATGTACACACATGACAGGATGACTGAAAGTAAGTGTTTTAAAATATTCAAATGTAATTTCATTCTTATGTGGCACTTAAAAAATCATTTGGCACCTGTTTTTTTTTCTTATAGGAGCCAATGGCTCCTTAATAGATTTGTTTGTCTGGAGCCCTGCTTTTGACATAGCACAATATAGACAGCTGCATGATTATAGTTCTGGTTCTCTCTTGCCAGTTGTCACTCACATGAGCAAAAAATTTATTTATTTTATTAAAACAAATCCAAACATTGAACATGTTTTTAAACTCTGAATAAGAGTATTTTAGATCATATTGCATTTACAGCATTTGGTAGACACCCTTATCCAGAGTGACTTACATTTATGTCATTTATACAACTGAGCAGTTGAAGGTTAAGGGCCTTGCTCAAGGGCCCACAGTGGCAGCTTGACAGTGCTAGGGTTTGAACTCACAACCTTCTGAGCAGTAGTTCAATGTCTTAACCACTGAGCTACCACTGCCCCGTATTATGTTTCTCTTGACTTTATTTACATATGTGACCTTGAAGTAATCCAAAAGTAATCAGATTACATTACTTTTATATTGTGATACTTGGATTACGTTACTGATTACATTTTTTATGAAGTAATTTGTAACTGTAACAGATTGCAATTTTAAAGTAACCCTCCCAACCCTGTGTGCACACCACTGAACTAATATTTAGTTGAAGCACCCTTTGGTTTTTGTTTTAATTTGTTTGGATAAATGTCTATCAGCATGGCACATCTTGACTTGGCAATATTTTTCCACTCTTTCTTGCAAAAACACTCTAGATCCATCAAATTTTTGCATCTCCTGTGCACAGCCCGCTTCAGGTCATCCCACAGATTTTTAGTTGGATTCAGGTCTGGCCTCTGGCTGGGTCATTCAAAATCATTGGCCATCTTTTGGTTAAGCCATTCCTTTGTTGATTTGGATGTATGCTTTGGGTCATTGTCATGCTGAAAGGTGAAATTCCTTTTCATCTTCAGCTTACTATCATGAGTCCCAGTTCTGGCTGAAGAAAAACAGCCCTAAAGCTTGATGCTGACACCATCATGCTTCACCGTGGGTATGGTGTGCTTTTGTCTGTGCTTTTTTTGCACCAAACATACCTTTTGAAATTATGGAATTATTATATATTTTGGAATTGGTCTCATCAGACCATAACACATTTTGCCACATGGTTTGGGGAGATTTAGTTGAGCTTGGATGTTTTTTTTGTGAGAAAGGGCTCTTGTTGAGGCACCCTACCCCATAGCCCAGACATGTGAGGAAAATGAGAGCTTGTTGTAACATGCTGAATGTAATCAGTACTTGTCAGATATTCCTGTAGCTCCTTTAATGTTGCCGTAGGTCTATTAGCACCCACCCTGGTAAGTTTTTTTGTCTTTTGTAAATTTTGGAGGGACATCCTGATCTTGGTGATGACACCGTTGTACCCCATTTTCTCCATTTGTTGATGATGGCCTTCATGGTGTTCCATGGTATATCTCATGTTTTGGAAATTCTTTTATACCCCTCTCCTGATCGATACCTTTTGACAAGTGAGGTACTGTACATGCTTTCTCAGCTCTTTGTGGACCATGGCTTTAGCAGTCAGATGAAACCAAGAAAATTTAAGAAAATCCTACAGAAATCCTAGTCTTTATTTGGGGTTAATCAGAATAATTTCATTGATGACAGCTGTATGATAATTACCTTTGAACATGAGATTGAATGTTATTGTTTCATTCTGAACACAGCCACATCCCCAATTATAAAAGGGTGTGCACACTTACGCAACCAGGTTATTGTAACTTTTTTATTTTTCCTATTTGTCCCTAAACTGTTTCTGATTGTTTTCACCAAATTTTTATATGTTGTAATTTCACATTGAGGGTGGAAAAAGTTCTGACATGATTTATCTTGGATTCATTTTTTTTTTACATCACAAAAACCTACCATTTTAACAGGGGTGTTTTTATATACACTGTATATGCATAATCTTACCTTCACATGTAGGGAATGGGCTACTCCATTCTCCATTTTCACAACATATGACTTCTTTTGGCCCTACTAATTTAAGTCCAGTAGAACGACAAGTGAATCGTAACTGATGTCCAAATTTTAGTGTGTTATCATAATCAGGAAGTCCATCCACAATGATGTTATCCTTAGCCACTGGTGGAGAACATGTTATTTCTATAAAAAAAAAAATAAATAAATAAATAAATAAATAATAACTATTATTATAATTATTTGTTTGGATAATCTAAGTGTGTGTGTGTGTGTGTGTGTGTGTGTGTGTGTGTGTGTGTGTGTGTGTGTGTGTGTGTGTGTGTGTGTGTGTGTGTGTTTGAGAGAGAGAGAGAGAGAGAGAGACAGAGAGAGAGTGAGTATGTGTTACCTTCACCACATGTTCTGGGCTATAAATAAACTTTTGACTTTTGCCATTAAACTTTTAATGGTAGCTACCAGAAAATTATTACTCTTCATAATTACTATACTCCTTATGGTAGGTGGTGCATTGTACTTAGTGTTTGTTAAATGCAATAAAGGCTTCTAAAATAAGTAGCCAAATGTCTTTTAGAAAAATGTTAGGTTACAGTTATAACCTATTCTATGAACTCCAGATAACCACCAGTGTTTCAACACTTGGATACCTTCTTATGTGTATGTGCACTCAAGTTGAGACCTTTAATGCAAAGTCAAGTGGTAACTGTATGATTAAATGCATTTATTAATTACTTTCATTCCATTTGGAACCTTCTAGCTGAGTTTGGCTTAGATTTAAAGTGATGTTGAACCCTGGCAGTTATCCATTATTCATAGAACATGGTTACATATGTTCTATTTTACCTTGCTTAACTGGCAGGGGCTGTGTTTCAACACCTGGATAACCTATACCAATAGGCTGATTGCTGCACTCACTCCCCTGAGAGACAATGTCGATCTTATGATTTGGAGAGGTGCATGGCGATGTTCAGGTAGCTCAAGAACAGACCTCTTGGAGCTCTGGTAAACTCTGTTTACACATGACATGCCAGATGAATAGTTGGTGCTTTGACCAATTAGCCACAGTGCATTTCAAATAGCTTCATAAGGTGTGTACTGCACACGCTAGAGGACATTCTGCAGATTGACCCTTATAGCACACTACAGAGTCAATCATCATGTTCTCAGATTTGAGAGGAACTTAGGTAGGAACTGTGGGTAAGGTCACAAGGTCACCATGGAACCATCCAGTCATCATTACATGCAGGGCAAGCTTATCGCTATGACATGCAGCTCTTTTCACAAACATTGCTATATGTTTAAAGTGAAAACCAGGGTTACATTGGCCCTTTCAAGGGCCTGGAGTAGATCACTGCAATAGAATACTGTCTAGTGTGGGTAGAATTAGTGAAGGATGTAGGAAAGCATACAGTAGGCTGCTTGGTCATGGATTACTGCATATTGTTCCAAAGGTTCAACTCCACTTGGAAAACCCATATTGTTGATGGAGTCAGAAGTTGGCCAGGCCCTAAGCCCCAAAGCCTGGGACAATGGCAGTATTGAGGTTCATATCTCCTCAGCTTAGTCATCAAATTCCCCCTAACTCACTCTCTAGAGAAAGGGTTTTTTTTGGACAAACGTCCCATTGGCAGCCCTTGTCCTACATGTTGGGTGGGGGGCATCCATTGAAGTTTACAATGGCTCAGCAATGAAAGAATGGATGAGGAGCAGGAGGGAGAACTGGCTGCTGCTATCCAGAACACTCTGCCAATAGGTGTAAGCTCTTGTTGTACGTAGCTTCAGCTTCAGGCCTTTGGACAATTTGCCAATGGCTATGATCTCTCTCTGCATCAGAGTTTTCAGCTGAGCCATATCTGACATTAAGCCATTTATCTGCTATGTTATATCTTTTGCCCTTTTGCTCTAGACATCATCCATCATTGTCTGGCTATCAGCCACATTGTCATTTGGATTGGATCATGTCTGACTCCAATCTGGAGTGTAGATCCAACAAGAAAGCATGCTGTATCAGCATTGTCACTGTGTGTTCTGCACATGAAGTGTCTGTTCTGACAGCTGCCTCTGATCAATATTGAGGCATCAAAATACATAACTGATACCTGTCTCCAGGTGCCAAAGAGCTATGATATTGTCCACACAAGCTTGAATCCTGCATTATCATGCTTACTTTCCTTTTTGGAACTGAGCAGTGGATAGTGGGATCTCAATTCTGCTATTCATCAGAAGTTATCAGTGTCATACAGTCACCACACGGCTTAGTGTTAAAGGTCTCAACATGTGTACCAGGAATCCAGGTGGTAAAACACCACCTCTGGCAATTAGAAGGGGTGATAAATAAACATCAGGTGCTCTCTTACCTATAGCTCAGTTTTTCTAACATGCACCTTATTACTAAGCAAAAACTTTAATTTAATGAAGAAAGTTTTAAATGTTTTTTTTTTTTTTTTCTCACAGAGCAAATAAAAATAAATATTTCATGAGCCATTATTATTTGTAAGGCCAGTATAAAATCCCAAGCATTTTAATAATGTACTAAAACCACAAATTTACTGGTACCTTCACACTCAGGCAAGTGGTTGTTCCAACCCTCAGCCAAACATGTTCTGGTGTCTACCCGACTCACCATCTGGTAACTAAAAGAAATGTTACATAAGAAGGTTGTAGAACTGAATTGTTCTCAAATTGACTGAAATTGCACCTACCCTGTTCTGCATGTGTATTTAATAGTGGTTCCATAAACAAATTCAGTGCCATTTACAAGTATAAATCGACCGTTTGGTATATCTTCAGGAAGCTCACATCGTTTACCTGTTGATTTTTGAAGATAATATAGAAGTTTATTATTTTAAAGTTAACAGAATATCACTGTGACCAAGCTGCTGGGATTGCTTAACTACTGTCAAACAACAATGACTGTCTTAAGGAATCTATCAATTATTGTAAATAATAAAAAATGCCCTACAGCAAAGACCTGTTATATTCTTAGAATTATTGTTACATAATAATAATAATATACTGTTACACTAGCATCTTTTTTTTTTTAAATAATAATAATAAAAATGCCACCTTATTTGTAAACCAGGAATTCATTTTTCATATCCCAACACACCTGACTGAAACTCTAGTCCTAAACTAACTTACTGGGCTGTATACACAAAAATATTCTCCATATACAATGAAACTGTTGACTTACGTGAACATTTAGCATTTCGAGTATTTTCCCATTTGTGTCCATCACAAACAAAGATTACTCTTCCTATATATCCCTGTTGGCAGTTATATATCACTGAGTATCCCTTAGTATAATTGCTTTTCAAAGAAGTAGGGGAAACTTCTGCATTTTCTACTGTGGGGATCTCTGGGCAGGTTGACAGTTCAGATGATGGGCCACTGTTCACACCATCTGTCACAGTAAAAATAATATGCATGTGGCATGATTTAAATTGTTATATACAACAAACAAAAATAACAATAATAAATAAAAAAAGAAATAAGAGTCTTACCATCAAATGCTGAAGTATAAACTCTGGCCAAGAAAAAAATATATAGGATGACAAGACTTGACTCCATTATTCCAGTTTAGTAAGTTTACTCACGAAGAAAATATTAGGCAGGGTTGATATTACCCAATTTAAACCTGCCCATTTCTGCACGCCTTTCTCTGACTTACGAGAAGAGTTGCTACATTGTGAAATGTGTGTTTTGTAACGCTGTTTATGTGGTTAATGATTAAATATTGTGTACACAATTACCCCTGACCCCATCTCCAGGTCTGTTTTGGAGTAAAAAGTACAAAGTGTTATTTGAACTATGTAGAA
Source organism: Cranoglanis bouderius (assembly GCA_023630585.1). NCBI lineage: Eukaryota > Metazoa > Chordata > Actinopteri > Siluriformes > Cranoglanididae > Cranoglanis > Cranoglanis bouderius. The sequence continues at coordinate 4,135,629 of CM042553.1, read as the reverse complement.
GTGAAAAAATATAGAATAAATACAGATCATTAAAGCAACACTATGCATTATATATCTGATAATTGGAGAACTCAGAAAGAATTACAGAATTAGAATTATAAGAATAAGAATTTCCTCTCAGTTTTGCTCTATATGTGTGCTATCTAGGTAAACAGATGCATCAAGACATTGAGGTCCCATGGAAATGTTGCAATATCTGTCCAGTAATGTGTGTTCTTTGCCATTTTAATCTATACTTAATCAGAGAGCAAGAAAACTCTTGCTAAGTGTTATCTCACAACTGACTGCTGTGGCCCCCTTCCTGCTCCATTGTCTTGGGATACCATCTTTGAAAACTTTACCTCTGTAGAATAACTGGATGTATGAATAGTGTTGGCCCAATACAGTTTCCACACAAAGGCCAGAATGGTAAAGTACAAAAAACAATATTTTAAACCTAAAATGAGATTGCAGAAGACTGCAGAAGGTGATAGATAGTTCAATAGCTATGTATAACATACATGTTAAACTCCTCAGTAATGAAAACAGGTTGGTCAGTCTTATTTTTCAAGACTGATTGATAATTATTATCTTCTAATATAGGCAGACTGATTAATATCTCTCTGGAATTATTATCTACTGTTAATGTAAATGTACTATATTAAATGTATTCAACCAACTTTCCCCCTGACAAGAGAGAAAGTCAGCCACTACCAAGTGTGCCCCCGGGCTGTGTACCACTGTGGAGTCATTAGGTTTTTGGGTTGTCTGTTCATCCGCCTGTCTGTCTGTCTGTGTATCCATCCAAGGTTCTTGTTAGTGTGAAGAACATGTGGTTGAATGTTTATAAGATTTATTGAATAGATCCAAACAGGGTCAGAGTCGGCATAGGTTACTTATTTTCTACATTTACAGTAAAATACTGACAAAAGGATTAGCAGTTAATTCATGTTTATTTGCACTTTTTCACAAGAGGTATATTTGCAGGATTTTATTGTAAACTATAGTACAAATATACTACAGTACATACTACTGTATAAGCTATTGAGTAATGGACTACAAGCAAAAAGGACTACAATGATTTTTTTTACTAAACCTTTCTAAAAGGTTTCTTTTCTGAACCTTGTGATTTGATAAATTACCTCTTAGCAGTCCTAGACAACTGCTTGGCTCAGGTATGTTGTCAGGACCTGCAGCTTTCCTTGGATTGACTCTGGACAGAGTTTTCCTGATGTCTACTGCAGACAAACTTAGTGCTTGGTCTGTGGGAGTTGGGGTGGTCTTCCTCACTGGCATGTTGTTCTGTGCTTCAAACCTTGTGTAGAAGTCGTTCACTGCATCTGGGAGCGAGTCTTCATTGTCACAGACAGGTGGTTTAACTTTATAGTCTGTAATGGCCTGAATGCCTTGCCACATACACCTTGTGTCCTTGGTGTTTATGAAGTGATGTGGATTCTTTCTGCATAGTTGCGCTTTGCCTCTCTGATAGACTAGGACATATTGGCCCTTGCTGTGCAGAGGGCTGCCTTGTCATCAGATCTGAAGGCATTGTCTCAGGTTTTCAACAGCACACACACTTCAGCAGTCATCCACGGTTTCTGGTTTGCACATGTGGTGATGGTCTTGAATTAAGTTACAGCCTCCCTGAACATATTCCAGTGTGCTCAAAACAGTCCTGTAGTGCTGAGATGGCTCCCTAAAACCAGGTTCTCACCTGTTTCAGAACCGGTTTGGCACATTTCAGAAGTGGTCTGTATGCTGGAATTAGCATAACAGAAATGTGACCTGAGCCACCGAGGTGGGGGCAGGGTGCAGCCTTGTAAGCACCGTGAATGTTGGTTTAAACAAGGTCTAAAGAGTTTGTACCATGGGTTGCAATATCAACATGCTGGTGGAATTTTGGCAGCAGTGATTTCAGATTCGTGTGGTTAAAATCTCTGGCAACAATGAAAAATCTGTTGGGGAGCGCTGTCTGTAAGGTAGAGTTCACATAGTGCTTCCCTAGCCTTAGTGCCAGGTGGAATGTACACTGGTACAATGAGCACGGTGGTAAAGTCTCTGGGCAGGTAATATGGTCTGCATTTCACAGTCATAAACTCCACCAGGGACGAACAGTAGCTTGAAACCACAACGGCATTCCTGCACCAGTCGTTGTTTATGTAAACACACAGATCACCACTGCGAGTCTAACTGGACAGTGCTATGTGTATGTACAGTGGTGCTTGAAAGTTTGTGAACCCATTAGAATTTTTTATATATCTTCATTAATATGACCTATGTTTTCCACTTTGCCTCAGTCCATTTTAAATGAGCTTTGGCCCAGAGAACATGGCAGCGCTTCTGGATCATGTTCACATATGGCTTCTTCTTTGCATGATAGAGCTTTAACCTGCATTTGTGGATGGCACGGCGAACTGTGTTCACAGACAGTGAATTCTGGAGGTGTTTCTGAGCCCATGCAGTGATTTCCATTACAGAATCATGCCTGTTTTTAATGTAGTGCCGCCTGTGAGCCCGAAGATCACGGGCATGCAATATTGATTTCATCCTTGTCCCTTGCGCACAGAGATTTCTCCAGATTCTTTGCAATTTTATGTTGAGGAACATTATTCTGAAATTGTTCCACAAATTGTACACGCAGTTTTTTGCAGATTGGTGAACCTCTGCCCATCTTTACTTCTAAGAGACTCTGCCTCTTTAAGATACTCTAATATACTCGATCATGTTACTGACCTGTAGCCAATTAACCTCCAGCTGTTTCTTTTTAGTAACACTTACTTTTCCAGCCTTTTGTTGCCCCTGTCCCAACTTTTTTGAGACATGTTGCAGCCATCAAATTCAAAATTACTTTCTTTTTCTTAAAATAGTACATTTCCTCAGTTTAAACATTTGATACAGTTTATATGTTTTCTATGTTCTTTTGTGAATAACATACTGGTTTATGAGATTTGCAAATCATTGCATTTTGTTTTTATTTACATTTTACACAGCATCCCAACTTTTTTGGAATTGGGGTTGTAGTCTGTGAAGTCACAAAGGAACCCAGGGTAACTTTTAAGCAACTGAAGGCCTCTCTCACAATAGCTAATGTTAATGTTCATGAGTCCACCATCAGGGGAAAACACTGAACAACAATGGTGTACATGGCAGGGTTGCAAGGAGAAAGCCACTGCTCTACAAAAAGAACATTGCTGCCCTTCTGCAGTTTTCTAACAATCATGTGGACAAGCCAGAAGGCTATTGGAAAAATGTTTTGTGGACAGATGAGACCAAAAGAGAATTTTTGGTTTAAATGAGAAGCGTTATGTTTGGAGAAAGGAGAACACTGCATTCCAGCATGAGAACCTTATCCCATCTGTGAAACATTACTGTAATTGTTTAGTTTGCTAAGCTAGCAAGCTAATGTTAGCAAACAATCTGCGTGTCCTTTTAGCATGCTACAGAGACACCGATGGTACATTACTTAAATAAAATTTGCAACGCTGTTTGAAGGCTGCACTTTGCAGAAGAAGAAGAACTTAGTAGCTAACGTTGGATGAAACTCACCCTGTAATTGGGAAGATCCAGTTTAGAAATCCAGCTCCACGCTACGGTGTCACAGTTGGCTTCCCACTGAAACAATTGTTTAAAACGTTTTTACCGTTCCAGTATCACAGACATTTTCAGATTAGAAGAGAAGGAATATCATGCATCCCTGCATAAAGCTTAACATTAGAAATTGTACAGATCTGTTAGCTGTTTTCTGTTCCCAAAATGCAATGCAAAAAATACTGTAGTACTGTTTTCTTTCCTTCGAGCAATCAATACTGTAAAATACCATTATATTTCATCTGTAATTAAGTCAGCATTTAAACATAACATGATTAAACTATTTGTATTTTGAAGTAAATTAACAGCAATTTCTAACAGTATGATTTTCTATTGATTTGTGTGTGTTATAGTTACATGTATATTTGTTCTGCAGTTGACTGTACTTTTTGTATAGTGATGATTTGAGGAAATAAAAGGAAAACAAAAATGGAAAGATATAAAGGTTAACTTAAAATGTAACTATAAACTTTTCGATTGCTTCTAATCTTTCACACTGTATTTTGAGGGCTGTAGTATGATACAAAGTTCAACAATCTAAAACAAATATGCTTTAAAAATGAAATTTGTATCTTAATTCCTTCATTGCTGGCTTGAGGAATACTTTATTTATGTGTCACAGTATTATAGTTAACTTTTTGCTTGCACCCACTGAAGGATTGAAATAAATGAATTAAATTAGCATTTCTTAAATGTGGGATTATTAAAGTCAGCAACTTAAGTTTAAAACCTGTAATGTAGGCTATTTTATTTTGCTTTTAATTCACTATGTTTTAGTTGGTGAATTAGTAAAATAATGCTCAATTTTCGTTACTCACTTCAAGCAATTGTGTAGTTTCTAATTTTATAAATAATTGGCTAATTTTTTTTTTTAATTCCTTACAAAAAAAAAAAAAAAAAACCTACAGGAATCCTGCAGGATTTTCATTTTTCTGCAGGATGCTTGCTGTTATTCTGCAGGAACAATGGAATGCAGGACACACTGACAAACTGTGCAAGATATTCCTATAGGTTTTAGAATGGAGCCTTCAGTACAACAGAAACATGCAGGAATTTCCAGCACACTCGCTGCATAAGGGGAATTTCTGATTCCTGAAGGACTGCTTCAGGAATTAGATTAATTAGGTTAATTACATTTCCTGCAGAAATAAAATAAAGTTCCCAAGTACTTAATCTATCATGCAGGACAACTTCTTATTTCCTGTAAACGAAAAAAAAAAAAAAAAATGTTATTCAGGTTATGTAGTAGACAAAATTATCTTTTAAAAATGGTAGAAACCAATTGGTTGAGTAAATGATTCAATGAGTCATTCACCATGCACAAAAAGACGCTCACTTTTCACACGTACTGGCATAACAATGTAGTTTACTGAAAGGGCCAGTAAATTAATCTTTTTTGAGCATGAATTCAGTCCTGATGGTAAGCAATATCTCTGATTAAGATACTTTGATTAAGATCTTCTCTGATGTTCTCTTTATTAAAAAATGTTCTTGGATTTTATATTATTAAATAATTAATACTGTCATATTTATGTACTTAATATTGGTATTTACAATACCAAAAAATGTAATATTGTACAAGAATAAATGGGTCAAAGCCAGTATCGCGCATAACATCTGAGGTCTGAACAGCAATGTGCACAATTTTGGTGTTAACATCTCACTAAGTGCACACAACTCAACACTGAATGCGACCCTTTATATGTAAGATGGACTGGAATATTTTTTAGGAAAAGAATGATATACAGATAAAAATAGTTTGAAATGTTTTTACTGACTTGCTGAATTATCTATGAAAAGACACAATCCCCATTCATCTGTAATTAAAGTAGAACATTATAGTACTCTGCATAGAATTAGCATATCCTCTGAAAAAAGTAAATTCATCTTTAGTGACTAGTTATAATTGTCATTCTGGGTATATGGGTCCCTCATTATTTTTCTAGATCTATTATTTTTGTAGTTACATGAAAATCTGTTAGAAGTTTAATACATGAAAGCAAGTGTAATATTGCATCAAGGCACTTCTGCTGTAAATGTGTTTTTGATGTCTTCCTGATTGACACCTGAATATTATAGATTGACCATGTTTTATGTACATTTCTTTGTCTCCAGGCAATAGTTGTTGATTGAGAGCTGTTTCGTCCTCTGATGATTTCAGTTTTCTGAAATAAAATCCAACAGGGTAGATGTTCAGTTTGTTGTTTTGTTAAATCATGAACTAATTAATTAATGCATGCCTGTATTCCTTCATTTATTACTTTGTAATCAAATTGTTAGTTTTATTGTCAGGGATAATAAAAAAGAATAATTTTGTTAAACCATTACAGAATACACCGACCAGCTATAACATTAAAACCACCAAAACAGTGCTGACTCATTGAGGCATGGAGTCCACAAGACCTCTGAAGGTGTGCTGTGGTATCTGGCACCAAGCAACAGATCCTTTAAGTCCTATAATATGTTGCGAGCTGGGGCCTCCATGGATCTGACTTGTTTGTCCAACACATCCCACAGATGCTCGATCAGATTGAGATCTGGGGAATTTGGAGGCCAAGTCAACACCTTGAACCTGATGTTGAGTTTGAAGGACAAAGTTTATATTTAGCTCTTATTAGCAGTATGATAGTTATAGCATTAAGGCAAAATGTAGCATTAAGGCATTAAGGCATAAATAAATACCAAGAGGCAAGTGTGGGGAAACAGGCATGTTTTATTTAAAAAGAAGGGCAAACACAGTTTAGTCTGGAAAGAGGAGAGCCCGTCTCGCGCTGGGAGCAGCTGGAGTGGATGGCGGAGACAGAGGAATAATGACAGGAGGGATAGCTGGGCTAGTCGGCTCATAGTCAGTAGGTGATGCAGGATTAGACAGAGTTGACACATCCATATCCTGGAAAGTACTGGGAGAAAGGGGAGCCTCAGAGTCCCATGGACATTTGTCCCCATGAGGACAATGGTCAGTTTGAGTAGAACCAGTTGAAGTAGCCACCAATGGGAAAAGGAACAGTGGGGTCTGAGTAGAACGGGTATTGGTGAAGTGCATAGGTGTCTGCGTAGATACAGACTCCACCTGTACACTTTGGGAAACCTGGACTGGGAGCAAAGGATGTGTAGGTACCGGTGCATTGTAGAGCTGCTCCAGGTACACAGAGATGCCAGTGGCCAAGTGAGTCAGCTGATAGCGACGATAGAGAGCGAGTTCAGATGTTCCAGAGGAAGTTGGGAAAGAACCACGTGGGCCGACTAGAAGGGAACACACAGGGAAATATGCACGAGTCAGAGAAGATTGGGAAAAGAACACCCACACTTGCCAAGAATTTAGCAAACTAGGCAACCAGCCAATAACAGAGACAGTATAACAGTCATGCTTGAGGAATGTATTACTTAGCTTGCTAAATAAAGCATAAATTCTAGAGACACAGCTTACAGAGTATATCCAAGGCATTTGCTTAAAAACAGCATTAAACTTAATACAGTAGTAAGGAAAGTAGCAAAAATACAATACAATGTGAAGAGTAAAGTAAAACTTACACATTTTAGGCATCTTGCAAGAAAATAGCGGTGAGGTGTCTGTTAGCAATGAAATCCGCAGACTAATGTGACAAATACTAGGAAGTGTAGGTTAAATACAAACAGTTTTTTTTTAATAACTAATGACACCAAAGGTTGAAAATAAGGGGAAATCCACAAGACAGGAACACCCAAAAAAGGACATAGGGAAGTGAGCAGAGTGGAAAATAAGGGGAAATTCAGAAAGCAGGATATGAGTCAGAAATGACGTACAAGGTGGGTTTTTCCCAGAAAAGCGGGAAATAAGGGGAATTCGGAGAAGAATGCAAACTGAAATAGGAGGGGCCAGAAGGGCCATAGTAGAAAATAAGGGGAATTTGCCAGGGCATATGCAAATTAAAAGAGGAGGCGCTTCATGGATAAATAGAGGGGATTTTCTGGGGAGTTTTGGAGAACGCAGAGAATGCAGATGTACTTGCTTACAATCACATTGAGATGTGTTTTGTATTGTGAGTGTTGTTTTCCTTGAGCTCAATGGATTTTTGTGTTTTTGGACTGCAATAAACAACGTTTGCTCTTTCTCATCCAAGCTTGAAGAGTCTTGATTTATTTTTGATAGTTTAGTAAAGTAAGATTCAGTGAGGACCAAACAGCCAGAAAAGGACTTCAACTCCACCCTGGGTGTCAGAGCTCGGAGGGGGATCTGAGATTTTTTCCGACAAACTCTCTATCATGTTCCTCAATCCATTCCTGTACAATTTTTGCAGTGTGGCAGGGAGCATTATCCTGCTGAAAGAGGCCACTGCCACTAGGGAATACTGTTGCCATGAAGGAGTGTACTTGGTCTGCAACAATGTTTAGGTAGGTGGTAACTATGTAAATGTCAATGTAACATTCACATGAATGCCAGATCCCAAGGTTTCCCAGCAGAACATTGCCCAGAGCGTCACACCACCTCCACCGGCTTGCCTTCTTACTATAATGCATCCTGGTGCCATCTCTTCCCCTGGTAAGTGACGCACATGCACCTAATCCTATGTGTGGGTAGTAAATCTAGTGGCCTAGCCAACAATGTGTACCTGGGAGCCCAGAACTTATTTAACTGTGACTTGGAGGCTATGTGTACCTGGCTGATGCCTGGGTTTAGACTAAATAATTGTCTGCATGTTCAGGTGAGTGTGTGTTAAGGTTTTTTCTTTGTGTGTGTGTCTGTATGTTGCTAAGGGCGGTGGAAAGGATAATCGGCCAGGCGATTGCGGGATCGCTAGGAGGTAATGAAATTCATGCTGCTTGATCAAATGTGAAAAAAGGGCACACTCATAATAAGACCCATAATTAAGGGTTATGTAGAAGGAGAAGCGTGGCTGATAGACTGGTGCACTGGTGTTGAGGGAGCCAATCGGTGCATGGATAGAGTTTCATGGCTGAACTAGTCATACATTTTAAAATGGCTACTATTTGCTATTGTATCAAAAAAAAAAAAAAAAATCAGTCACATAGTCAGTTCCAATATTTTTGATCATTAGAAAAATGGGTGGGTTCAAATAAAAATGGCCATGTTCTATGTTGTTTAGCACATCTAGATGTAAACATGAGGAAATGAAAGCTGAAATTCCATCATTTATGAGGTGCTACATGACAAGAAGAGAGAGTCTGTGGTGGAAAGCCAAGCAACTGAGCTGAGCTTGTGTACGTGCATGTGTGTGTGAACATGTGTACAATTTTAAGTTTTTGTGTTTAAGATGACATATTTCAGTGATGAAGGTTGCTGTAATGAAAACCAGAAATAAACATAACACTCTCTCACTAGCTCTCTGTCAGGCCTATCTCCTGTGCCTTTAAACACAACCACCAGGCCTTTAAATCTGAAAAAATATTAAGGATAAAAAAAGCAGAGGGAAGAAGGAAATGGGGTTTGTTTTCTTTGATGTCAAATGAAAAATAAATATAACATAAAACTACACATAATAAAAATGAACAATACGATTCTGATGATGTATGACTGAGAAGATGGCTTAATTAAACAATATGGCTTCCACCTTCATTATTCAGCAGCTTTTCGTCCAGCATATCATATTATTTAGCATTTTATTTTTATATATCGTGCACCAAGAGTTAATTGTGTGCACAACTCCACTATTGCTTTCATGCCACGGACAGTGTCTAAGTAAGCAAAACCATGGCTATACTAATCCTCTTTGGCACTATCTAATTCCAGAAGAATTAGAAGAATTAGTCTGGGAAAATTCTCCAGCTTTTTAAGGAATGTATGCTCAAATAGTTCTGGTGCACCATAGCATTCTTCAAGTCTTTGCTGTGATATGGTCAGTCCTACTGTAGGTCTGGCACCTCTCTTAATGGCAGTCTGTGGGTTTGCCTGACCTGCTGAAATGTTCCTTGCTGATTTTAATTCTTTAAAATCTTAATTCTCTATCACTGACTCAATTAACTCATGCTGCTTACTACTTCCTGTAAAACAGCAAATTATGCATTTAATTCAACCAGTAGATGGCAGGTACAACAGAAGAAATAATATAACTATTTAGCTGTACAATGGCATATGCTGAACATTGTACTAGAAAAGGCATCAGCAATACTGTGAATTAATTAATGAACAGTGCTATATTTATGTAACTAATATTGGCCTCAAATGGCATTCCATAGTGCTTTAGGCATCAGCGACTCGAGAGGCTATCACACTTGACTTATGCTATATAGTCTACAATCTAGTGAATTTTTAAAGTAACCCTCTAAAAAGATGTTGACAGTCAATAACACATAACATCCAGTATAGCAGCTCATTGTGATCAATTTTAGATGTGCATTTGTTCAACTGTGTTCGATATAAATAGTATGTTTTTGCTGTAGACAGTGAATGAGACACCTTGTTGAGATGTTTAAATACCAACCCTACATATATATAAACCTTAACCTAGGTCCAAATCTGTCCAAAAACAAACATCTGTTGCATCCCTGGTGTGGGCTTTGTAAGACAACAATTAAAAATCTATGAACCTGTACACCACCCAGTTAGCACTGCTGCCCTACAAGTTTCATTCACTATAGTCTTTAGATTTAACAGAAAATGGTGCCAGAATCTGTGAAGTGGACAGGCTACAGAAGAGCATGTCAGTTTTTCCTTCATATCTGTCAAGAACAGTGAAAAATCTCAATTTTGCTGTAAAAAATTAATGGTGAGTGTAGAAGACAATCAGCAGGAATCCAAAACAGGACATAGATGTATAATGGAGCCATGTAGGAAGGTCAAAGGTGTTGAAAAACAAACCATTTCAGTACAGATTGATGTATATTTAGGCAATAAAAGCACCATGTTAGTGGTGAGTGAGATGGATAGTGTTGCTCCACTGCTAAAGCCCAGTGGTGGTTTATGGGATATTGCTAAGAATTTCCTTTTTTTTTTTTTTTTTTTTAAAAAAAAAGGATGGCTTGTTACTCACATTGTATGCATTGTGGGTACTTCCATTCTCCTGCAGAACATGTGGCTTGGGGGCCATTCTGATTGTGAAAGCCTTCTTTACACCTGTATTGTACTGTGTCACCTTCCTGGTAGTACGCCTTCAGATTTGCTCTATTCAGAATCGCATTATTTATTTCTCGATCAGGATCTGGGCATCTGAGATTTTCACCCACTATAATAAACACCAAATCACCAACAAGATTACATCTATAGTCAGCAAAATATTAAAGACACTAAATAATAATAATAATAATAATAATAATAATAATAATAATAAACAAACAAACGAATACATTAATAATAATAATAATAATAATAATAATAATAATAATAATAATAATAATAATAATAATAATAATAACACCATGACAATATAACCTAACAGAAGTTTGTCAAATGCTCCATTAGTAGAAATGCAAGTTTAATCAAATACTCAAATGGATTCACAAAATGATGCTCTGTTACAATTCCCCCTCACGCTGATTGCTGAAGCGAGCTGTGCAAGCGTCACACTTCCGGATTCAGTGACATTGACACTGTTTACTTCTACACGTGTGTTGTGTTTTGGTTCATGTCTTGTCTCCTCCCCCGTATTGTCATTGGTTCCTTCCTAATGTGTCTCAGCTGTCTTGTTACTTCCTTGATTACTATGTGTATTTAAACCCCTTGTGTTTCCATATTCGGGGTGAAGTATTAGCGCAGTTTCCTTAGGGTTCTGTCTCATACCAAGCTGTTTTGTTTTCATGGTTTTTGATGGAAACAAAATGATGAACAATGACTTAGCCTAGTTCATGTTGTTTGCCAATCGCCTGACCCACGCCTGTTTTATGACCACGATACCTGCCTCACGTTTTGGATTTGACCGCTGTTCCTATTAAACTGACTAGTGTTCCTAATATATTGACTTTTATCTGCATTTGCATCCGTCTTCGCCTCCATCACCCGCATTACATGACAGAATACTTCGCCTACCATGGATGCAGCATGAAAGTGGAGGAGACGTCTCAAAAAGAAAACCAAGCCAGTGCCCAGTTCAAACCCTCCGGTCATGAATTCCCTGGACCGGAGCCAACCTGTCTGGTGGACCTGGCTTGCCATTCCCTGCATACTATGACAGGGCGGCCTCCTCATCTCCAGAGCTCCCGCCGGAGACACAGCAGATGGTCTCCCCAGCAGAGCTCCAGCCGGAGGTCAATGTGGTGACCTCATCTCCAGAGCTCCAGCCTGAGACCCATGAGGTGGTCTCACCTGTGGAGCTCCAGCCAGAGGTCAATGTGGTGACCTCAACCCCAGACCTCCAGCCAGAGACCCAGCAGATGGTCTCTCCTGCAGAGCTCCAGCCAGAGGTCAACGAGGCGACCTCAAACCCGGAGCTCCAGCCTGAGACCCATGAGGTGGTCTCACCTGCCGAGCTCCAGCCAGAGGTCAACGTGGCGACCTCAACTCCAGAGCTCGAGCCAGAGACCCAGCAGATGGTCTCCCCCGCAGAGCTCAATTTGAAGAAGGCGGTTGCAGCACGCAAACCCAAGAATATTACTTTATTGGAGGCCATTGCTCATGAGGAATGGGCTAAGATTCCTCAGGAATGCTGCTAGAAGCTGGTGTCTGGCTATGCAACTCGTTTGCAGCAGGTCATAACAGCAAAAGGGTGCTCTACTAAGTACTAAAGATGCTTGCATTGAAGGGGTTGAATAATTTTGAGACTGGAGAAGTCATTATAAGGTGCATTTTCAGTTGAATTTGGGGAAACCATGTCGTTGCATTGATTGTGTTGAACTATTTCAATTGCTTTTGTTTGATTTGTTCATTGCAAACAGTTGAAAGTCTGTAAATTTTGACAATAAAACTGATTTGCAATGGGGGTTGATCCTTCAAATTTCGAGGTCCATGCAGGTGGACTCTCCTCTTCAGTTCACCCCACAGGTTTTCTATGGGTTTCAAGTCAGGGGACTGGGATGGCCATGGCAAAACCTTGATTTTGTGGTCAGTAAACCATTTTTGTGTTGATTTTGATGTATGTTTTGCATCATTGTCCTGCTGAAAGATCTGACCACGGCCCATTTTAAGCTTTCTGGCCGAGGCAGTCAGGTTTTCATTTAGTATTTGTTGATATTTGATATCCATGATGCCATGTATCCTAACAAAATGTCCAGGTCCTCTGGAAGAAGAACAGCCCCAAAACATTAAAGAGTAACCACCATATTTAACCGTGGGCATGAGGTACTTTTCCATATGGCTACCTCTCTGTGTGCACCAAAACCACCTCTCGTGTTTATTGCCAAAAAGCTCTAGTTTGGTTTCATCTGACCATAGAACCCGATCCCATTTGAAGTTCCCTTAGTGTCTGGCAAACTGAAGATGCTTGAGTTTGTTTTTGGATGAGAGTAGAGGCTTTTTTCTTGAAACCCTTCCAAACAACTTGCGGTGATGTAAGTGACTTCGGATTGTAGTTTTGGAGACTTTCTGATCCCAAGATGCAACTAACTTCTGCAGTTCTCCAGCTGTGATCCTTAGAGATTTTTTGGCCACTCAAACCATCCGCTTCAAAGTGTGTTGAGACAATATAGACACACATCCAATTCCAGGTTGGTATTGCAGTATTTTACAAATTTGTTTCTAGTACAGTTCAAGTTGAAAACTGTGCATGAGAATTTTGAAAACTGTTCACTGAATTCATTTTGTGTAAAAGCATTGAAAAAGTAATCTATTTACAGTTTGTGAAGGGCTTTGCTTTTGAAAAAAGCTGTAATTGACCACTACCTTAAATAAATATTATGGCATAAGACTGCAGTTAAAATAGTTAAAATGTACATAAGTACATAACAGTCTTTAAAAAATGGATGTGAGAATTTAGAAACCACTAATGAATAAAACAAATATGCAAGGAAAAAGAAATCAAAGCAGCTTAGACGCTTACAAAGTTATTGAAACAAAAACCAAAATGGGTATGTACACAATCTCACATTCTGTCATTAAGTATGTTTACATGCAGCCTAATAATCTGTTAATAATTTGACTCATAGTTCAATCTGAATAAAAAACATCCCTGTAAGCACTGTATAGACTTTGGTCACTAGATGGAGTAATACTTGCCTGTAAACCTTTGTTATTGTTTTCACCTGCCCCTGAGGCCTGTTTCATGAAGAGAATTGCAGTGTAAGTTTTGAGTTGACAAAACTAACCCGGGTTAATTAAGGTTATCAACTTTCTCAGTCAACCCAGGTTTTAACTCTGAATCAAGGTATACTCAGTGTGCGTGTGCACATAAACACCAGATGTTTGCAGCAAATAGCCAATAGCATTCAACAAGGAAAAAAGCAGGTGTACATACTTCTGGCTGACGAGGAAGAAATTATTATGCGGAAATATGAGGAATTTAAACATACACTAACCACAAAAAGCAACACCACTGCAGCTGCCAAAGCTCAGGAACATTGCTGATTGTGCAAATATGTAAGTTTACTTTTATAGGCTCACAATGAGAATAAACGAATTGAAAACTTATAACCCCAACATATTTCCTGTAATTTCACGTAATATAAATGTCAATTTTTAAATTAAATATTAATAAAATATATATCAACTTGTGAAAATATATTAGGACAGGAATAATGCCACCGTATGAAATGTACCACTCGCAAAGAACTGAAAAGCAACACGTACAGTTTGCAGTACAGTAAGAGAGTGGCTTCAGCATGTCACATTTTTAATGTGTGGCTCAAGAAGCCGACAGAGATAAACTATACCGACTGCCGAAAACTGATATCTTTCGTACAGATGGTCACTGGGGAAAGCCAGGGGATTGTGTCTGTCCCTAAAAGTTATTTTCCTTCAAAGTACCCTTCTTATTATTTGCACTCTGAGCTCCACAGGTTTCCCCACAAATGATGAAGCCATTGCTACAAACACTAAAAGGGTTCATTTTGATGCATCAGATTTATATCATTTTGATCACAGATGATCGGTCCAAGTTGGATTTGAGTTTTCTTGCCCAGAATAAAATCTGCTCCAGACCAGGTTAGCCATGGAGGATAAGTTACCATGGCAATGAAACCTGCCAAAAACTAATCCACCTTGTTGAGACGGAAAAAACAATGTTTTGCCCAAACTAATCTCAAACTTACCTGGGTATCCTCTGAAACTGGCTTCGTGAAACAGGCCTCTGATTTGCTAGACTTTTCTTTGTTCATTGCTGAGTCATCATGTTTCTCATGTGATTACCTAGCCACTGCCACTGCCACTGCCACCAATAACTTATTCTTTTGCTGCCTGCCTTTTTGTCTTTTAATAAACTAATTATTTCTTAAAAATGTATACATACCAGTACACAGTGGTTTTGGCTCCCAGCCTTTCTCTGTACATGTAGCACTTGCAGCTTTATGTTCAAAACCATAATCACATCTATATGATATTTTCTCCCCTAATTTATAAACCTGCTTGTAGTAGGGCTGAGGATATGACAGATGTTCTCCTTCGGGATAGTAACAGGTGATTTCTGCAAAAATAAGATTTGTTTTTATTACTGTATCCTTTAACTATGATGCCAACAATATTTTAGTCTTAATTTCTTTGTAGTTTTACCATCACACACTGGCCTGAATTCCCATTTCCCATTCTCTTGGCATTAAATTTTTTGTGACTCTTGCTTTGTTCCAAAAACCCAGTATTGTCTTGAGCAAATAATCTCCACATGTTCTCCAACCTTAAATATATTTTTACCTCTTGGGTTTGTGCTGATAACACCAGTTGTGGGTGATCCAAGTAAACAAATCACTTCTAGCAGTGTCAAAATTAGATAAAACAGAGAGGAGTTTAACTTCGTTCAGAGATCTCCAAAACAGCCATTTTAAATATGCTACTTGTTTAGATATATAATGTATATTTATATATACATCTTGAGTAAACGTAACACAATCCAGAAATCAAACACTTGGTACCACCTTCACATTCTGGTTTTATACTCCAACCATATTTTGTGCACCTAGGGTTTCCAGGCCTGGGATTGTACCCTCGTTCACATATATATTGTAGTATACCGTTTTCTTGGTACTCCTTATCAGGGTTAGTAAATCCATGTGGTATTTCAGGTGGCAGGCATTTGATTTCTGCAAGAAAAAGATACACAATTTTGTTGTATTTTATAGTAATAGATTAAAATCAAATAAGCAGAAAAGTTTTTTTTAAAAGTGATTGTTGTATGGTTGTCTAGAAGTTTCACAAAAATCTGTACATACAGTACTAAAAGACCATCCAGCATATTCATTATACAAAGTCTACTTCTGATTTGTACTTATTCTACAGTCCATTGTGCTTCCACAAAGTGCTGCTTTTTCCCCAGCATAAGCTATTTGTATTTTAGTGTTTTGTATATATTGTGTATATATTCTACTGGTATGCATTTTCATTGCCTGAAATGAAGGAAATCCAGAAAGGCCTTTTTGTGTCCTTAAGGGAAAAAAAGGTTGTTTTCTTAAGATGACAACTTATTTTGTTGTGATCTCAAGATTATAAAGGTTGTTTTCTGAAGGTCACAACTTATTCTTCTCGTGATCTCATGTTAAAAGTTATTTTCTGAGATCACATAGTAGTAGCATACTAGCATTACATCGTTGTGGCCAGTGGTACACTGCCATACTGTATATTGGTATTATGGTGATTCTGCAGTAACTACATCCTATTTCTGAAGATTTTGATCACAATTTCTCTTGTGAGCTGCAAACCATTTATGCAGTATCTCTCAAACCTCATGCAATAACCGTGACCTTGGCAGTGATCCTGAACACCCATTCAGGATCACTACAGTGTCCACGATTTAGTCGCAAATTTCTGAGTTGCCTTCTCAAATGATGGACACTAACTTGAAAATTGTCTAGCACTGATAAACATACAGCTAGATAAACAAATATGTGTACTTTTATTTATACCAGCAAATTCTAAAGGAAAATGTCAGGACATCTGTCCATGAACTGAATCTCAAGAGAAAGTGGGTCATGAAGCAAGACAACGACCCTAAACACACAAGTCATTTTACCAAAGAATGGTTAAAGAAGAATAAAGTTAATGTTTTGGAATTGCCAAGTCAAAGTCTGACCTAAATACAATAGAAATGTTATGAAAGGACCTGAAGCAAGCAGTTCATGTGAGGAAACCCACCAACATCCTAGAGTTGAAACTGTTCTGTACTGAGGAACGGGCTAAAATTCCTCCAAGCCAATGTTCAGGACTGATCAACAGTTACCGGAAATGTTTATTTGCAGTTATTGCTGCACAAGGGGGTCACACCAGATACTGAAAGCAAAGGTTCACATACTGTTGCCACTCTCAGATATGTAATGCTGGATCATTTTCCTCAATAAATAAATTACCAAGTATAATACCTTGGCCTCATTTGTTTAATTGAGTTCTCTGATGGTGTTTTAGGTCATATTTAAGCAGAAATATAGAAAATTCTAAAGGGTTCACAAACTTTCAAGCACCACTGTATATATGAGGAAATAAAAGCTGAAATCTTAAACTCTTGTCTCATATATATCTTTTGATCTCAAATGTAAATGTCTTTGGTGTATAGCATTAACAAAAGAATTGGCTTTCCCCTTCCAGTAGTTTCGGAGTGGACTGTAAAGTTAAACTCTGTCGACACCTCCTTCAACAACCGCTGCATCTGCAAAGCCACCATTACTACGGGTGACCCCTCTCACCCTTTTCACGGACTATTCACCCTCCTGCAATCCGGCAGAAGGTACAGGGGCATCCGTGCCACCACCAGCAGACTCCACAATAGTCAGATTACTCAACATGCTGCTGCCTCCCAACACTCACCTGGGCCAGTCAAACACCAAACCCAGTAAGACTCAGTACCTCTGCACACGCACTAACCCAGTAAGACTCTTTTGCACACTGCACTTTACATAGCTGCATAAGTCACTTTACTATGGAATTAACTTTTTTTTGCTGCCAGTATTACTGCTATACCTATGCTGCTACATTACACAATAGCTTATAGTTTATGGTCTATATTTACAGTTTACAGTCAATGTTCTATGTATTTATTGTCCTGTGTATTTACTGTCCTGTGTTTTGCACTTGTCTCACACTGTTGTGTATCTGCACTTTATGTAGTCTTGCGTAGTGTTCTGTGTTACACCATGGTCCTGAAAAAACTTCATTTCATTCCCATGTATACACACTATATAGAGGAATGACAATAAAAATCTACTTTTTATGACAATAAAAGTCTACTTGACTTGACTAGCTAGACCATGCTAATCTTTGTTACTAGAATGAATGAATAATGCTCATTAGCAATTGTAAAATAATAATAATAACAACAAAAAAACAACAGCAACAATAATAATAAATAAAATAAAATTAATAAAATAATAAAATTATAAAAATAATAAAATAAGCTTAAAAAACCCTTCTAAACTAAGCTGAAGATTGGTTCACATCCAAAATGCACTACCATGACGTCTCACCTTTTATCAAACACTAGAACTAGCTTCCTTATTTGTCTACCAGAGCACAATGATCAAAAACTGTTGGTATTACAGTATTTTACAAATTTGTTTCTGGTAGAGTTCAAGTTGAAAATTGACTCACTGACACAAATACTTTGTTTTAAATTTAAAGTGTTATGTACAACAAACAATGCACAAAATGACAATAATAACTAAAAAAGAAATAAAAGACTTACCATCAAATGCCTAAGTATAAACACTGGCCAAGAAAGAAATACATAGGACAACAAGACTTGACTCCATTGTTCCAGTTTGGTAGGTTTACTCACCAAGCATTATGATAAGACTAAGAAAACATTAGGCAGAGTTAATATTTCCCAATTTATACCTGCCTATTTCCACACAGACTTACAGTAAATTAAAAGTTCCTATATTGTGAAACAAATAGTTTCGTAAGGCTGCTCAAATATTGTGTACAATTACCCTTGACCCCATTACAACTTTCCCCAATTGAGACTGTTTGGGAGTAAAAAGTATGAAGTTTTATTTAAACAAAGGAGAAGTAAAATAAATAAATATAGATCAGTAAAGCAGCACTACAAACTATATATTTGTTTATATGGAGAGCTGACAGATACTTCACAGATGTTTGCAATTAAAGTTACCACTCTTTTTGAATAAGTAAAAGGATGGCATAAATTTTATAACTTTATACATAATTCATTGCACATTTCTCTACTTCAGTAATAAAAAGGGGAACAAGACAATTAAAAACCATATTGAAACAATATATTTGATAAATAATGAACAGAGCTGGATTTTGTTGAAAAACAAATTCAGCTGAGCACTTTGCTCTGTATGTGTACTGTCTAGGTAAACAGATGCATGAAGATTGGTTCACATCCAAAATGCACTACCATGACATGTCTCACCTTTTATCAAACACTAGAACTAGCTTCCTTATTTGTCTACCAGAGCACAATGACCAAAAACTGTTTGTTACGTCAACTGACGGAGGGGAGTCAGGATGCATGCGCAGGGGAAACATCAGTTTATTAGGAACACTCACATGCAAAAGTAAAGGAACTGAAAACAAACCATATCCCATCAAACGAAAAGCAGTAATCCAAAACGAGATAATCCATCACAAAAAGAGGCAGTAATCCACAAAGAAGTAATCCATATGTTGGGAAATGCAAAAAGGGAGAAAAACACATGAATGAACAAAAAGGAGCAAACGCACATCGCGAGGCTGTGGTATGGGAACCACGAACAATGAGCTAAGGAAGGGGAACTAGGAACATAGAAATATGGTCTGGGAACCATGAACTAGGGGCGAGAGAAAACGAGAAAGAAGCCGGCTTACAGCACCTGCTGAGTCAAACTCAATTTATTCTAATCTACTCTAATACTCCGCAAGGAAGCGGAAATGGAATGGGGTTTAAATATACAAACACATTAGAGAACAAATGAAGTGAAACACAGAACACCTGAGACTAATAATAAATCAATAAACAGAAAACCAATGAGGGAACGGGGCAGAGACATGACATAACCCGGGGAACCAATAAACATAAAGGAGGCGGAGACAAGACGAAAACCATAACACAAGCACATGGTGATATACAGGAGGCGGAGACATGACGTAAACCAAAACACAAGCACATGGTAATACAAACAAAGCGAGAATCTATGAATGAAAAGTCCAGCGGGTTATTGATAATAAAGCTCGCGCTACTCTTCTTGGGGAATGCGGAAATGTGCTACTCGCTAGCCTCTGCGAGCTGCATAGCGAGAGGGAGATTCTAACACTGTTGGTATTAAAGTATTTTACAAATTTGTTTCTGGTAGAGTTCAAGTTGAAAATTGACTCACTGACACAAATACATTATTTATTTTAAATTTTTAAAATAAATAAAGTTTTGCACTTGTCTCACACTGTTGTGTATCTGCACTTTATGTAGTCTTGCGTAGTGTTCTGTGTTGCACCATGGTCCTGAAAAAACTTCATTTCATTCCAATGTATACACACTATATAGAGGAATGACAATAAAAATCTACTTTTTATGACAATAAAAGTCTACTTGACTTGACTAGCTAGACCATGCTAATCTTTGTTACTAGAATGAATGAATAATGCTCATTAGCAATTGTAAAATAATAATAATAACAACAAAAAAACAACAGCAACAATAATAATAAATAAAATAAAATTAATAAAATAATACAATTATAAAAATAATAAAATAAGCTTAAAAAACCCTTCTAAACTAAGCTGAAGATTGGTTCACATCCAAAATGCACTACCATGACGTCTCACCTTTTATCAAACACTAGAACTAGCTTCCTTATTTGTCTACCAGAGCACAATGACCAAAAACTGTTGGTATTACAGTATTTTACAAATTTGTTTCTGGTAGAGTTCAAGTTGAAAATTGACTCACTGACACAAATACTTTGTTTTAAATTTAAAGTGTTATGTACAACAAACAATGCACAAAATGACAATAATAACTAAAAAAGAAATAAAAGACTTACCATCAAATGCCTAAGTATAAACACTGGCCAAGAAAGAAATACATAGGACAACAAGACTTGACTCCATTGTTCCAGTTTAGTAGGTTTACTTACCAAGCATTATGATAAGACTAAGAAAACATTAGGCAGAGTTAATATTTCCCAATTTATACCTGCCTATTTCCGCACAGACTTACAGTAAATTAAAAGTTCCTATATTGTGAAACAAATAGTTTCGTAAGGCTGCTCAAATATTGTGTACAATTACCCTTGACCCCATTACAACTTTCCCCAATTGGGACTGTTTGGGAGTAAAAAGTACGAAGTTTTATTTAAACAACGGAGAAGTAAAATAAATAAATATAGATCATTAAAGCTGCACTACAAACTATATATTTGTTTATATGGAGAGCTGATGTTAGGTTTCCCCTTCTCTAGTTCTCGCTACGCTGCAAGGAGTAGCGAGTGGCATGCTTCCGCATCCCATTGCGCACATTCCAGCGCTATTCAAAAACTCTCAGATGGAAGTTATATTCATGAACTCACGTTTTGTTTACCTCTGCCATGTGTACTCATGTTTTCGTTCACGTCATGTCTCCGCCTCCTGTGTTTCCCCATGCGCGTTTGTTTTCGTTTGTGTCATGTCTCCGCCTCCTCATTTCACATTTTTGTTCATATGTATTGAGGTCAGGTGTTATGGATTTGGGCATGTGATTGAGGTGATGGACATGTGTTTAAATACGCTGCTCCGTTTCCGCTTCGGGGCGGAGTATTAGCTTTAGCTTAGCTTTAGTTTAGTTTAGCTTTTTTCCCGTGGTTTCCAGACCACCTTTTAGCCGTGCGCATTTATTTCCTTAGCTCGTAGTTCATGGTTTCCAGACCACCGTCTAGCCTAGCGTGTATTTCCCTGTCTTTTCCGGATTTTCTACCCGTTGTGGATTACTGTGTTTCGTTTCTTTTGGATTACTGTACCCTTTTTGGATTACTTCCTCTATGGTCAAGTAGAATATCATTTTGGGATTACGGTGACATTTCTGTTCATGAATTTATGTTGGATGGAGTCGTTTATGTTTGTTATTGTCTGAACTGTTCCTAATAAACTGACCACTTTCCCCTGCAAATGCATCCTGCTTCTCACCTTTACCCCACGGGTCGTAACAGCTGACAGATACTTGACAGATGTTTGCAATTAAAGTTTCCACTCTTTTTGAATAAGTAAAAGGATGGTGTAAATTTTATAACTTTATACATAATTCATTGCACATTTCTCTACTTCAGTAATAAAAAGGGGAACAAGACAATTAAAAACCATATTGAAACAATATATTTGATAAATAATGAACAGAGCTGGATTTTGTTGAAAAACAAATTCAACTGAGCACTTTGCTCTGTATGTGTACTGTCTAGGTAAACAGATGCATCTGTCACACATTAGTGGTCCACTAATGTGTGTTCTTTGCCATTTTAATATGAGCAAGAAAACTCTTGCTAAGTGTTATCTCACAGCTGACACTGCTGTGCCCCCCTTCCTGTACCATTGTCATGGGATACTATCTTTGAAAACTTTAACTCTGTAGAATAACTGAATATATGAAAAGTGTTGGCCCAATACAGTTTCCACACAAAGGCCAGAATGGTAAAGTACAAAAACAGTATTTTAAAGCTAAAATGAGATTGCAGATTGATAATTATTATCTCCTAATATGGACAGACTGAGTAATATCTCTGGAATTCTTATCTACTAACACTGTAAATGTATTAACTTTGGACCAACTCTCCCTCTGACAAGATAGAAAGTCAGAGAAAGAGAGAAAGTTTTATGCCTCCACCACTAGGTGGTGGACACATTTTTGGGTTGTCCATCCATCTGCCCATCTGTCTGTCCATGCATCCATCTGAGATTCTTGTTAGAGCAATATCTCAAAAATATGTGGTTGAATGTTTGTAGGATTTATTGAATGATCCAAACAGGGTCAGGGTCAGTGTTGGTTAGTCCACATGGCTTATCTGCTTCAGGGCAGGTAAAGTTGATGGTATCCATGCTGTGCATATACCGGTGCATCTCAAAAAATTAGAATATTGTGGAAAAGTTCACCCCCCCCCCGTAATTTAATTCAAAATGTGGAACTTTCATATATTCTAGATTGCATATAGAATGCATAAAGTGAAATATTTCAAGTTTTTATTTATTTTATTTGTTTGTTTATTTATTTATTTATTTAATCTTAATAATTACAGCTTACAGCTCATGGAAATGAAATACTGGAAAAAATCCAGTATCTCAAAAATATTACAATAAAGAATTTATATTACAGCAATGTGGACCTGAGAAGACTCTAATCAGCTAATTAACTCAAAACACATTTTTACTCAAAACACCATTGCTCAGTGGTCCAAAGTCCTCTTTTCAGATGAAAGAAAATGTTGCATTTCATTTGGAAATCAAGGTCCCAGAGTCTGGAGGAAGAGTGGAGAGGCACAGAATCCAAGTTGAAGTCCAGTGTGAAGTTTCCACAGTCAGTGATGATTTGGGGTGCCATGTCATCTGCTGGTGTTGGTCCACTGTGTTTTCTCAAGTCGAGAGTCAATGCAGCGTCTACCAGGAGATTTTAGAGCACTTCATGCTTCCATCTGCTGACAAACTTTATGAAGATGCTGATTTCCTTTTCCAGCAGGACTTGGCACCTGCCCACAGTGCCAAAACTACTAGTAACTGGTTTGAAATACCAGATTTTTGATTTCCATAAGCTGTAAACTGTAATCATCAACATTAAAACAACAACATAAAAAAGCTTGCAATATATCACTTTATGTGTAATGAATCTAGAACATATGAAAGTTCCACTTTTTGAATTAAATTACGGAAAAAAAATGAACATGAAAAGCAAGACAACCAGTGCAGTGCAAACTGTGACTATATACACACAAGTGCTCGTTAATAAAAATGTGAATCAGGTGCAGGTGGTCATGTGACAGTGATCCAGTGGGGTGCAGTGGCTGCTGGGAACTGTAGTTCAGAGTTCTCTCTCCGGCATATCCATGACAGACACAAAGATGGCTGTCACAGTTAAACCAAGTAAAAAACAAACAAACAAACAAAAACTGGTGGTTTTGCTATGCCAATACACTAAAAAAAATTATGAAAATTAAAAATGGTCAAGCAACCTGCCTTGGACCACTTGAGATGGAATGACCCGCTTGTCAGTTTATGATAAAAAATAAAAATAGTATGGTTTAATATGGTATGGCCATGCTTTGTAACCTAGTCTCAGGAATGTCAGATTTTCAGGAAGATGGTGATGAATACTGCTTCAGAGATTCTCAATCACTTAACAGTAGTCAGATTTCCCATGGTACCAGTTCACTTGACTACTACAATGCGTACCAGTGAAGAAGTGGAGGGGCCAATGACTTTTACTATGGTCAGATCCAAATGAACTAGAAGCTGTGATTAAGAATATTGGACAATTTGATCCCCCCAAACAGGATCCATTAGAAAAGATTCCATTAGAAAAACCTGGAGCAATATTCAGATGTGTACAAGTTTACAGATAGCGATGCATGTATTTTGCTAACTATGTGTCTGCACGATATTCTGTCTGGAGCCTTAACTGAAAAAGTGAAAGACAGAACTGCAAATAAATTGGAAAGCAAGCAGGCATTGCTTGAAGTTTTAGGAATGATGTCAGTCAACTGGGATAAAATAGCTGAGATGACCATGCAAAAAAGGAAGCACCTGCTAGCATTTTCAGAACGGTTATTGTAGGCATTTAAAACTTTCAGTGTCAATTACTCAGAATGATGTCAGCTTCAAATCTGCTCTAATTAACAAATGTGACCCACTCACCTGTTCTGCTGTGTCAATGCATGTGACACATCTCTCTGAGTACAACAATATTATTGCCAAAATGACAGTATGCTAATTCAAAGAAATCTCATGTCCAGAGGTGGGTAGAGTAGCCAAAAATTTTATTCAAGTACAAGTAAAACTACTTATAAAAATAATTACTCAAGTAACAGTAAAAGTAATCATGTTAATAATTACTTGAGTAAGAGTAATAAAGTATCCAATGAGATGACTACTCAAGTAGCAAGTTACTAGTTACTTCGGATCTGATTAAAATGAAGGGAAAATTCTGAATCTCAGACTACATGGAGAACTGTAAGTCACACCTCTCCCTGAAAGTCTGTCTGTTCTGGTTATATGATATAAACCTGGGTTCAAGATGAAGCAGTATATCCCAATCCTGTGATGTACAATAACACACAACCTGTCGTTTTCAACACAAAATCTCATACTGGTGGTGTGACATTTTGGTCTGTAAATATAGATCAAATAACTGAATAAATTAATAGTAATAAAAATATAACATTATTATATTATTATTATTATTATTGTCAAATGCAAATCAGCAGTGACAAAAGTTTCAGTGACAGTTTCAAAGCTCATCAGAACAATGATACAATGATACAGTTTTTGCTCTGTTTTCGCTTGTACTCCTTTACTTTCAACCATGCTTATTTGTTATATAAAAGGTTGGTAACACTTTACATTAAGGTTCCCTTTGTAAAGTATTTATAAAGGTGTTCATTAATGAGTATTAACTTATTTACAAGTGCATTATAAATAATTGATAGGCAGTTATAACTGCATGAATAAAAAGGGTGACTAATGAAATACCTGCAAAATTGTGAGCCATTTTAACTCATGTTATAAATGCTTAATAAATGTATTTATTCATACATATTTGACGCAAAACCAGATTCATGATTATCATGATGTTAATTGCTAAATAGACTGTTATAATGAAACTGAAGGGTGTTGTATTGGTTTTTCTTATTATTCTAATATCTCACAACTCATACCACTTTTCCAACCATGTTGCTTACCACACTGAAAAAAAAGGTTTTGGCCCTAATTAAATTCAACATTATTAAATTATGCTCATTTAATTAATTTAAATTTTGTTTTCGACTTTAATAAAAAAAAAATTATTGGTTTTCATGCATATCACATGTGTTTTGAACCAAGCTATGCGAATTAATTAAAGTCAGAAAAAAATAAGATGGTTTCATTTGAGGTCCTCTCTGTGCAGGTGTATGAATAAAACACATAACGTGAAATTTCCAGTATCGTGCAGTGTGAATTGAAGACATTTTCATTCCGGTCCAGGAGTTTCATCATCCCGACAATTTGCACAGTAAGTAAGATGTATTTCATTTTATGCAATACCATTCATTACAGTAAACAATCTGTTGATTGATTTAAGAAAAAAGTAGTGCTGATACATAATTTAATATGCTAAATGTTAAAGCATTCACATTGTAGGTTACAGAGTTTTTTGTAGTGTAGGTCAAACACTGCATGTGAAGTTGCTGGTATGCTAGCACATTAAGACAAATGTTATGGTTTTCCATGTTACCAAAAAAATAAAACATCCAAAATCTTTGCAGATGTTGTCGTCATCTGGAATCTTCTTAGAGGCTGGTTCTGAACTGGAGCTGGCACGTTCTCGGGATGCCCATCCCGAGGTAGGAATAGGAAACAGATGGAGAAGGATTAGCGTGGCTGCTGTTCATTGTCTGTCAGGCAAAAATGACCATGTGCATTTGTTATCACTTTATCAACGATGACAGAAGAACAAGGTCATGAGATGCGATTAGGTGAATGCTAGGCCAAAGAAAATGTGTCTTTAATCTGGATTTAAACTGAGAGAGTGTGTCTGAACCCTGAACATTATCAGGAAGGCTATTCCAGAGTTTATGAGCTAAATGTGAAAAAGCTCTACCTCCTTTAGTAGACTTTGATATTAGTCACCGATTGTGTGTGTTTGTCCACTGTAGTTTGTTTTTTCTTTCTACTATATGATGAATTTATTCCCATCAGATCACAATATTGTGATCAGGAGCCCCTGAAGTGGCCTGTGCAAATAAAAAAAAAAAAAAAAGAAACAGAGACTTTCTCGTGTGCACGCAAAAGTCTGATTTTTTTTTTGCACAGGTCACTTCAGGGGCTCTGTACAATATAGTGTTGGGATTTATGAATCTTTTCAGAGACACAAGCTCACAATAGGGATCCTGCAATTAACGTGCTGTGCATTAATGAAAATATTTATTACAAAAACATCCCCTCTTTTCACTAGCTTTAAAGGGGTCCTATCATGGTATTTAAACGTTTTTAAGCATTAATTATTTCGTTTATTGGGTGTAATAAAAGAGTTTAACATGATTTAACATTCAAAAAACGTATTATTTGTCAAATAATGTACATTATTGCAATGCCTCTATTCCCAGTCTGCCTGAAACGCTCAGATTTCTCCAAAGTCCCACCTTCCGAAAAGCCCAGAGTGTTCTGATTGGCCAGCTGACCTGTTGCGTTGTGATTAGTCGAAAGCCTCACAAGTGTGTCAGAAATGTAACTCCCCTTGGGTTAGCTTCAGCCTTCAAAGCTTCTAAAGCAATTCTAAGCTCCTAAGCGAGATGTCGTCGGTTTTACCGTATCTGTTCAAACCCGAGTACGAGTCAGAAAATACAGATCAAGCAGAAGCAAGTTTGCAAACACAATTTGAGCAGAACGTTTCATAGTGGTAAGTTTTTATTTTGTAACTCTCTTACCTTTCAGATACAATGTAAATTCCGACGCCCCACTGGCGGGACCAACTATGCTGTACACAGCTGCTGTGTGTACATAGGTACTCATGAGATACATCTTTTGAAAGCTAGGATTCTTTTGATTCGATTGATATAAACCGTTTCAAGATACAATCACAACAGCAGCTACAGAACACCTCTGTCAGACCACCAACATACAAACAAACACTTAAAAAAACTGAGGCAACTTAGCAAACTTTAGCTAGCATGTTAGCAGAGGTCTGCAACTGAGCCACAACACAAAACTCCACATTTGAACAGTCAATAGCAGATATTTCATAAAATAATCAAAACACACTTACAGGTTCTGATTCAGAAGTACAAGATTGTCCTAGCAAAGTGGGAATCGCCCCACTTTTCAGAAGTAGCCTTATTGTGTAGCCTGCCTTGTTCTCTCCCAGGTTCAGGAAGCTGTTCTCCATAAAATGTGCTGTGCACAAGCAAACGTTCGGGTTGTACTGCTCAGGAACAGCGTTATAAATAAACAGTAACCACTGATTTTGTCCATTTTCGGAAGGCTAAACAAAGAGGCTTTGCTTTCGCGCTGAAACACACAGCGTCTCCGCGACATGGTGCCTGAATTCACTGAAGCCTCGCCTTCTTTCTTCATGGCTGCCTTTGGGCAGGATTATGCTGATCCACTGTGCTATACAGCACTCCGTGATGTAGAGAAATTACGGAAGTAAATCTGGACTTCTAACGACGCGTTTCGGCAAGTCTGGAGCAGTGCTCTGTTAGGTAAAATAAATCCCTTTGGGGGAGACTATGAGCTTTGGGACTTTGCAGAGCTTATGCATGCACAAACATACATTACACACCCAAACAAAAGGAAAACATTAAAGATCATGAAATGACCCCTTTAATAGTGTGGTATGTGAGTATATCTTAAACTAACAATACTAATCAGTATGTGTGTTACACCACAGGAAGAGAGCTGGACACAGTTGCGGTCAAAAGTTCGTCACTTTATTCGGCAAACATGTGAAGAGGGACACAGGGCAACAGCAATATTTTAGGAAGGCGTCGTGACTTCGTAAGGTGCAGTAACAAAGATTATACAGTTTCTCAAATAGCTAGAACTAGCAGTAGTGAACACAGTATGGAACTACAACGACTAGCAGTAGTAAACACACAGTATGATATTACAGGAACTAACAGTGGAAAACATACATCATGATACTAAAAGAACTAATAGTTGAAAACTCAAAGCATGATACTTCATGAACTAGCAGTAGAACACACAGCACAACACTACGATAGCGGTAGCTAACATACAGCATGCAACTGCGATGTACTGGCTGTAGCAAACACTCAGGACAAACAAGTGTATGTTAATTATCACAGAAAAGTTATTCCTTAGTAGAGGACTTAAACGAAATCGTAAACCAAAATACTTCGCTTGCAAAACACACGGTTTGGAACTACAATGACTACCAGTTGTAAACACACAGTATGATACTACAATTACTAGCAGTAGCTAACATACAGTATGCAACTACTAAGTGCTAGCTGTCGCAAACACTCAGGACAAACAAGTGTATGTTAATTATCACAGAAAGATTATTCCTCAGTAGAGGGCTTAGATGAAATCGTAATCCAAAATACTTAGCTTGTAGTCAAAATGCCAAGGAAATCAGTCCAGGGTTAATCGCTCGGTAATGTGAGATTCGGAGAGAACAAACAATACTTCGCGCCGAACCTGGAAAACAAAAGTCCTTAAATAATGTGTCGTGAGAGTGGAGACAGGTGTGCGGGATTAAAATGATGGTGATTGTGAATGTGGCAGTGTGTGGGTGTTCTGGGTGTTGTGATCTCTAGCGGCCATACTTGTAGGCCGCCGAGCTTGCTGGGAAGTGTAGTGTGGGGTGTGTGCAAGGGAGTCGGTGGCGGCCATGTCCTTGAGCCGCTGAGAGTTCTGGGAACTGGAGTCGCGCTTTTTGCACGACCTAACAATGTGTGCTCACTTGCTGTGTTCTTTATTTCTCTCAGGGCAGAACAGGGACATTTTGTTGGATCCTAAGCTTTTGGTAAGAAACCTTACAACTATGCTGACTACTGTTAAAAAGTAATAGTTCTGGAGGGGTTTTTCCCCACACTTGTGATCACTTACAGAGCAACTTATTTACATTTAAATAAGCTATGGATGCACATTTTTGCCTATGTACAATCTATTAATTCGCAGCATTGTTGTGGGCTTTTGTTTTTGTTTTTTTGTTATCTTATGTGTTTGTCAGTTCAATGTATCAGTGTGAAGATTGTGGCATTCAAGTGAGAAGGCAACCTGAAATTCTCAAACGCTACAAACTTAAGCATAGCCACTTTGGGCATTGCTTCAAATGTATTCATCCAGGCTGCCATTGTGATGATATCTTCAGTTGATATTTAGGGAGTCCTTTAAATTTTTCCTTATGCCAGCACACACTGCTCCGGGTGTGTTCACGATTTGTAGTTTGTGTGTGTTCACTACTCACAACTTCTAATGTGTGTGCACTAACTTGGATGGGTTAAATGCAGAGGACAAATTCCAAGTATGGGTTACCATACATAGGCTTTCACATGTCACTTTCACTTTCACTGTGTATGAATTGTATGCTTAAACAGAAAGTAATACTCAAATTTGTAATATTTACAGAAAACTGATGTCGATCTAAAGAGAGAAGCTATCCTCAAAGCTCTTTGCATCTACCTTGGTGAGGATGAGGGATGCCTAGTAAAGGAGTACATGGTGAATCTGTTTGAACTGTGCTTTCATCTTAAATCATTAGTCCACCCAAAAGTTGTCTGCCGTTTGTTTCCATACACTGAAGGTGAATGGTGAATTTGTTGCTCAAAAAAATTTAATGGCATTGTCATTGTATGTGAGTCATGTGGTTTAATACAAGTCTAATTAGGTGATTTGATTCCTTTGGGTGCGATAAAAAACAATGGAATTGAATCACCTAAGAAGTCTTGGATTGAACGAGTCAACTGGATTACACTGGCCATGCCTATATACAACCCCAATTCCAAAAAAGTTGGATTACTAGCGTCCCAACTTTTTTGGAATTGGGGTTGTATCTTTTTTGGAACGTCAAAGATTTGGTCCCCATTACTCTTCATTGTATGAACACAAACAACTTTACAAGATTTGCGAGATTTAATAACATACTCAACTCATATGCTAAAGAATAATGCCAAAAGAGATACTGTTTGACCCTCGCTGCTCTTTGAGCAGTGCAGCCCAGTCCGCAGAGGACCCTCTCAATGGTAACAAGAATTTCATCCGTTGGGGAGATCTTTCCTTATGACATCTCTTTGTTCAAGACACCTTGTTCCAAAAAAAAAAAGAATAAATAGATTTTGTATGCAAATAAATGGGAACCACAATAAAATAATGGTGTATAGCTTATCAATTTAAAATCGTCAATCAGTTACCAATCAAAAAACAATGTCTATTAACTTCTTATTATGTTTCTTTTTATTTGAATATAGGGCGTTCAAAGAGATGACTTCTTGAAAGACCTGGCAAACACCACCATGGCCATTTGTGTCGTTAGAAAGGAAGGAGAGCTTGGACACTTTGAGGACATCGGAATAGTTGTTGATGGGGTCATAATTCTCGAATACATCAGATCTGTTGCAGTGATGCTGGGTGTAATCTATGTGCTTAATTTGGCATACCCAAAAGAGCTCAAATACGACTATGAATTTATTCATAAAGTCCTAATGCAGATGAATTCTGAAAGGTTCTTCCCTAAAGTTCTAGGACTGAAAAACAAAATTAGTGGAATGCTATAATTTTGCTATAAGCACTGATGTTCAGGTTCATACTATACAAATTGCAATTTGTTACCTGAAATGTCAGCACATTGTTGTTAACTGTTTCAGTACGAAACTATATTGTGGCTGGTTACTTATGTGGCCAATTTAACAATTGTACAGTTTAAGCACTGTTGTTTTAATGATGCACAAACAAATGTTATATAGCCTATTGCAACCTGTGAATTTTCTATCTTTTTCTTTGTTTTATTTTTTTGTGGTTATTTTATGAATGTGCAATTTGTTATTATAAATGTCAGCAGTTTTTTAGCAGAGGGAAGAAGTAAACAGGGCTTGCTTTCTTTGCTGTCAAATGTAATCTACAGTGGGGGAAAAAGCATTTGATCCCCTGCTGATTTTGTATGTTTGCCCACTGACAAAGAAATGATCAGTCTATGATTTTAATGGTAGGTGTATTTTAACATTGAAAGACAGAATAACAACAAAAAAATCCAGAAAAACTAATTTCAAAAAAGTTATAAATGATTTGCATTTTAATGAGTGAAATAAGTATTTGACCTCTTCGACTTAGTACTTGGTGGCAAAACCCTTGTTGGCAATCACAGAGGTCAGACGTTTCTTATAGTTGCCACCAGGTTTGCACACATCTCAGGAGGGATTTTGTCCCACTCCTCTTTGCAGATCCTCTCCAAGTCATTAAGGTCTCGAGGCTGACGTTTGGCAACTCTAACCTTCAGCTCACGCCACAGATTTTCTATGGGATTATGGTCTGGAGACTGGCTAGGCCACTCCAGGACCTTAATGTGCTTCTTCTTGAGCCACTCCTTTGTTGCCTTGGCAGTGTGTTTTAGGTCATTGTCATGCTGGAATACCCATCCATGACCCATTTTCAGTGCCCTGGCTGAGGGAAGGAGGTTCTCACCCAAGATTTGACGGTACATGGCCCTGTCCATCGTCCCTTTGATGCGGTGCAGTTGTCCTGTCCCCTTAGCAGAAAAACACCCCCAAAGCATAATGTTCCCACCTCCATGTTTGACGGTGGGGATGGTGTTCTTGGGGTAGCATTCCTCCTCCTCCAAACATGGCGTGTTGAGTTGATGCCAAAGAGCTCGATTTTGGTCTCATCTGACCACAACACTTTCACCCAGTTCTCCTCTGAATCATTCAGGCAAACTTCAGACGGGCCTATACATGTGCTTTCTTGAGCAGGGGGACCTTGGGGTGCTTGCAGGATTTCAGTCCTTCACGGTGTAGTGTGTTACCAGTTGTTTTCTTGGTGACTATTGTCCCAGCTGCATTGAGACCATTAACAAGATCCTCCTGTGTAGTTCTGGGCTGATTCCTCACTGTTCTCATGATCATTGAAACTCCACGAGGTGAGATCTTGCATGGAGCCCCAGACCGAGGGAGACTGACAGTTATTTTGTATTTCTTCCATTTGAGAATAATCGCACCAACTGTTGTCACCTTCTCACCAAGCTGCTTGGCGATGGTCTTGTAGCCCATTCCAGCCTTGTGTAGGTCTACAGTCTTGTCCCTGACATGCTTGAACAGCTCTTTGGTCTTGGCCATGGTGGAGAGTTTGGAATCTGATTGATTGATTGCTTCTGTGGACAGGTGCCTTTTATACAGGTAATGAGCTGAGATTAGGAGCACTCCCTTTAAGAGATTTTGTTGAGATCTGGATTTTTTTGTTGTTATTCTGTCTCTCACTGTTAAAATACACCTACCATTTAAATTATAGACTTTTATATAGACTAAACTATAGATTATAGACTATAGATTATTTCTTTGTCAGTGGGCAAACGTACAAAATCAGCAGGGGATCAAATGCTTTTTTCCCTCACTGTATGTTAGTTCAAGCCAAAGAACCCAAAACATGCAACTCAAACTGGTACAGGGAGGGCTCGGTACAAAGGTTGAAATGGTACAGAGCTGGGCCCACTATCCAAATGGATAATAGATGGAAAATAAAATAACCAATATGCAGGTCTGGAGAGAAAAGAGGAGCTCATACTGGCTAAAATGCCAGCTCACCTAATGCCACCGGCAGCGGGGCACAAAACAGGGAGTTTGTGTGCCCTGCTCTGACACGCTAACCAACTGCAGGGACAGCAAGCTGCGAGCAGATGTTTTTACAGTGCAGCTATAAATTAATAAATATAAAATAATCGTATTGGGCACCATATAATTCTTATGTACATTTTGTAAAAATTTCATTCAGTAATCAAATCAGGGAATGTGCATCATGTTTGTGTTGTTTGGACACATTGTTTACAAAGAGATGTGGATATGAGATCATTTAGAAGATAACAATTTGGGGAAGCATCGACAAATGAGGACATTTTATTTAGCAGACATTCCTAAATTGGATTACAAAAAGTTCTTTAACTTCACGCACGAGGCTGCAGAGGACAGTTTTTGTGTTTCCCAGCCGCTGGGTTACTGGCTTTGTCACAAACATTAGAAACAATGCACCCCTCCTCCTACTTCAGTCTATCCGACTTAATACCGAAGCTGCTGTGTCAGCTCCTGAGTTACCTGTCACTGGCTGTTTTGATTGTCGAGGGAGCAGTTTGTCTTTGGAGTCAGTCAGCATGGACAAATTGATGCATGAAATAAGGTTTGTATGAGTGTTATTTTCTCTATAATTAAAAATAATAATAACATTTATTATTATTATTATTATTATTATTATTATTAATAATAATAATAATAATAATAATAATAATAATAATAATAATAATAATAATAATAATAATTATTATTATTATTATTATTATTATTATTTTAAGTAAATGTGAATGGGTTAACACTGGAATCCCTAGAAATCCACAAGTATCCTTGTACCCCCCCAATGATGAGCCCCCACTCTTACTCCCCACATAAGCTGACCCCTAACTCTCCAGCAGCATTAACAGCTTTGTTTTGCAAATGTGTCACAATCACTCAATCTAAGTCATCACCCAGCCAAATGTGAAATCTTCAACTAAACTCTGCATTGAAGAGTTTATGTAACAATGTGTTCTAAAGAATTATATAATGCACCCGTTGATATATTGTAATTTGAAATACATACTGATAAATATTAATATGGCACACTCACTTACTCTAGCTCATAAGTTTATAATGAGTTCTCTATCTTTTGAGAACACTGTGACCTTTTCCTTGTCACCTCGAAAACCCATAGCACGGGAATGTGTCATGCTCTCCTTGTTTCTCTTATCTTGCACCTGGTAAGGGATGTACCAACGGCCCACCATTTTACCTTGAACGATGAGCACACTGTTGCTGAGGCACATGAATGTCTGATAGCGGTTATATTTTATATAAATGCATACATTTGATCTGTGGCTGTAACAATCTGTTTAAATTCATTATGAAGTAAGATAGGTTGTAAAAGATAGTGCTTAAAGACAAATTATTTATGTTTGCTGTTATAATTACCCTGACGTGACATAAGCGCAATATACTGTATGCATTATAAATGTGTCACAAAAGTAACAACGAACGAAATAATGTTAACTTGAAGTGTACCAAGCATGTTATAGAATGTGTACAGTACACCTATTGAAATACAACGTTTCTAATTATTGAGTGTACATTTCAAAGTTTGTATTTGTGACAAATATTAAATAATGCGGTCACAACATGTGACATAAAGCCAACTTACATATCTAAATTAGCACATTAGCACGTGTGATAACAGTCTCCATTTTAATACATTTAATACATGCATTTTAATAACAGACAACATAAAGGCAGAATGTACAGCTGTGGCCAAAAGTTTTGAGAATGACACAAATATTAATTTTCACAAAGTCTACTGCTTCAGTGTTTTTAGATCTTTTTGTCAGATGTTACTGTTACTGAAGTATAATCACAAGCATTTCATAAGTGTCAATGGCTTTTATTGACAATTACATGAAGTTTATGCAAAGAGTCAATATTTGCAGTGTTGACCCTTCTTTTTCAAGACCTCTGCAATTCACCCTGGCATGCTGTCAATCAATTTCTGGGCCACATCCTGACTGATGGCAGCCCATTCTTGCATAATCAATGCTTGGAGTTTGTCAGAGTTTGTGGGTTTTTGTTTGTCCACCCGCCTCTTGAGGATTGACCACAAATTCTCAATGGGATTAAGGTCTGGGGAGATTCCTGGCCATGGACCCAAAATGTCGATGTTTTGTTCCCCGAGCCACTTCGTTATCACTTTTGCCTTGTGGCAAGGTGCCCCATCATGCTGGAAAAGGCATTGTTCGTCCCCAAACTGTTCTTGGATGGTTGGGAGAAGTTGCTCTCTGAGGATGTTTTTGTACCATTCTTTATTCATGGCTGTGTTCTTAGGCAAAATTGTGAGTGAGCCCACTCCCTTGGCTGAGAAGCAACCCCACACATGAGTGGTCTCAGGATGCTTTACTGTTGGCATGACACAGGACTGATGGTAGCGCTCACCTTTTCTTCTCCGGACAAGCTTTTTTCCAGATGCCCCAAACAATCGGAAAGGGGATTCATCAGAGAAAATGACATTACCCCAGTCCTCAGCAGTCCAATCCCTGTACTTTTTGCAGAATAGCAGTCTGTCCCTGATGTTTTTCCTGGAGAGAAATGGCTTCTTTGCTGCCCTTCTTGACACCAGGCCATCCTCCAAAAGTCTTCGCCTTACTGTGCGTGCAGACGCACTCACACCTGCCTACTGCCATTCCTGAGCAAGCTCTGCACTGGTGGTGCCCCGATCCCGCAGCTGAATCAACTTTAGGAGACGGTCCTGGCGCTTGCTGGACTTTATTCGGCGCCCTGAAGCCTTCTTCATAACAGTTGAACCTCTCTCCTTGAAGGTCTTGATGATCCGATAAATGGTTGATTTAGGTACAATCTTACTAGCAGCAATATCCTTGCCTGTGAATCCCTTTTTGTGCAAAGCAACGATGGCTGCACGTGTTTCCTTGCAGGTAACCATAGTTAACAGAGGAAGAACAATAATTTCAAGCACCACCCTCCTTTTAAAGCTTCCAGTCTGTTATTCTAACTCAATCAGCATGACAGAGTGATCTCCAGCCTTGTCCTCATTAACACTCTCACCTGTGTTAACGAGAGAATCACTGACATGATGTCAGCTGGTCCTTTTGTGGAAGGGCTGAAATGCAGTGGACATGTTTTTTTGGGATTAAGTTCATTTTCATGGCAAAGAGGGACTTTGAAATTAATTGCAATTCATCTGATCACTCTTCATAACATTCTGGAGTATATGCAAATTGCCATCATAAAAACTGAGGCAGCAGACTTTGTAAAAATTAATATTTGTGTCATTCTCAAAACTTTTGGCCACGGCTGTAGAATTTGTAAGGTAAAAAATATCATATGGAGCAGAGTCTTTGTGTTTTGGATAGTTCAATATAAATAAAACGTTCGATACACATGTGTAATAGTGATTGATGTTTTTACATTATTTAAGGTTTTTATGCCAAACATAATGTAAAATTATGTAAAATTAAAAGGTTTAGTATAATTACATTAAATTATTTAAGTGATATATGTGCACACATACTAATCATAGGTCAAAATATTGCTAAATTTGGCTGAATTATAAAAGCCAGAAGTGGTACTGAATGAAGAGCCGTTTGGGAGCCGAAAGAGTCAGCTCTTATTGCTGAGCTGAGCCAAATGATCTGGCTCACAAAAAAGAGCCGGAATTCCCATCACTATTAGAAAAGAAAACGATGCCGTTATCTTTATTCTGATTGGCCAAAAGACTCGAAACAGGAAATACCATTTTGACTATTTAAATCCTAATAAATTTAAGTATGATATAAATAAGGAGCAAGCTATGATTTCTACAAAAAAAAAAGTTTTTCTATATTGTGTTTATTGGTTATCTTGGGAAATTAGATTGCTTACTAATGCACCTGACATTTCATACCCATCTCCCTTGTGAAAAGGTCTTTTTATCACCAACCAGAACGTAAGATTGGTCACAGATATACATAACAATATCATTGTGCCTGTATTGATTCTTCCTATATTTTGGATCCAGTTCTCCACTTTGAATTGTGGTGGAGCACAATTGGTTATCCCTGTCATAACCCTTACAAAATAAATAAATAAAATCCTGCAGGAATTCTGCAGGAATATTATGCAGATATCCTACAGGATTTTCAGCTCATTTTCCTGTAGAAATACCTGCAGGAATTCTATGAAGGAACAAATTATATGCAGGAATTATATACTCCAGGTTTATTTAAAACACACACTTCCTGCAGGAATATTGTGCAGGATAGATCTGAAATTCTGAGGAACATGGCGAGTGTTTGTATCCTGCAGGATATGTACTGGGGAAATATCTTCACAACAAGTATTTTCACAAATACATTATTTTATTTATTCAAATTATGTCGCATAATGACATGCAATTTGTAAAGTTTACAAACCTGAGTACAATTCACACCTAAAAAAAAAAACAAAATTAAAAAAAGGTAGCTAACTGCTGTGTCCCATATACATAACAGAACAATAATTGAGTACACCATAACCATTAAAGAAATTATTTAATAAAAGTGGGACTATATCTCCACAGACACACAATGGTTGGTGACAGCTGAATTTGTGAATTTGAATATCTGTGTGACTATGGTTCCAAAGAGTGACGTCATCTCAGTGAATCGAATTTTTCTCGAAAATGATTCAATTACTGTCTGTTTTTGTAAATTACATTGTTTCATCTGTACCTGCTAAAAGTGAACGTCTTTTAGGTGCGTTGTCAGTGACTCATTGACTCTTTTACCCAACCGATTCATTCCTACCATTTAAAAAAAAAAAAAAAAATTATTTACTACATAATCTGCAGAATTTTGTTTTCATTTACAGGAAATAATAAGTTGTCCTGCAGGATAGATTAAGCACTTGGGAGCTTTATTTTATTTCTGTAGGAGGTGTGCAGCAGTCCTTCAGGAATTATAAAATCGAGTGTGCTGGAAATTCCTGCATGTTTCTGTTGTACTGAAGGCTCCATTCTAAAACCTATAGGAATATCCTGCACAGTTTGTCACTGTGTCCTACAGGATTTCATAATTCCTGCAGGATACCAGCAAACATCCTGCAGAAAAACGAAAATCCTGCAAGATTCCTGTAGGGTTTTTTTTTTTGTTTGTTTTTGTAAGGGAACACACAAACACAGCACTATTTGCAACTCTGCAATGTCCTTGCTCTTTGACTGACTCTAAATAATAGTACTGAAAGTATGAAAATCCATATAATCATGGGAAAAAGGAAGTACACCCTCCTTCAATTCTAGATTTTTATTGATCAGGGCCTAAATAACAATCGTGTCGTCCTCATTAACTTCTATAACAAACACAATAAAAACACAACAGATTTCAATATGCAGTCATCCCCCCCCCCAAGTGCTACACCATGTGACCTACAGGTCTCTGTAAGCACATTAAATGTTTATGTTTATGACAACACAATCAGAAAAAGACTAAACAAATTTGGCTTTCATGGAAGAGTGACTAGAAAAATGCCCCTTCTTTGCAAAAAGAATATTGCGGCACAATTTAGGTTTGCAAAATTGTATCTGAACCAACCAAAAAAGTTCTGGAGCAATATCTTTTGGACCAATGAGACCAAGGTGGAGATGTTTGGTCATCATGCACAGCACCATGTTTGGCAAAAAACAAACAAAAAAAACCCCCACCAGCGTATCACCACAATCACCCAATAATAACTGTCAATAATGGTGGTGGTAGAGTGATGATTTGGGTTTGTTTTGCAGCCACTGGACCTGGGAAACTTGCAGTTATTGAGACAACGATGAACTCCACTTTATACCAGAATATTTTTGTCCTGCAATTGGGTCATGTGGGAGACTTATAAACTCCAGAAAATATCAACTATAAAATACAGAAAATGTTTACGACAAGATATTGTTGCTAAAAGTGGTTCTACATGTTAATGTATTATAGGGTGTACATATTTTTCCCCACCTGGTTTCTGAATATTGGTTTGCTTTTTGGGGGAAAAAAATAATTACATATTAAAATCTCCTGTGTGTTTTTTGTTGTTGTCACCTGAGGTTATTTGTTTGTTTATGGAAGTTGGTGAGGACCACACAATTGTTATATAGGCCCTGATAAATAAAAAACATAGAATTGAAGGAGGGAGTACTTTCTTTTTCCCATTACTATTTATAACTGTATTTTATAACATTATTCATATAACTGTAAAGCTGTTAGCATCTCCCTCTCGTGCTGCGCCGCTAGCGGAGGCTAGCGGAGTAGCGCAGTTCCGCATTCCACTGAGCGCATTCCAGCGCGATTCATAAAAAACCTCCATTCTCACTCATGTACTCTGGTTTTGTTTACTTTGCCATGTGCTCTTTTGTTTTTGTTTTACATCAGGTCTCTGCCCCCACTTCCTTATTGGTCCGTTGGGTTTGTGTCACGTCATGTTTCCTCCCATGTTCTCTCATTGGTTCTCCTGTTACTATGTGATTATTGTTTCCAGGTGTCGAGTGTTTTATCTTGTTTGCGTTTGATTACCCATGCTTCTTAAACCCCTGTTTGTGTCCGCTTCGTCGTGGAGTATTAACTATGTGTAGCTAAACGTAACTGAAAGTAATGATGTTAATGATGTTAATGATGTTAATGATGTTAATGATGTTAATGATGTGTAGCGATGAAGATAAAGAATCGTAGTTTTTCTTATGTTTTTGTTTACCAGGTGTTCCCTGGTTCTTGGATTCATGCCTCGTGACTTCTTGGAATATTCCTCCATGTGTTAGCTCTCGCCACTCGCTGCTCCGGGAAGGAGCAGCATATCTCGCTGCCCCGCTACGGAGCAGCACGTCTGCGCGCTTTCTAGCGCTATTAAAAAACTCCCCGATGAACATTCCATTCACAAAGACTCTGGTTTTGTTTACGTTGCCATGTGCTCCTTTGTTTTTGTTTACGTCATGTCTCTTCCCCCGCTTCCTTATTGGTCCGTTGGGTTTATGTCACATTATGTTTCCTCCCATGTTCTGTCACTGGTTCAACCGTTATTGTCTGATTATTGTTTCCAGGTGTTGTGCGTTTCTTCTCGTTTGCTTTTGATTACCTTTGTTACTAAAACCCCTATTTTTGTCCACTTGATCGCGGAGTATTGATTTAGAATAACTGAAAGTGACCCATGATAGCTAAACGTAACTATATGTTCCTGATGATAATGATAGGTAGCGAGGAAGCTAAAGCTTTGTAGTTTTTCCTGGGTTTTTGTTTACCAGGTGTTCCCTGGTCCTTGCGCTAGTTCTTAAGTTTTTGTTTACCCGGTGTTCCCAGGTTCCTGAATGTATGTCTCGCTA
Source organism: Cranoglanis bouderius (assembly GCA_023630585.1). Lineage (NCBI taxonomy): Eukaryota > Metazoa > Chordata > Actinopteri > Siluriformes > Cranoglanididae > Cranoglanis > Cranoglanis bouderius. The sequence continues at coordinate 4,095,353 of CM042553.1, read as the reverse complement.
CTTCCTGGATTTTTGCCCTGTAAGTCTTTGGATTACTGTTTCATGATTTCCTGGATTTTTGCCCTGAAAGCCTTTGGATTACTGTTTCATGATTTTCTGGGTTTTTGCCCTGTAAGTGTTCTCATCTGTAGCTAACCCCTTTTGGAAAAGTGACGTGCTTGTCTCTGTATTTATTGTGTTGTTGTCCCATCACTTTTGAATGTGCCCTTTTGTTTGTACCTAATAAACTGACCACTTTCCCCTGCGAGTGCATCCTGTCTCCCTCTTAACCCCGGTGTCGTAACACCATGTCTTTGTTGTCCTTGCGTTTACCTAGCCTTTGGAGTATTGTCTCGTGACTTCCTGGATTTTTGCCTTCTTTGGATTATTGCTCTAGCCTTTTGGAATTACTGCCCTGTCTTTCTTTGGAATCTTGCCTTGTTTATTTGTGGTTTTTTGTTAGACTGTCCCATTATTTTCGAATGTTCTGTTTCATTTTTATGTTCCTATTAAACTGACAACTTTCCCCTGCGAGTGCATCCTGCTTCCCTCCTTCCGGTTTTGTAACAAAAGCATAGGTATCATAGGTGTTAAAATATTTTGTTGTGAAGCTGCAAATACTGTATTTTTGACTAAACATTTTTATTTTGAGTATTTTTAGGCTTTTTTTTTTAAGTAGAATGTTAGTAATAAGTGAGATGTGTGTGTGTGTGTGTATGTATGTATGTATGTATGTGTATATATATATGTATATGTGTGTGTGTATGTGTATATATATATGTATATGTGTGTGTGTGTGTGTGTGTGTATATATATGTATATGTATATATATATATGTATATGTGTATATGTATATATGTATGTATATGTGTGTGTATATATATATGTATATGTGTGTGTATATATATATGTATATGTGTGTGTATATATATATATATATATATATATATATATATATATATATATATATATATATATATATATATATATATATATATATATATATATATATATATATATATATATATATATATATATAGCTACTTACATATACATTGTGGGTAATTCCACTCTCCTTCAAAACATGTGGCTTTGGACCCATTATTTGAACTGATCTGATGTCAGAGTTGAATTTGCACCTAAAAAACATACATGAACTTATTGCTCACGTTTAGCGATAAAAGCTCAACGCTAACACTCTCAAATGTCTGCTGAAATCTAAATGGTGATGGTGGTCATCCTATGAATGAGTGTTCAGTCCAATACTCTTAATAAGTATTTCCCCCAGTGGCCATTTTTTCACATCACTTTGAACACTAAAGAAAACCTACAGAAGTGTTTTTTTATGATTTTATAATTGCTCAGTACCAACCCTCTCCAGTATCAGCTGAAAATGGTGCAGTGGCTGGCTGCCTTATGTCCCAGGGAGCCCTCATGTCTGTATTACCTTCTGGCTCTCCCTTTTAGTTATGCTGTCATAGCCAGTCCTGCCGGAGTACCTGCTTTCACTCACGCAAAGTACATTGTCCTTAACCATTATGGGACAATAAGCATACCTAATAATCTCTCTCTCTCTCTCTCTCTCTCGACCCCCTCCCCCCCTCCCCTTCTGTCGAGCTACACATGATACTCTTGAGATGCCAGACCCCAGAACTCCTGACCCCTTCTGCTCTCTGGACCTGCCTGATCCATCCTGATGCCCTACTTCTGGTTGGAGATCTCATCAATTGGAAGTCACATGCTGCTGCTGAGGATGGCCCCACATGGTGCAGCCTAAAGATCATTGAGATTACTGAGGATGGTACCACTTAAAAACCATAAAGATGGCTTTGGACCTCAATTCATATGAACAGTTATGCAATGATGGCTTTAGGACTATAATTACCACAAACAATTTCGCACTCAAGTCTCCATCAGTGAACAGTGGTGAAGTTCATCAAAACAGTCTTCATATAAAAACTGTAATGAATTTTCATGGTTTTGCAACTGCTATTTGACCATGTAGTATTGGTACATTTAGAGAAGGGATTTATTTATTTATAATCGCACTATCCGGTGTCACCCAGATGAGGATGGGTTCCCTTTTGAGTCTGGTTCCTCTCAAGGTTTCTTCCTCATATCGTCTCAGGGAGTTTTTCCTTGCCACCGTCGCCTCTGGCTTGCTCATTGGGGATAAATTCATAAATTTTAAATCTATGTCCTAAATTTATATATTTCTGTAAAGCTGCTTTGGGGCAATGTCCATTGTTAAAAGCGTTATACAAATAAACTGAACTTGAACTTGAAAATTGACTGGCCAGTGACAGCCATGTAATCAAGACATCATTACAAATCCTTTAACCTTTAAAGATACAGTGGGCTAAATTTACCTCAGACTATGAATATAATAACATCCACTGATGACAGCAGATGTCCTCAGAGTCTTCTCCTGAGCAATTTGTTTTATAAAGATACACCAAGAACCTCAGGTCTTGTTTGCAAAAGTAGGTTTTGCGTGTTACTTTGCATATTATATTATTGTCGGAGGACCTAAGTTCTTCAAGAAGAATATTTAATTGAACCAAGTAATTAGTGGAGGGAAGAATTTTGACTGTACACATCATTTCACAGATGATTATTTAAAACTATTAGATGGCTTAGATGAAAGGTTAATGTTATTCCTGTCAAATGCCTTTTTAACTTATTATGAAATGCAGTCAGGTCCATAAATGAGAAAATTTTAAATGAAATCATGAATATGAGCTAAAAGTGCAGACTTTCAGCTTTAATGTGAGTTTTTTTTTTTACATCCTAATTTGATTTGGTCCCCTCATCTTTTGATGAAATTGGACAATTGTAACAAACTGGTAATTGGACAAACTAACAATCATAAATAATATAATAATAACATTATTATAAATAATAAAAATATAAAAATAACATTTTTAATACTTTATCCTGTGCAGCCAATGACTGCCTGGAGTCTGGAACACATAGATATCACCAGATGCTGAAGTTCTTCCCTGGTGATGCTCTGCCAGGCCTTTACTGTTGCATTTTGCCATCAGAAAGTGAAATACATACTCAATTGGATAATATAATATAGCCCTATACACTTCTGAATATAGACTTGAACATAATTCATCTTACAGTCACATCATCCCTAAGTACAAGGGAACCAGTTCCACTGGCAGCCATACACATCCATGCCATAAGATGAGGTGGTATGCTTCAGCTCATGAGCAGTTCCTTCCCTTCTCCATACTTTTGTCTTCCCATCATTCTGGCACAAGTTGATCTTGTCTCATCTGTCCATATGATGTTGTTCCGAAATTGTACAGACTTTTTTTTTTTATACATTTTTTTTTATAGATATTTCTTTGCAAATTTTAAAGTGACCTTCCTGTTTTTTGAGGATTATCTATAGTTTACAGCTTGTGGTAAACCGTCTGTATTTACTGAAGTCTTCTCTATGTGTTCTTGATCTGGCCAGCTTTTGTGAGGGTTTTTTTCACCAGGAAAATAATTCTTTTGTCATCAATCACAGTTGTTTTCTGTGGTCTTCTTGGCTTTTTGGTTTTCCTGAGTGAGCTCACCAGTGTGTTCTTTCTTTGTAAGAATGTACCAAGTAGTTGATTTGGTCACACCTAATGTCATTGCTATCTCTTTGATGGGTTTATTTTGATTTTTTTAGCCTAACAATGGCTTGCTTTACTGCCAGTGACAGCTCTTTAGACTTTATCAACTCTAGGCCTTTTATCTGCTTAATCGTAAGTGAGATAATGAGGGAATAGTACACACTTGCCTGTGGAACAGCTAAGCAGCCACTTGTCCAGTTAATTTTGGTCCCTTATAATGAATTTGCACCCTCAAATTAAAGCTGAGAGCGCTCATATTGAGTATTTAATCTTATGTCCAATATGCTGTGGTAGACAGCTTAAATAATAATAACTTTGTCAGTGTCCAAATATTTATGGACCTGACTGTTTGTATTTTAAAATGGCTATTATTTGCTATGGTGTCAATTATTTTTTGCAATGTCAACGCAGCCCTAACCCTAAAGTCACTGTTGTAGTGGACTGTTCCCTGTTGCTACATGGTGACATATTTGCATGGTAAATGTGATACGTTACTGTGTAGAAAGGGGGTCACCAGTGTGATTTTCTGGAAGTGCTGAAAAATGTAATAAAGTTATCTAAGTGGAGCATAAACACAAAAAATGGAGAAAAGCATAAACGTTTTTGATACAATTCTAAAACTGACTGATGTTCTGACTACGCCACCAGCATACGTTCGGGTTCATCTCGCTTGCCTGAGTAGCAGAAAAGTGTACTACAAGACCATGATTCATATCTCTAGAGTTTGATCTGCCTAACTGGATTTAGGTTTGTGAAGAAGAAAAAGAAGACAGAAACAGCTTTTAAAGTGTTATTTAATAAAGAGAAACATGAGGAAAATTTTGCGTTATGGGTGAAGTACCTTTGTGTCAGATGTAAACAGGTTTAACAATAAGTTTGTCTTGGGAAAGCAGAGGGGTTTATACTTTGGTAGTTGGGTAATTGAAGACAGTATTCTTAACTCTATGGCTGTATTCTTAATTCTAACACAGTTAATGATGATTTTATTTTATAATTAAGATACTTGTCTAAGTTATCATTAAAACATAATTTACACTTGGTAAGTCAATTTAGCATAGCAATAAAAATGAGTGAACATGATATGAAATGTCATTTAGTTTTATAATTATTGTTACAAAAATTGTTTATTTACTTTTACACTAACATCTTTCAATATTCTCCATATACAGCGAAACTGTCTACTTGAACATCTAACATTTTGATCACTCTCCCTGAATATCCCTGTTGGCAGTTATAGTTCAATGACTCTCCCTTGGTATATTTGCTTTTCAAAGAAGTCATGGAATTGTCTGCATTTTCTACTGTGGGAACCATCTCTGGGCAGGCTGATGATTCATACATTATATTGGGCCACTATTCACACCATCTCTGACAGCAAACACATTAATGTTCAATATTTCATTGGTGTTACTAACATCATGTACAGTAGCCTCAAAAAGTATTTGGACACTTAAAAGCCACACTTATGTATGCAATACACTGAAAACAATTCCCAAAATACAGATTATGTTTAAAAATATAATGATAATAGATTTACCAGTCATAATTAGACAAAAAAGGATTGGATACTTAAGCATATTCTGGTTGTCACAGTTAATCCTTAGTTAAGATCAGCAAAACAAAACAAAAAAAAAGTTCCAAGATGAAAGACTTGTGAATGAAAACAATGTAAAGGCAGACACAGAAAGACCACCAGCAGGCTGGGCAGGATAATTGTGAGTAAAATGAAAAACACGTGAGAAACAGCAGCAAGGATTGCTTCAGACATCAATGAAAATCACCAGATACAACTAGAGCACACAGTACTCAAAACAGCATCAATGAGCAAGGGCTTAGAGGGAGAGCAATGTGGAGGAAACTATTCATCATCAAGTGTTATATACAACAAACAATACAAAAATGACAATAATAAATAAAAAAGAAATAAAAGTCTTACCATCAAATGCTGAAGTATAAACACCAAGAAACGAACGTATAGGACAACAAGACTTGACTCCATTGTTCCAGTTTAGTAGGTTTACTCACCAAGTATTATGATAACATTAGGCAGGGTTAATAGTTCCCAATTTATACCTGCCAATTTCCACACAGACATAAATTAAAAGGTGCTATATTGTGAAAAAATAGTTTCGTAAGGCTGTTCATGTGGCTAATAATTAAATATTGTCTACACAATTGCCCTTAACCCCATTACAACTTACCCCCATTGGGACTGTTTGGGAGTAAAAAGTACAGCGTTTTATTTAAACAATGTAGAAGTTAAAAACATAAAAATAAATAAATATAGATAAGTAAAGCAGCACAACAAATTATATATTTGATTATCTGGAGAGCTGACAGATACTCTGATGTTTGCAATTAAAGTTACCACTCTTTTTGAATAAGTAAAGGATGGCATAAATTTTATAACTTTATACAGAATACATTGCAATAGAATACATTTCTCTACTTCTGTATTAAAAAGGGGAACATGACAATTACAAACCACAATAAAAAATATATTTGATAAATAATGAGCACAGCTGGATTTTGTTGTAAAACATATTAAATTGAGTACTTTCCTCCTGTCCGTTTTAATCTGTACTTAATCAGACAGCAAGAAAACTCTTGCTAAGTGCTATCTCACAGCTGACACTGCTATGGCCCCCTTCCTGCACCATTGTCTTGGGATACTATTTTTTGAAAACTTTACCTCTGTAGAATAACTGAACATATGGAAAACAGCATTTTAAAGCTAAATGAGACTGTAGATTGATAATTATTATCTCCTAATATGGACAGACTGATTAATATCTATCTGGAATTCTTACCTACTAACACTGTAAATGTATTAACTTCGTACCAACACTCCCCCTGACAAGAGAGAAAGTCAGAGAAAAAGAGAATCTGTCATCACTCATCAAACAAAGAAGGCTTTCAACAATATGGAAAAAGAGGTATATTGTACGCAGTTTGCCTCATTTAAATACCATGAAATTTCACACATTTTAAAGGAAGTATTAGCTGGAAAAGTTCAACCTAATCTCTTCACAGAGGAGGTTATCATGAAGTGGTTTGGACTGAAATACTGCTTTAACTCCACTTCAGATAACCTGAGGACATTTATGGACAGATTGGGGAAATGTCAATTACCTATACTATACAGTTACATGTTACAAATTTGGGGTGGCTGTGGCTCAGGTGGTAGAACAGGTTGTTCGATTCCCGGCCCACATGACTCCATGTACTGAAGTGACCTTGGGCAAGACACTGAACCCCAAGTTGCTCCCAATGGCAGGCAAGTGCTTTGCATGGTAGCTCTGTTGCCATTGGTGTGTGTGTGTGTGTGTGTGTGTGTGTGCATGAAATAGACACAGTGCAAAACGCTTTGTAGCTTTTATAATTGCAGACCATTTAGAAATGGCTAGGATTTCGTCACATCCTATTTCAGCTAGGATTTACAGCACTTTGGATTATGGTCCTTTAAGGTATACAAGGAAGGTATACATTGAAACCCACAAACAAAATTCCACCAATCCAGATCCTGAGGTGGTGGACTGAGACTGTGATTAACAACCATAAAGATTGAAGATAACTCCTGAGAAGATGGTGATTGGGGAGAAGATGTTGATAGAAGAGAACTCCGAGTTTCCTTTGTGTTGGGGATTTAACTCTTTCTAGCTGGGCTGACCCCGAAGTGCTTGTTCCAATCAGCATGATCTTAGGGTGGGGTGTCCTCTGACACTAATTAGTATACTGGTCTCTGAGTTATATGCAAACTTCCACAAGGTAAAGTTAGAACCTTTGGTCACGAGTTTTGTAACATGGATGTAAGAACCTTGTACCCTTTACGCACCAAGATTTGATTCCTTGAATCTTTTAATTATATTGTGCACTGTAGAAGGTGAAATCCTACTGATTTGTCTTTGGGGAATGTTGTTCTCAAAGTGTTGGATTATTCGCTGATGCATCTGTTGGCAGATTGGCGAGCCTCAACCCATCCTTGCTCTTGAAGGACTAGGCCTTTTTTTGGAGGCTCCTTATATACTATGATTAGACGATTGCCTCACCTGTTTCACATCACCTTCTTATTTCAATTTGTCACATTGCTATTAGTCCTAAATTGCCCCTGTCCCAACTTTTTTAGAATGTGTTGCATGCAATTTCAAAATAAAGTCAAAGTACATTTACAAGTTACTCCTCTTTATTTTTATCAGCATTTCCCACACTGTCCCAACAAGAATTGGGGTTATAATAATCAACCACAATAATCATACTAATACTGCATGCTAAATTATCAAAGGACTAATTGCAACTTTGTGGCTATAAGCCTGATAAATACAGAATAAAATGTGAAAGAAAATAAGTGATTGCAGTTGTTAATGTATCATTTTTCACAGTCATTGTCGCTGTAGGCTATATGGAGTATTCTAATACAGTCTTTTGAATGTGTGAAAGGTTATAAGAACAGGGTGAACTTTGTGTTCCTGGGGAAAGAACAAAAGTCTCGTTTTGTGAAAAGCCATTGGGGGAGTCACCCCCCTTTTTCCTGAAGTTATCAGCTTTACCAGTTGTGTGAGTAATCTGGTCTTGGCCATTGGCCTAAATCAGTGAGTATGACAGAGAGAACTGTGGCTGAGAGGGTTCATCACTTGGTCAGGGATGTCCTAATGTTTGCTGTATTGTTCACAGGATAGCTGAAATTAGGCTGGCAGTAATTAACTCAGCTTCTCAATGTCTATGAGTGAGGATTCATTGTTTTATGATTCCTGTGGCAAACTAAGTGATAAGTTCCACATAACTTGGGCATGCTCTCTGTCTGTTTTCTCTCTCTCTCTCTGATAGCCTGTACATCTTCTTATCTGAGTACACAGAAGTCTCTGTCCCTGTTCTGACACAATAAGCTCTCTGTTCCTAGTTAAGTCAAGCAATGATCTAACTCTTCCTCCTTTTCTGTTTACCTAGCTAGCAGGGAATTTTCTTGCAACGTGCATAACATTACCTACAAGTTCTATTAATGTTTAAAAAAATATTTTGAACTAATGTTCAAAGAATTGAGATTATGTTATGTGACAATAAAGGAAGAACATTATCAAGGCAACATTCGTAAAATGTTTTGAGCAGGGCCGGCCTGTCCAACAGGCAAAAGAGGTGGTCGCCTGGGGCCCCGACTTGCCAGATGGGCTCATCTGACTTCAAAGTTTTCCCGATTTCAGGTTTTCATGCAATGAGCAGAAAATACGTTAAAGATGTACTTGCATGTACCTCATTAAATAACACACAAATCACAAAAACGGTGAGGGCTAAAAAAAACTCCATATTATGCAAGCAAAAGGATGAGCTCTAAATAACGACGAATTAATGAAAATGACAAAAAAATACAAAACATTAGGAAAAATACACCGTATCACAGTAATTTGCATAATTTATTCACACAGCGATAGATTGAGCAGAACTCAAATACGGTAATTATTCATATCCACGGGATTCCACGCTTTGCTCCAAAATGCTCATTGCTCACGTTCGACAGAAATGCGGGGAAATGTCCTATTTTAGTCTTTGGCGCTGCTTATTCTTTATGAATACATACTAAGCATAAGCATAAGCAAAATGCATGACAAAAAAGGCATTCTGTAAAAAAAAGATGTCTCATTATTCTTGGTTGGAAAGTTCCCAATATTCTCATGACTATGGTAATAGTGACTTTGCTGAGCCATAATGTCTCATCACACGTTACATCGAAAGATGCGATTCTTTTTAATTAAATTAATAGAAAAAAGAAAGAACGCTGGAGAGATTATAGTTGTGGTATAACATGGCACCTAAACAGTATCTTCCGGGAGCCGAAAAAAGGAAAAAAGAAAAGTAGATGAAAAAAGCAAGCTCAAAGTAAAGGTATGTTCTGCTTGAATTATTTATTGCTGTATTATTAATACTCCACTTTTAATAAATGATAATTATACCCATCTCCCACTAAGGCCTAATGCAATAAAGTTTTGTGCTGTGCTTATTTTAAAGCCATTAAACTAGGTGAAATATTGATTGTAGCATACATTTCTATATGTTGTTTATGCATGTTTGAATGTTATAGACTTATGATTACACCTTTGATTACATGATTGTTTTTTAAATGTGCTCTCTGACTTTATTTATGTACTAACTAGGGGCCATGCGGAAATTTCTCAGTGGACCCACAGCTACAGAGACAGGCCAGGCTCCATCTCAATTTTCTCATAGTGCTGCTGGTGAGGATTATAATGTTATTTAGTCTGATATAAAACACTAATTGTATTGTATTATATTACACTTATACATAACATTGTAGATAAATAAAGCAATTGTTTTATCAACTGATCCTGAAGCAGAACATTTTATGTATATTTATTTTGTTTTATAGTTCAAATATAATTTAATATATTTGTATTTTATACATAATAGTGCTGATACAATTGTATTATTACATTGAATATGTTGCACTTAAACATCTATACACTTAAATATGGAAAATGTAATTGTTATGTGCTCTTCACTTGCCAAATTGCAGTGCACACAACCCCTTGGGCTGGCCCTGGATGCCAGCCATGGAGCCAGAGGGGGGAGCGAAGTTCTCCTCGAGGCCAGAGGGGGGAGCGATGCTCTCCTCGAGGCCAGAGGGGGGAGCGATGCTCTCCTCGAGGCCAGAGGGGGGAGCGATGCTCTCCTCGAGGCCAGAGGGGGGAGCGATGCTCTCCTCGAGGCCAGAGGGGGGAGCGATGCTCTCCCCAAAGCATGTGGAGAGAGTGATGTCTGACGTGGAGTGAAAAGGGGGAGCGACATGAGGCACGAAGCAGAGAAAAGGAGCGACATCTTCAGCAGAGCATGAAGGTGGAACAATGTCCTCAGCCAAGCGGGATGGCGGAGCGATGTCTGAAGTGGAGCGGGATGGCAGAGCGACGTCCGAAGCGGAACCTGGTGTAGTGACGTCCGAGGTGGAGCAGGAAGGTGAAGCGGAACTTTTGTCGGCACCGGGTGACGGAGCAACGTCCTCAGCTGACCAGGGAGGCTGAGCGGTGTCCTCAGTCAAGCAGGGAGGCTAAGTGGCGTTACCTTGGTAGGCAGTGCGAGTTCCGCAGTAGGGGAGGGAAGGTGGGGAAAGATCTTACCCATGTCTTCTAGCCATATTTCTGTGTCCCTGATCCATGACTTCCTCCCCCGTGGCTCCTTCTTCTTTCTGCTGTTTTGTGAAAAAATCTGCTGCATCCATGATTGGCGAAGTATTCTGTCAGGTAATGAGGAAATAGGCGGATGCAAGTGCAGTTTAAAGTCAGTTTATTAGGAACACTGGCAGACAATTCCAAAACGTAAAGCAGATATCGTGGTCGAAAACAGGCATGGGACAGGCGATCTACAACGGGCATAAACTGGGCTAGACAAGGATCGAAAACGTGAGGATGGAAACAAGATCAAAGACTATGAAACAAAACGAGGAATAAAGGCTTGGTGTAGCCAGACCGCTAAGGAAACTGCGCTAATACTTCGCCCCGATACAAAGAAACACAGGGTTTAAATACCAAACGTAATCAAAGGGGATAACACAAAACAGCTGAGACATTAGGAAACAACCAATGACAATACAGGGGCGGAGACAGGACAGAAATCAAAACAAAACACACGTGTATGTGTAAACAAATGTGAATGTCACTGAAAACCCGGAAGTATGCGCTGCGCGTGCTGCTCACGCTTAGGGCAGTTCATGCACGCTGCTCGCATCGGCGATCAGCGCGAAGGGGAATCTAACAAAGTGGCAGTTGGAAAGTGCACAGAGATTTCAACACAGAGCTCTGACTTGAATGAAATACAGCAAAGCGCTAACGTTAATCAGTGAAGCTCATTTTAAAATGAGCATTTTTGTTTTAACTCCAGAGTCTGGCAGAGACATTCTGTGGTTTCTAACCAAAAAGAAGCCCAGCCTGCCTGTGGCTGACAATAATAGCAGTCACTGTGAGATGAAGGAGAAAAAGAGTGTGTGAAGATGGAGAGGATGAAGGAGAGTTAAGCTGCCAGCAGCAGAGAGCAGTGCAGCTCCCAGCCCTTTTCAGTAGGTTAGCAAAATTAAGGCATAGCAAGATAATGACAACATATGAAAATAACTGTACATTCTGTATGTGACACTCGGGTTTACAATTTAAAACACTGATGGGTGAGATATGAAAAGAAAATATTTCTTGTCATTAATTCTTGTCTAAAGCATGCAGGCTTTTCTGTAATAAAAAATTCACTTGTGAATAGTTGTCAAACATTTTGTGTGAAAATATGCATGGATTTTTGTAACATGTATTTATGTTTCACCTGCAAACTTGGATGTTGCAGGTTCAGATGAAGACAGCCAGAGTTAGTGAAGCGGATCATAATCCACCATCTTCAGAACCAGAACCAGTGTCACCAAGCAGTTTTTCTGGCCTAGTAGGACCTGATGGTATGCTGCTGTTTTTATACTGCAGTTGTAATGAATATAATCTAAATTACTGTATTTTGGGATTAGATAGTTATTGTTTGCATGTCTTGATGACAGTGGGTTTATGAAAGTGTTGGGAGATTCACCCTGGTGTTATTTTCATTTGCTTCTTTCCAGACATTTTCCCAGTGCAGAGCGAAGGGTTCTGTCCAGAATTATTCAGCAGTGAATTATTCTGCTCCCCTACGAACTGATGGTATGTAAACATAACATACTATGGCATAGTATTCAGCAGATTAGCTTATACCATATGTGGACATAGCAGTTATTGCAGTAGCAGCCAGGTAAAAAAGTGTATGATAGTGACAAGAAATGAAACATAATATTTTTATTTATTTTTAATATTTGAAGTTTAGCAGCAAAAGTACAGGCAGTCGTTACGAAATGTGCAAAAATTGCAAGCGGAGTGGGATGGTGTTCAATTCAGTATGAGTGTGTGTGTGTGTGTGTGTGTGTGTGTGTGTGTGTGCATGTGTCAGTCCAGTCTCTGAGTATTGAGTCCGATGGCTTGGGGAAAAAATGACGGCAGGAGGGTGAAGAGTTTGTGTGAGGGGTGTGTGGGATCATCCACAATGCTGGTGGCTTTATGAATGCAGCGTGTGGTGTAAATGTCTGTGATGGGGGAAGAGAGACCCCGATGATCTTCTCAGCTGTCCTCACTACCCGCAGATGGGCTTTTTTCAGCCTTACTCAGAAAGTAGAGGTGCTGCTGGGCTTTCTTAATGATGGAGCTGGTGTTGAGGGACCAGATGAGGTTCTCCACCAGGTGAACACCAAGGAATTTGGTGCTCTTGACGATCTCCATGGAGGAGCCGTCGATGTTCAGCGGAGAGTGGTTGCTCTGTGCTCTCCTGAAGTCAACAACCATCTATTTTGTTTTGTCCATGTTCAGAGACAGGTTGTTGGCTCTACACCAGTCCGTTAGCCGCTGCATCTCCTCTCTGTATGCTGACTTGTCATTCTTGCTGATGAGACCCACCACGATTGTGTCATCGACGAACTTGATGATGTGATTGGAGCTGTGCATTGCTGTACAATCATGAGTCAGAAGACTGAACAGCAGTGGACTGAGCACATAGCCCTGGGGAGCACCACTGCTCAGTGTGGTGGTGCTGGAGATGCTGTTCCCAATCCAGACTGACTGAGGTCTCCCAGTCAGGAAGTCCAGGATCCAGTTGCAGAGGGAGGTGTTCAAGCCCAGCAGGTTCAGCTTTCCAATCAGGTGCTGAGGAATTATTGTGTTGAATGCTGAACTGAAGTCTATGAACAACATTTGAATGTAGGTGTCCTTTTTGTCCAGGTTTGTGAGGGCCAGATGTAGGGTGGAGATGGCATCATCTGTTGAGCAGTTGGGACAATATGCGAATTGCAGGGTATCCAGTGTGGGGGGTAGCAGGGTCTTGATGTGCCTCATGAAGAATCTCTTGAAGTACTTCATGATGATGGGTGTGTGTGCAGCGAGATGGTAGTTGTTGAGGCAGGACACTGAAGAATTCTTCAGCACGGGGACAATGTTGGTGCCCTTGAAGCATGTTGGAACGATGGTGCCGCTCAGGGAGATGTTGAAGATGTCAGTGAGAACATCCGCCAGCTGGTCTGCACATCCTCAGAGCACTCTTCCAAGAATGTTGTCTAGTCCAGCAGGTTTCCGTGAGTTGACTCTGCATAGAGTTTTCCTCACATTGGCCGTGGTTAGACACAGTGCCTGGTCGTAAGGAGGAGGGGTGGTCTTCCTCGCCGTCACATCATTCTGCACCTCAAACCGAGCATAGAGGTTGTTCAGAACATCTGGAAGGGAGGCATTACTGCACAGGCGGGTGATGTTGTGGTGCCTGAACACCCTGCCACATGCACTGCGTGTTGCCGCTATGCTTGAAGTGCCTGTGGCTTTTCAGGGTGCGTGCGCACTTTGCCTCTCTAATGGCCCGGGACAGTTTGGCTCTTGCTGTTCTTAGGGCTGCCTTATCCCCTGCCCTGAAGGCGGAGTCTCGGGTCCTCAGCAGTCATCCACAGCTTCTGGTTGGAACATGTAGTGATTGTCTTGGAGACAGTGATGTCATCAGTGCACTTGCTAATGTAGCTGGTCGTTGATGCCGTGTATTCCTCCAAGTTGGCGGAGTCACTGTCGTTTGCAGCCTCCCAGAACATGTGCCAGTCAGTGTGTTCAAAACAGTCCTGAAGAGCAGAGATGGATCCTGCTGGCCAGGTTTTCACCTGCTTCAGAACTGGTTTGGAGCGTCTGATGAGCAGTCTGTATGCTGGGATTAGCATAACAGAGATGTGATCTGAGTAGCTGAGGTGGGGGTTCCCGCCCTTTTGCCATGCTTCAGCTTCCTCACACACCGCTTACAATGTCCCCTCCCCCGGCCACCAGCATCAGGCGACACTGTGGACTGGAGGCCTGGTCCCCGCAGCATGCTGAGATCGCATAGCTTCTCCTGCAAATCATCATGCAGGTTGGTTATTGCGCAATTTCTGTATTTTAGCAGTGTCTGGCGAACACCGATTGCTCCGATGTCCTTGTGCTGTAAACAATTGAGCTAAGAAACAAAAATAGCATCAGTTTGGATCCGGAGAGGCCTCTGCGTGCTACTGCTGCACTGCCATCTTGGAGTCTAATGGAGTCTGCTGCCGCACTGCGATCCTGGAGTCTAATCAAATGTTTAAACTGAGGAAGGTACCAATTTAAGGAAAAGGTCATTTTGAATTTGATAGCAGCAACACGTTACAAAAAAGTTGAGACAGGGCCATGTTTACCACTGTGTAGCACACCCTCTTCTTTTAACAACAGTCCATATATGTCTGGGACATATCCAGTTGCTGGAGTTTTGGGAGAGGAATGTTGTCCCTTTTGTATCTGATACAGGATTCTAGCTGCTCAACAGTCCTGGGTCTTCTTTGTCTTATTTTTCATTTCATGATGCGCCAAATGTTTTCAATTGGTGAAAGGTCTGGATGGCAGGCAGGCCAGTTCAGCACCCAGACTCTTCTACTACAAAGCCATGCTGTTGTAATAGATGCAATATGTGGTTTAGCATTGTCTTGCTGAAATATGCAAGGCTTTCCCTGGATGGAAGCATATGTTGCTCTAAAACCTGTGTATACCATTCCATAGTCACTAATGCACCTCCATACCATTAGAGATGCAGGCTTTTGAACTGAGCGCTGATAACAAGCCAGATGGTCCCTCTCATCTTTAGTCCAAAGGAAGCGACGTCCATGGTTTCCAAAAAAGAATTTCAAATTTCGATTCATCTGACCACAAAACAGTTTTCCACTTTGCTTCAGTCCATTTTAAATGAGCTTTGGCCCAGAGAAGATGGTGACATTTCTGCATCATGTTCACATAGTGTATATATATATATATATATATATATATATACACTATGTGAACATGATGCAGAAATGTGTGTGTGTGTTTGTGTGTGTGTGTGTGTCTGAAGAGGGGGGGTTGTGTCGCATTCCGATGGCATCTGGTGAAGACCAGAGGGGGGTTACCGATAAGGATTCATCTAGATCCAGGCTGATTCAGAATCAGTTTGATATGTTCAGACGTTACATATATATATATATATATATATATATATATATATATATATATATATATATATATATATATATATATATATATATATATGTAACGTCTGAACATATCAAACTGATTCTGAATCAGCCTGGATCTAGATGAATCCTTATCGGTAACCCCCCTCTGGTCTTCACCAGATGCCATCGGAATGCGGCACAACCCCCCCTCTTCAGACACACACACACACACACACACACACACACACACACACACACACAAACACACACACACAAAGCACACACACAATGGGAGAATCTCTTTTCAGTGTAACATGTAATTATATGTAATTATTCGATGTCCATATAGTGTGATATTTTCGTGTTTGCATATATTGTGTGTTTATGTAACATAACTATAATGATTTTAGATAGTTTTAACTTAGGATATTATTTTAAATGTCTGTAACCATGTTTTACTTGTAATATTCTTTACAAGTCCATCGAATTTGGTATGTGGTTAATCGTCTTGCGATACCCTGATTGATTATGCATATGGATACATTATTTCATGCTTTTTCTTAATTTCACACGTAATACGGTTTAAACCGGCTCCTCCCTGGACATGCAAATTTGGGTCTGAGACCAGACAAAGAGAGTTCATCCCGCCAACAAATCCAACTTCCTGATTGGCCCATAGCCCAAAGAGGCGTGTGCGTTGGTGTTGTCTTTAAAACAACACCACACTTTGAAACTCTCTCTTCAGTCTCTCTTCACTCTCTTTTTCACTTCAACTTCACTTCTATGCTCTTTCCGGCTTCTCTCCCCCGGGGCCACGTGCCCCGGGAAGAGGAAGCCAGGATCGCTCTCTCCCGGACAAAAGATGCAACCACCTCACGGCCTATGCCTTTTCAAACGGCACGACGAACCAGTGAACTCTACACGACCTCGCACGAACTTTCAAACCGAACCCATGCAAGTATAGTTAATGGATCTATATCTGCGTTTAACATTGTACCCCTGTTTACAGGAGATTTAAGTTCGTTGCTGGTTTTGAAAAAGGCTAATTAGTTGTGTTTTTGTCTGCTATTCCCTTTTATTTCATTACTTTCTCTCTATGCCTTTTCTTTCCTTGTATGTAGATGTACATATGTATGTTTTGCTTAGAGTTAGTGGTGTGTATCCATAGTTACATCTAGTTATTAAAATCTATTATCCCACGCTTGATTTTCTCTGTTTTTGGTCACGTGATAGAGTCCCTTCTTCACTGCATAAGAGTCTCACTACACGCTCTGGAAACAGAGATTTCCTTCCTGGCCAGAAGGATAAACTCCCTCTTTAGAGTCATAATTCCAAACTAGACTACAGCTAACCCTAAAAGCTGATCTAGACCACATACATAGTCATACTTAATTATAATCTGTTGTAGTTAATTATCTATATGTATATGTGCACATACATGAATTCCCTTTCATGGCTGATGTATATTTATAACTGGTCACAACACGCGTTGATTAGATATATAGATATATTTCACGCCATTCGAGCTAATTCCGTATATAAATTGGAGAATACATTTAAGCGTGTTAAACATCTTTTAATTCGTTACATAAATTGTAACTGGTGGAGAATATTTTTAAACGTTGCAGATTCGTCCAAGTTACTACACATTCTGGTAGATAATGCGGGCACACTTTAAAAATTGTCTCCTTTAAAAAGGTGCATTGAATCCAAGCGTGCGCTTCTGTTTCATTTTTCATGTTTAAAGTTGATCCATTACATTATTCTGGTGGAAAAGAATAATGCTAGTAATGATTGATTCATTTTATACATATATATATATATATATTACTGGAACCATGTCCTGTGGTCTGATGAGACCAAGATAAACTTATTTGGTTCAGATGGTGTCAAGCGTGTGTGGCGGCAACAAGGTGAGGAGTACAAAGACAAGTGTGTCTTGCCTACAGTCAAGCATGGTGGTGGGAGTGTCATGGTCTGGGGCTGCATGAGTGCTGCCGGCACTGGGGAGCTAATGCCAACATGTACTGTGACATACTGAAGCAGAGCATGATCCCTTCCCTTCGGAAACTGGGCCGCAGGGCAGTATTCAACATGATAACGACCCCAAACACACCTCCAAGACGACCACTGCCTCACTAAAGAAGCTAAAGGTAAAGGTGATGGACTGGCCAAGCATGTCTCCAGACTTAAACACTATTGAGCATCTGTGGGGCATCCTCAAATGGAAGGTGTAGGAGCGCAAGGTCTCTAACATCCACCAGCTCTGTGATGTCATAATGGGGGAGTGGAAGAGGACTCCAGTGGCAACCTGTGAAGCTCTGGTGAACTCCATGCCCAACAGGGTTAAGGCAGTGCTGGAAAATAATGGTGGCCACACAAAATATTGACAAATTGGGCCCAATTTGGACATTTTCACTTAGGGGTGTACTCACTTTTGTTGCCAGCGGTTTAGACATTAATGGCTGTGTGTTGAGTTGTTTTGAAGGGACAGCAAATCTACACTGTTATACAAGCTGTACACTCACTATTTTACATTGTAGCAAAGTGTCATTTCGTCAGTGTTGTCCCATGAAAAGATATAATAAAATATTTACAAAAATGTGAGGGGTGTACTCACTTTTGTGAGATACTGTATATATATATATATATATATATATATATATATATATATATATATATATATATATATATATATATAGTGTGTGTGTGTGTGTCCTATAGCATTAAGCATAATAATCCTAGCAAATATGTGTAATCTCGAGATTTAGATTATAATAGAACTTTTTAAGTAATATGTAAAAAACACAAAAAAATGTTAAATCATGTAAACACAAAACTTACCCATGAAGAAAGATAAAATAGCAGCTTAATATGATAACCAGGGAGAGGCCACAAGAGAGAGGTCTGCTTGTCTTGGTGACTGAAGGTGTATAATGGAGTAGGCTGAGAAAAGACCTTTTATAGGGGGTGGGGCAAGAAGACGAAAAAGGAGGAAAGAGTAATTTTTTTCCTTCATGGCTTGAAAAAGTGGTTTTTAATGGGAATTTTTTTTTTTACCTGTTTTTGAATATATTGGGAACTGGTGAAAAATTAAAATAATGGAAAATATTTCAATATGAAGGAGGGGAAAAAAGTATAAATAAGGACCAACCCAGAATAGATTCGGATCATTCCTGGGACATCTCATTTGAATTGATCTCATGTTGGCTGATACTTTTGGGCAATAAAATTGCGTTTTGCTTCTCTCATCCACTGTGTTGTGAGTATTATTCTTTATCAGAGTTTTATTGAATTTTGAGTATTTTGTTTACAGGCTACCGTATATATGTGGTCGTAGACGCCACAGGTGCGCCCTCTTACAATATGTGGATGACATTTTGCTGTCGTGAACTTTGCAGACATGAACTTTGAAAAAAAGGCTCTCTCAAACTCCTGACACACCTAGCTCAATGTGGGTTCAAGGCTTCACTATCAAAGCTCCAGTTCTGCCTCACCATGGTGTGTTATCTGGGTTTTCTCATCAGCAAGGGCAAATGTTGTCTCACCGCGATCATCTAAGAATCATTCTTGATGTTTCACCTCCATCAACGAAACAAGGTATGCTCAGTTTCCTTGGACTAATAAACTATTGTCAGGCATTGTTGTCTCAAAGACCAACCTGACACCATAGACATGGACTAAGGAGATGATGCCTTTATTTTGTATGAATGGTCTGCTGGACTATCAGTCTCCTTTTCACCTGTATGTGTCGGTGTATGGGAGCACGGCTGTGGGGGTCCTGGCCCAGGAGCATGGCAGAGGTTATCGTCCTGTAGCTTATCTGTTCAAGACCCTTGATCCTGTGGTTCAGGGCATGCCTGCGTGCTTGCACTGAGTGGCAGCCTCTGCTCTCCTCATCTCTGATGCTGAAAAGTTGGTTCTCTCACATCCGCTTACCCCACATGTGCAACACCAGTTCTCTATTCTTAATAACATATTCTTAATAACACAATGACACAACACATGTGCTATGACACAGACTTGGAGCAGGATGCAAGTGCAGGTAAAAGTCAGTTTATTAGGAACACAGATCAATCCAAATCGTAAGGCAGCGTGAATACATTTACATTTACATTTATGGCATTTGGCAGACGCCCTTATCCAGAGCGGCTTACATTTATGTCATTTATACAACTGAGCAGTTGTATAAAGGGCCCACAGTGGCAGCTTGGCAGTGCTGGGATTTGAACTCGCGACCTGAATAAACAGTCCAGGGTCGAGCGATCAGCAAACAATATCACAGGGGCAAAAACAGTAATCCAAAAACAAGAGGCCAGGCAAAAGATCAAAAACCAGAAAACACAGAGCAAATATCAACGGCTTGGTTCTGACAGAACACTAAGGTAGCTGAGCAAATACTTCATGTTTGAACACAGAAACACAAGGGGTTTAAATATGCAAAGCAATCAGAGCGTGTTAACACAAAACAGCTGAGACATGAAGAACAACCAATAACAGAACGGGGTGAAATCAAAACAACAGGACAGAAATCAAAACAAAACACCCGTGTAGCTGGAAAACAAAGCCCATGACAACCCGGAAGCGCGTTGATTGCTCCAGCGCTCAGTGCGAGGGGGAATCTCTAATAACATGAACGCACAGCACCGTTCTGGCTGAGGTTATTCTCTGTGCCACTCTCACTTATGCTTGTCATCTCTTTAAGGGTAAGACTTACTTTTTACACTGACTCACGCTATGCTTTTGGCATTGCATATGATTTTGGAAAGATATAGCATGTTCGTGGTTTTTGTGCCGCTGATGGCAAACCTATATCGCACGCCACGCTCGTTTCTTACATCTTAGAAGCCTCACTCTTACTAGACAGGCTTGCTGTAACATTAACACAGATAAGGCTCGCGGTAAATGGGCTTCCAAAGAGGGCTCGCCAAGCCCCTTTGTCCAGCATAATGTCCCTATTTTTCACGTTTTCTCATTCTCTAACTCCTCCTGACATTGATGTTGCTTTCCAGATGACCTTTTGTTTTGGTCCTCGGAAGGCTGCCCTCCCTCACCCACTGATGGTTTCTTGTGTGTTTCTCATGCTGAAGTTTCTCATCTCACAGCTATAACATCAAGCTATTGTATTCGAGATACTCACAAAACTGTTAAATTACTTCTCGACACATGTCTGACCTGTGCCAGAGTAAATGTACAAGGAAAAACCGCCAAACATGATGCATTACCACCAACTAGTGGCCTCTTTCAGGCAATGCAAATTAACTTCACACACATGCCAGCTGTCAGAAGTCTCAAATACCTTTTAGTTATTGTGGACAGATTCTCCAAATGGGTAGAAACTTTCCCATGCTCAAAGAAAATGCCAACACTGTTGTTAAAATTCTAGCCAAAGAAATAATCCTGTGCTATGGCATCCCTCAGGTTATTGATAGCAATAATGGAACACCTTTTGTTTCTAAGGTAACACAGAAACTTTGCAAATATCTGAACATTGATTGGCACTTCCACATCCTATATCATCCCAAAAGTTCAGGGATCGTGGAAAGAAAGAATCGTACCATCAAGAACCGCCTCACCAAGGCGCTACTAGAGAATCCCTCCAGCAATTGGATTGACCTTTTGCCCGCTGTCCTATGCGAAATTCGTATGACACCTAATCAGAAAACAAAATGGTCCAAGATTGTTGGAAAAGAACATGGAGTTAGAAGACTGCACCTGTGATCAAGAACTTGATCCATCAGAAGTGAGAAATGTGGACAGGAACGATCATGATATTTCCCTGGGTAAGTCATATAATTTATTTTGGACTGTAAAAACATATGACAACACGTGAAATAATACAGAGTGGTAGTTTATGTAGTTCATGTAACATTTTTACTGAACAGTGTTAGCTTGTTCAAGTCTGTTCATTTGATCTGTTGTTCTAAGTTGCTCCAGAATGTAGGTTGCCTGTTTATGTAAGGGTTATGTTATCACTATTTTAATTAATTCATTTAAGCTTGTATTTATTGCAACTTTGGTTATAACTGCATTTATAACCCTGAACATTTGGGTACTGCAGCAGACACAATATAGAAAGAGCACCAAAGAGAGGAATAGTGTTTAGAAGAAAAGAATACTGTTTGTTTCTCTTGATTTGCTAAGCTCTGATGCAGCCACTAAACATAATGGCTGCTGATTAAATGCACTGTTATTGTTATGAATGGCCCATCAGCACAAGCATGTGAATGCGGTGATTTCAGTAAAAGCCTGTTAATGTTAAGCTATGATGAACAATTCCATGCATGATAATAAGGTGCAGAGTTGCAGGTATTTAGTCTGTGCCAATTTGCATTGTGATCTTTGGCTGTTTAAATTGAATAGCTTGTAAACACAAATGCATAACTACAAATAATTGTATTGGTCTTTTGTTTTGTTACAGAGAACCCAGAGAAAGGGGTTTTGTGCATGTCAGAAGAAGTCATGCATTTCAATGAAAATCCAGATTCACCAGAAGGTATACTTGATTTATCATCAATTACTGAAGGTATATTTAGTAAAAAAAAATAAAATAATAAATAAAATTAAAATAAAGTCACATTACATATTACACACACACACACACACACACACACACACACACACACACACACACACACACACACACACACAGACACAGATAGAGAGATGTCGGAAAATCTCCGAGCCCCCCTCCGAGCTTCGACATCCAGGGTGGTGTTGTAGTCCTTTTCTTGTTGTGCTGTCTTCACCAAAGCTTACTTTTAAAACTATCAAAAATAAATCAAGACTCTTCAAGCTTGGATGAGAAAGAGCAAACGTTATTTATTACAATCCAAAGACACAAATATCCATTGAGCTCAAGGAGAACACTCACAATACAAGACACCTCTCAGTGTGGTTGCAAGCAAGTGCTGAAATCCCCAGAAAATCCCCTCTATTTATTCTCAGCACTGTGAAGCGCCTCCTCTTTTAATTTGCATATGCCCAGGCGATTTCTCATTATTTCCTAGTTTGGTCCATTTCGCTCCTCCTATCTTAATTTGCATCTTTTTCTGAGTTCCCCTTAATTCCCGCTTTTCCTGGGAAACCTCCTGTCTGCGTCATTTTCCTGTTCTCTGAATTTCCCTTATTTCCAGTTAGTGGTCTCCACCTATTTCCCCTATGCCCTTTTTTGGGTATTCCTGTCTCGTGGATTTCCCCTTATTTTCAGCCTTTGGCGTCATCAGTTATTAAAAAAACTGTTTCTCACTGTCATATTTAATCTGCGTTTCCTAGTTTACTTCACATTTGTTCATGGCTATAGCTGCTGACAGAAATCCCACCGCTATTTTCTACAGGATGCCTAAAATGTGTAAGTTCTGTTAGGTCGCGCGAAAAGCGCGACTTCAATTACCAGAACCCTCACTCACACACTCCACACTACATTTCCCAGCAAGCTCGGCGGCCTACAAACATGGCCGCCAGGGACTACAACACCCAAAACACCCACACACTACCACGGTCACAATCACTTTCCTTTTAATCCCGCACACCTGTCCTCAATCTGACCAGCACTGTATTTAAGGACTTTTGTGTTACAGGTTGGGCGCGAAGTATTGTTTGTTTTTCCCAAATCTTACCTTACTGAGCAACTGAATTCTGGACTGATTCTCACGGCATTGACCTTTAAGCTAAGTACCTTGGATTCCGACTTCCTCTCAAGCCCTCTTTCTATTTACACATCTCGGTGATAAGTTTACGTGCACTTGTGTCTGATTTTCGGTTAGCGCTGTTTAATTAGCACACTTTATGTAGTGACCACTATTTGGTTAAAGGTGTTTATTTCTGGATGCTGTTTTTCCATTTTCCCTTTCTGTTGTTAAGTGTGTGTTTTTCTTACTGCTAGCGCTAACGATTTTGAGAGTGTGTATAAACTTTACCACGATATCCCGCGAAGACTCGAAGCCTTCTAAAAGCTTTTTTGTTACCCTGTGTCCTTTCCACATGTGTGCTGAATAAAGTGACGAAGTTTTTGACCGCAACTGTGTCCAGCCTACTTCTGGTGACATAACAGAATACTTCGCCTCTAAATGGATGCAGCGGGGAAAGTAAGGGCACGCCGCGCCATGCCACACCACGCCATGCCACGCCACGCCACATTTAAAATGCCTGCAAACAATTCAATTTTTTTCCCCCAATGGACGTTTGTTTATCCCCCCGATGAGTTTGATGGCTTTTCCACCTGGCCACAGTGCTTCTGTTTGCAGGCACAGATTTATTTCCTGAGTTTGGAGGACCCCAAGCCCGACGAGGAACAGTGGGTGAGGTTCCTCCTCTCTCGTTTGGTCGGCTCTGCTCGCCAATGGGCAGAGCTTCACCTTGCCAGTGGATCCATGAAGTTCAAAACAGTTTTGGGCTTTGTGGATCTACTGGTCCAGGTGTTCGGAAGCCCAGACTTCCAACCCGACCTCAGGACCTTTTTGGGGAAGGACCGTCTGGGCGACCGACCTAACCACTCATTCCTGGAATATTATGGGGGTAAGCGGGCTAACGTGGCGGCCTGCTCCTCACATCCCCAAAACCAGGAGTGTTCCACCGAGGGATGCACCCGCCCAGCCGTCCTGCAGTGCCCCACCTGCAGGAACCAGGGAGTAAGGAGCAGCTTCTTCTGCTCCCAAAACTGTTTCAAGGGCAGCTGGCGGGTGCATAAGAGGCTCCACCAGCGGGCACCCTCAGAGCTCCAGCAAGAGACCCAGCAGGAGGTCTTCTCAGCGGAGCTGCAACTGGAGGTTAACCAGGCGACCTCCAGCCCCGAGCTCCAGCCGGAGACCCAGCAGGAAGTCTCCACAGCGGAGCTGCAACTGGAGGTTAACATGGCGACCTCCAGCCCCGAGCTCCAGCAGGAGACCCAGCAGGAGGTCTTCTCAGCGGAGCTGCAACTGGAGGTTAACCAGGCGACCTCCAGCCCCAAGCTCCAGCCGGAGACCCAGCAGGAAGTCTCCATCGCGGAGCTGCAACTGGAAGTTAACATGGCGACCTCCAGCCCCGAGCTCCAGCAGGAGACCCAGCAGGAAGTCTCCACAGCGGAGCTGCAACTGGAGGTTAACATGGCGACCTCCAGCCCCGAGCTCCAGCAGGAGACCCAGCAGGAGGTCTTCTCAGCGGAGCTGCAACTGGAGGTTAACCAGGCGACCTCCAGCCCCGAGCTCCAGCCGGAGACCCAGCAGGAAGTCTCCATCGCGGAGCTGCAACTGGAGGTTAACATGGCGACCTCCAGCCCCGAGCTCCAGCAGGAGACCCAGCAGGAGGTCTTCTCAGTGGAGCTGCAACTGGAGGTTAACATGGCGACCTCCAGCCCCGAGCTCCAGCAGGAGACCCAGAAGGAGGTCTTCTCAGCGGAGCTGCAACTGGAGGTTAACATGGCGACCTCCAGCCCCGAGCTCCAGCCGGAGACCCAGCAGGAAGTCTCCACAGCGGAGCTGCAACTGGAGGTTAACCAGGCGACCTCCAGCCCCAAGCAGCAGCCAGCGAATAAAGAGGAAACCTCTCCTGGCCTGCTCGTCTCAGAGGTTCTAGAAGAAACCTCCACTCCAAGCCCATGTCCAGATTTCACTCCTGCTCCCAATCCTGTTCTCAGTCCTGCTTCCAATCCAGTTCTCAGTCCTGCTTCCAATCCAGTTCTCACCCTGGTTCCCAGTCCGGTTCCTACTCTGGTTCTCGATCCTGTTCCCAGTCCGGTTCCTACTCCGGTTCCCAATCCTGTTCTCAGTCCTGCTCCCAATCCAGTTCTCACCCTGGTTCCCAGTCCGGTTCCTACTCCGGTTCTCAATCCTGTTCTCAGTCCTGCTCCCAATCCAGTTCTCAGTCCTGCTCCCAATCCAGTTCTCAGTCCTGCTCCCAATCCAGTTCTCAGTCCTGCTTCCAATCCAGTTCTCGATCCTGCTCCCAATCCGGTTCCTACTCCGGTTCTCAATCCTGCTCCCAGTCCGGTTCTCAATCCTGCTCCCAGTCCGGTTCTCAATCCTGCTCCCAGTCCGGTTCCCAGTCCGGTTCCCAGTCCGGCTCCCAGTCCGGCTCCCAGTCCGGCTCCCAGTCCTGTTCTCAATCCGGTTCCAAGCCCCATTACCAATCATTTCCCAAGTCCAGTTTCTGACTTTTATGAGGGCTACATGGGTTTAATTTCGGGATGGGTGTTAGCCCTCCTCCTCAGTGCAGAGGGTGTTTTCACTCCCAGCTCCACTCATAACCCAGCTCACTCCTCAGTCTCCAGCCCTGTCTCCTCCTCAGTCTCCAACCCAACTCACTCCACTATTTCCAACCCAACTCACTCCACTATCTCCTCCTCTGTTTCCAACCCAACTCACTCCACTATCTCCTCCTCTGTTTCCAACCCTGTCTCCTCCTCTGTCTCCAACCCAACTCACTCCACTGTCTCTAATCCAGGAGCTGAAGCAGGTTCCAGGCAGAGCGCCAGGTCACGCGCGGCTCAGAGATCCGGGCCCAGCACCAGGTCACGCGCAGCTCGGAGTTCCAAGCCGAGCACCAGGTCACGCGCAGCTCGGAGTTCCAGGCCGAGCACCAGGTCACGCGCAGCTCGGAGACCCAGGCCGAGCACCAGGTCACGCGCAACCCCGAGATCCAGGCCGAGCATAAGTCCTCGTCCAAGTCCTCGTCCAAGTCCTCGTCCAGACACGGTCGACTCTGGCTGCGGGACATTAAATTGCACCAGCCTCGGTTCCAGGGGGGCAGATGTGCTAATCTTGCCCAGGGGTCCGGGTCCGCCAGAACGGACAAAACTTGCGGCGCGTCGGGAGCCGCGCCTTTGGGGGGGGGCTCTGTTAGGTCGCGCGAAAAGCGCGACTTCAATTACCAGAACCCTCACTCACACACTCCACACTACATTTCCCAGCAAGCTCGGCGGCCTACAAACATGGCCGCCAGGGACTACAACACCCAAAACACCCACACACTACCACGGTCACAATCACTTTCCTTTTAATCCCGCACACCTGTCCTCAATCTGACCAGCACTGTATTTAAGGACTTTTGTGTTACAGGTTGGGCGCGAAGTATTGTTTGTTTTTCCCAAATCTTACCTTACTGAGCAACTGAATTCTGGACTGATTCTCACGGCATTGACCTTTAAGCTAAGTACCTTGGATTCCGACTTCCTCTCAAGCCCTCTTTCTATTTACACATCTCGGTGATAAGTTTACGTGCACTTGTGTCTGATTTTCGGTTAGCGCTGTTTAATTAGCACACTTTATGTAGTGACCACTATTTGGTTAAAGGTGTTTATTTCTGGATGCTGTTTTTCCGTTTTCCCTTTCTGTTGTTAAGTGTGTGTTTTTCTTACTGCTAGCGCTAACGATTTTGAGAGTGTGTATAAACTTTACCACGATATCCCGCGAAGACTCGAAGCCTTCTAAAAGCTTTTTTGTTACCCTGTGTCCTTTCCACATGTGTGCTGAATAAAGTGACGAAGTTTTTGACCGCAACTGTGTCCAGCCTACTTCTGGTGACATAACAAGTTCATTTTACTTTTTCTCATTTTTATTGCTACTTCTAGTCTGAGTAATGCTTCTGATATGTTCAGTAAGGCTGTATGTCTAAGGAATATATTTTTACTCTACAAGCTGGCTGAGTAATACGTTCTTCAAGCATGACTGTTATACTGCATCTAATATTGGCAAGCTGCCTGGTTATTTCTGGCAGCTGTTATGCTATTCCTGATGTATTTTCCCTGCTCATATCTGGCAAGCGTGGATGTTTTACAGACCTCTCTCTGATTCATGCATATTTTCCTGTGTTTTTTTCTCTGTAGCACGCCCACGTGGCTCTCTCGGTCAACTCAAACCCCCATGTTCCTGGCTCCGCTAGTGATGACCTCAACTCATTTTACTCAGACTGACTGCTGCCCTCAAGTTGACAAGTGTTCTTGGGTGTGTAGTCTCCCCTATCCTCCACTGCTTTCCTGGATATGGATGATTCGACCCTATAAAGCCAATGGAGACAGCTCTGGGCAGTTACTTGTTAAGCTCTTATCCATGATGCTTTTAACCTGGCAAGCTGTGTTCAACATATCAGACAACACCATCATTGCACTTCTGTTTTTCATCAGACAATTTATATGCCTCATTGGGAATATTCTCTGTGTTGATTCAATTAGCAGTTTTGCTGATATGATTCCCTAGACTTTATATTTACTAAGAAAATTTACCAGTATAACCAGAGACAACTTCTGTGAATATACTGTCTGTCCGAAGTGTAAGACAACTTATACACTTGGTGAGTCATACCACATCACCAGGAATGGTTCCGCAACCAGTAACACGTGTGGATATGTTCCATTCTACAAACATCCACACAAGACGTCTACCTTGAGGAAGAAATACGGCTCTCTGTTAATGACTTAATGGTTGCAGGGCTGAAAGGTCTGCAGGGCTAAGTGGTGTGCTGGTAATTCCTACTTTGAGGATCCAGATCTAGACCCAAATGCAGAGCTGCATCCTGGAATCATAAAAAGGTTTCTTATAGTCACTGTAAAATCTAAAGCATGTACTTTTCAGTATGTTGTTGCAAAGGTAACATGGTTGCACCCTCATTCAGACAGACATTTCTTTGGGTGCCCTGTGGAGGTATGGAGATTACAGGGCATACAGACTGATTCTGCACCAGCATTCCTACCCGTGGAGCGTATTGTGGGCAGATGTGTACTTAGTGCTTCAACTGTGCAGTTAAGTCAGACAAAAGAGAGGGTGTCAGTCGTAATCCCACTTTGCACAATGGTTGAGATTCCAAAAACAAAAGCCAGTTCTCATGTTGTTATTGATTGGGATACACACCTTTTTTTTATCTACCAAATGTGAATACATGTTATTATTTTTATATTTTGTTTTTATTACTTTTTAATTTTTTTTTTCTTAAAAATATTGCACAGTATAACTAGTTTGCATTCAATATTGTTATATTGTAACAAATTACATATGTTGCATGCAATTTGTAAAACTTTACAATAAACTGTTTTTATGATATTTTGAAATAATATTTGGTTCATTTTTCTTGATTTGCTAAGTTAAGCAACAAATAGTCGGACACATAACAGGTAATCATATTCAATTTCAGTTATTGTTCTGAATGACACAGTGCCTACTTCAGCATGTGTATAAGATATCAGAATGTGTTTAAGCGCACAGATTTTGGCTATTAAGGCTAGATAAATGTGTACATATTCCGTAAAATATTAATATGTTTTTGAGAACACATTTGTACAAATAGGGTGTTTATTTTATTCTGTTTTTATGTACAATAATGTTTGCTGTAACCTAGAGTAAGGCACACCAGGGCCAACTTTAAATGCTAAAGTCATCCTCCCCCCACCCCCCGCACTCTGAGAGTAAAGCCAGTTACTCCATTAACATATGAAAGACCTTCACACCTTGAATTTCAGATTCAATCCATGAACATTGATGGATTCCGGTATATTACCGTATTTGTGAGGAATCTGTTTTTTTTGGAAATATACTTTACCATGTTACTGTTTCATGTTATTTTTGATATACATTCGGCAAACACGAAGTTCAGCGGTAGTTTACTTTGGCCATATTTTTCCGAATTTGACTCTTTTCATACAGTGACAGAAATGTAGACCTTCTGAAAAGTATGTTCATTTATGCACTCAATACTTGGTTGAGGCTCCTTTTGCACAAATTACTGCATCAATGCGGTGTGGCATGGAGGTCCAGGTTGCTTTGATAGCGGCCTTCAGCTCGTGTGTTGGGTCTGGTGTCTCTCATCTACCTCTTGACAAAATTCAGGTCAGGCGAGTTGGCTGGCCAATCAAGCACAGTAATACCATGGTCAACAAACCAGTTACTAGTAGTCTTGTCAGCAGATGGAAGCATGAAGTGCTCTAAAATCTCTTGGTAGATGGCTACATTGACTCTCGACTTGAGAAAACACAGTGGACCAACACCAGCAGATGACATGGCACCCCAAATCATCACTGACTGTGGAAACTTCACACTGGACTTCAAGCAACTTGGATTCTGTGCCTCTCCACTCTTCATCCAGACTCTGGAACCTTGATTTCCAAATGAAATGCAAAATTTACTTCCATCTGAAAAGAGGACTTTGGACCACTGAGCAATAAGTGTTTTGATTAAAATGGTGTTTTGAGTTAATTAGCTGATTAGAGTCTTCTCAGGTCGACATTTCTGTATTATAAATTCTTTATTCTAATATTTTTGAGATACTGGATTTTTCTAGGATCTCATTTCCATGATCTGTAAGCCATAATCATCAAGATTAAAACAAAAAAAAGATTGAAATATGTCACTTTATGTGTAATGAATCTAGAATATATGAAAGTTCCACTTTTTGAATTAAATTATGGGAAAAGATGAACTTTTCCACGATATTCAAATTTTTTGAGATGCACCTGTAAGTCAAGCAATGATCTAACGTTTCCTCCTTTTCTGTATATATACTCTGATAATTTCCGAGAATTTAACTCTGAGACCCTTATTAGCGAAATCTTAACACTAAGTAAAGTTCTTTTGTAACATTTGGTCCAGATTTCTGTGGTTTTCTTGCTGCCTGTTCACTTACAATCCTATGTGCATGACACTGAGCCTCTGAGCTAACAGCTCAGCCATGAGAGCTAACCTCTGAGCTAACAGAATAATTATTAAATAATTTAATAAATAGGCTATATAAAAGCCTCTGATGCAGAGTGTTACATATATGCTGGATGGTCTTTTGGAACAATATGTACAATTATTTGTGAGACCATGTTGCATGATTACACATCACACTATAAGACAATGGCGCTGGAATAAATACTGCTTCACACTCAAGCCGATATTGCACAAGAAAATTTGGCCAAGTCCAGAATCGTGCATAATTGAGACATTTTATCCATATAACATCTAAGGTCTGAATAGTAATGTACAATTACTGGTAGTAACTTCTCACTAATGGCACAAAACTCTGAATATGGCCCTTTATGTACAAGATGGACTGCAATATTTTCTAGAAAAAGAATGATATACAGATAAAAATAGTTTGAAATGTTTTTTATTGACTTGCTGAATTATCTATGAAGAGACACAATCTTCAGTCAAAAATCACAATTAAAGAAGAACATTCTAGTACTCTGCATAGATTCTCCATATCCTTTGAAAAATGTAGATTGATTTTTAGTAACAAGTTATAATTGTTGTTCTGGGTGTATGGGTCCATTATTATTTTTCTCAAATAAAAATCAAAAATTATTTTGGCAGTTACATGAAAATAGATTAGAATTTTATACATGAAAGCAGGTGTAATATTCCATCAAGGCACTTCTGCTGTATGTGTTTTTGAGATGTTCCTGATTGACACCTTTATATTATAGACTGGCCATGTTTTATGTACATTTCTTTGTCTCCAGGCAGTGGTTGTTGATTGAGAGCTGTTTCATCCTCCGATGGTTTCAGTTTTCTGAAATAAAATCCAACAGGGTAGATGTTCAGTTTGTTGTTTTCAACAGGAACAGGAAATCAACAGGAAGTACCATTTTGACTATTTAAATCATAATAAATATAAGTATTGATATAAATAAATAGTAAGCTTTGATTTCTGCAAAAAAAGTTGTTCTATATTGTGTTTATTGGTTATCTTGGGAAATTAGATGGCTGAAGTAGTATTATGCTTAGTAGTAGTTATGCTGATCGCATAACTAAATGCACTGGTTCCATACTTACTAATGCACCTGACAATTCCCACCCATCTCCCTTGTGAACAGGTCTTCTTTTTAGCATCAGCCAGAGTGTAAGATTGGTCACAGATATATATAACAATATCATTGTGCCTGTATTGTTTCTTCCTATATTTTGGATCCAGTTCTCCATTTTGAATGGGTTGTGGTGGAGCACAATTGGTTTTCACTGTCATAACACACAAACACAGCACTATTTGCAACTCTGCAAAGTCCTTGCTCTTTGACTGACTCTAAATAATAGTACTGAAAGTATGAAAATCCATTTAATCATGGGAAAAAGAAAGTACAACCTCCTTCAATTCTATGTTTTTATTCATCAGGGCCTAAATAACAATTGTGTTATCCTCATTAACTTCTATGACAAACAATCAATCTCAGGTGACAAGAAAATAAAAACACAACAGATTTCAATATGCAGTCATTTTTCCACAAAAAGTAAACATTCAGAAACCAGGTGGGAAAAATGGTGTCCCCAATTCAGTACAAGGTTAGACCCTTTAATACTCAGAGATGTAAAGAAAAACTCAAGCACTACAGCATGTGACCTACAGGTCTCTGTAAGCACATTAAATGGGGCAGTGGTAGCTCAGTGCTTAAGGCGTTGGTCTACTGCTCAGAAGATCATGAGTTCAAATCCTAGCACCACCAAGCTGCCACTGTTGGGCCCTTGAGCAAAGCCCTTAATCCTCAACTGCTCAGCTGTGTAAATGAGATAAATGTAAGTCACTTTGGATAAGAGCATCTGCCAAATGCTGTAAATGTTTATGACAGCACAACCAGAAAATGACTAAACAAATACAGTGGGGGAAAAAGTATTTGATCCTGCTAATTTTGTACATTTGCCCACTGACAAAGAAATGATCAGTCTAAAATTTTAATGGTAGGTGTATTTTAACAGTGAGAGAGAATAACAACAAAAAAAAAATCCAGAAAAAAAACGCATTTCAAAAAAGTTATAAATTGATTTGCATTTTAATGAGTGAAATTAGTATTTGATCCCCTATCAATCAGCAAGATTTCTGGCTCCCAGGTGTCTTTTACACAGGTAACGAGCTGAGATTAGGAACACTCTCTTAAAGGGAGTGCTCCTAATCTGAGCTTGTTACCTGTATAAAAGACACCTGTCCACAGAAGCAATCAATCAATCAGATTCCAAACTCTCCACCATGGCCAAGACCAAAGAGCTGTCCAAGGATGTCAGGGACAAGATTGTAGACCTACACAAGGCTGGAATGGGCTACAAGACCATCGCCAAGCAGCTTGGTGAGAAGGTGACAACAGTTGGTGCGATTATTCACAAATGGAAGAAACACAAAATAACTGTCAGTCTCCCTCGGTCTGGGGCTCCATGCAAGATCTCACCTCGTGGAGTTTCAAGGATCATGAGAACGGTGAGAAATCAGCCCAGAACTACACAGGAGGATCTTGTTAATGATCTCAAGGCAGCTGGGACCATAGTCACCAAGAAAACAATTGGTAACACACTACACTGTGAAGGATTGAAATCCTGCAGCGCCCGCAAGGTTCCCCTGCTCAAGAAAGCACATGTACAGGCCCGTCTGAAGTTTGCCTGAATGATTCAGAGGAGAACTGCGTGAAAGTGTTGTGGTCAGATAAGACCAAAATCAAGCTCTTTGGCATCAACTCAACTCGTCATGTTTGGAGGAGGAGGAATGCTGCCTATGCACATCCCCACCATCAAATATGGAGGTGGGAA
Organism: Cranoglanis bouderius; assembly: GCA_023630585.1. Lineage (NCBI taxonomy): Eukaryota > Metazoa > Chordata > Actinopteri > Siluriformes > Cranoglanididae > Cranoglanis > Cranoglanis bouderius. The sequence goes on along the minus strand of CM042553.1, from coordinate 4,062,282 downwards.
CATTATGCTTTGGGGGTGTTTTTCTGCTAAGGGGACAGGACAACTGCACCGCATCAAAGGGAGACTTATAAACTCCAGAAAATATAAACTATAAACTAATGAAAATATAAACTATAAACTAATGAAAATATAAACTATAAACTAACTAAAGAAAATGTTTACTACAAGTTATTGTTACTAAAATTGGTTCTACAAGTTACTGTATCATAGTGTACATATTTTTTCCCCACCTGAATAATATATAAACCAATATTCTGAATATTGGTTTGCTTTTTTGGGGAAAAAATAACTACATATTGAAATCTCATTGTGTGGTCAATTGTGTGGTTGGTGAGGACCACACAATTGTTATATAGGCCCCGATAAATAAAAAACATAGAATTGAAGGAGAATGTACTTTCTTTTTCCCATTACTATTTATAAAAAAAGATCAACTGTAAAGCATAGGTATAATAGGTGTTAAAATATTTTATTGTGAAACTACAAACATTTTTGACTAAACATTTTAATTTTGAGTATTTTTATTTTTAGATTTATTTTAAGTAGAATGTTGGTAATGAGTGAGATGGATGGTGTACATTCAGTGCTAAATTCCAGTGTTGGTTTATGGAGTAGAACTAAGAATTATTATTATTTTTTTTTAACAAGTATAGTTTGCTACTTACATATGCAATGTGGGTAATTCCACTCTCCTTCAGAACATGTGGCTTTGGACCCATTATTAAAATGAAAGTCTTTTTTACACTGGTATTCTACTGTTTCACCTTCCTCATAGACCTGCTTCAGATCCAACGTCAGAGACGCATTGTTTATTTCTTTTATAGGTTCTGAACATGTAGGTTTTTCAGCCACTATAATAAACACCAAATCACCAACAATGTTACATCTACAGTCAAGCAAGATGTTAATAATAATAATAATAATAATAATAATAATAATAATAATAATAATAATAATAATAATAATACCATGACAATATAACCTAACAGTAATTTGTCAAATATTCCATTAGCAGAAATAAAAGTTTAATGAAATTATTAACATAAAGGTTTACCTGCTACTTTCTAAGAACGAACATAATGAATATGTAACCTAAAATCTCTTAAGTAAAAATCAAAAGTGAATAAAAGGACATATCCATTATGGATACTCTGTCATAAGGAAATTAATTGCATTATATTCTCCAGTGGTTTAACAGAATTATTCCTGTTTTTTAACCCTGACAATAAAACTTACAATTTGATTACAAAGTAATTAATGAAGGAATACATGCATGCATGAATGAATGAAGGAAGGAAGAAAGGAAGGGAGGAAAGATGCAATGAATTCAACACCATTCACAAGTAGCTCCCACCATGGCTAATTCTTTTCAAGGCAAAGAGAACCTAAAAAAAGTTGCCTTGGTCACTTATTATGAAATACAGTCAGGTCCATAAATGAAAAGAAATACAATCATGAATATGAGCTCAAAGTGCAGACTTTTAGCTTTAATTTGAAGGTACAGTATTTATATCCAAATTTGATTTGGTCTCCTCATCTTTTGAAGAAATTGGACAATTGTAACAAACTGGTAATTGGACAAACTAACAATAATAAATAAATGTAACATTTTTAAGTCTTTATCCTGTGCAGTCAATGACTGTCCTTCCCTTCTCCATACTCTTCTCTTCCCATCATTCTGGCACAAGTTGATCTGTGTCCCATCTGTCCATATGATGTTGTTCTGAAACTGTACATGTTTTTTTATTATTATTTTTTTCTTTACATTTCTTTGCAAACTTTAAAATGGTCCCCCTGTTTTTGAGGCTTATCTATAGTTTACAGCTTGTGGTAAACCGTCTGCATTTACTGAAGTCTTCTCTGTGTGTTCTTGATCTAGCCAGCTGTTGTGAGGGTTTTTTTCACCAGGAAAATAATTCTTTTGTCATCAATCACAGTTGTTTTCTGTGGTCTTCTTGGCCTTTTGGTTTTCCTGAGTGAGCTCACCAGTGTGTTCTTTCTTTGTAAGAATGTACCAAGTAGTTGATTTGGTCACACCTAATGTCATTGCTATCTCTTTGATAGGTTTGTTTTGATTTTTCAGCCTAACAGTGGCTTACTTTACTGCCAGTGACAGCTCTTTAGACTTTATCAACTCTAGGCCTTTTATCTGCTTAATTGTAAGTGAGATAATGAGGAGCATTAGCTGAGTAGCCACTTGTCCAGTTAATTCTGGTCCCTTAAAATGAATCTGCACCTTCAAATTAAAGCTGAAATTGATATGAAGCTCATATTGATTATTTAATTTTATGTCCTATATGCTGTGATAGACAGCTAAAATAATAATAACTTTGTCAATGTCCAAACATTTATGGACCTGACTGTTTATATTTTAAAATTACTATTATTTGCTATGGTTAAGGCAGCGTTATCCCAATGGGCATCATGGGCTGCAGCCCAGGGCCCCGAACACTAGTGGGCCCCCGAGAGGATTCTCTTTTGCATTTTAAAATTACATGTTTTGGTCCAGCTAATTATCTGTACGTAGAGCAGCACGGACACACACACAAGTCACGAGTCACAACAGACAGTACATACAGGATAACATCACCTTGACAACATGTTGCACGGAAATGTCACAAAATATGAAAATGGTGCTAAAAAGAGAAAAGAGCAGCAACAGAAGAAAACAGAGAAATTAAGAAACTCTAAGCAAAATACCTAAGCTTACGACTTTCTTTAAATATATACATATAGAAGAACTCCTAGACATTGATAGTGCAGACACAATAAACAGCAATGAGGCTAATTCTACTACATCAACTACAATATCAGCCGCGGCCGCGGGGCTTTCTGGATCTATCGAGATCACCTCACCCAATTTAGCTAGGCCAAATATGCCCCCTCCTTCGGCCAACACTTCTGAATCAGGTGGTTCAAAATTGGGGTTTATAAAAAATAGACTGAGGACATCAATGCATGAACAAAGGCTTAACTGTTTGACAGTGATGTCAAGTGAGTACGACATTCTGTGTGAACTTGATTTTAAGGATTTAATCGAGGAATTCTCTTTGAAGAAGAGCAGGAAGAAGCCCTTAGTGCTGAGTGAGATTTAATTAATTTTATTTGCTGGGCTGTTCCTGATTTGTAAAATTATTACTCGATAATACGCCATTGTTTAATTAATGTGGATTATTTTTAGCCTATATGGGTTGATGATATGTGCTCTGTATTTCTCTTTATTTTTATTTGATCAACAAATTTAATGCAAGTGTTCACTATGTGCTCCTTGTTTGAGCATTTTAGCATACTTGTTGTTTGGCGAGTACAACGTGCCTTTAGTCTTTATGGTTCTTTGATTGTGCATTTGATGCATTTGAAAAATGTAATAAAGTTATCCAAGTGGAGCATAAACACAAAAAAGGGAGAAAAGCATAAACGTCTCTGATACAATTCAAAAACTGACTAATGTTCTGACTACGCCACCAGGAGACCGTTTGGGTTCATCTCTTGCCTGAGTAGCAGAAAAGAGTACTACAAGACCATGATTCATATCTCTAGAGTTTGATCTGCCTCATTGGATTTAGGTTTGTGAAGAAGTAAAAGAAGAAGAAAAATCCTTTAGATTCTATCATAATAAATTTGGTAGAAGTATTTTTACCTTCGGACTGTGGTCTGGTTTGTTCAGCTGTGACATTTTCATGCCAAGAAGATTCTTCGGTTTGGACTGTATCATTTTTTCCTTCCTGATCAGGATTTAAGGCTTTCAAAAACAAATTTGAAATGAAAAACAAAAGTTAGTTATACACACAAAAGTCAACAAAAAGAAACAAAAATAATTTATGTGCCTAACCCAGAGATGTTTATTGTGTAAAAAAATCTCAAATCCTTAGTTTTAATGGGATATGAATATATGTATATTTTGTATGGTGGTTCTGTTGAAATGTAATTGTCTTTATTAAAATTTTAATATTAAGTTTTTAAAATGTAAAACAGTTATTTTCTGCTGTTTAAAATTTACTGTTTTTAATTTTTCCCCCCCAAGTCTTGCAGGCTCAAGTCTACTACATTACTAACCAATAGTTCAAACAGAAAAAGGATAGAAACACCACAGCATATAAAACCCTGCAACAGACACAAAGAATTGAGTAATGGTGAGTTCCATTAGTCATATTTTCCTGTAGTTTAAGATAATAATTTTAATTGTAAAAATATGCAAATGCAAAACACTTTCTTGTGAAGAGAGAACAATAATATTTCCAACTTTTAGTTTGTGTAGCCAGAAAGTCAATTGGAGGTACATAAGCAAATCACCTATGTGTAGGTCATGCCTCTGACGTTACCTGATTTTACTTTTGTAATAATGTCTGGAGCAGTGTTTGTGAGGATGTGGAGCAGTGTTTGTGAATGGGAGGAGGAATCTTTGGAGAATGATGAATGTGTGTAAATCTGTGAGTGTGATTAATGATGCTCTATTTATACACTATGCGTCTTGCAGTGAGGTGCTACATGAAGAGAAGAGAGACCCTGTGGTGGAGAGCCAAACAACTTCCTTAGACAATGTTGTGCTGAGCTTGTGTTTAAGTTTTTGTCTTTAAGATGAAATATTTCAGTTAGGAAGATTGCTGTAATGAAAACCAGAAATAAAAACAACCCTGCTCTCTCTCAGTCCTACCTACCATGTCCTTATTCTCCTCATGCCAACCTGGTGTTACACAGTGTTTTTCAGTAATGTCTATAGCACTGCCTTTTAACACAACCACTTGTCTTTAAACCCCAAAAAATATCAGGGATAAAAAATTTGTGTTAGTCCTGAAAGCTTTATGTTAGTCCTGGTGGATTATGCAACGCAATATCCGGAATCGCAGTGTTGTGGAGGCACTCTTCTGTGTTATCTCCTGACCAGGGCACTACACTCAATGTTTAAAAATATGACTCTTAAGTTCATTCACGACGATGCACAAAATTGGGTTAAGTGGCTCAAGCCCCTTTTATTAGCCTCCACAGGGTTTTCCCCATTTGAATTGTTGGGCACAAGAGACCTTCTAACAGAAAAATGAAATTCAGTACGTTCTTGACCTGAGAGCAAAACTCCACACATTGGGGCAATTAACACAGGAGAATTTGCTACAGACACAAGAATGTCAATCCCAGCTGCATAACGGGTACTCAGCTACGGGCATTTGCACAGGGAGATGACATACTTGTTTTACTACCCACCTCAAGCTCTAAATTACTCGCTAAGTGGCAAGGACCCTTTGAGGGCACATGGCGAGTCAGAGAAGTCGACTATGAGGTCAGGCAAACGGATAGTGGCCCTCACCCTCCAATACTACCTGCTGGGACACCCTTTCATCCTGTGTTCTGATCATCAAATCAAATCAAACAAAAGCAATTGAAATAGTTCAACACAACGAATGCTTTGAAAGTGGTTTCCCCAAATTCAACTGAAAATGCAACTTATAATAACTTCTCCAGTCTCAAAATTATTCAACCTCTTCATGGCAAGCATCTTAAGTACTAGGTAGAGCACCCTTTTGCTGTTATGACCTGCTGCAAATGAGATGCATAGCCAGACACCAGCTTCTGGCAGCGTTCCTAAGGAATCTTAGCCCATTCCTCTGCCTGCAGTTCAGTAATATTCTTAGGTTTGCGTGCTGCAACCACCTTCTTCAAATCAAAAAGTCAGGTGATGGCCTTTTCCACCCCGTTTGGCTTACACCAATTCGTGACCCTTCCTTTTGGGTTGTTTGGGGCTCCCGCGATGTTCCAGTGGCTCATGGACCGAATACTCTGTCCCCACACTGCATATGCCACTGCCTATTTAGACGACATTATTATATACAGTAATGACTGGCAGCGACACATGCAGCACTTAAGAGCAGTGCTGAGGTCGCTGAGGCGGGTGGGACTCACGGCCAACCCAAAGAAGTGCGCGATTGGACGGGTGGAAGTACAGTATCTGGGCTTCCACTTGGGCCATGGACAGGTGTGTCCCCAAATTGATAAGACAGCACCGATTGCGACCTGCCCAAGGCCCAAGACCAAAAAGGAGGTAAGACGGTTCCTGGGATTGGCTGTCTATTATCGTAGGTCCGTGCCTAATTATTCGGACTTCACCAGCCCGCTGACTGATCTCACTAAAGGGGGCACAGGGGACGGAGCCGTGCCAACAGGCATTCACTCAAGTAAAATCTGCACTGTGTGGCGGACCACTTTTACATACTCCTGACTTCTCTCTCCCTTTTGTTTTACAGACGGATGTGTCAGACAGGGGGCTGGGGGCCGTGCTGTCCCAAGTGGTGGAGGGGGTGGAGCGCCCCGTGCTGTACATCAGCCGCAAGCTCTCAGTATGAGAGACAAAGTACAGCACGATCGAGAAAGAGTGGGCGGTCCTCACCCTCCACTACTGTCTGCTGGGGCGGGCCTTCACCCTCTGTTTGGACCACGCCCCGCTCCAGTGGCTACACCGCATGAAGGATGCCAACGCGTGGATCACTTTTTGGTACCTGGCACTCCAGCCATTTAAGTTCGAGGTGATCCACAGACTGGGGGCGCAGATGGCTGTGGCGGACTTCCTCTTTTGGGAAGTCGGGCGGTGGGGGTATGTGGAGGCGGAGGCGTGGCCGAGCACCAGTTTGTGAATGGAGGGCGGAGCCAGAGAAAGCGAGTGGTAAGGTTTGCACACCTGTAGGAAGTGAGACTAATGATTGTTCTGTGTTGCAGTGAGGGGAAGAAGACAAAAGGAGGAGAGACACGCGCCTCGCGCGAGAGCCACCTGCACTGAGCGGTGTGTGTGCGTGTATATGTGTATATGTGTAGAGAAAATAAAAGAGATTGCAGAGAGAAAAACAGGAAAAATAAACCTTCTGAGTTCAAGCCTGCCTCTGCATTCTTCCTCCTTGCCCAACTGTAAATACATTACACACACACACATATATATATATATATATATATATATATATATATATATATATATATATATATATATATATATATATATATATATATATATATATAAAACCCCAATTCCAAAAAAGTTGGGACGCTGTGTCATATGTAAATAAAAACAGAATGCAATGATTTGCTAATCTCATAAACATATCAAATGTTTAAACTGAGGAAATGTACCGTTTTAAGAAAAAAAATAAGGTAATTTTGAATTTGATGGCTGCAACAACATCTCAAAAAAGTTGGGACAGGGCAAAAAAAGGTTGGAAAAGATATATACAGGTTTCTTAGCAACATATGCTTCCATCCAGATGATGTTATTTTCAGGGAAGGCCTTGCATATTTCAGCAAGACAATGCTAAACCGCATACTGCATCTATTACAACAGCATGGCTTCATAGTAGAAGAGTCCAGGTGCTGAACTGGCCTGCCTGCAGTCCAGACCTTTCACCAATTGAAAACATTTGGTGCATCATGAAACGAAAAATACGACAACGAAGACCCAGGACTGTTGAGCAGATGGAATCCTGTATCAGACACGAATGGGACAACATACCTCTCCCAAAACTCCAGCAGCTGGTCTCCTCAGTTCCCAGACATATACGGACTGTTGTAAAAGAAGAGGGGATGCTACATAATGGTAAAAATGGTCCTGTCCTAACTTTGTTGCCATCGTTGTTGGTACATTTCCTCAATTTAAACATTTGATATGTTTTCTATGTTCTATTGTGAATAATATATGGGTTTATGAGATTTATAAATCATTGCATTGTTTTTAATTTACATTTTATATATGTATATATACAGTACTTTAGGCAGGTGTGAAAAAATGCAGTGAAGTAAGAATGCTTTCAAAAATAGTTAATATTATATTTTTCTATTAACAAAATGCAAAGTGAGTGAACAGAAGAAAAATCTACATCAACTGAATATTTGGAGTGACCACCCTTTGCCTTCAAAAGAGCATCAATTCATCAATTCTTTTAGGTACACTTGCACACAGTTTTTGAAGGAACTCGGCAGGTAGGCTGGCCCAAACATCTTGGATAACTAACCACAGTTCTTCTGTGGATTTAGGAAGCCTCAGTTGCTTCTCTCTCTTCATGTAATCCCAGACAGATTCGATGATGTTAAGATCAGGACTCTGTGGGGGGTCATACCATCACTTCCAGGACTCCTTGTTCTTCTTTACGCTTAAGATAGTTCTTAATGACTTTTGCTGTATGTTTGGGGTCATTGTCATGCTGCATGATGGATAAGTATCTGCCTGTACTTCTCAGCATTGAGGAGACCATTAATTTTGACCAAATCCATTTTTTCAGAATCCATTTGCAGAAATGCAGCCCCGAACTTGCAAGGAACCTCCACCATGCTTCACTGTTGCCTGCAGACACTCATTCATGTACCACTCTCCAGCCCTTCAGCAAACAAACTGCCTTCTGCTACAGCCAAATATGTCAAATTTTGACTCATCAGTCCAGAGCACCTGCTGCCATTTTTCTGCACCCCAGTTCCTGTGTTTTTGTGCATAGTTGATTTGCATGGCCCTGCTTCCATGTCAGAGGTATGGCTTTTTGGCCGCAAATCTTCCATGAAGGCCACTTCTGACCAGAATTCTCCAGACAGTAGATGGGTGTACCAGGGTCCCACTGGTTTCTGCCAGGTCTGAGCTGATGGCACTGCTGGACATCTTCCGACTGCAAAGGGAAGTAAGCCTGATGTGTCTTTCATCTGCTGCAGTACTTTTCCTTGGCCGACCACTGCGTCTACGGTCCTCACCATTGCCTGTTTCTTTGTGCTTCTTCAAAATAGCTCCCTGTTCTGCCTTGAAATTTCTGCCTGAGAGAGACCTTGCTGATGCAGTATAACTACCTTCTGTCTGTTACTGTGCTCAGTCTTGCCATGGTGTATGACTTTTGACAGTAAACTGTCTTCAGCAACCTCACCTTGTTAGCTGAGTTTGGCTGTTCCTCACCCAGTTTTATTCCTTCTACATATACATATATATATATAACTCAAAAAAACAAACTCAACTAACACCACCCTCTCTGTGTGTGTGTGTGTGTGTGTATATATATATATATATATACACACACACACAGAGTCCTAAAAGTAGATAAAGAGAACCAAATTAAACAAATGAGACACAAATATTATACTTGGTCATTTATTTATTGAGGAAAATTATCCAATATTACATATCTGTGAGTGGCAAAAGTACGTGAACCTCTAGGATTAGCAGTTTAATTTGAAGGTGAAATTAGAGTCAGGTGATTTCAATCAATGGGATGAAAGTCAGGTTTGAGTGAGCACCATGTTTTGTTTAAAGAAGAGGGATCTATCAAAGGCTGATCTTCACATGTTTATGGAAGTTTATCATGGCATGAACAAAGGAGATTACTGAGGACCTTAGAAAAAGAGTTGTTGATTCTCCTCAGGCTGCAAAAGGTAACAAAACCATCTCTAAAGAGTTTGGCCTCCACCAATCCACAGTCAGACAGATTGTGCAACAGTAAATAATAACACTTACTTAATTACAACCAGTAGATGGCAGGTACAACAGGAGAAGCAATATAAATATTTAGCTGTAAATATTTAGCATCTCATTTTCCCATAAACAGTGTGTGAGACAATTAGATTTTTAAATACCAACCCTACATTAGGTCCAAATATGTCCAGAAACAAACAACTGTTGCATTCCTGGTGTGGGCTTTCCAAGACAACAATTGAAATCCATGAACCTGTACACTACCCTGTTACCACTGCTGACCTACAAGTTTCACTGTATAATCTTTAGAGTTAACAGAAAATCATGCCAGAATCTGTAAAGTGTGAAGCGGACAGGCTACAGTGAAGTGTGAAGTGGTTTATGGGATATTACTAAGAATTTTAAGTTTTTTTTGTTTGTTAAGTTTGTTTGTTTGTTTGTTTAAAAAAGGATGGTTTGCTACTCACATTGTATGCATTGTGGGTAATTCCATTCTCCTGCAGAACACATGGCTTCGGTCCTATTCTGAAAATGAAAGCCCTCTTTACACTTGTATTGTACTGTGCCACCTTCTTCGTAGTATGCCTTCAGATTTACTCTTTTCAGAGTCGCATTATTTATTTCTCGCACAGGATCTGGGCATCTGATGTTTTCACCAACATCTACAATCAGCAAAATATCAATGACAATAAATTAATTAATTAATCATTTAATGGAGTAATTAATTAATTAACACACACCATTGCATTATAATCTAACAAAAGTTTGTCAAATATCCCATTAGCAGAAATGCAAGTTTAATCAAACGATTAACATAAATGTGTACCTGCTCATAAAAGGATGAACCTTATAAATGTCTTTTAATTAAAAAAATTGTAATTAATTTTAAATTAAATAAAAAAAAATACATATTGAGTCATTATGGAACGCCGTTATACCGAAATTAAATAGATTATGTTCTCTAATAGTATCACAAAATTATACTTGTTTATTAACCCTCACAATAAATGTAACAGTTTGAATAAGTAAGTAATGAATGCATTAATGAATTTACTAACTTGCAACTTGGACTAGTTGCAAGCAGCAGTTTTTGAAAATAGCACCCTCAGTGGCCAGTTCTTGGCAAGATAACTAGAACAATAAAGAAACCATACATGAACATGCTTACCAAGTTTTGTGATAATAGCTCAATGTTAGATACGCAAAATGCCTGTCGAAAGCTGCTTGGCTGGAGAAGAAACCTATTTACTTTGTTCCTGTAATGTGCTCATCATGGTTACACTATTACCTACAGTAGCCTTTTGCGATCCTTGGCAACATGCTGAGTTGAGCCACAACACCTGTAGCAGATCTTTTTATCCTTAAGGAAGGTTTTACACTCATAGGGTGCCAGACATTAGGGTCTTAGGCAAGCACAGGTTTTCAAAGATAGTTATTCATGTAGGAGCTAATGATATACACCTTTTTTCAGTTAGAGGTTACTAAGAGTAATGTTGTAGAGGTGCGTAAATTAGTGAAGGCGATGTCCGATGCAATACTATGCTTCGGCCCCATCCCAATGCGGCGTGTAGCTTACAGCAGGTTATGGTTGCTGAACTGCTGGATGTCCAGGTGATGCTCCGAAAACAATGTGTGCTTTATAGATAATTGGAGTAGTTTTGAGGGCAAGGCTGGCCTGTTAGGACGGGATGGTATTCATCCCACTCTGAAAGGTGCTGCTCTCATTTCTTGCAGCATTACAGCATAGTCTCAGAACAGGCCTAGTTACACGATACTCCTGAGATACCAGTAATCCTGACCCCTTCTGCTCTCCTGACGTGCCTGATCTATCCTGATGCCCTACTTCTGGTTAGAGTTCTCATCAACTAGAAGTCACATGCTGCTGCTGAGGATGGCCTGGTTCCTCTCAAGGGTTATTCTTCATATCGTCTCAGGGAGTTTTTCCCTTGCCTCCGTCACCTCTGGCTTGCTCATTAGGGATAAATTCGTACATTTAAAACCTATATCCTGAATTTATATATTTCTATAAAGCTGCTTTGGAACAATGTCCATTGTTAAAAGCACTATACAAATAAAACTGAATTGAATTGAATCTAAGGTCTTATAGCTAAAGCTCCTGCATTTTTAAGAGAAGGTGGCTTTTTGTGTACACTGGCACTCCATGGACAAGGGCTTTTTCTTCTCTACATGAGGTGCTGTGTCAGATGAAGCTTCTAGTAGAATGTCTGTTTTGCATACTTACACAGAAGACTTAGTTTGTGTCAGAGGTTTGTCTGTCTTAATCGACGGAGAGGAGAAGAAAAGAAGACTTTTCTTATTTTTGCCTCATTTCTCACAAATGTAGGAAAAAAGACAGAATAAAGGGATGCTACCATGTAGACATTGCTGTAGAGCTTCTTCACTGTTGCTTTCATGTCACAGGCAGTGGCCAAGTAAAGCAAGACTAGGGATATACCAGTTCTCTTTAGCACATTCTAATTCCAGAAGAATGTCACAGAGCCCTTGGGGTTTGACCATTGTCTCTGTTGCTTAGTCTGGGAAAATTCTCCAATTTCTTAATGCATGCTCAATTACTTCTGGTGCTCCATAGCATTCTTCAAGCCTTTGCCATGCCATGGTCAGTCATACTGTAGTTCTAGTGATGTTATGATCACTGTGGTCCTGAGCCACTTTGCTTTTAAATTCAGTTCTTCCCTGGCTGTAAGGTTTAATACAGCAGTAATGCTAGAAATTGATGCCTTCTCTGATCAGTAGTTTTCAGGACAATCATCGAATTTCAGGAAGCCAGAACTCAGGATTTCTTCATGCATAATGTATGTAACACCTCAGCACAAGCAGCATCATATAATTCACACAATTATAACCAGAAGAAATAAAACAATGGACCTTCTCAGCCAGAGAACCCACAAGAAACTCTGGACCAAAATGTCTCCACTCAGGGAGCCATAAAACAAGGAATCCACACAGACACCAAGGAGCCACTTAAATCCAGCGTGTGCATCTGCCTTATCTCAACCAACATGGCAAGCGTTAAAGGCCTCCCTGACCCAGGGCTGAACCCTCTCGACCACAGAAACTGCTCTCAAATGCAGTGATTTAGGCCTTTTGGGCCAGACCAAAAGTCCAAAGATCCATACCAGTAAGGCTAATAAATTCTGGAAGAAAGGAGAGACCTTTTTGCTCACCCACAAAGATTACACATTCCACAATTCCACAATTCCACACAAGGACTCACACATTCCACAATCGGCGCCTACCAGGAGCAACGACTCTGGGAATTGATACATCTTTGAACAACTGCAATCACCTATGTCCTACCATGTGTTGTTCTATTTTCTTCATGTGTATCACCTTTAAGTTGCCACTAATTATTCCATTTAATCATGTATTAGTGTAGTAGCCCTAGGAGGATCATTGTGTTTTAAATATTAGTAATGTTCTTTAAGTATAGTCAAACATGTCTTGTTTGGTATGTATGTGTTCATTGAGTAATTTCCTAAATCATAAGAGTAAGGAAATTTGTGTAGATTGTTCTGATATATACATGCAAAGTTACAGGACAAAGTTTAATAATCCACTCATCATTGAAGAGTGTGGAATCACTCATTCACAGGGACAAGGGGCTGATTAGCATAATAGGTGGAGAATCTGGCTAACACCCCACCCAAAGACAATACTGATTGGAGGAAGCACTCTGGGCTGGACTAGCCCACGAAGTGTTAAAATCCTAAGAACACAAGAGTTTTGCAGGTCGTTGTCGCTTGCTTCGCTCTCTCTCTCTCTCATATCTCTTGCTTCTTGGCACACTTCGAAGGACGGGGCTGGAGGAGGGTCTCCAGAGCCAATCAACGTCGGGGAGATCAGATCACGTTTACATCAGCCTGGGGACCCAGCAAGAGCCGCCGCCTGCTTTTCAAGCCTCCCGCCTTCATTCCACTCAGCATTCCGATTGGTCTTCCGAGACGCCTCTCACCGACCAGACCGCTGACGACACCACGACGTAACGAGGAAATCCCTTCAACACAGCTAAGGCAAGCGCAATACCCCAGAATCTAGCTAATCTGGTGTCTATAATAAGTTAAGCCCTTCTAAAGGAAGTGAAGATAACTTAATATGTTGATGGTTCGTCCAGATCATGGTTTGTGAAATAGCATGCAACGCTAGACACTCGGAACTTCATTCACTCTTCATTATCACCCGTTTATGTATGCGTGTGTGTGTGTGTGTGTGTGTGTGTGTGTGTGTGTGTGTGTGTGTGTGTGTGTGTGTGCGTGTGTTTATATGTTAGATTAGTTTCTATGTCATAGAGTAGTTCAATAAAGTCTCGTCTGTTCTTAAATATACGTGTTCTTATTGCTTACAAGTGTCTATTGCCTTGAATTGCGATTCTGCTACATGCTCTTAAGATAATATTTCACTATGTTTAGGATATTATTGCCGGTGGCCACGGAGGTAATATTTAATGCAGAATTAATGAATACACTAGTTTCAACTTATCGCTGGACGAATAGTTGATCAGTAATACTAAATTAGCCAAATTTCCCCTTTCGAGCTGATCTGTTAATCTCTGCGACATCTTTGGAGGAGAATAAAGATAGCTCAATTTAACAACTAATTTTTACTTACGTAAAATGGTGGAGAATATATCAAATTAACCCAAACAGCTAATTTCCACTACATATTTTGGTGGTGAGATGCGGGTAATTTTCACTACATGTATTTTGTAAAGTCTTCAGTGACTCTAGGATCAGTAAAATACCCAGTTCCTCTCTTAATGGCAGTCTGTGGGTTTGCCCGACCTGCCAAAATGTTCCTTGGTATTTTTGTACTTTAATTACTTTAATTCTTTAGCCCCAGGTTGAAACTATCCCTGACTAAACTAACTTATGTTGTTCAGTACTTCCTGTGCAACAGCAAATTCTGCATATACTAAAGTACAGCCATTAGATGGCAGGTACAACAGGAGAAATAATATAACTATAGCTGTACAATGCATACATTAAAATATTGTACTAGAAAAGGCATCACGGAGAGTGTGAATGAATTAATTAACAGGTCTATATTTATGTAATTAATATTGGCCTCCATAGTGCATTAGGCATCAATGGCTCTTGACTTGTGCTATAGGCTACTATCCACTGAAATTTTAGAGTAACCCTGTAATAGAAAGTTGACACACAATAACAAACAACATCCAGTATAGCAGCTCATTGTGATCCGTTTTAGATGTGTTTTTTTCAACTGTATTCGATACAACAGGTGTGTTTCTCCTGTAGACAGTGTGTGAGACAGTTCGAAGTTTAAATACCAACCCTACATTAGGTCCAAATATGTCCAAAAACCATTTACTATAGTCTTTAGAGTTAAAAGAAAATGGTGCCAGAATGTGTGAAGTGAACAGGCTACAGAAGAGCATAGCAGTTTGTACTTCATATCTGTCAAGAACAGTGAAAAATCTCGATTTATGCTGTAAAATATTAATGGTGAGGTTAGAACACAATCAGCATGAATCCAAAACAGGGCTTCGATGTATAATAAAACCTTGTAGGGAGGTCAAAGGTGTTGAAATATTTGTTTGTAAAACAAATATTTTTCACTAAAGATTGATGTATTATTAGGCAATAAAAGCACAATGTTAGTGTTGATTGAGGTGGATAGTGTGGCTTCAATGCTAAAGCCCACTGGTGGTTTATGGGATATTGCTAAGAATTTTCTTTCTTTTTTTTCTTTCTTTTTTTTTTTTTTTTTTTAAAAAAAGAATGGTTTGCTACTCACCTTGTATGCATTGTGGGTAATTCCATTCTCCTTCAGAACATGTGGCTTGGACCTCATTCTGAGAGTGAAAGCCTTCTTTACACCTGTATTGTACTGTGTCACCTTCCTGGTAGTACGCCTTCAGATTTGCTTTATTCAGATTCGCATTATTTATTTCTCGATCAGGATCTGGGCATCTGAGGTTTTCACCCACTATAATAAACAACAAATCACCAACAAGTTTACATCTACAGTCAGCAAAAAGTTAATGACACTACAATAAAGAAAGAAAGAAAGTAATGGAAGTCAAATATACCAAATGTTAATCAACTTAACAGCAGAAATGTTAAAGTTTAATCAAATGATTAACATAAATGTTCACCTGCTAATAAAAGGAGGAACCTTACAAATATCTTTTTTGTACAACCCCAATTTCAAAAAAGTTGGGACGCTGTGTAAAATGTAAATAAAAACAGAATGCAATGATTTGCAAATCTCATAAACCCATATGTTATTCACAATTGAACATAGAAAATATATCAAATGTTTAAACTCAGGAAATGTACCATTTTAAGAAAAAAATAAGGTAATTTTGAATTTGATGGCCACAGCATGTCTCAAAAAAGTTGGGACGGGGGCAACAAAAGGCTGGAAAAATTAAGTGTTACTAAAAGGAAACAGCTGTAGGAACATTTTGCAACTATTTAGGTTAATTGGCAACAGGTCAAAGAAGAAGCCATATGTGAACATGATCCAGAAATGCCACCATATTCTCTGGGCCCAAGCTCATTTAAAATGGATTGAGGCAAAGTAGAAAACTGTTCTGTGGTCAGACGAATTGAAATTTGAAATTTTTTTTGGAAACCATGGACGCCGTGTCCTCTGGACTAAAGAGGAGGATCAGGATTGGGCATAAAAGGAGCATTTACCAAAAGCTCAGTCTTTGCAAGCAGGGATGCGTCATGGCTCACCACTTTGTGCCAAACTTTGTGACAGAATTGTCAGTCAGTTCAAAAAGATCATTGCTCAACACAAGATTGCAAAGAATTTAGGTCTTCACCATCTACAGTGCATAATATTGTGCAAAGATTCAGGGAATCCGGAGAAATCTCAGTGTAAAGGGCAAGGCCGGAAACGACTGTTGAATGTGCGTGACCTTCGAGCCCGCAGGCGGCATTGCCTGAGAAATCATCATGCTACTGTGATAAATATAACCACGTGGGCTTGGGAGTACTTAAGAAAACCAGTGTCACTAAACACAGTCCACCACTGCATCCAGAAATGCAACCTGAATCTATTACGCTAGGAAGAAGCCACACATCATGTCTATGCAGATACACCGCCCAGTTCTCTGGGCATGAGCTCATCTCTGATGGACTGAAAGGCAGTGGAAACATGTGGTCCGGTCAGATGAGTCCACGTTTCAGCTTGTTTTCTGGAAAAACGGATGTTGAGTTCTCCATGCCAAAGATGAACAAGACCAACCAATAAGCGATAGGTGCAAAAGCCAGCATCTGTGATGGTATGGGGGTGCATCAGTGCCCACGGCATGGGTGACTTGCATATGTGTGAAGGTACCATTGACGCGGAGGCGTATATTGGGATTTTAGAGAGACATATGCTGCCAAGGCAACGTGTTTTCCCAGGAAGTCCATGGTTATTTCAGCAGGACAATGCTAGGCCTGATTCTGCATGTGCTACAACAGTGTAGCTTCGTAGAGACAGAGTGCGTGTGCTTGACTGACCTGCAAGCAGTCCAGATCTGTCTCCAATGGCGCATCATGAAGAGGTGACCAAGGACTTTTGAGCAGCTGAAGTCTTGTATCAAGCAAGAATGGGCAAAAATTCCACTTGCAAAACTGCAACAATTCCCAAACGATTAAAAAGTGTAATTAAAAGGAAGGGTGATGTAACAGAGTGGTAAACATGCCTCTGTCCCAACTTTGAGTGTGTTAAAGGCATCAATTTCTAAATTTGTTTATATTTACAAAATACAATTAAGTTGGTCAGTGAAAACGTTGAATATCTTTTCTTTGTACTTTTGTCAGTTAATTAAAGTTTCAAGAGACTTGACAAATCACAGATTTTTGTTTTTATTGCATTTTATAAAACATTTTATGGAATTATTTTGGAAATGGGGTTAGTATATAACCACATAACAGGATTTTTTAAATTTGAAATGGCTTTAATTTGCCTTAGTCCTTTTGCAGTGCAATTCATTGCTTGATGAAAGTTCACTTCCCTTGACCAATGAATATACATACAACTGATTGGTTAAGTGGTTTTGGCAGCATTATTTCACTGAAAATAATTTTTTTTTTGTTATGTTCAAATGAGACTAAAATTGAATTATTTGGCCTCTACACCAAACAATATGTCTGGCAGAAATCCAATACAGCTCACCATCCAAATAACACCATTCCTACAGTAAAGCATGGATGTGGTAATATCCTGTTATGGGGATGTTTCTATGCATCAGGGACTGGAGCACTTGTCAGGAACACAGGAACACAGTGGTGTCCTTGCATGGTCTAGTCAGAGCCCAGACTTAAACCCCATTGAAAATCTGTGGAATGACTTGAAGACTGCAGTCCACAAATGCTGAAATGAATAGCTCACATAATGACTCCAGATTTGTCAGCTGCACATTCATGCTGCAACATCTACCACATCCTAAAGGTGCTCTATTAGATTCACATCAGGTGACTAGGGTGGCCACTGAAGTACATGGAACTCATTATTATGCTGGAAGTTTTATAGAATAGATAAAACCAATTAAACTAAAATTCATTAGACCAGGCAATGTTTTTCCAATCTTCAACTGTCCAGTATCGGTGAGCCTGTGCCCACTGTACTGCAACTCACTCGATGTTCTTTGTTTTTTACACCATTCTGTGAAAGCTCTACAGACTGCCGTGTGTGTAAAATCAGTAGATCAACAGATTCTGAAATACTCAAACTAGCCCATCTGGTACCAACAAACATGCCATGATCAAAGTGACTGAGATCACATTTTTCCCATTCTGATGTTTGATGTGAACATTAACTGAAGATCTTGACCTGTATCCGCATGATTTTATGCACTACACTGTTGCCACATTATTGAATAATTGCATGAATAAGTAGGCATCCAGGTGTTTCTAATAAAGTGGCTGATGAATGTACATTTTGGGTATGTCCAATTCTTCCCATTGCAATGGCAGTGGTTTCTTCCTCAAACAGAAAATTCTCAACACATTCATGTTTTACAGTAATGTACAGTAATCTCAGTACAGACAGGCAGATAGTGACACTATACACACATTTAAAGAATAAAAAGAAGATAATAAAATCTAAAAAAATAAAAAAGAGAGAGAGAGAAAAAATAGACTGTGAAGCATGTTGTTATTTAGGGAAATCATAGCAACTGGTATGTACATATCAAGCCCATATCTACTTACATTTGCATGTTGGTGGTTTTTCCCACTGTGAGTTGATGCAGGATATGAACTGTTTCCCATTTATTTTGTAATTACTTCGACACTTGTATTCTACCTGTTGCTGATCGTGAGAAGTAATAACTGCATTTTCAACACGGGGAGGAGTACCACATCCCTTTGCTATTCAACATGAAAAGAATCAATATGTGAGTTGTTTTTAAAGTAAAGTTCTTTTCTTTGACTATTTTACTATGACATGAAAGTATAGTAAGAGAGTATAATTCTTGTTTATACAATTTTCTGGCAAATCATAATCAAGCTGGGATTAATTAGAGTTTCTGTCTGGAATTCTCTACTGACTGTTAAAATAGTCCAGTAGATTTTGCCACAGTATAAATAAGACTTCAAATCAAGTAAATTGGTGAGGTCATCAACAAAAATGTCTTACATTCACAATGTTGCCACTTTCCACTGACACATTTAAAACAACATGGTTTTGATTCACATTCAAACTCCACTGTTTCCTCATTCTCATACCCTTTCTTTTTTTGAATGTGCTTTAAATGAACACTGAGTATTTGACCACACTGATCCTTAGCTGTAAAGAAGAGACAAAAAACATGATACAGGTAAACAGCCTTTCGTCTCACATTAACACTATAATGTGTCCTCTGAAAAATAAAACCACTTACGTATACACAGTGGTGCATATCTCTCTTGACCTTCAATGCAGATAACCACTCCCCACCATTCATCATCAAATGCTTTATAGTCTGAGCCACATGAGTAAGAAAATCCTTGGGCCAATTCATATGTGAATCCATTTTGTACAGAGCCTTCACAAGTTTTTTTTTTCACTGTAACAACAACAACAATAATAATAATAATAATAATAATAATAATAATAATAATAATAATAATCATAATCATAATCATAATCATAATAATAATAATAATCATCATAAGCAAAACATACATAAATCTATAAATAAATATGTAACATTTGATCTCTTCCTCTCCTTTCTTGTTCTCCCATATAAACAGTTATAATTGTTTATTTGTGTATCCTGTTTACTGCTTCAATGCTGATTATTTGCATGCTAGCACTTTATTTATTTGTTACATTCACACATTTACTTGTACAAATCTTTAAATATAGAGTGAAAATCAGGTGGATTTTTTAAATGTGATAGCCTGTGCAGTGTATAGTGAAAATGTATTCTGAAAATCAGTTGAAGAATTTAATGGGTATTTAATGCTGCAACAATTAGTTGACCTAATCATGGAATTGTTTTTATTTATTTTTCTTTTCTTTTTTTTTTATAATCAATGCATTGTTTACTTAACCAACAACAGTTATAATGTAGCCCAAAATTATTGTAGAATTCAGTACACCACTGAAGCTGCTAGGGGGCAGCAGCAGCTCTGCTTCTTTTGTTAACTATCACCATACAGCACTGTGAGAAAAACTGATTTTTTATGTTTGTCTTTATTTTTTATGGACACAAGAAAGAAACTGACCGATTTCATTTGCAACATAGATTGCAACATGCAACATGCTTGCTTGTATGAGATAGAGAAAAGACAAGCCAAGGAAATATCCAACTAAAAACAGGGAATATGTTATTACAAAATAGTGGTCACACTGGCTATTTTCTTTGCTCCAGGATCTTCAATAAATAAAACCAATCACATAAACCAATAAATAAAACCAATCCCAAATCACGAAAGCTAGTGTGTCAATTCAATTAAAACGCATTCAATTAAAACGCAAACACACATATTTTAAAATATTACATAATTCATAATCTATTCCTGTTTATCATGTATACACCAACCAGTTGTGATGTGGCACAACAAGCTCAAATTTCATTGGACAATTTGGAACAGAGCGGTAATTTCCTGGTCTAATTCATAAATCCGTTGAAAACAACATAGTCAGTCTATTTTCAGTTTTTCAACAAAGGTTAAAAGGCTAAAAGAAAAAAAAAAGACGACGAGTATCGTTGTTTCCAGTAAGAACAGATGGACGAATTTGCATATTTGGAAGTCGCATTAATGGTAAGTAGTGTTCTGTTTACTCTCACTTACGTACTGCATCTTGTATTGAATTAAATGAAGTCCAAGTGTCACCTGCAGGCCTATTAGGTGAAGTGTAGGCTATTAGGTCAAGAACACGCAAAATGTGAAATGGCCTTTATTACATTACCACTTTTTATAATTATGCAATAATAGTAAATATAATAACTAAGAATAAGAAGAAGACATATATAAAAATGTCAACAAAAAAAAACTTTTCTCTGGCTCTTTAAAGAAAAAATCATAACTTTTTTTGCTGTTGCTTTTATGGCTCTGCCAGCTGAAAAGGTTCCCGACCTCTGCCCTTAAGGAACAACATCACCTTTGACTGTTACAATGTGCTGACACTGGAAACTCCTTCCATAAATGTTAAATCCAGTCTTTGTACAGAAAGCTTCACCTTATTAATGATCATATGTTTTACTCTTCGTTAAAAATTTAATTATATATTATTAAGAATAGACTATGTGGAGTATCTGCCATAA
Source organism: Cranoglanis bouderius (assembly GCA_023630585.1). NCBI lineage: Eukaryota > Metazoa > Chordata > Actinopteri > Siluriformes > Cranoglanididae > Cranoglanis > Cranoglanis bouderius. The sequence continues at coordinate 4,041,127 of CM042553.1, read as the reverse complement.
AAGTTGGACTGTGTAAAAATTAATTAAGTCCCTGTAAATAAGCAGTTATAGAAACAGTAATGTGTTGAACAAGCCCATTTATATACACCTGTAATTTGTAATAATTGTTTTGCTAAAGATTTTGCTATCTTGCTATGTAAAATTGCTATGGCTTTCCTATTTCTGCTCAGTTTCCCTGCAGCACTCTGACACCATTTTAGACTCTTATTTTGTCTTCAGATATTTTCTGGAATGAGGGTCTAATTGCAAACTACAGTATTTAAGCAATATCGCACGTGCAAGAATGCAGTTATGCTTAATATCAACTCAGCCATAAGCACGAGCCCGCAGGATGCCGAAATTCAGTATAACCGCATGATTGCAAGTGTGATATTGCGATATTGCCTTTATACAACAGTTCTAAAAAACAAGAAATTAATATTGAGTAAGTGGCATTCCGGACATAATATGGCCAAATGTTCTGTTTGTTTTTGCTCCGCTAGTGGAATAGATCCCAAACTAAGAAGCCACGCTCACTTTGTAGCACATTGGCTAGTTGGCTAGCTCACATTGGTTTGTACATTCCCGTTTGAGGTACTTCTGATACAATTGGCATCCTTCTTCCTTTTCATCTTTGTCTGACAAGCTTTCATATTTTAAGCCAAAACTTATATTTATGAAAATATTCATGAAAATATGGTTTGTCATGTCCGCTGATGATGTCACTAAAATTACTGTAGTAACTGCTCCAAACTAGGAAGTGGAATTTTATGTTGTGAACACAGACAAGTGTAGTGATACAATCAGTGAAACGCCCCAGTGCATTTGTAGTAAATATAAGAACACTTTGAATGGCGCTTAAACGATCAAATTAGTGGACAGGAACTAACTGTTGTATAATAATAACTGATACTTACATGTGCATTGCTGCATATTGTCCCATTCCCCGTTTTGATTACAGGTGACAAAAAAACCTTCAGGTTCATATCCATCTTTACACTTGAGCTCTATTTTTGCATATTGATCATAAGTTTTCTTTTGTGTCCCCACCACTTCTCCATGTACAATCTCTGGTTTTTGACAAGTAATTTCTGAAATACAGGCAAAAAAGTTTTATACTTACCCACCCATTATAAACAAGTTAATAAACTACTTATAAAAATAATAATAATAATAAAATTATACATACTAGTACATAGTGGATCTGGCTTCCAGCCGTTCTTTGTACATGTAGCATCTGAAGCTGAACCTTGATAACCAGATTTACATTTATATGTCATCTTGTCCCCTAATTTATAAACCCGCCTGTAGTAGGGATATGACAGATGTTCACCTTCAGGATATTCACAGGTGATTTCTGCAAAACATATTTGCTTTTATTACTGTATCCTATAACTATGGTGCCAACAATATTTTAGCAGTCTTAATTTCTTTGTATATTTACCCACACACACTGGCCTTAATTCCCATTTCCCATCCCCTTGGCATAGAATATTTCGTGACGCTTGCTTTGTTCCAAAAACCCAGTATTCGCTTGCGCATAAAATCTTCACATGTTCTCCAACCAGAAATATATTTTTCCCTATTGGCTCTGTGCTGTCAACACCAGTTATGGGTGATCCAAGTAGACAAGTAATTACTATTGGTGTCAAAAGTAGATAAAACAGAGATGAGTTCAGAGATCTCCAAAACAGCCATTTAATTTTAAAGATATATTGTATAATATATAAGGTATATGCGTATATTCATTGAACACTACCAAGAAATCAAACACTGGGGTACCACCTTCACATTCTGGTTTTATACTCCAGCCGTATTTTGTGCACCTGGGGTTTCCAGGCCTGGCATTGTACCCTTGATCACATCTATAGTGTAGTATATTGTTTTCTTGGTACTCCTTATCAGGTTCAGTAAAACCATGTGGTATTTCTGGTGGCAGGCATTTGATTTCTGCAAGAAAAAAAATGCACGGTTTTTTGTTGCACTATATTGTATTAGATACAAACAAACAAGTAGCAAGTTTTTAAAAAGTGTTTTTAGGATGGTTATCTATGGAACAGTAACAAAGACATTTGTTTTAACACTTCATAAAAATGTTTATTTTACATTAAAATATCTAATCATGCACAGTAAAATTAATTTAAAATTAAAATTGACTTAAAATTAAAGTCAACCCTTAGGAAGTAAACTGAATTAAAATGTAACACCAAGACCATATTACTAGTTAATTAATACAATATTTAAATTGCTCTGAATGCACCAGTCCAGTTAGTTAGCCTAGAGAAACTTAAAAATTATATGGTGGAAAAACTCTAACTCTCATAAAGTAATGGAATTACCTATGCACTTCGGTATTTTGCCACTCCATTCTCCATCATCTTTGCAGTTTACAACTTCTGGTCCCTCTAACATCTTGTTAGGAGATGCACACTCAAAGTGGATAACGTCACCATAGCTTGCTTCTTCAGTGTTGCCTGTTGCAATCACTTCGCCTAAACTGCTAATAACAGGGCATTTGACCACTGAGGGGAAGAAAAAATCATCTTAGTTAATGAGATGCCAATCTCAATCTCAGTTGGCTTTAGAAGCCAATTTCTGTGCAGATGCACAACTTTTTCTAATGTTTTTATATTTTTAAATGTTTCATTTTGTGTAGAATCATTGACCAGGGGTTCCCAAGCTAAGGGTTGTGACCCCACAAGGCAATTCACAAATGGGGTCACGAGAGAAACTCACAGAATCTCCTTATTTTGTTTTATTAATTTATTTTACAAATTAATATTATAAATATCACTTAAATGTACAACTCTTATGAAATGTTACTAGGCGTCACATATAAATGGCACATTTAAATTAAGAATGTATGTGTTATTTTAGTCTTTTTACTATCATGACATGCAGCACTAGCAAAGGAATTCAGCAACAAAAATAGAATAATTTCCCCATCCATCTACCAGCACTAAACAAACTAGTGTTGTGTCACAAATTGCATACGTATTTACAATCCTAGACCATTACTGAGTACTAACTGGTTTTCCTATTACAGCTAATGTTTGAATTTTAACAGCTTTCAAACCTACCGAAAAGGTCTTTTTTGCATACCAGTTTTCTGGATTTTCTAGAATAGTAAATAGCTTTGATGGTAAGGTCAGAGTTTTTGATACACAGCCCATAACAATAATCATGACGACAGCGGAAAGTTTAAAAGAGAAGCAGAGCTCATCAGTGTGTTTAAAGTCATTTTACATGTAATCACTTTACGTTTCACAGTTCAGGCTCTGATGTGCCATCTAATGAATGTTGCATTTAATTTTCCTTCTGCTTCTGCACACACCCACAAAGTCATGCATCAAGTATAAACCAGACCCTTCTACTTTGTCTTGAGCCATATCACACACATGGATGGTGTGGATTATTTTACTATAACACATGCTCCATTGTGTTTAATTCCTTATTAATTTATCTAAAGATGTTAGATTTATCTAACATTGGAAACAGATGCACCCTTTCAATTCACCTCCTGACTTTTTGAAAAGGTGTGTCAAGGTGTGCACAAATGCGAACGACCCGTCCCACCAGACCCGGATTAACACAATGTGGTGCCCTAGAGTGACATAAAGACAGTTGATCTTGGCTTTCAGTAGACCCAGGTGTGGCTTCTGCTTGTTTAGAATATAAACCTACACCCACACTGGCCCTTTCCGGATAAGACTAAGCAGCTACTAAACAAACTGTGAAAATTTGGAAATGCTCAATTTTCTGTCTTTTTTAATGCAATTTATGACAAATTGTTATCATGTTAATTTAAAATGAGAAATAGTGAGCAAGAAAAAATTAGCAATGAACAAGCCAGGTACGAGCTACTGGCAGGAAAAACAGCAACAGCGCACAACAATTTGAATCTGTTTAGGCAACTCCAGCATTCAGTTCTCAGTTATGTTGCATTTCTGAAATTTGCATTTCTGGTGAGTTTTTTTTTGTTTTGTTTTGTTTTGTTTTGTTTTGTTTTTAAAGACAGTGAAATTAACTGTTAAATAATGAATAGAATAAGCCTAGTTCGAGAGCTACCAGAATCTCCACTGACAACAATGCTTCCTCTCAGCCAAACTGAGCAAACACTCCTATTGACTAGTTACTTAAACATTTTCGCCAAACTGTCATGAAAACGATGCTAATACAACAGACTAGATGTAAAGAGCCCAAAAACCATAAGAAGCAAAGCTTGTAAAGCTAAAAACATCTCATGAGGCAGTAAATAACTGGTATGTTTATGCTTATTTTCCTCATTTTGGTGTAAAATGAGTATCATAGCATACAAACTCAATGGGTTTCTATAGAATCTACTCTTCACCCATACGCAAGTGAATAAAATAGACATGGACTGAGATGCTTTTTAAAATGGAACGAACTGAGGTCTAAATAGTAGCCATGTGGGTGTTCCTGTGCGTACAATACAAGACACATTCTTCAGAAACCCACATTGTGAGCTGATTTTCAAGTGCATTTAGCTAGCGACATTAGTTACCATGGATTGAGTAAGGTCTCAGTAGAAAAGATCAGGATTTCTTTAACTTTGGAAAAGCGATTCTGTACAGCTATAAGTAAAGTACCAGTCTCTCCAGGTTTTGCAATTTTGCGATCACAGAAATGAATGCAAAATCAAGAAAACACCACAATATTTGGAGGAACTTGCAATTTTTCAAAATTACTGCAGATTTTCTGCAGATTTGGGCCAAGGCACTCCATGTGACGTCATCACAATGCACATTCAGCCAAAACCCTCTTCGATTCACATGCATTGAACATGATTACAGATTAAAGGTCTCATTTACCAACAAACATCACTGTGAAAAACTGTACAAAACAATTTCATGCAATTGCAATTTTGTCAATTCAAGTAGTTTTCCACAAAAAAACGCAAAAAACTCAGCAAGTTGCATCGCAAATTTCAGAAAAAAAACAACAAAAACAAACAAACAAACAAAAAATGCAGCAAAATCAACCATTTTTGGCCACAACAATCACAAAAAACCCTCCACGAAATTCTGTACAGACTGGTAAATAAGCATTACCTTTAGCAGATCATCTTGTTTCTTGACTTTGTGCATGCAGAGTTGTTAATTAAATCCTCAAAGTTTTTTTTCTAAATCCGAAGAAAAAAACTTGCGATTGCGGGCCCATTGAAAATGATGGCAATGTGATAGTTTATCTTTTTTAATTTGCGTTTTGCACAACCACTTAGCTGGTGCCTATCCATTTTGAATTTGTCTGATATGATAGATCAGCGGCACTGCATCATTGTGGACTCGACTGACTGGGGGGCACATACACCCAATCACAATTCTTTATATACATACATTTTTATATTCTCTCTATATATATTTATATTATATTAACTGTTAATTTTGGATCTGTTTGCATCTCTTCCAGTAAATAATATATATAGAAAATATGACAAATATTTTAAAGGTCTAGTTGTTATCTTAATCATTTGGCACCCCCATTGGGCACTCGCCCAATCCTATATATGGATAATCCGGCCAGTATAGACTAGTAAGTCAGTACAATGAATATTCCTTAGGTTTTGGTCAATACCCATATGATACTCACATATTAAAATGCTCAAATGTTATAGTATCCTATAATACTATTACCTGGAATAAAAAATGTAGGGTGATCACAGAAAATTCATAATGTCCATTTGGGGATGTTTGCCAAAAAAAAGTTTGGAAACCCCTGACTTAAGTTCAACTCTGAATATGGCCATATGCTTATAATATGCTTCTTTTGCAGGTTGCATAAAAAAGCATATTGCAAAGGAATAAATGAAATGGTAAACATCTGGTTTGTACATTGTTTTTTTTTTTTAATGTCAAAAATTAGTGACTCAAAAAACATTTAGACATCAGTTCGCTCAATTAGATCTCAATAGCTCAGTTGAGGGTATTGTTTACTATAAATAATATATATATATAGCAAAATTACTAGAGCAATATCTATTTCTTTACCTTCACAGACAGGTACAGCATTATCCCACCCTTGGCTACGACAGTTACGATAATTTACTCTGCTGGCCATTACATACCTTAAAAAAAAAAATAAAAATCAAGAAAACAGAAGTATAGGTAGGAATTTAAAAATAGTTTACCAAACAAACATTTGAGATTCAGAAGTAGGGTGACACCAATTCCATTCAAAATTGTGAACTACTTTGTAATAGAAATAGGAAACAAAATTGTAAAATCACATATTTTGTGTGTTGTTTATGGGGGGGGGGGGGGGGTTGGTCAGGGAGAGAGGAATAATAGTAAATATTGGACATACTGACACTATTTAACAAAACAGCCTCTTACCCTGTTCTACATGTATATTCCACTGTAGCTCCAAATACAAACTCTGACTCTCTTATAAGCTTGAAGTCTCCATTTGGTGTGTCTCCTGGGTGACCACATGGTCTTTCTACAAGAACCAAACAGTTTTTATTATTGCATGCAAAATACGAAATCTTCCTGCATCATGGTGATTTTCATATATGTTTGCTGTTGACCAGGGTATGCTTACTTTTACAGTCTCTCCCTGCAATTCTTTTCCATACACCATTTTCACATTCAAGCCTCAAAAATCCAACGTAGCCAGTAGCACAGTTCAGTTTCACTGTCTGTCCATTCGTATATCTTTCCTGAAGGTCACTTTTCAGGGTATTCTCATAATCAATCTTTTCTTTATGACATTCTATAAAATATAACTATTGGTTAGTAATAATTAATGAAGGATCTTAACTCCTATTATTTATGGATTGTCTTCTCAAGCTCAGGTCATAAATGAATTTTAATGCTAATAACTGTTATGTCAAAAGGAAATACATAATACATTTTACAATTTATAGGCACCTTACCTTGATTTTCAGCTAGGGTAAAGAAAGATACCCAAAAAGCAACAAAGAAGATTTTGACAGCCACTTGCATATTAGATCTCATCCCTAACACAGCAGCATAGGGATTATGTGTTCTCCTTTTTGACAGTGGATCACTAATGGTCCTCTGTTAATCATTTATCAGAGCTGACACTGCTCTTTCTACACATTTGGAGTAGTGTTACATAATAAAAAGTAATGAATAAACTGAAAAGAAAAAATGTGGAAATATTTGATTTTAATAAGTATTTGTTATACTCAGCTTAAGTGTATGATTATAAAATATGTCAGTTTTAAGAAGTGATATTGAACGCTTCAGGTCTTTGTGTGCAAGGCAGATATGATGAAAGTAAAGGGCAAGTTGCAAAATAAAGGTGAAATTTAAAAAAAACACAAATGTTTTGGGTTACAAAATTTTGAATATGTCCAAAGATACCCTTATTAGACAACTATTGTAAATTAGCTGTAATAAGTATATGAAGATATTGTCGGCAACAAGGGATGGTCTTTCAATTTATAGCCAAAAATTATCAATCCACATTCTGTTTTCACAAAGATAAAAGTATACTAGTATACTAAACATTATAGCAAAATTATTTCTTACTGTAAATATAATGAAAAAAAAAAATGATATACTTTGCCAAGATATTTTTGAAGCTCACATTGTAATTATAAAATGACTTTTAAATATGAGCACTTATTTATTTTTGTTTTTTGTGGACAGCAGCCACAAAAACTAATATGTACATAAAAGGTCAATATCCTTTAGATTGCCCCATAGCCAGAGGATCAGCAAAATCCAGTAAGTGGCCCCATGTGATTTCCAAAAAGAGTTGTTTATTTAGCAAGAGATAAGCAGAGGTAGGTTACAGACATTTGGAAAATTTGTGCTGATTTTGAAGAGGAATACTGTTTGCTATGTTGGATAAATAAAATCAATGGCTACATATTTTTCTCTCTTTTACCAATACATCAGTGACGCATTCATTAATCAACATTGACAACACCAACATTAATCTCTACAAGAACAATACTTTGTTTTTCCTTACAGTAATAGCGTAAATGTTCTCAAACTATAGCTTAATGCATAAGAGACAGACAGTGCTCCATTTGAAAGTCCAGTTTATTGTGTAAATTTATTGTGCAATATTTTGTGAATTACAGCAGAAAAATATTCTTAGACTTTTAACATACTGAGTACAAAGTTCACATACAGTGCTGTGCAAATGTTTTAGGCACAAGCAAAGAAATGCTGTAGAGCAAAGATGCCTTCAAATAATGAAATTAAATGTTTCTACATTAAAAAAAACAACCAAAAAGTCAATATTTAGTGTGACAAAAAATAAACAAACAAACAAACAAACAAATAAATAAATAAAAATAGTAGTCTCTGGTACAATTAGTGCAGTTTTATAAGGAAATGAGCTGGTAAGTTTTATTGAGCATCTTGCAGAACCAGACACAGTTCTTCTGGAGACTTTGACTTTCACAACTGCTTCTTATTTTTGCAGCAAAACCCAGCAGCCTTTATTGTGTTTTTTGTCTGAAAAGTGTCTCTTCGTAATATGCTGCTTTCTTTAATGACATACAAACATTTTTCTGTAACATTTAATTTTGTGCTAGAAAACTAATGTTTGGGAATCTAAAATGTTTTTTGTACTGACTTGATAATGTAGAAGTCATAAAATAAAAAATCTATAACAAAGTTTGTACTAAAAAAAATGGGTGCCTAAAACTTTTGCACAGTACTGTAGTTCAGCATTGCTTCCTTCTATAAACTGGGCCCTGCACATTAGTCTACTGCTGTGGCTCCTCTTGCCCTACTCATCTGTCTGATTCTGATGGTTTACTACTTGGAGCTTCTGCACTCATTTTCTGCTGTTCAGTTTCTGAAGTTCAATTCAATTCGATTATACTGTATTCTGTAAAGCAATTTTAAGAACATTGTCACAAAGCAGTTTTACTGAAATTGAGCTAGGCTTTTAGGGGCACCAGCAGCTTTAGTTAGGTGCATAGATAGCACCGGACATAGCAGGTAGTATTAGGGTCTTAGGCAAGCATAGGTTTTCAAAGGTAGTGTTTCACATATGAGCTAATGTCAGTAACTGCCTCTGTCAGTCAGAGTATACTAAGAGTAACACTGTAGAGGTGTGTAAATTAGCAAAGGTGATGTCCGATGCAGTATGCTCTCGCCCCATCCAAATGCTTGTAATTGATGTAGCTTACAGCTGGATTTCCAAATTAATATAATAGTAAATATTAGGATTATTATTAATACATGGATGGAAATTCTTTGCAGTCACTGACTACCCGATGTTTGGAACACATGTTTTGTCAGGCCTTTACTGCAGCTGCATTCCATTGCTGCTTGTTTGTGGGTGTTTCTGCCTTCAGTTTTGTCTTCAGTAAGTGAAAAGCATGCTCACCTGGGTCGAGTACAGGTGACTGACTCTGCCATTTAAGAACATTCCATTTCTTTTCCTTCAAAAGCTCTTGGGTTGCTTTTGTGGTACATTTTGGATCATTATCCATCTGTACTGGGAAGCACTGTCCTATCAGTTTTGCAACATTTGAGTAGTATTTATTTCGTTAAACTATGAAAAATACGGAGCCCCGCACATGACATGCAGGTAAAAAATATGTATCGTGGCCATGAATTAATAATTCGCTCTCACGAAAAGTTTGGACAGTATGGAAAATGCTAATAAAAACAAAGAGGAGTGATTTGTAAATGTATTTTGACTTGTATTTAAACAAAAACATATAAAGACAAAGTATTTGATGTTTTACCTAATCAACTGCATAGTTTTTTGAAGATAAATGTTTACTTTGAAATTGATGCATGAACACGTTCCAAAAAAGTTGGGACAGGGGCAATTTAGGACTAAGAGTGATGTGACAAATTGAAATAAGAAGGTGTAACGAATCAAAAGCATTACTAGCATTATTCTTTTCCACCAGAATAATGAAATGGATCAACTTTAAACATGAAAAACGAAACAGAACCGCACGCTTGGATTCGAAGCACCTTTTTAAAGGAGACGAGTTTTAAAGCGTGCCCGCATTATCTACCAGAATGTGTAGTAACTCGGATGAATCTGCAACGTTTAAACATATTCTCCACCAGTTACAATTTATGTAACAAATTAAAAGATGTTTTAACACGTTTAAATGTATTCTCCAATTTATATAAGGAATTAGCTCGACTGGCGTGAAATATATCTATATATCTAATCAACGCGTGTTGTGACCAGTTATAAATATACATCAGCCATGAAAGGGAATTCATGTATGTGCACATATACCTATAGATAATTAACTACAATGGATTATAATTAATTATGACTACGTATGTGGTCTGTAAACTGTAGTCTAGTTTAGATTCATGAACTCTAAAGAGGGAGTTTATCCTTCTGGCCAGGAAGAATTAACCCACAAAGTTTGTTATTAAAGATTAGAGCGGGTAACCGAGATCTTATGCAGCGTTTAAGGGACTCATCACGTGACAAAACAGAGAAAATCAAGCGTGGTGATAATAGATTTTAATAGCTAGATGTAACTATGGATACACACGACTAACTCTAAGCAAAACATGCATATGTACATCTATATACAAGGAAAGAAAAGGTATAGAGAGCAATAATGAAGCAAAAGGGAAGCAGACAGAAACACAACTAATTAGCCTTTTCGAAACCAGCAACAAACTTAATTCTCCTGTAACATAGGGGTCCAATCTTAAATGCAGATATAGGTTCATTAACTATACTTGCATGGCTTCGGTTTTGAGAGTTTGCACGAGGTCGTGTAGAGTTCGCTGGTTTGTTGCGCCATTTGAAAAGGTGTGAGCTGTGAGGCGGTTGCATCTTTTGTCCGGGAGAGAGGGATCCTGGCTTCCTCTTCCCGGGGCACGTGGCCCCGGGGGAGAGAAACCGGAAGGAGTGTAGAAGTGAAGTTGAAGAGTGACAGAAGACTAAGACTGAACTGTCTGATATAAAGAAGAGTGTGGTGTTGTTTTAAAGACAACACCAATGCACACGCCTCTTTGGGCTATGGGCCAATCAGGAAGTTGGATTTGCATGTCCGGATGAACTCTCTTTGTCTGGTCTCGGACCCTAATTTAAATGTCCAGGGAGGAGCTGGTTTATACCGTATTATATGAAATTAAGAGAAAACATGAAATAATGTATCCCATTGCAATATGATATGCATAATCAATCAGGGTATCTCGAGACGATTAACTACATACCAAATTCGATGGACTTGTAAAGAATATTACAAATAAAACCTGGTTACAGACATTTAAAATGGTATCCTAAATTAAAACTATCTAAAATCATTAAGGTTAGGTTACATGAACACACAATATACAGGTGCATCTCAATAAATTAGAATGTCGTGGAAAAGTTCATTTATTTCAGTAATTCAACTCAAATTGTGAAACTCGTGTATTAAATAAATTCAGTGCACACAGACTGAAGTAGTTTAAGTCTTTGGTTCTTTTAATTGTGATGATTTTGGTTTACATTTAACAAAAACCCACCAATTCACTATCTCAACAAATTAGAATATGGTGACATGCCAATCAGCTAATCAACTCAAAACACCTGCAAAGGTTTCCTGAGCCTTCAAAATGGTCTCTCAGTTTGGTTCACTAGGTAAGCCACAAACATTCATTGCCAAAGAAGCTGGCTGTTCACAGAGTGCTGTATCCAAGCATGTTAACAGAAAGTTGAGTGGAAGGAAAAAGTGTGGAAGAAAAAGATGCACAACCAACCGAGAGAACTGCAGCCTTATGAGGATTGTTAAGCAAAATCGATTCAAGAATTTGAGTGAACTTCACAAGGAATGGACTGAGGCTGGGGTCAAGGCATCAAGAGCCACCACACACACACGTGTAAGGGAATTTGGTTACAGTTGTTGTATTCCTCTTGTTAAGCCACTCCTGAACCACAGACAACGTCAGAGGCATCTTACCTGGAGAAGAAGAACTGGACTGTTGCCCAGTGGTCCAAAGTCCTCTTTTCAGATGAGAGCAAGTTTTGTATTTCATTTGGAAACCAAGGTCCTAGAGTCTGGAGGAAGGGTGGAGAAGCTCATAGCCCAAGTTGCTTGAAGTCCAGTGTTAAGTTTCCACAGTCTGTGATGATTTGGGGTGCAATGTCATCTGCTGGTGTTGGTCCATTGTGTTTTTTGAAAACCAAAGTCACTGCATCCATTTACCAAGAAATTTTGGAGCACTTCATGCTTCCTTCTGCTGACCAGCTTTTTGAAGATGCTGATTTCATTTTCCAGCAGGATTTGGCACCTGCCCACACTGCCAAAAGCACCAAAAGTTGGTTAAATGACCATGGTGTTGGTGTGCTTGACTAGCCAGCAAACTCACCAGACCTGAACCCCATAGATTCTATTGTCAAGAAGAAAATGAGAAACAGGAGACCAAAAAATGCAGATGAGCTGAAAGCCACTGTCAAAGAAACCTGGGCTTCCATACCACGTGTGTGTGTGCGCGCATGCGCGTGTGTATGTCCAGAAGAGCAGGCTGGCATTCTTCTAATGTCCCACCGGTCCTTGGTCACCTCAGGGTGACCTTTAGGGAGGACGTTTTCTCTTCTGGCCTTCGATTCTGAGGCTAATCCATGTGGTCGTAAACAGAGATTAGATCAGAGATTTACAGGCCCTTGGTCGGAGTTTTGGTGGACCCCTGCTGACGAACTAATCGTGAAGTTTCCCAGACGTTCAGTCATCAAAGGTTTCTTTTATTGCAGGAGTAAGTCCTGTGTGGGTTCCAAAGAGTCTTTTGCGTTCCAAAGGGCATCTGGCTGCAGGAGGCCTCTCGGGGTTACTCTCGGTCACCTGAGTGACAAAATTTTCTATGTTCCGTCTGGGTTAATTCAGAAATCAGTTTGGGCACCGTCATACGTTACAAAGGTGATGTGAAACATGTGAGGCAATCGTCTAATCATAGTATATAAGGAGCCGCCAAAAAGGCCTAGTCCTTCAAGAGCTAGGATGGGTCGAGGCTCGCCAATCTGCCAACAGATGCGTCAGTGAATAATCCAACACTTTGAGAACAACATTCCCCAAAGACAAATCAGTAGGATTTGGGGCATTTCACCTTCTACAGTGCACAATATAATTAAAAGATTCAAGGAATCTAGTCAAATCTCTGTGCATAAAGGGAAGCACGAAAACCACTCCTGAATATGCGTGATCACAGATCCCTCAGATGTCAGTGTCTTAAAAACCGTCATGAGTCTGTAATACATATCCTGACATGAGCTCTGGAATACTTCGGTAAACCTTTGTCAGTCAACACCATTCGCTGCTGCATCCACAGATGCAAGTTAAGGCTTTACTATGCAAAGCAGAAGCCGTACTTCAACACTGTCCAGAAGTGCCGCCAAATTCTATGGGCTCGGTCTCATCTGAGATGGACAGTAGCACAGTGGAATCGTGTTTTGTGATCAGACGAGTCGACATTTCAAACAGTTTTTGGACAAAACAGCCGTCGTGTTCTCCGGGCAAAAGAAGAAAAGGACCATCCAAGCTGTTATCAGCGTCAGGTCCAAAAGCCAGTGTCTGTCATGGTATGGGGGGGTGTGTCAGTGCCTATGACGTGTAGCTTGCACATCTGTGAGGGCACCATTAATGCAGAAAGATATATATACACATTTTGGAGCAACATATGCTGCCATCCAGAGCAGGACAATGCCAAACCACATTCTGCCCGGATTAGAAGTGCATGGTCACGTAAGCCTCCAAAAAGGACCACCACCTTGTCGGGGTTTGGGGGCTTGCGTGCCTCAGTGACCCGGATAGCTATGCTGGCTGGAGCTTCGTGCTCCTGGTAGGGTCTCCCATGCCAGACAGGTTGAAGGAGAGAGGCCAGACGAAGCGTGGTCCCTGGTCCTCCAGGTTGGGGGTTGGGCTATGGGTCAACAACCCATTCCTGTAAAAAAGCTACTGTTACAGAAACCATAGCAACACAACCAGAAAGCAACCTGACCGGGAGCGATTCCTCTTCAGAAGAGCTTATGACGTGAGCTGGTGAAATCCTTCAGGAAACCAGTGCGCCGACAAATCTTCTCTCAGCCAAGACCAAAATCAAGATCGGAACATGGAACGTCCGCACATTGTACGAGAGCGGGAAGATAGCCCAAGTTGTGAAGGAAATGAAGCACTATAACATCAAGGTACTGGGACTGTGCGAGACGAGATGGACTGGAAACGGTCAGAAAAGACTGGCAAGCGGAGAAACCATCATCTACTCCGGCCCGGAAGATCACATGCATGGAACTGGACTGCTCATGTCACCAGCAGCAACCAGGGCACTGTTAGACTGGGAACCAGTTACACCAAGGATTCTAACCGCAAGATTCAAATCCAAAGGAAGAAACATCACCATCATCCACTGCTACGCGCCAACCAACGCTGCAGAGGAGGAAGAGAAAGAAGAATTCTACAGCGCTTTACAAGCAGCCATTGACAAGACCCACAGAAGAGACCTGAAGATCCTCATGGGAGACCTGAATGCCAAGGTAGGAAGTGACAACGCCAACAAGGAACTCATCATGGGCAAGCACGGAGTGGGAGACATTAATGAGAATGGGGAACTCTTCACAGACTTCTGCGCTTTCAACGACCTTGTCATTGGAGGCACTATCTTCCCACACAAGGACATCCACAAGAAGACATGGACCTCTCCTGACGGTAAGACAGAAAACCAAATCGACCACTTTACCATTGGCCGGAAATGGAGAAGAAGTCTGCTAGATGTCAGAGTAAAGAGAGGGGCAGATGCTGCGTCAGACCACCACCTAGTCCTGGCAATGCTGAAGCTGAAACTGAGGGCACACAGGGACCAGGCACAGAGGCCGGCCTTCAAGTACAATGTCCAACACCTGAAAGATGCCCGGAAAGCGACAGAGTACCAGTGCAGCCTGAAAAACCGCTTTGAGGCGTTAGCCAACCTGATGGAGGAGACGGTGGAGGACCACTGGCAGAGTCTAAAGAAAGCTTGGACGGACACCTGCCTAGAAGTCATGGGGAAGAGAGAAAAACAACACAAGGAGTGGCTCACAGTCAACACATTGAACCTTGTAAATGAAAGGAAAGAATTGAAACAAAAGATCAACCACTGCCAAGACCACCACGAAAAAACAAAGCTACAAACTCAATACCAGGATACCAACAAGAAAGTAAAAAAGAGCGCCAGAGCAGACAAGAGGAAATTCATCCATGATCTTACAGTGGATGCAGAAGCAGCAGCAGAGCAGAGAAACATGAAGAGACTGTATGAAATCACCCGGACTCTTGCAGGCAAGAACAACCAACCAACATGTTCTGTCAAGAACAGGGAAGGACAAACTATCACAAACGAAAGTCAAGAAAGAGCAAGATGGGCTGAACACTTCGAAGAAATCCTAAACAGACCTCCACCAGAACAACTGCCATCTATCCCACCAGCAGACAGCCTACTAGATATAAACACTGATGTACCCACCAGAGCCGAGATCACCAAGGCAGTCAAAGACATAAAGGCCGGCAAAGTTGCTGGCCCTGATGGTATACCACCAGAGGCCTTGAAGGCTAGTATTAAAACAACAACTGACATGCTCTTCCCTCTGCTTCAGAAAGTCTGGGAGCAAGAACAGGTTCCAGATGAGTGGAAGAAAGGACACCTAGTAAAACTCCCCAAGAAAGGCGACCTATCCAGCTGCAGCAATTGGAGAGGCATCATGCTCTTGTCTGTCCCCAGCAAGATACTGACACGCATCATGTTGCACAGACTGAAAGAGGTGCTGGACAAAAGACTGAGAGACGAGCAGGCGGGCTTTAGGCAGGACAAGTCATGCACTGACCACATTGCCACTCTACGCATCATCATCGAGCAGTCCCTGGAATGGCAGTCTCCACTCTACGCAGTCTTTGTGGACTTCGAGAAGGCCTTTGACAGTGTGGACAGAGAGGTCATCTGGAAGTTTATGACACACTATGGGATACCACCCAAATTCATCACTATCTTCCAACAACTATACAGCAACTCCTCATGTCAAGTGGTACATAAGGGAAAATTGACTGAGCCTTTTGAGGTACGCACCGGAGTGCGACAGGGCTGCATGTTGTCACCTACCATCTTCCTGTTGGTAGTGGACTGGATCATGAAGAAGTCTACAGAAAATGCCAACACAGGAATTCGCTGGACATTCAACAAACTGCTGGAAGACCTCGATTTTGCGGACGACATCAGCCTTCTGTCACACAGGCAGCAGGATGCACAGCAGAAACTCAACAAGCTCTCAGAGGAAGCAGCAAAAACGGGACTGAAAATAAATGTTAAGAAAACCGAAGCCATGAGGATCAACAACAAGAAGGAAGACCCGATCCAACTACAAGGTGCCAACATCAACGACGTGGAAAAGTTTGTATACCTAGGAAGCGTCGTCAGCAAGGACGGGGGAGCAGACGAGGACATCAAGAGCCGCATCAACAAAGCCAGGCACGCCTTTAACACCTTACATCCTGTCTGGAGCTCTACAGCTTTTGCACAGCAGACCAAAGTCCGAATCTTTAACACCAACGTCAAAGCAGTCCTTCTGTATGGCTCGGAAACATGGAGACTTACCAAGACAGCAGTAAACAAGCTCCAGACCTTTGTCAACAGATGTCTCAGGAACATCTTACGCATCAGGTGGCCTGAAAAGATATCCAATGTCAGACTGTGGGAAAGAACAAAGCAGACCCCCATCGACCAAGAAATCCGGAAAAGGAAATGGGGTTGGATAGGCCACACCCTCCGGAAAGACCCAGAAAACATCACAAGACAAGCCTTGCAATGGAACCCGCAAGGCAAGAGGAGGGTTGGAAGACCAAAACAAACCTGGAGAAGATGCACAGAGGGGGAAATGAAGACAGCAGGGTGGACATGGGCTCAGCTGAAGAGAATCGCCCCCAATAGAGTCCGCTGGAGGAGTGTTGCTGAGGCCCTGTGCTCCCATTGAGGAGAAAGAGGATTAAGAAGAAGAGAAGGTCACGTAAGCAGAGAGTACGGGTGCTAGCATGACCTGCCTGCAGTCCTGACCTGTCTCAGATTGAGAATGTCTGGTGCATTAAGAGGAACAAAATAAGGCAACGAAGGCCCTGTACAGTTGCGCAGCTGAAGAAATGCATAATGGATGAATGGGGGAAAATTCCTCTTGCCAAACATAACCAACTGGTGTCTTCAATGCCCAAACACTTAATAAGTGTTATTAAAAGAAAAGGTGATGTTACACAGTGGTAAACAGTCGACTGTCCCAAATTTTTTGGAGTGTGTTGCAGTCATCAGATTTGAAATGAGTGTATATTTTCAAAAATAAATAAAATTCACAAACTAAAACATTAAATAATGTCTTAATAATGTGTTTTCAATATAGTACAGGGTTAATTGAATTTTCAAATTAACCTTCTTTTTTTTTTGCATTTTCCATACTGTCCCAACTTTTTTGGAATTGGGGTTTTAAATCGTGGTCATGTTTTATTACTTCATTCCCTGGTTTTAGGTAAATTGTGGCTACGTTTTACCAACTTGTGCCTGCAATTTCATAAATCCATGGTCCTTTTACTGTGTAGTAATAAAAGACATCTATAAGTGCTGTTATGGACAAAGTCAATTTGGCCTCTGTACACCACCACAGACCATACTGTGTGTGACACCAGTTCAGTCTTCCTGTGTACATGCCTGAGCATACACATATAATCTGTGTCTGTAACTGCTCCCTATCTCCTATATAGTGCACTATATCGGGTGTCGGCCATTTTGTAGTGGTGTCCGAATTCTGAGTGAACAACTTCATTCCCTACATCCGTTCACTCGTTTATACTCACAATGCACTATTTCCCATACTCCAATGCAAGACGGCGTGGATTGTGGATTGTTCACGTATATTAGTTAACACACGTATGTACAGTATTCACATACGTATTAGAAAATAATGTATTGACGTTTTAATTAATTTAGTGATGAATGAGGGGAAAATATGATTTAGTTGCATTTGTTTCTTACAGGAGTTGGAAGGATCCATTTAGTTAACAGCTGGATGTATTTTGTCTAATGTCTTCTTACCGATAGACGGCATCTTCAAGCTAACAAAGCACACCTTAAAGTTGTTGCTCTTTCTGAAATTCTGAAATTTTCTTCTCCTCAGGAAAAAAAGTTTTGCCAAAACTAAGACGGAGTGCACTTTACGCCAGGTTTACCTCAGGAGTCAGCTTGAGGACACTGACAGGAAACCCTGCGAAAATAGTTCTTTTCTGTTTTTTTAAAAAATAAGATAATATAAGTGTTAGTATAATAATAATAATAATAATAATAATAATAATAATAATAATAATAATAAATGAGCCATGATTTGATGAAAAGCTATTATATCAGTATAGCCTATCAATACACCTACTCTTTGGAGATGAGTCGGGAAACTGAAGACAGATGGTTTAGCTCCATCTCTAATCCTGACAGTCTGTCTGACCTAAAGGACTCACTTGCGGAAAAACCTTCCCTTCCTACAGCTCCTTTCCACTGCCTCCTCAACTTTTTCTCTTTGGGAAAGCTTCAAAGTGTGAGAAAAGTTAGCTCGCCAACTAACTACAGTACAGTAAGATTCACAATATGTCAGTCGCTCAGCCGAAACGAGGAGCTTGTCATAAAAGTCAGTTTGGAGAAAAATGGCAATATATATATGAAAATCTCGATTATAGGCAATTTAGTTTATAATATAAACTATAATATAAGCTGAGACTTTATAAGAAATTATAGAATTTAACAACAGGGCATACTCTGAAGGCATAATATGGTGATCAATATGAGTTAACAAGCATAATCAACATGTATAATCAATACTTAGAAATATAATTATAACCGTAAAATACATTCTAATCAGACTATAATCTAAATGTGTACTGAGTCAGATGAATCCTGTGTTTTACTGCACAGCAGATGTTTTTCTGTATCATCCGGTATTTTCTCTGCATAGCCATATAACAGCACTTAGACATCTTGTTAGAAGAATCCTGTGTTTTCCCTGCACAGCAGTTTCCTCCCATGGCAATAAATTAGCAATTAGACATTCACCAAAACTGCGTTTTCAATCAAGACCCCTTTGAGGCTTGCAGACCAGTGTTGAGTGGAAGATAATGCCTACAGAAAAAAAGAGCATGGGGCTGGGATGAAAGCCATAAAATCATTAAGGTAAAGGGGTGAATTTGGGGACAGAGTGAAAATCGTGTCCTGATAAAACCTTTTTAAAATAATCAAATGATTTCGCATATGCCACAAATGTGACCTTGGCCTAAGAAAACCTTATAGAACATATCAGTTAACTATGCATGCGCCACAAATGTAAGATATCATATAGACATGAATAATTAATTAAGGCGATGGAGATTGGTTTGTTTTTAGAAAGAAAAGGTTAATACTCCGCCTAGGGATAAGTTTACTGTTTCAGAAAAGTATATAAGGGCATGTATGTGTTTGCATAATTCAGACTTTCTGCAGACTGTCTCACTTTATTGTTGTTTCAATAAAGTTTGATTTCTTTTTGGCATCTACAAACCCTTTGTCTCTGGAGTTTTTTAAACTTAGGCTGGAGAGATTTTTTCCACAATATATTTGGTGACCCCGACGTGATTGGAAAGGAGCGAGAAGTGGAAGCCGCAGCAGGCTGACACAAAAACGAGCCGCACAAACCAGTGGCCACTGAAAAGGTAAGCAATTTTGCTTTTAGATAATTAGTTTGTGTGGCTCGCTGAAGGTCAGCCTGAGGCGGTAAGAACACTCTCATAAAGCTCCTCCAAATTATCAACTAAATTGAGAAAAGAGGGTTTTAGATCCAAAAAGTAAAAAAAAAAAAGGAAAAAAAAGAAAAAGAAATAAAAGAAAAGAAAAAAACTGCATGCAGTACATATGTGGATATTGTGATTAAGATTTTTATTTTTATTTTTATTTTTTTAATTTTTTATTTTTTTTATGAGCGGTGTGTCTGCAAGCCTGCAGTTGCTATGTGGAAAGAAGGAGACTAGATGCTGAGGAATGTAGATTGACACGGAGTTTTAATAGTGAGAGATAGCGCGCAAAAAAATGACGTATTCAAGAGTGAAATAATTTGGGGTGTGCGTCTTGTGTTGTTATATGTGCTAAGTGTTGTTTTAAGCATGTTATATGTGCTGACTGCTCTTTTAAGCATTTTGTAAGATGCTGATTGCTGTTTTAAGAATTTTATATGTGCCGATTGCTGTATTAAGATATATGTGCTGATAGCTGTTCTAAGAATCTTTTTCCTTCTGCGATATTTATTTTTATTTTCATTTTATTTTCATCATTATGTTCTGAGTGATTGATCCTAGCTTGGAGGCTGTACGGTTGTTGTCTTTTTCCTTGAGTGTGTTCCTGGCGGGTTGGGTCATCCACGGCTCACTGTAGCAGTGCTCTGTATCCATCTTCACCGACTCAGGGTATCGTAAACGCCACATTGATCCTAGCAATTGAATGCTCCAATTTGCTGAGTCAGCGTGAGCGCTGCGTCTGTCATTCTGAGGGCAGTTCACTTGTGACACGGATCGCGGTCTCGTGGTGTTCGGTACTACGTATACGTCGATGCTTGGTGGTTGGACGCTCCCTTGTGGGTAAAGTGGTGAGGGAGAGTTGGGGTGTCTGCGCTATGCGAGGTGAAGGGCAGCGCGCCGGGAGCCTTACATTAGGAAAATATCACTCTCTGTTATTGCATGCGACTGATATATAAATGAGAACTGGAATAAGGTGTGGATGTGAATGAGCTCCATAAATAAGGGGACATGTGTGATTGATGAGCTCTGAAAATTAGTTTTGGAGACAGTGTGAATGTTGCATGAACCAGTGTGTGTGTGTGTGTGTCCGTATCTGTGCGTGTGGGCATAGGAGAAAGAGAGATATAGAGACGCTTGTGTGAGCATGTGTGTGTGCACCTGTGTCTGTGTGAAACTACTTGAGTGCATGTGGGAGGGATTAAAGTTTGAATGCGTTTTGGATAAAAGTGAAAAGTATTCATGGAAGAAGCTTGTTTTTCAAAATTGTTTTGCAAATTTTGAAATAACTACTACTGTTAAAATTAGTAAATTATTCATCACCATAGTTTACTTCTGTGTAGTTTGATAATGATATTAGTGATTTAATTCAATGCATGATATGGCTTTTCTCTATGTACGTGCTGTTATGAATATATCTTTTTGCAAAATATTGTTTTTTACTGTATTAATGTTATTGTATTCTTTTATTCTATGGCTTTTCTCTGTGTATGTACTGTTATGAATACTGTATTTTTTACAAACTAATGTCTTTTACTGTATTAATGTTATTGTATTCTTTTTCATTCTATTGTTTGTGATTTGAGTTATTAGAAATCCTAATTAATGCTACATATGATTACTCTATTACTTATTTAAAGATTTGTGCTTTAAGGTGGTATGAAAAAAAATAAAGAGATTATAAAATGTTTTACCACCCATGCTCACAGAGTGATTGCTGAAGCAAAAGTTTGATATAAATCAGTGACCAGTCGCTGGAATATAAACAATAGATTTGTATTTAAAAAAAATAAATAAACAAATACATCAGATTAAGAATAATACAGTACAACACACACACATACACACACACACACACACACACACACACACACACACACACACAACACACCATAAAAATAAACACGAGAGATAAACTATTATAAAACATTAAGGCATGGGTATATAAGACTATACACAAAACAACAACAAAATACTACAACTATTTAAACATTATATTTACATACAAAATATATGCATATAACTATATAAGGCAATAAATTCTATTTCTTTTTTATTTGCTCCAGCCACTGTATTAAAAATGTTCTTTTGTTACAGTCCCTGTGTTCTGACAGTAAATAATGTCCTTCTATTGGCTATGTCCAGTCTCTGCTGTCCTGTAGTGACCACAGTTTTTTGCAAGTCTTGGCCTCCATTCTTCTAATATACTGTATGCACGTGGTGGACTTGGCACATGTGGTCGGATGGCAGAAGCTGGAGGAACACTGCTGGGTTGATGTGAGCATCACAGAATGGTGTGGAGTGCTGCTGGGCTGGGGAGTGGTGGTGGCTGAGGATCCAGGGATTACAAACACACTGAACGTGGGGTTAGGTTGGGGAGCAAGCGTGATGAAAGTGCTGGGCCACAGGTAATGCAACTTCTTCTGGTGAGGAGCAGCTCTGTTGCCAGCTTCAGAGGGCCACGCAACTGTTGAAAATAAACACTGATCATATCACACTACACTGACAGGCTTTCTCTTATAAAGTTGGACAAATTCTACCGTTATGATTTGAAAACAGCCCTGGTTTCTTTCCATTTCCATTTGTACCATCTTAGTTTTGTGTTTGGTCATTTTTGCCCATGGTTTGCCCACTGTAGGTTCTAACCAGTGTATATGAAGCTTTGAGACAATAGGCAAAGTGAAAGCTAAATTCAGCATGTTGAATAATAATACAATTATAATATATAATAATTAAATTAAAGTAATTAAAATGGACAATAAAACATAAAGGTGTACAGTTTTCAGCCCTATACATTAAAAACACTTGATATAATGATGTTCAACTTATAATGATGTAACAAAAGGAAACACTTAATGCATGATAAACATTCCAAGACTTCTTATACTAAAGATCAATCAAAGCCGCACACACCTAAACACGCGATATAAAAGTTATTAAAATACACACGTAAAACTTATTATAATAAAGATCGCTCAAGGCATACATCTAAATACCATATGTATGATTGCAAATCTTACCGACAGTTGATTAAATAAAAGGAAACATCTGTTCCGGTTGTTGGAATCCGTTACCTGGAGCTGCTTCCGCCCGGCGAATGAAATGTCACTCGAGGCGTCACTCGGTTCTCATGGTTTTGATTTTAGCCGTTCTGATTGGCGAGTCTATCTTTTAGCCGTTCTGATTGGCGAGTCCGTCTTTGTTCCTAATTTTGTGACTGTTCCGTTTCTTTTGGTTATTCCCAATAAAGTGTCTTTTCCCCAGCACTTGCATCCAGCCTTTCCCTAGTGTTACATAACACTAGCTATTAATAGTCTGACTCTGGTGGCCAACTAATTAGCCGTCATATAACAATGTTATAATGACCAAATACAGGCAGAAACAACTGTTCAGTCTTACCTGTGAAAGGTAATTCCCTTGCAAGGATTGTGCGACGGTTTGTAAAGCCCCAAGCTGCACACAAGTCAGGTATCTTTTCATTAGTCCAGTTATGAGACTTATGGCAAGTTGCCCAGATCAATATGGTGGCGACGTTGACGTACGATCCAGAGGCCAATGCAACGTCTATGTATTTAATATGTCTATAGGCCCGAGTACATGTTTTGTGCATTATGTCTAATAAAGTGAGTGTACACACTTTAAAAGAACAGAATGAAACAGAGCCTACATCGCATATTGAGAGCCAGGGGGCTTTCCCAGTGACAATATGGTGACTTGGGGGCTGGTATCCACCTTTCTCCTGAATGTGGAAGTCTCGCCTGGCTCACACCAGAAGCTTGTTTTATCAGGGTTGCCAACTTTGGATTCCTGGCTGGAGTGAGATTTGTGAATCAAAGCAACTTTTTTTGCTGTGCGGAAATGAGTATTATTGGATAAAATGTACGTAATGTCATACATCACTTTGTTTCTATTTCTTCCTCACCCTGCCCTTGTCTTTGCAGGCTTTTACTATGAATATGTTAGCCTTAAGGTTATCTTTAAGCTAGTGTGCTCCAAAACAATGACAAAATTTCCATTTAAAAGATATATGCATTCAAAATTAACAGTCTCTCTCTAACACTAATACAGATCAACAATTATGATGACATCATTCTGCACTTCAGTTTCTCATCAGATTTTCTGTCCAATCAAACGCTCTCTTGAATCTGAAGTGTCCCGCCCCCGAGCATTATAAAAACCCATGGTATTAACTGTCAAGTTCGGCTTAACTGTCAAGTTAACTTTCAAGTTTGGCTAGTTATGACAAACAAGTGTTACTGTGCTGTTCACTTTTGTACAAGCAAAACTTCTCTCCCAATAGATGTTTTATCTGGAACAAAGGTAATATCACTTATAACAACAAGTCATTGTACATGGACAATTGGTAGCATATTAATTGTAAACCAGCTTTTACCACTTTTAGCAAATGGTCTTTCCATTTTTGATAAATGTTTTAATAATAATTTGATAAGAAACTCCATTATTGTCAGATCCAATCCTCCATGTAAATCAAGATGGCTTAAACCTCACCATTTATCATCTGGACATTACCTCTACCTTGTTTTGGGTTGCCTTTAAAATGGACATGACAACAAAATTGAACAAAACCTTAAATTTAAAACCATATGATATTTTACTTTGTTTACAAAACCCAAAGTTTTCTGAAAAACAAAATTACATCATTAATCGTTTAATAATTTAAGCAAAGTTTTACATTCACAAGACAAGAGGAACTAAAAAAACCCTCATATCTTCTGTAACACTGATCTTAATGTATACTTTGAAACCCATTCAAACATGAGAATATAAAACAACAAACTTATGAAAATTGTAAAAATTCTAAAGCTTTTCAAATTCATGTATCTGCCCAAACATTAATGTTCTTTTCTATTGCTGTTGTTGTTTTTACTTTTGTTTTTTGTTTTTATTTCAAATCTCAATAATAAAACTGGCTGGCACAGGATTTTTGTTATTACCTGTAATAACTGTGGGAAGGCGAAATATACAACAGCACTGATATTATTGTGAGGCTGTGAGCAGACAGTGTCAATGCATTGGGGACAATAGCAACCATTCATGTAAAATAACGAAGTCACTTGTCACATTTTCCTAAGAAGCAACCATATTTTTTTAAAACAAGCCCAAACAATCGACGACCCATTTGTAATATGCGACTTTGGGCTTCTTTTTCTCAGAAAAAAAAGAAGTCAAAAGTCGCATATTACAAATGGACTTGGCAGCTCTGGTCTCAGCGTGTCTGGCCCCGGCGACTTATGTACAGTGAGCTTACACAGCGCAGGAGGAAATGTGATTGGTACAGGACCCAGCCAATTCAGACTGATCCAATCAAAAAGTTGCGGGGCTTCATTGGTCTAATTAAAACCCACACCTTCTCGACACTGACAGAAAAAAATCATATGAGCAGATTTGTGACTGCTGTATTTTTGCGTTGGCTTGATATTTAATTTGGCGTGAGATTTACTTGGGCAGATGCGTGAGAGTTGGCAACCCTGGTTTTACATTTACAGTCTCTGGTGTTTACAGTCAAATTAGCATATTTTCCTAACTGATAATGTGACGTTAAACTTGTGAAAATGCTTTAAAAAATGCATATGGCTCCAGAGTGTCACACTTTACAGTGCCGCGATGACTGCCTTTTGACAGTGCCTCACCCGTCAAACTTTAATGACTGGGTAGATGATATGCTGGGTAGAAGCAAAAATTCTGACTATTTTTACAATTTGATAATTAATCATGTAGATAAGAATATAACCATATCAGATCAGCAATTAGAATGTCTCCCACGCCCCCCACCCCCCCGAGAGACCGAACTAATTTCCTAAAATTAAAGATTAAAATCATCAAGAGTTGAAGACTGGAAAAAAACAGGTGATTTTTTTTCTTATCTTCAACTGTCCAGTTTGGGTGAATCTGATAGCCTCAGATTCTTGTTCTTGGCTGGCAGGAGTGGAACCTGATGTCGTCTTCTGCTGTTGTAGCTCATCCACCTCAAGATTTGATGTTTTGTGCATGCTGAGATACTGCTCACCATGGTTGTAAAGAGTGATTATATGAGTTACTATATCCTTCCTGGCAGTTCGAACCAATCTGGCCATTTTCCTCTGACTTCTCTTATCAATAAGGCAATTTCACAATGTTTTTTGTTTTTCCACACGATTCTGTGTAAACTCTGGAGAGTTTCTGAAATACTCCAACCAGCCCCTGTGGTACCAACATCTATTCCATAATCAAAGTCAAAGAGATCACACTTTTTCCCTATTCTGAGGTTTGATGTGAACATTAAATGAAGCTCTTGATATCTGCATGAATTTATGCATTGTGCTGTTGCCACGGGATAACTGCATAAATGAGAAGGTTTACCGGAGTTCCTATTAAAGTGGATGGTGAGTGTATAGATACAGTACAGTTCCCTCTGAAAGTACTGGAATTACAAGGCCAAAAAAATGCTTTTTGCTATACACTTGGGTTTGAAATGAAAAGATGAATATGAGACAATAGATAAGAATTTCAGCTTTCATTTGTAATATTTAAATCTAGATGTGTTAAAGAACTTAGAATATGGCACCTTTTGTTTAAACCCACTTATGTTTTAAGTGATCAAAACTATTGGAACATGTGACTGATGGGTGTTTCTTGTTGCCCAGGTGTGCTCTGTTAGATTGTTTAAACAATAAATAGCTCTGAATGTCTACTCTTGGTTTGAGCCTGGGTTTTACCTGTGAAGACTACATTTGTTGTTAAAAGATCAATCACCATGAAGAGCAGAGAGCTGTCTTTGGGAGAAAAGCAAGCCATTTTGAAGCTGAGAAAAGAGGGAAATTTGCACAAGCATTGAACATAGTCAGTACAACAATTTGGAATGTCCTGAAAAATAAAGAAACCACTGTTGTACTAACAACCAGACATAGAACAGGTTGACCAAGGAAAACAACACCAATTGATGACAGAAACATTGTATAAGCTGTGAAGAAAAACCCAAAAACAACAGTCAGTGACATAAGCAACAACCTCCACAGGCAAGGGGTAAAGGTACAATCCACTGTTTGAAGAAGATTTGAGAGTAGAAATATAGGAGCCATACCACAGGATGCAAACCACTCATCAGCAGTAAGTACCGGAAGGCCAGATTTATTTGGAATTCCCAAAATAAATATAGAGATGAGCCACACAATTTCTGGCATACAAGATCATTGGTCAAATATGGCAGAGGTATTGTCATGGTTTGGGCTTGCATGGCTGCTTCTGGAATGGGCTCACTAATCTTTATTGATGATGTAACTCATGATGGTAGCAGCATTGATAGTGACTAAAGCAGACGAGTACCCAGAAGCAACACCACTTGTCTTTGCATTTGAGAAGATGGATGTTTCAGTCAGGAAGAAGATGGTGAAGCTTTTCAATATAGCTTATTTCATTGCCAAAGGAGAATTGCCACCACCAAATTACAGTGCAGAGAAGGCAGTTTCTTTGTGGTGGCAGAGTGGACAAAAAGTCTTCTTTGTATAAGTACAAAAGTTGTCTTTGTATAAATACAAAAGCAGCTGATTGCTGATGTTGTTATAGCAGTACAAGAAATTAAATGGAGAAATAAATCTAACAGTATTGTAAACAAACAAAATGTAACATTTGGGACAGTCAGTTTTCAGTTTGGGTAAGCTGACACTATGTTTCAAGATTGGTCTGGGACAGTGCTTAAAAAAGTTAATCTGGCCCTGTGCTCACTAGAGCTTTGGAACTTTTTTAGCCAGTGTACATCAAAAGATAGGAAAACTTATTGGAATTTGTGTTCCCAGGTTCCCTGTCCCTGCTTCCTGCTGTGTTACCTCCCTAGCCCCTACTCCCAGCCCCACCTCGTCTTACCTGTGGCTCTCCAGTGCAGCACCCAGCTCTCACACTACTGACCCAAGATCGAGCCATGGCGCATCGGCTGCACATCCGACTTTCCCGCAGCAGACCCGAATCCCAACCTCGACCACTATTCACTCACCTTCCCACACCCACCCCCACTCCTCCAAGTCCTCACTAAAATGCATTTACCTCATCTGCATTTGGGTCCTCTTTGTCTCTGTGTTATAACAAGATCGTCACTGGAGAAAGTTACACTTTCCACATCTGCAGCAGCATTGTGAGAGAAACAAAATGCAAGAGGATCTGCTGATGCATGAATTCATGACAAGACTGGCAGAGAATTTTAACAAGCTTTTAACAAGCTTCAACCTCTCAGGTGAAATCCTTCTGTTCCTAAGACAACCATTCTTGATTTTGGCAGACAGCCAGTGGCCAAAGGGGTAGTTCCATCTTTAGATGAGGCATATATTCAGCTGGAGATCTTGGAAATGTCAAAATCAGATTTGCTCAAAGAGCAACATAAGGATATTACAGCGAGTAACTTTTGTATAAAAGTGGTTTCACAAGCTAAATTCAAAAACACAAGAGCCATCGCAATGGTCCTACTCACTATGTTCTCCTCCACCTGCATGCAGTATGTGAGTCATCATTTTCTTTAGTAAACTTTATCAAGAACAAGGAAAGGAACAGACTCTAAAATGCACATCTTGCTACAACAGAATACAGTCCCAATATCAGAGGTCATTTAGGGTGTACTCACACTAGCCGATCTGTACTCTGCCCGAACACATTTGACCCCCAAAGTCCAGATTGTTTGACTAGTATGATTGCTCCGTACTGTACCCACTTGAAGAGGTGGGCATAGGGGACAGTTAAGTTGGACTCAGGCACGGTATGCATCTAGTGTAATCGCTAACCATGGCTGAGCATGGAGCTCGAAACATGACGTCAGTGACGCAACTGTTCCATTCAAAAATATTTGGGGTTTATAACAGGTCTGGTTCTCACCTTATTGATGAATGGGTATTATAGTTGGTGAGTAAAGCTGCAAATTCCTCCCTCAATGTCAGCTGCCTCTGTACGATTAAGTGAAAATCGCTATGCTGCATAAGTGATAAATCTATTAGGCAGTTATGCATGTGAGAGGGTCGTGTGTCACCGTGCCCCAAACAACTCCAAATAAGCCACAAAGTAAGTACATATGGAACCAAGAACATATGGAACCATATATGTGGCTTCGCGCTGCATGTCGCTCCCCCTTTTTGTTCCACGTCGGACATCACTCCCCCTGCATGCTTCGCAGAGAGCATCGCTCCCCCCTCTGACCTCATGGACAGCGTCGCTCCCCCCTCTGACCTCATGGAGAGCATCGCTCCCCCCTCGGGTTCTGCCTTCAGCTTCGTTCCCCCTGCTGGCTGTGTGGTAGCCTCTGCTTCACGCCTGAGGCCGACGAGATGGCCCACACCTCTCTGCTCATGCCTGAGTCCTACCAGGCGGCCTCCAAAGCCAAGTTCCTATCCAAGGCCGACCAGGCGGCCTCCAAAGCCAAGTTCCTGTCCGAGGCCGACCAGGTGGCCTCCAAAGCCAAGTTCCTGTCCCAGGCCAACCAGGTGGCCTCCAAAGCCAAGTTCCTGTCTGAGGCCGACCAGGTGGCCTCCAAAGCCAAGTTCCTGTCCTAGGCCGACCAGGCGGCCTCCAAAGCCAAGTTCCTGTCCGAGGCCGACCAGGCAGCCCACCACGCTCTGCTCACGTCTGAGGCCGACGAGACTGCTCACCATGCTCTGCTCACGCCTGATGCTGACGAGACGGCCCTCCAAGCATTGTTCCTGCCTCATGTTCAAGTTCAAGTTCAGTTTATTTGTATAGCGCTTTTAACAATGGACATTGTCCCATAGCAGCTTTACAGAAGTATATAAATTCAGGACATAGATTTTAAATTTATGAATTTATCCCCAATGAGCAAGCCAGCAGCAATGGTGGCAAGGAAAAACTCCCTGAGATGATATGAGGAAGAAACCTTGAGAGGAACCAGACTCAAAGGGGAATCCATTCTCATCTGGGTAACACCGGATAGTGCAATTATAAGTAAATAAATCTTTTAAATCTCATGACCATGGACAATGCCTGCTTCGGGACCTCGGGGGGCAGAGTGGACAATTTTGCCTTCTCAGCATCGTTCCCATCTCATGACCATGGACAATGCCTGCCTCGGAACCTGGGGGGCAGAGTGGACAATCTTGCCCAGAGGCCCAGGACCGCCAGAGGAGGTAAAGATTTGGGCACTTCGGGAGAAGCGCCTTTGGCGGGGGGCTATGGGGGGAGCTGTTGGGGGGGGGGTCTCTGTTACGATTCCCCCTCGCGCTGATCGCCGATGCGCGCAGCGTGCACTTCCAGGTTCAGTGACATTGACTATTTACTTCTCCATGTGTGTTTTGTTTGGTTGATGTCTTGTCTCCGCCCCTGTATTGTCATTGGTTATGTCCTAATATGTCTCAGCTGTTTTGTGTTAACCATGATTACGTTTGTTATTTAAACCCCTTGTGTGTCTTTGTTCGGCATGAAGTATTAGTGCAGTTTCCTTAGCGGTCTATTACCAAGCCTCTGTTCATCGTGTTGTTTCCATGGTTTTTGATCCCTGTTTCTGTCCTCGTGTTTTGATTCTTGTTTAGCCCATTTCATGTGGTTTGCGATAGCCTGACCCATGCCTGTTTTATGACCACGATATCTGCCTCACGTTTTGGATTTTAACTGCTGTTCCTAATTATCTGACTGTTGCTAATAAACTGACTTTTATCTGCACTTGCATCTGTCTTCGCCTCCATCACCCGCATTACGTGACGCATACTAGTAAATACTGGCAGAGGAGCCTCTGAAATTTTCTAATAAGACCTCAGCAGTGAAGCACAACCAAAGGAAGGTGGCCATGACACTGCTCAATGAGGCATGTACTTTTGTTTAATTCTGTGCTCTTTAATTATAAAACACATTATTTAAATGATTAACACATTGATACAATTATTGATGTCATATTGTTTTCAATGATGAGCAGATTAGTGAGCTTTGCCACCATTGTGGGGAAAAGAACACTGTGGAGGAGCAAGAACAGAGGAAAAAACAAAGACAACCACTCTCATGTACTTGGGTAAAAAAAGCTATTTTTAGTACATCATTGTGCTCTGATCATTCCTGTACATGGCATATCTTTCTGTATGTTGTATGTTGCACTGTATCTCAGATATTCACCCTAAAATGTTGCCGTATTATTATTATCCTTGTTGTTACAGATCCAGTGTGACATGTGTGTCTGGTGGTACCATATGCAGTGTGTTCAAGAGTCTGACCCCATTATGTCCTACAGCTGTGCAGCGTGCCAATTCTAAGCCTCCCCTCCCCTCCCATTTTATTGTTATTATTATATATTGTTAAAGCTAATAAGTTGTAGAGATTTTTGTTACTTCGTCATTTTTTATGTCATTTAAATAATTTGTACTACATACTCTAGCATTTGAAATATTAAAACATTTCATTGTAAATTTATGAATTTGTTTTATTTGTATCGTTACATGTACAATTGTTAGAGAACCCCTCGCATTCGGAGTCGCTCGCAAAGTGACTCACTTCCGCATTCCCTTCTCCGTGCTGCCATTGAGGACAGCCGGCAGCACACTCGGAGTCGCTCGCGTAACGACTCACTTCCGCATTCCGATCTCCGTGTTACTGCCGAGTAGCGCGAGCTTCATTCACAAACTCCACTGGACTGCTCATTCATAGACTCACATGTGGTTACCTCGCCATGTGTTTTTTGTTTTGGTTCGTCTTGTCTCTGCCTCCGTTTGCTTATTGGTCCTTTTGTTTTGGTTCGTGTCATGTATCCGCCAATGTTTGTTCATTGGTTTACTTTGATTGTCACATTATGAGTTTCAGATGTGTCTTGTTTCTGTTTAATTATTTAAACCTCTTCTCGTTTCCACTTCGTGGCAGGGTATTAGAGTATGAGAGATTATGCAAGTGCTGTACGCCTGCACTCTTCTCACGCTCGTGTGTGTGTGTCACCCATAACTCTTAGACCATAGTTCGTTGTTCATAGACCATAGACCATAGTTTAAAGACCACAGCCTCGTTCATGTGTTTGCTTTGTTTTGGTTTGGTTTCATGTACTGTGTTTTGTGGATTACTGCCTCACACTATTGGATTACCTTCTGTGCCCTTTTTGGATTTATGTTCAGACTTTTGGATTTATGTTCCACCTGTTTGGATTACTCATTCATGTTCTTCTGGATTATTGTTTGTTTAGTTTCCCATGGATTATCATTTGTTTTTGGACCCTGCTGTGCTTTTGTGTTTCCCCTCTTCCGTAATAAATTAACTGTTTTCCCTGCACTTGCAGCCTGCCTCCCTCCGTGTTACATAACAGAATACTCCACCCAACATGGATGCAGCGGGGACACTTTTGGCTAGCTGCGCCAAGCTTTTTGTTCCCCCACTGGACTCTATTTCTTTTCGGGCCTGTCTTCCTCCTCCTACTGCCTATGATGGCATCTCCTGGTACCCCCAGTACTTCCTATTACAGGCCCAGGCTTACTTTTTAAGTTTGGAGGATCCGAAGCCCAGCGAGGGACAATGGGTGAGGTTTCTCCAATCCCGTTTGGGCGGCTTGGCTTGCTGGTGGGCGGAGGTCCACCTCGACAGTGGATATTGGGAGATGAACACTGTCTCGGGTTTTGTGGATCTCCTGCTCCAGGAATACGGGTGCCCGGAATTCAATCCCAACCTAAACACCCTCTTTAACAATGTGCACCTGACTGACCAGCCCGGCCAGTCCTTCCTGGAGCACTATGGGAGGGAGCAGACCAACGTGGCGGCCGGCACCTCTCAGTCCCAGTCCCAGGAGTGCATGACTGGGGGCTGCATCGGGCAGGCCACTGTGCGGCATGCCAATCCCGAGCTCCAGCAGGAGACCCAGCAGGAGGTTTCTTCAGCGGAGCTCCCCCTGGAGGTTAACATGGCAACCTCCAGCCCCAAGCTCCAACCGGAGACCCAGCAGGAGGTCTCCCCAGTGGAGCTCCCCCTGGAGGTTAACATGGCAACCTCCAGCCCCAAGCTCCAGCCGGAGACCCAGCAGGAGGTCTCCCCAGCAGAACGCCCTGTGGAGGTCCACGAGGGGACCTCCGTTCCTGTCCTGTTCCTGTCAGAGACCCAAGAGGGGTCTTCCACTCCAGCCCTGTTCCTGCTGGAGGTCCACAAGGAGACCTCTGTTCCTGTCCTGCTCCTGTTGGAGGTCCACGAGGGGACCTCCGCCCAAGCCACAT
Source organism: Cranoglanis bouderius (assembly GCA_023630585.1). NCBI lineage: Eukaryota > Metazoa > Chordata > Actinopteri > Siluriformes > Cranoglanididae > Cranoglanis > Cranoglanis bouderius. The sequence continues at coordinate 4,008,262 of CM042553.1, read as the reverse complement.
TCCTGCTGGAGGTTCACGAGGAGACCTCCACTCCTGTCCTGCTCCTGTCTGAGGTCCACGGGATGACCTCCTTCCAAGCCAAGTCCATGTCGGAGGTCCACGGGATGACCTCCTCCCAAGCCAAGTCCATGTCGGAGGTCCACGGGATGACCTCCTCCAAAGCCAAGTCCATGTCGGAGGTCCATGGGATGACCTCCTCCCAAGCCAAGTCCAGGTCGGAGGTCCACGGGATGACCTCCTTTCCAAGTCCTAGTCTATGTCCAAGTCCATGTCTTAGCCCTAATTCATGTCCTAGTCCAAGTCTATGTCCAAGTCCATGTGCAGATTCTTGCCTTAGTTCTAATCCAAGTCCATGTTCTAGTTCAAGTCCATGTCTAAGTCCAGACCCAGGTTTCTGTCCTAACACATATCCTAGTCCATGTCCATGCCCTAATCCAGAGTCATGTTACAACCCATGCCTTAGCCCATGTCTCACTTCAGACCCAGAGTCCTTTCTCAGTCTTAAATCCAGTCCAGAATCCAGCCCAGAACCCAGTTCAGTTTCCTGTTCTGTTTCTAGTCAGGTTTATAGTTTCATCTTCAGTCCAGTTTCTGGTTTAGATTCCAGTTCAGTATCCAGTCTAGTTCCCAGTCCTGTTCCCCGTCCTGTTCTCAGTCCTGTTCTCAGTCCAGAATCCAGTTCAGGATCCAGTCCAGTTTCTAGCTTAGTTTCCAGTTCAGCTTCAGGCCCAGATCCCAGTCCTGTTCCCAATCCTGTCTCCAGTCCAAGTTCCAGTCCTGTTCTCAGTCCTGTTCCCAATCCAGAATCCAGCTCAGAATCCAGTTCAGTTCCTAACTTAATTTCCAGTCCAGATTCTAGACCAGTTTCCAGTTCTGCTTCTAGTTTTGTTTTCAATCCAATTTCTGGTTTTGTTTCAAGTCCAGTTTTCAGTCTAGCATCTAGTTTAGATTCCAGTTCAGTTTCAGGTCCAGCATCCAGTCTAATATCCAATCCTGAATCCAGTCCTGAATACAGTCCAACACCCAGTCCTGCTCCCAGTCCTACTCCCAGCTCTGTTTCCAGCTCTGTTTCCATCTCTGTTTCCATCTCTGTTTCCAGTTCTGTTCCCAGTCAGGTTTCTAGTTTCATTTCCAGCTCAGTTTCTAGCTTAGTTTCCAGTCCAGTTTCTAGTCCTGTTTCCAATTCTGTTTCTAGTTTAGGTTTCAGTCAGGTTTCTAGTTTCGTTTTCAGTCCAGCTTCTGGTTTAGATTCCAGTTCAGTTTCCAGTCCAGCTTCTAGTTTGGTTTCAAGCCCAGTTCCCAATCCAGGTTCCAGTCCAGTTTCCGATCCAGTCTCCAGTCTAGGTCACAGTTCAGTATTTAGTCTAGGTTTCAGTCCAAGGGCCAGTTTGGTTTCCAGTCCTGTTTCCAAGTTTGTTTCCAAGTTTGTTTCCAAGTCTGCTTCCAAGCCAAGCTCCAAGCTAATCGTCAGGTCAAGCACCATGCCAAGCCGAAGCCAAGCTCCAGGCCAAGCTCCAGGCCAAGCTCCAGGCCAAGCTCCAGGCCAAGCACGAAGCGCCATGTCAAGCTCCAGGCCAAGCTCCAGGCCAAGGACCAAGCGCCACGCCAAGCGCCAAGCCAAGCACCTGTCCAGTTTCCAGTCCCAGTTCTCATCCCAGTCCTCATCCAAGTTCTCGTCCGTGGCAGCCAGACACTCTCCGCTTTGGCCACGGAACTATGGACTGTGCCAGCCTCGGGTCCTGGGGGTTGGACATTATGATCCTGCCCAAGGGACCAGGTCCACCAGAGCAGTCGGAACTTTGGGGGGGGTCTGTTAGAGAACCCCTCACACACAGAGTCGCTCGCGAAGCGACTCACTTCCGCATTCCCTTCTCCGCATTGCCATTGAGGACAGCCGGCAGCGCACTCGGAGTCGCTCGCGTAACGACTCACTTCCGCATTCCGATCTCCGCACTACTGCCGAGTAGCACGAGCTTCATTCACAAACTCCGCTGGACTGCTCATTCATAGACTCACATGTGGTTACCTTGCCATGTGTTTTTTGTTTTGGTTCGTCTTGTCTCTGCCTCCGTTTGCTTATTGGTCCTTTTGTTTTGGTTCGTGTCATGTATCCGCCCATGTTTGTTCATTGGTTTACTTTGATAGTCACATCATGAGTTTCAGGTGTGTCTTGTTTCTGTTTAATTATTTAAACCTCTTCTCGTTTCCGCTTCGTGGCAGAGTATTAGAGTAGATTATGCAAGTGCTGTACGCCTGCACTCTTCTCGCGCTCTCTCGCCCATAGCTCTTAGACCATAGTTCGTTGTTCATAGACCATAGACCATAGTTTAAAGACCACAGCCTCGTTCATGTGTTTGCTTTGTTTTGTTTTGGTTTCATGTACTGTGTTTTGTGGATTACTGCCTCACACTATTGGATTACCTTCTGTGCCCTTTTTGGATTTATGTTCAGACTTTTGGATTTATGTTCCACCTGTTTGGATTACTCATTCATGTTCTTCTGGATTGTTGTTTGTTTAGTTTCCCATGGATTATCGTTTGTTGTGACCCTGCTGTGCTTTTGTGTTTCCCCTCTTCCGTAATAAATTAACTGTTTCCCCTGCACTTGCATCCTGAGCGAGCCCCCGAGGGCTGATCATTTAAACAATCAGAAATGTCAATATTAATATAACACGCTGCATGCAGCAACATCTCTGCATCCCCCTTAGTGGGGCCCTGCCCCCTCTCTCGTTATGCTGGTTATGATTTTGCCACCTCAGCCACCTTTTTCAAACTGGCGCAGTGCTTACTTGTGGTACTGTAGAAACTACATGATTTGATTTATTAAGCATGAAGAGGACTTATCCATCTGGCAGACAGAAGCGGAAAAAAGGCAAGAAGAGGAGGAAAAGAGGAAACCAGGACAGCGGTAAGTGATGGAGATAATGATGATTGACTTAAGGATAATTAATGACAAACAAATCTTTTCGTTGTTAATTTCAGCTTATTTTCGCTTAATTATTTGCAAGATGAATTACTGGCAATAGGGTTACTGAAAAACTGGTTAGCTAGGATTAGCACTGATGCGCACATCGCCAGCGTCACCGCTTGGCAAGTTTCAGTACTGTGTGTCTTGCTCCCAGTGGGGAGCATCCCATGAATCAATATAAATAAATATCAGTACATTTACTTAGTTGATATTATTTAATTAGTAATTAGTAGTTTATCCAGCTCTTCTACATTAAATTAGTTGAGTTACCATAATCAGTTCATAAACTAATAAAATAATAAAATCAAGATTAAATTAAGATGCTATAATAATTTAATAATTTGTTACATTTATATAGCACTTTTCTAGACACTCAAAGCACTTTACATAGTACGGGGGAGAAATCTCCTCAAACACCACCAGTGTGTAGCATCCACCTGTACACCCACCACACACCAGCTGTTGGTGGAGAGGAGAGTGATATAGCCAATTCAGGGATGGAGATTATTAGGAGGCCATGATAGATAAGGGCCAATGGGGGAATTTCACCAGGAGGGTTATACCCCTACTCTTTACGAGAAGTGTCCTGGGATTTTTAATAACCACAGAGAGTCAGGACCTTGGTTTAATGTCTCAACCGAAAGACCTGCTAAAGATATGCTAACCATATACAGTGAGGGAAAAAAGTATTTGATCCCCTGCTGATTTTGTATGTTTGCCCACTGACAAAGAAATGATCAGTCTATAATTTTAATGGTAGGTGTATTTTAACAGTGAGAGACAGAATAACAACAAAAAAATCCAGAAAAACGCATTTCAAAAAAGTTATAAATTGATTTGCATTTTAATGAGGGAAATAAATTTGTTGTTATTCTGTCTCTCACTGTTAAAATACACACGTCTGCCAAATGTATGGTAATTGCACACAAAGCCCAGTCTAAAGCCTTACCCATGAGAAGGGTAATGATGTAGGCCCCCTTGCTTCTTTCTGTGGGGAAGGTTGCCAGGTTGTAGCTGAAACACCAGCATGGGTGACAAATCCACACCACTGCCATCAATTCATTCTGGGAAACTACCCCTACTTGAGCTAGGTTACCAGGCAGCTCTTGTGATGGGGAAAGTTTAAGCACTGAAGGATCTCAGTAAGGATCCACCAGCTTGTCCTGCTATGGCAGAGAGTATGCGATCCACATTAGAAGGTGGTGAAGTCTCCTCTGATATCTCTGGTTCAGTCTTGCAACAAGCCTGTTCTAAGTGGGGATCAAACCCAGGTCTCCCATGCTCAAAGTCACAGAGCTTACTGATCAGGCTAACTCCCCAGTTAATAAAGCCAAGGGCAGAGGCAAGGAGTTGTAGGATAAAAGATAATCATTACTAGATAAAAGTGCAATAAAAGCAAAGGAAGCAGTGCTTCCACAGAACAGGGAAAAACAAAAAACAGACACAATGGTCAAAAGCATAAACTTAGCCTGCAGCAGAGAGCAGGTGACAAAGGCTCAAGACTGAACATAAAAGATATGGCACAAGTCTACTTAAATAGGGAAAACACAGGTGTAACACATCAGTCCTAATGAGCAGTAGAATACAGCGGGTGCCTGCTGAGGAGCGCCCCCTGTCGACGAGGAGGGTAATAGCAGCCCAGTGATGAGTTCTTACTGTGTGTGTGTGTGTGTGTGAAAGTATTCTATGTTGGTATGAAAACTCACCTGAAAACTGTGGTATTTTAGTATTTATTTACATTATGGTTATTTGTTTAATCATTAAATCACTGTTTAGACCCACATTATGAACAGCACAGTTAACCTGCACAAGTTGAACCAACAGTGGCGTTCGAACCTGCGCCAGACTCAAGCGGCAGAGCTGCATGAAGATTTCGCAATAAAATTTCAAAAGTGTTGTGGACTGCAAGGACAATGTCATTAAGGTTGGGAGGTCCAGATGTTGTAGATAAAGTGGCATATGTGTTTGAAGCAGGTAAACCAAAGCACTGTAATGTCTAATGGGTGTGTAAATGTTGCAGTTATTGTTGTGTGATCTGAGTGAAGCGGAGCAGCAGTCAGCACTGTCTCACAGGGCTCATCTCCAGTGTGTGGTTCATCTGATGGAGGTACAGAAAAGCTGACTGGCAGCAGTAGACTTACCCTGGAACACTATACTTAAGGAAGTCAGCACTGAGTGCAACACAGAGAGGTATACAGACACTTTTTCCATTCACACACATGCTTTTCACTTGGTCTTTTCACTTTGACTCGAACACTTTGCGTTTTTGAATGTGCATAACATGCTGAGTGAAAGTGGTTATTTCTTCATTAACATGAAACTGTACACAACGTATGCTACTACAGTATATTACACAGATACAAATTTAATCAGAAGTACCTCTGATTCAATAAATCCTGCTGACCTGAGACTTGGTACCTACAAGAACTGCAGAAGTACACAAAAGCCACAGAGGATCAAAAGAAAAATGCTTTAAATTTGAACTATGCCATCCGGACAATAAACCTGAAGAGGAGCGCATGCAGAAATTGCAGGTCAGAGAATGAAAAATACATGTGAGCAAATCATATCTTTGTAATACAATGAATCTAATACATTTAAATTAGTTGTTATGAAGATTAGGCTACATTATTGGTTTGTGTAACTGCTGTTTATGTCTTTTGTGTGTATGCAGGGCACCATCAATGCTCAGCGTTCTCATCTGAGCTCCAATCAGAGGGAGAATGAGGCATCTGTATTTGGTCCTCAGCTCCGTGCAGAATGTGAGGAAGTTACTCAGAAAGTCCAACAGCTCAATGCTAAGCTCTGCTCTGCCCAGGCAGCTGAAAGACCACAGCTAGCTAATCACACCATGTACAGCGATAACGCTATTAAAAAAACTAGAGGATATTATAGGAGAGGTACACACATTTATTACACACACACACTGCTGGTCAGTTTCATGAAGTAAAGCAGAGTTTTCTTAAAAACATAAGCTGGATATTTGGCTGATTTTCTACATTCCCATTGTTTCTCTTCTTCAGGGAGAGATGTTGTTACATCTGGCTGATGTGTGCCACAAGCTTGAAACAGAGCAGGAGAAGGTGCTTCCCTTTTACACGTCATCTTTAAATGCTGAGGAATTGAGTCAGGAGAAAGCACATGCTAGGGAGGCGATGTCTGAAGAGCTAGCACAGGTAATATATACATTTTCACAAATCATCTCCGTTGTTATAGTGTTATACCTCACACACTCACTGAAGCCCAAAACTCAGCGAACAATTTAAACAGTGGAACATTTGGAACATTAATATCTAACACTCTTTATTCCAGCTCTTGCTTTTTTTTAAAATACTTGTCCCTTCACCTCTCCTCTCTGCTGTTAGACAATGATGGACTATACAGATCTAGAAAAGTTCTGGCAAAGTTACAACAAGGTTCTACTGGATCATTTGTGTTTAGAACAGGAGAAGAAGGTTCTAGGATGGGAGAACCAGCAGCTGAGGATTCTTCTCAAGCAGCACCTTGATGGAATCTCTGAGACAACAGCAGTTTGCCTCCTGACTACCAACTGGCACAGAACATGTTAAGCAACACCACTATTTGACTAATCTACTGAGCATCTGCTGTACACTGTTAGACCTTACCAGGCTTTTTTTATTATTTTTTTTTTAACAGTAAAATACTGGCAAGACTGTTGCCAAGCTAGTCACTGTAATGAATCTTTAACAGTGTTGCCAGTTAATTACTGTAATGCAACGCAACCGCTCACAGTATGATACTGTATATACATTTACAGTATATAGCATAGAGTAGTCATTCTGGTATTATAAAAATGATGCAATATTCTTTACTGTAATTTTCTTTTTAAAAAGAGAAAGCATGTAAAATGATAAGGCAGTCAGCCCGTGTGTGCGTGTGTTAATGCCTAAATCCTTATTTTCTGCCTGAAGATATATAGTGTCGTAATGCGTAGTTTCGAAGGACAGTAATTTACTGTTTAATGTTACAGTTGGTACCTGTAATGGGTACATAGAGTAATTTACTGTAATTTATTTATTTGCGCTACATAAATTCCTAAAGATGCACCTAATATTACAGTAAAATACTGGCTATTTTACAGTTATTTACCCTGCAATTTATAGTAAGGTTTAACAGTGAAGCTAATCAGCAAAAGAGAAAAACAGTAGCAAACTAGTTAAGGAAATACCCTGCGTACTTATATTTTTATTATATATAATTAAGAAGTTCCAGTCAACTAGTAATGTTATGAATCAACCTGGAATTGGACATGTGCGTATATTGTCTCAATGCACTGAAGAGGATGGTTCGAGTGGCCAAAAATAATCTCCAAGGATCACAGCAGGAGAATTGCAGAAGTTAGTTGTGTCTTGGAGTCAGAAAGTCTCCAAAACTACAATCCGAAGTCACCTACATCACCACAAGTTGTTTGGAAGGGTTTAAAGAAACAAGCCTGTACTCTCATCCAAAAACAGATTCAAGTGTCTTCAGTTTGCTACGGTCAGATGAAACCAAAATAGAGCCCCTTGGCAATAAACACCAGAGGTGGTTTTGGTGCACACAGGGAGGAAGCCATATGGAAAAGTACCTCATGCCCACAGTTAAATATGGTGGTGGCTCTTTAATGTTTTGGGGCTGTTTTTGTTCAGGACATTTTGTTAGGATACATGGCATCATGGGCTCTATCAAATATCAACATATTAAATGTAAACCTGACTGCCTCTGCCAGAAAGCTTAAAATGGGCCATAGTTGGATCTTCCAGCAGAACAATGATCCAAAACATGCATCAATATCAACACAAAAATGGTTTACTGACCACAAAATCAAGGTCCTGCCATGGCCTTCCCAGTCCCCTGACTTGAAACCCATAGAAAACCAGTGGGGTGAACTGAAGAGGAGAGTCCACCAGTGTGGACCTCGAAATTTGGAGGATCTGGAAAGATTCTGTATGGAGGAATGGTCTCAGATCCCTTGCCATGTATTCTCCAACCTCATCAGGCACAAAACATTGACTAAAAGGGTGCCAATTATTGTTGCACACCTATGTTTAACAAAGATTTTTTTAAATATAAACCTGTGTTTTGTTTGAAATTGTTTGATATCCATGAGAGCACAGTATTTTTGTGAATTTTTTGAACAAAAGATCAAAAGGTTAAACAATAAAGACAAATTTTCACAGCCTTCTTTGCTCATATTTTCCAAGGGTGTCAATATTAGTGGAGGTCACTGTAGGTCGATGCGAATGGGAGAGTTTTTTTCAATGCCATGTCACTCAGTTCTCAGTATTCAGCATGCACGGATATCCAAAAAAATGCCAGTGGCTTCTCTGTGAACCTCTGTTTACAGTTGTTTAAAATAAAAGTTTTCCTGCTACCCCCCTTCTACCGATTTGTGACCCCCAGATTAAGAACCGCTGTTTTAAACAATCAAATCTAACAGGACACACCTGGGTAACAAGAAACACCTGTCAGTCATGTGTTCCAATATTTTTGCTTGCCTACAAATATAAATACCAGGAAATTAAAGCTGAAGTTCTAAACTTTCTTCTCATGTTCATCTTTTGATCCTAAACCCAAATGTCTTCAGTCTACAGCAAAAAACATTGGCCTTACTGTTCCAATAGTTTTAGAGGGGACTGTACACTATCTAGGCACACATAACACACATCTCAATATATTCTGCATATTTTGTATATATGCTGTATTTGTAAATAATCTCTTTCAGTCTCTCTTTTTCCCCCTTTTATCTTCTGATATATTTTTTGTATTGCACAGCTGTAGAGTACCTGAGGCTCACAATAAGCATTTCAATGTACAGTTGTCACTGACAATTTGTGCACATTAATAAATAATCTTGAAACTCTGGAACTCAGTGACCTTCTGACTCGTTTTCTTTCCTCAATACATAGGGCTCTTTTTTATGGCAACAGTGTTTTCAAGTGTTATGTGATGTGTGATGTGATAGTTTAAGTGTTCAGGGTGATGCTGGTGTGTTTGTATTTTGTTCGAATGCAATCAAGTTTTTTCACAGTCAAATGAATGCTCTGCACTTACATGGATGGAATGTCTCAAAAGGGGGTGTGACATTTCAAATTTGCCTGTGTGGTGGGATTATTTCAAACCAAATTTGGTTAGTGTGTTTCTATCTTGTACACCTTGTCCTATTTCATAAAGCCTGGTTTTGTGACACTATTTAGATCTCCCATTTCAACATAAACAGGCTAGTTATTGGTTATTTCTACCATTTAAAATTGCTATGAAATCTGTAATTGATTGGATATTGAAATAACCCTTTTAACCACACCTTAATAATCAAACTCTTGATAATTTACTCATTTGAACCCATTAAAAAATATACAGTATGTCAGTATGTTGTTGCATATGTGCAAAAATAAAAACAATAGCACAAACACTTTTATATAAAGACCAAATGACTAGTGATTTGATTAGGCTGTTACACATTAGATGAGGCTTTAGCACTGTTTTAACACTGTCCATGCTCCAGTAGAAATGGAGCAGGTTTAGCACTCCCAGCATCTGTAGTCAGGGTCAGACATCTTGTCCTATATCAAAAAAGACCCTCCATTCTCTCTACCACACATAGTTCAGTCCCTCCCTTTTTCTGGCTTGGCATGAGGAGAGAGAGGAAGTGAGACAGACATAGGTGGGGGGTTGCAACTCTAAAATGGTCACGTGGGATCCTCCTCTAAGTACGTGATTATGTCAGAGGGAAACCATCAATGCATTCACAGCAGACTGGAGCAGCCGACCCCCTCCCACACACATGCATGCGGGTGCATTTTACCATCACACAGAGGTAGCAGAGGAATGGAAGACAGAAAAGAGCCCTCTTCTTCACCACTCTTGTGTATAATGTTTCTCCATGGGGGCTTCAGGCAAGGCAAAGAGTGTGTGCTTTGTTGCTATTTGCCTGTCTTTTAATGTGATGAACTAGCTACCACCTTCCTCGCAAGCCTCAGCTGGACTCACCTCCAATCCTTTGCAGGTACGTGTAACGGAAATTGAAGCCATTGTTGGCCCGTTTCTCTTACAACTTCATTTATTCAGAAAATCTCTGGCATGGAAATACTGCACTAATAAATCATTGTGGGAGACAGAGTGATAAGAAAGCAGTTCAGCAGTCTGAGAAAATGACAGATAGACTGTGACAGATGGGAGTACGGATTTGCATCAAGAATGTAATATGGAAAACAAAGAAATTTTTAGGGGGACATTAGGGAATTTCATCTTTGATTTTTGGAGGTTTTACAAGAAGCAATAACATGTAGAGAGGCACAGCACCAGCATCTGTTATCTGGTACGTCTCACCCATGTCTATTTTTATATATTGTTTATCCCTATAATGCCTGACAATGCTTCAAAGAGTGTGACAGTCTCACTGACATTTTCACTGACACCTAGCTGCTAACATATATTAACATAACACATTAACCATAGTTCTGTAGCATTGTATATCTAGAGCAATTCTTAGCCTTAGCTTTTGGTTGTAGAGAATAACCCTGTACACATCAGTGTATATTGTGTACACATCAATGTATATCCTCAATGATTCACCACAAAAAAAGAAACCATGTGATCACTTGCATTTCAGTTCTAGTAGATAATGTGCTGCATGAGATTAAGAATTCCAGATCAGGTAAAGGTTTGAGCACTGGATTGTGAAATCTCCTCAGCTATTCCTAAAAGGACTGATACAAAATTCTGGCCACCACCCAATACTCACTGCTTTCCTTGTAGAAGCCCATAATGTGGAGAAAAAATGAGTCGGATGAGTTATCTGCTGGCTTGGCTTGTAATGAGCATTCATCTTTATTCATAATATCCCCTCAACTGTTACATCTGACAATTTAAAAAAAGAGGAATGACAGAAGAAGGGCTATATGAATACATAAAAAATGCCACAGTCATACATCATATTACATTCACAACCTGTGCAACAATATTATTCACTAAATATAACAATGTAACAATTGTGACATGATTTATTACAACCTGGTATTATTACTTAAACAACAACAACAAAACAGGTTATACCCACTGCAGAAATGCCATTTCGAATTATATAAAAAAAACATAATAAAAAAAAATTAATAATAAAAAAAAAAATAATAATAATAATAATAATAATAATAATAATTATTATTATTATTATTATTATAATTATTATTATTATTATTATTATTATTATACAACATGTATAGATGCAGGTATATATATATATATATATATATATATATATATATATATATATATATATATATATATATATATATATATATATAGATGCATGTATATATACAACATGTATAGATGCAGATACTGTACATGAAAATATTTTTGTATGAACATTATTTCATTTGGACTAGTCAGTCACAAGGAGAATTATTCCTAGCTGAATTTTGTTTGGATTGGTAAGGGAAAAAAGGAATCCCAAATTTCCTACTTCCCCTGCTGAAGCATAGAGCAGTAATACACACTATAGTTATAACAGTTCAGTGATCAATTCAGTGGTCAATTAACATTTGTAATGTAAAGTAATGCAATGGTTTTCCTAACTATTATCACAGATTATATGGGAGAATAATGCTATGGGAAGAGCTGTAAAGAAAAAGTTCTAAAAAACAAAAAAGCCTGAAAAAAGAGTTTCTTAAGTTATGGTGATGACGACGATGATGATTGTTGTTGCTGTTCTTGCTGTTGTTCTTGTTATTGTTGATGTTGTTGTTATTGTATTGGGGTTACTTATTGTTAAGTTTGTGTTTACTAATAACATAAAACTGCACATGGACCATAGATCAGTGTGTGTCTAATCAGCCAATCGTGTAGCAGCAGTGCAATACATAAAATCATGCAGATACGGGCCAGCAGCTTCAAGTAATGTTCACATCAACCATCAGAATGGGGTAAAATGTAATCTCAGTGATTTTGACGGTGGCATGATTGTTGGTGCCAGACAGGCTGGATTCCTGGAGTTTTCATGCACAATAGTCTCAAGAGTTTCTTCAGAATGGCGCAATAAAGAAAAAACATCCAGTGAGTAGCTGTTCTGTGGACAGAAATGCCTTGTTGTTTGGAGGGGTCAATGGAGAATGGTTCGAGCTGACAGAAAGGCTACAGTAAGTCAGATAACCACTTTGTACACTTGTGGTAAGCAGAAATGAACAACATATTAAACCTTGAGGCGGATGAGCTACAACAGAAGAAGACCATGTCGGGTTCCACTTCTGTCAGCCAAGAACAGAATGCTGATTCTGCAGTTGGCACAGGCTGACCAAAACTGGACTGGAAAAAACATAGCCTGGTCTGATGAATCTCAATTTCTGCTGAGGCACACATGGTAGGGTCAGAATCTGGCACCAACAGCATGAATCCATGGACCCAACCTGTCTTTATCAACAGTCCAGGCTGGTGGAGGTGGTGTAATGGTGTGGGGAATGTTTTCTTGGTATACTTTGGGCTCATTAACACCAATCAATCATCGCTTGAATGCCACAGCCTATATGAGTATTCTTGCTGACCATGTGCATCCCTTCATGGCCACAATTTGCTCATCTTCTAATGGCTTCTGCCAGCATGCTAATGTACCATCACAAAGTAACAGTTGTCTCAAACTGGTTTCATGAAAATGAGTTCAATCTTCTTCAGTAACCTTCCCAGTCACAGGCTCTGAAGCCAGTAGAACACCTTTGGGATGTGGTTTAATTCACATTCACAGCGTGAAAGTGCACCTGAACTGATAATTGATTATTAAATAATAAGCTAATAGAACTTTTGACATTTCAACTGAAAGTTCAAAGAAGGCCTATGTGCTTTCACAAAATCATTTTAATTATTAAGTGACATTGATGTAGCTGATTAAGTTTGATGCCAGCATGAAGCTAGCTTAAAGGGATCAATGGTTTGGCTTAAATGATTCAAGTGTTATAAGAAGGTTCCCAATTTGTAGTAGAATTAGGTAGAAGTAGAAGTAGGTGGCTTCAAAGGGAGAGGGTTTTAAATCCCCAAAGTTAAACTTTAAGATTAACTTTAAGATTTTCATTTTAATTAATTTATTTATCAATCACTGCCTTCACACACCTACTAATACACAGCAAAACAAGCAAACTAGGGCAAATCACCAGGAGCAATAAACAGTTGTACCAGCTGAAAGTAACTTCTATCATAGCCTAGTTTGAATGTAAATGGCCACTATATTCAAGATTCAAGATTCAAGATTTTTATTTGTCACATAATATAGTATTTGTTATATACAATATTTAACTTGCAGTGAAATGAAAACCTGACCTACTCCTCCTTAGACTGTCCATTTAAATTACTGATAATTCATGATGAACTACTAAAAAACTAATGGTTGCACCAAGTGGCAGTTTCATTTTAACTCAACACTAACACCTATACACAAGTGGGTGCAACATTCATTATAAATAAAACTACTTGGTGATTCTGTTGAAAGTGAACAATGCTAACATACTGACAATGCACCTATATTTCCATTTAGTTTTTTTTTTACACTATATGGCCAAATGTATGTGGACACTTAACCATCACACTCATATGTAGGCCTCCTCCAAACTGTTGCCACAAAGTTGGATGCACACAATTGTATATGATTTATAAGTATGCTGTAGCATTACAAATTCCTTTTACTGGAACTAAGGGGCACAAACGAATTCCAGCTTGACAATGCCCCTGTGCACAAAGCGAGCTCCATAAAGACATGGTTTGCCAAGGTTGGAATGGAAGAACTCATGTGGCCTGCACAGAGCCCTGAACTCAAAACCACTAAACACCTTTGAGAGGAACTGGAATGCTGACTGTGCCGTAGGTCCTCTTACTTGATATCGGTGCCCAACCTCACTACTGTGCTTGTCGTTGAATGTGCAAATCCCCACAGCTATGTTCCAAAATTAAAAAAAAAAAAAAAAGTTTAAAAAAATTGGCAGTGGAACGAAAAAGTTTTCAGACAATACAGTCCTCTCAGAAAATATTGGAACAGCAAGGCCAATTCCATTGTTTTTGCAATACATTGAAGACATTTCGGTTTGAGATCAAAAGATGTTCTTTCTTTCTTTTTCAGGACATTCCAAATTGTTGTGTTGGCTATGCCCAGTGCTTATGCAATGGCTCTGATAGATTTTCTGTCTTTTCTCAGCTTAAAAATGGCTTGATTTTTGAAGATGGGATGTGGTTGCAAAAATCTAGGGCAAAATCTAGGGCTCAAACCAAGAGTAGACTGTTAGGGCACAGAAACGGAGCTGGTTGCAAGCGCAGGGGAAAAAGTCACTTTATTAGGTATATCCAAAATAATAGGAATAGCCACAAAAATAGGAATATGGGAAAACGCAAGGCAGAGGCACACACGTGCGCCTCTCTCTCTCTCCGGCGCTTCCAGCCACTCCTTTATCTCTCTCTCCCACTGATTTGTCTAATCAGTGCCAGGTATGCGTCCTCACAGCCTGGCCACTCCCTACTCCTCGCCACACTCCTCCACCACCAGATTCAGGCCTCCGGCCTGATGTACACCCCCTCCTACCCTTTCGGGAGGGTGGGGCTGCCACTCTACCTGCGAACAAGATGAGAGAGAGGAGGAGGAAGAGGGGAGAGAAAAGAAGCAAGCCAGAGAAAGAGCCAGAGAGAACGAGAGGAGAGAGAGAAAAACCACTCCGGTGCCCAGACACGCTGCCCTCTGGTTCTGAGCCACCTGGGAAGCGATCCCCCACGACGGCGGGCACTGGACTTCCGAGCGGGCAGCTACGGCTCCTCCCCTTTTCCGCCGGACGGCAGCCGCACCTCCGCCTCCCTGATGGACGGCTATGGCTCCTCCCCTTTCTTAGGAGGACGGCAGCCACATCTCTGCTTCCCCGGCAGACAACAGGCTCCTCCCCTTTTCAGGTGGATGGCAGCCATATCTCCGCTTCCCCGGAAGACAGCAGCAGGTCCTCCATCCCCTGACAGATGGCAACCGCACCTCCCCTTTCAGGCAGACAGCAGTGGTTCCTCCGCATCCAGGCAGACAGCAGCGACTCCTCCGTCCTCCTCGGCAACCACTCCAGCACCACCGCCTTCGCGGCGTCACGATCTTCCCACAGCGGCGAGAGCTCTTCGACAGCACGTCCCTCCTCCTTCCCGGGTTTCGGCACCAGTGTAACAATTTAAAGGTCGGGCAAGGAGGAGGCGGGAACCAGCTGAACATAAACTTAGAGTTTAATAATAAACGAAACTGAAACAGAACATAAAACACACAAAATGCACATACGTCTCTCTCCCTTTCTCCGGCGCTTCCAGCCGCTCCTTTATCTCTCTCTCTCTCTGATTAGACAAATCAGTGCCAAGTGTGCGTCCTCACAGCCTGGTCACTCCCTCCTCCTCGCCACAATATATTTCTGCATTAATGGTGCCCTCACATATGTGCAAGTTACCCATGCCATGGGCACTGAAACACCCCCATACCATGACAGACACTGGCTTTTGGACCTGGCGCTGATAAGAGCTTGGATGGTCCTTTTCCTCTTTGGCCTGGAGAGCACGACAGCTGTTTTTTCCAAAAACTATTTGAAATGTTGACTCTTCGAACCACAAAACACGATTCCACTGTGCTGCTGCCCATCAGATGAGACTGAGCCCAGAGAAGTCGGCGGCGCTTCTGGACAGTGTTGATGTCAGGCTTCTGCTTTGCATAGTAAAGCCTTAATTTGCATCTGTGGATGCAGCGGTGAATGGTGTTGACTGCCAAAGGTTTACAAAGTATTCTCGAGCCCATGTCAGGATATCCATTACAGACTCATGACGGTTTTTAAGACAGTGACGTCTGAGGGATCGGAGATCACGCGCATTCAGAAGTGGTTTTCGGCCATGCCCTTTACGCACCAAGATTTGACGAGATTCCTTGAATCTTTTAATTATATTGTGCACAGTAGAAGTAGAAATATCACAGTAGAATGCCCAAAATCCTACTGATTTGTCTTTGGGGAATGTTGTTCTCAAAGTGTTGGATTATTCGCTGATGCATCTGTTGGCAGATTGGCGAGCCTCGACCCATCCTAGCTCTTGAAGGCCTTTTTTGGAGGCTCCTTATATACTATGATTAGACGATTGCCTCACCTGTTTCACATCACCTCCTTATTTCAACTTGTCACATCACTCTTAGTCCTAAATAGCCCAAAATTTTCCATACTGTCCCAACTTTTTCGAAATTGGGGTTGTAATACTTTCAGTGGGGACAGTAGCTACATTATGTTGATCTAATATCTGACCTAGGCACACTATTTGCTGTAAACATCTTGTGAAGTTGTTGTTTTAGCTATGAAAGAGGTCGGTAGATGTCAACTAATGAGATGCAATATCAAATATTTGGTCTGCTATTGAGCAATGTTAGCATAATGTTAGCTAGGTATGACAATGTTATCTTCCCAAATGTGGTACAGCAAACATTATAAATAGGGGAATACTCTTACCTAACACCTAATCACTTGATATTGATATCATGACAATCTTTGGTAATGCTAACTGTAACTGAACTCTGCAGATTCCGCTGGTGGGGGTATTGTGGTATCCATTAAGTACTCAGTAGCTTTTCTTAAAATAAATTATGTTGGATGAATACCCAGAGAATAAAGAAAAATTTGCATGATTATTGGTTGAAGTAGATTAAAGTAATGTATATGTTAGAGTTTTCCCCTTGTTCTCTGAGTCGCTCGCTAGGCGAGCGGCTGACTCGACTACTTCTGCATTCCACTGCGCACTTTCCAGCGCTATTCAAAAACTCTCCGATGGACATGTCATTCATAAAAACTCACGTGTTGTTTACCTCTGCCATGTACTTTTTGTTTTCGTTCACGTCATGTCTCCACCTCCTTTGTTTCCCCATGTGCTCATGTTTTGGGTTGTGTCATGTCTCCGCCTCCTTAGTTCTCATTGGTTCTCTGTCTAATGTGATTATCGATTCCAGGTGTGTTTGATTTGGTGTATGATTTGTGTGTGGTTAAAAACCCCTGTTTGTTTTCACTTCCTCGCGGAGTATTAGTTTATCTTAGTAGTTAATCGGCGTAATAGTCTATCATAGTTTAGGTTATCATAGTTTAGTGTTTGTTTAGTTTATCATAGTATAGTTAATCATAGTTTAGTTTGTTAGAGTTTAGATGTGTTTAACCGTGCGCTTTGTTCCGGTGACTCCCAGATCACTACTCTTGTTTAGTACAGCCTGGATTATAGTTGGTTTTGTTCGCGGTATGGATTCTTATTTTTGAGAATAAACTTTTCTGCATTTACTGACGTCTTCCCAGCGCATGCATCCTGACTCCCTCTTCCGTCCTACACATCTGTGTTACATAACAGAATACTCCGCCAAAAATGGATGCAGCGGGGAAATTTGGGACATGCTGTGCCACAATTTTTGTTCCTCCCCTGGACTCAATCTCTTTCTCCCAGTGGGCCTGCATTTATCCAGCCTCTGCTTATAATGGTTTTTCTATTAAACCCCAGCATTTCCTTTGGCAGGCCCAGACGTATTTCTGTAGTGTAAAGGACCCTAAACCCAGTGAGGAACAATGGGCGTGGTTCCTCCTATCACTTTTAGTCGGCTCAGCCCGCTGGTTGGCGGAGATCCACCTCACCAGTGGGTACCAAGAACTATATACAGTCTCGGGTTTCGTGGATTTCCTGAGTCATTCCTGGAATACTATGAGAGGAAGCAGGCAAATGTGGCGGCCTGCACCTCTCAGCCCCAGTTTCAGGAGTGTGCAACCGAGGGCTGCACCCGACCAGCCATTCTCCAGTGCCCCACCTGCAGGAAACAGGAAGGAAGGAGCAGCTACTTCTGCTCACAAACCTGTTTTAAGGGCAGCTGGCGAGCACACAAACGGCTCCACAGGCGGGCAACCCCGAGGCCCAGCAGGAGGTCTCCACAGCAGAACTGCCCCTGGAGGTTAAAGTGGCGACCTCCAGCCCCGAGCTCCAGCCGGAGGCCCAGAAGGAGGTCTCCACAGCGGAGCAGCCCCTGGAGGTTAACGTGGCAACCTCCATCCCCGAGCTCCAGCTGGAGGCCGAGCAGGAGGTCTCCACAGCGGAGCTGCCCCTGGAGGTTAATGTGGCAACCTCCAGCCCCGAGCTCCAGCCTAAGGCCCAGCAGGAGGTCTCCACAGCGGAGCTGCCCCTGGAGGTTAACGTGGCGACCTCCAGCCCCGAGCTCCAGCAGGAGACCCAGCAGGAAGTCTCCTCCATGGAGGTACACCTGGAGGTAAACGTGGTGACCTCCAGCCCCGAGCTCCAGCCGGAGACCCAGCAGAAGGTCTCCACAGTGGAGCTGCTCAAGGAGGTTAACGTGGCAACCTCCAGCCCCGAGCTCCAGCAGGAGGTCTCCTCAAGGGAGCTGCTCAAGGAGGTTAACAAGGCGACCTCCAGTCCCGAGAAGCAGCCACCAGAGGTTCGAGAAGAAACCTCTACTCATGCCCTGTCCATGTCTGAGGTCCATGGGATGACCTCTTCTCAAGCTAGTCCATGTCCAAGTCCATGTCCAGGTTCCTGCTCTAATCCCAGTCCATGTCCAAGTCCATGTCCAAGTCCATGTCCAGGTTCCTGCTCTAATCCCAGTCCATGTCCAAGTCCATGTCCAGGTTCCTGCCTAAATCCTAGTCCAGTTCCTAGTCCAAATCCAGGTTCCGACCCTGTTCCTAGCCCAGTTCCTAGTTCAGTTCCAAGTCCAGTTCCTGATTTCATAGCTAGCAACATAGGTTTAGTTTCTGGATACGTGTTTGCCCTCCTTCTCAGTTCAGAGGCTGATTTAACTCCCAGCTCCACTCCTAACCCAGCTCACTCCTCTGTCTCCTCCTCTGTCTCCAGCCCTGTCTCCAATTTAATTTCCAATGCTGTTTCCAACCAAGTTTTTGAATTTGTCTCTGGTTTTCGGTCTAACTGAGTTCTCTGTTCTGTTACCAAGTCCTTCTCAAAATCTGTTTCTAAGTCTTTCTCGAAGTCTATTTCCAAGTCTTTCTCGAAGTCCTTCTCGAAGTCTATTTCCAAGTCCTTCTCAAAATCTGTTTCCAAGTCTCTCTCGAAGTCTGTTTCCAAGTCTCTCTCGAAGTCTGTTTCTCCAAGTCTGTCTCCAAGTCTGTTTCCAAGTCTGTCTCTGATCCAGGTGCCAAAGCTGTTCCTGATCCAGGTGCCAAAGCTGATTCCGATTCAGGTGCAAGAGCGGATTCCAATCCTGGTTCCAAAGCTGACTCCGATCCTGCTTCCAGGTCAAGCTTCAGGTCAAGCTTCAGGTCAAGCTCCAGGCCAAGCACCAGGTCACGCGCAGCTCCGAGATCCAGGCCCAGTACCAGGTCAAGCATCACTCCGAGCTCCAGGCCCAGTACCAGGTCAAGCATCACACCCAGTTCTCGACCCAGTTCTCGACCAAAGCCGAAGGGACAGCCCGACACACTCTGCTCTGACCTCAGGACACTGGACATCGCCAGCCTCGGGTCCTGGGGGGCAGATGTTATGATCCTGCCCAGGGACCCGGGTCCACCAGAACGGTCAGAACTTTCGGCGCTTCGGGAGAAGCGCCTTTGGGGGGGGGGGGGCTCTGTTAGAGTTTTCCCCTTGTTCTCTGAGTCGCTCGCTAGGCGAGCGGCTGACTCGACTACTTCCGCATTCCCACTATGTATGTGGCCTAGATCAGCTTCCTTCTGGCCAGGAAGAATTAACTCACGAAGTTTATTTTTAAAGATTAGAGCGCGTAGCGAGACCTTATGCAGCGTTTAATTGACTTATTTTGTGAACAAAACAGAGAAAATCAAGCGTGGGATAATAGATTTTAATAGCTAGATGTAACTATGGATACACACGACTAACTCTAAGCAGAACATACATATATACACATCTATATACAGGGAGAGAAAAGGGATAGAGAGAAAGTAATGAAAGAAAGGGAAGCAGACAAAAACACAACTAATTAGCCTTTTTCAAAACCAGCACGAACTTAATTCTCCTGTAACACAGGGGTACAATCTTAAACGCAGATATAGATCATTAACTATACTTGCATAGCCTCAAGGTTGAGAGTTTGTGTAAGGTCGTGTAGAGTTCGCTGGTTTGTTGTTGTTTGAAAAGGCGTGAGCCGTGAGGCAGTTGCATCCTTTGTCCGGAAGAGAGAGGTCCTGGCTTCCTCTTCCCGGGGCACGTGGCCCCGGGAGAGAGAAACCGTAAGGAGTGTAGAAGTAAACTCTAAGAGCGAGAAGTGGAGTCTAACTCGAGTTGAAGTGTGTGGTGTTGTTTTAAAGACAACACCAATGCACACGCCTCTTTGGGCTATGGGCCAATCAGGAAGTTGGGTTTGCATGTCCGGATGAACTCTCTTTGTCTGGTCTCGGACCCTAATTTAAATGTCCAGGGAGGAGCCGGTTTATACCGTGTTATAAATGAAATTAAGAGAAAACATGAAATGATGTATCCCACTGCAATATGATATGCATAATCAATCCATGTATCTCGAGATGATTAACTACATACCAAATTCGATGGACTTGTGAAGAATATTACAAATAAAACCTGGTTACAGACTTTTAAAATGATATGCTAGATTAAAACTATCTAAAGCCATTAAGGTTAGTTACATAAACACACAATATATGTAAACAAGATAACATCACACTATTTAGGCATCGAATAATTACATATAATTACACGTTACATTGAAAGGAGAGAGATTTCTCCATTGTGTGTGTAAGATAAGCTTGTGTGTGTGTGTGTGGGTGTGCGTGTGTGTGTGTGTGTGTATGTGTGTATGTCCAGAAGAGGGGGCTGACGTTCTTCTAATGTCCCACCGGTCCTTGGTCACCTCAGGGTGACCTTAGGGAGGACATTTCCTCCTCTGGCTTTCTGACTTTGAGGCTAATCTGTGGTCGTAAACAGAGATTAGATCAGAGATTTACAGGCTCTTGGTCGGAGTTTTGGTGGACCCCTGCTGACGAACTAATCGTGAAGTTTCCCAGACTTTCAGTCATCAAAAGTTTCTTTTATTGCAGGGGTAAGTCCTGTGTGGGTTCCAAAGAGTCTTTTGCCTCCCAAAGGTGCATCTGGTCAAAGGAGGCCTCTCGGGGTTACTCTAGGTCACCTGAGTGGTGAAACTTTCTATGTTTCGTTTGGGTTAATTTAGAAATCAGTTTGGGCATAGTCATACGCTACACAGTATATTACACAAGTTTGAATTAGACCTCTGACAATTAAGTATAAAAGGCTAATATTTGCAAGTTTAAATCAAAACCTCTAATAAGTGAATGTAAAATGCTTTTGCTTGCCAGTGAATGTATAAGCTGGATATGATAGGGGAAAAAGATGTGCTCTTTCAAACACAACTCCTGACTTTTTTAAAAGCTCTGCCAAGAAATAACAATTTATCCTGCCTACTAGATAAGTGCAAGTGCAAGGAATATTCCTTTGGTTTTTAGTCACTTATGTTACTGATATATGTGCTTTTGGGAAAGACTAGAATTACAATTGCCTAGTAGCAACCTGCCTTCACACAATTTGAGGCCATGTTAATTTAGATATACTTAAGACAATTAAAACTGCTTTGCTTTGTCTACTTACACTCTAGCAAACTCCCAGAAAAAAATTACATCTAACTAACATGCTAGGAACCAGCTGCTATTACTTAGCACCCACCCAGCTACCAGGGATAACATAATAACCACCTAGCAATCACTTGAGTTAACTTAGCAACCATCTAGAAAAACATGGCAACTACCTATACCTTAGATAACATAGTAACTATCTTGCAACATTCTAGCAGCCACTTGTAATACCACAGCAGCCATTTAGCAACACCCTAGCAATCACCATGTAACTGCATTTAGTACCTTAGCAACCATCTAGCAACCCCTTAGCA
This sequence comes from Cranoglanis bouderius, assembly GCA_023630585.1. Taxonomy (NCBI): domain Eukaryota; kingdom Metazoa; phylum Chordata; class Actinopteri; order Siluriformes; family Cranoglanididae; genus Cranoglanis; species Cranoglanis bouderius. The sequence goes on along the minus strand of CM042553.1, from coordinate 3,986,406 downwards.
TACTTTAGCAACCGCCTTTAACACCATAGCAACCACCTAGCAACCCTTGAGCAACCATCTAGCAAAGATTTACCAACCACCTAGCAAAAAATAACCCACATAATGAATGTTTTAACATTTTTACTTTTAAACTTCAAATATTATAACCTTCTACCATTATTACATTTTAGCCTTTTAACCTTCAAACTTTTAACCTTTTAACATTCATTCATGAAATTGACCCTGCTAGTTCCTTTGAATATTTTTCAGAAAGCCCTACTGGTTGTTCAAAAGTAATGACAAAAGAGTGTAGTGAGAACGTCTTATGACTCTATGTACAAATTTCAGCAGGAATCATGCAAAAGGTCCGGCCATGAACGTGGAAGGATTTGAGCTTAGCTGCAATGTCTCTTGCTTCACATCTGCTTTTAAATCCATAACCACTAGACTGTAATTTATTTGCTATTGACAGCAGGGTGTCGTATATACATTCCTTAATCGGTGTCCTTAATTGGCCTACTTTTCCATCTAGTGTCACTTAGGGGTTTTACTGAAAGGCCATGCTCTCTTATAAGCTGTTCCAAAACTTCCCAGTGAGAAGTGGAAGCAGAGAAATTGTTGTAAGCCTCCTGGATAGTTACAAAGAAGTCCACTGTCTGTAGACAACATGATGCTGCATCATTAACTATCAGGTTGAGAGAGTGAGCACAGCAGGACACATAGAACTCCCTTAGATTTATGTCTTGCACCCGCTTTTGTATACCACTTTGTTTAGCACTACATGTGACCTGACCTCTCTTATCCATAATTTCAATCCCCAGTTCTCCATGTTTTCTGATCAGTTCCTCAATTATTCCAGCACCTGTCGAATCATAAATGTTCTCTAATCTCCATGCTGCTATTTCTTTTTTTTTTTTTACGTAAATAGTGAACATGTGATTCCTTAGAGGTTACTCTCCTAATGTGTTCAGCAATAATTTTATCTACTGTTTGAGGAAATTGCAATTGTTATGCTCAAACAATCTCTGTGTGCCACCATAGAATTCTAGGTCTTCCATGCCCATTACTCTGTTCTCACCAAATTCACCAAACATTGCAACAATTGTTGCCACTGTTTTAGCTAATATTCTCAGCTGATTTTGTTCATCTATAGTATTTTGGGAGGCCAACCTCTTTCCATTTATGACCACAGTCAAAGAACACAGCGGACTCAGAGTGAGATGACTGGGGAGCATTTTCTTTTTTTTTGTCTGTGCCCCTGCACGGGGGGAAAAGCAAACCACCAAAATAATAATAATAATAATAATAATAATAATAATAATAATAATAATAATAATAATAAATAAAGAGAAAGAGAGGAACAGAAAGAAAAACAGCATGTTAAATAAGCATTTACAAATGAGAGACAGGTGTGCCATGGTAATATGCTCCCTCCCCCACACTGCAGACTCCCGCTAAACCTTGACCTCACAACATACAGGTGCATTAAAAAAAAAATTAGAATATTGTGGAAAAGTTCATTTTTTCCCATAATTTAATTACATTCATATATTATATGAAAGTATATATATATATATATATATATACATATATATATATATATATATATATATATATATATATATATATATATATATATATATATATTTTTTTTTTTTTTTCTATATAGAATATAGAAATAATATATGGAACTTCATATATTCTAGATTCATTACACATAAAGCGAAATATATCAAGCTTTTTTTCTTTTTTTTTAATCTTGATTATTACAGCTTACAGCTCTTGGAAATCAACAATCCAGTATCTCAAAATATAAGAATAAACAATTTATAATACAGAAATGTTGCCCTTCTGAAAAGTATGTTAATTTATGCACTCAATACTTGGTTGGGGCTCCTTTTTACAGAGAGCTTGGTGAAATCTTGTACTCTGCCACCAGGTTCAAGGTGGCAGAATAGCTTTGTTGCTCTAGGCAATGTTGTTGTTTGCCTCATAACTTTTAAGGCTAGCTCCCCTTTTGCTTGAGGTCCTCCCAGTGGCATACTCCTAACATGCTTGCTTTTCAACCTGAAGGTCATGAGTTCAAATCTGACTTCAGGTGTTGTTTAATTTGTGTTAATTTCTTCTGCTTGTTCTCCTTATTTGCTCTGCACTTGGGTTCCACCAATTAAGTATTTGTTGTTGGGTCACCCAGCAGATCAACCAGAGCAAGAAAAACAAGCTCATGCTATCCAGCGTACTGCTATTGGAAGGCATGAGCAGGCCTTATAGCAGGTGTTGTCTCAGCCAGCCCCCTTGGTGGTTCCCGAGCAAGCCTTTTGAGCTGAGTCCCCTCTGCCCTCTCTGGAGAGGTTTGATGGAGACCCCAGGTGATGTTGGGGTTTCTTGCTCCAGTGCTCTCTTGCTCCCCTCCTGGTTCCCAACAAAGAGGGCTAATGTAGCCTAGCCCACTTATTTTCCTGCTCTCAGGACATGCTCTCACTTGGGCCACTCCAGTCTGGGAGAGTCATCCTGATGTTTGCCCCTCTGCGATCCGGTTCATGACCATGCATCGTACCATTGACCACCCAGTTTGCGGAGGGGAAATTAAGCCCCGCCTCCTTCACATATGGCAGGGGAAAAGACCAGTGGCTGACAATGCCATTGAATTCTGCACTCTGGCCGCTGAGAGTGGCTGGAACTCAGTCACATTAATAATGGCCTTCCACTGGGGCCTAAGTGAGGGACTCAAGGATGATTTGGCCCCCTGCGACCCCTCATCATCGCTCAAGGACCTAATCAAGCTGTCTCTCAAGCTGCACAGCACCCTCAGTGGCATCGGGCCTGCCTCCTGGTCTCTGATACCTCTCCATACCATCTGATTCCTTCAGATGCAGGTGTCCAACCCATGCAATTGGGGCACACCCTCCTATCTTGCTGGTAGCAGGAAACCCATATGCATGTACTATGGGCAGTCAGGACATTTGCACCAAAATTGTCACCTTCCCAAGCTGTTGGGGTTTTCCTCAATGTCACCATTTCTTGGGGACAACAGCAGGAGGAATGCCTCAGAGCATTCATAGATTCAGGAGCAGCAGGGAATTTTGTTAATGCAGCCCTTGCCAGAAAGCTTAAGCTACCCCTTGTTCCCCTGGAGCATCCGCTGCAGTTATCAGGGTGTCAGAGTACCTGTCTTAAAGCTCCCAACCACCATGCCAAGGCTTCCTTTTCCCTCCCTCCAGGCAGCCCTAACATTTCTTGGGTCCCTTCTGAGTATTGGGACCTCCAAGAGGTCTTTAGTAAACAGAAGGCCCAGCTTCTTCCAGTCCATCTGCTGTATGATTGTGCCAATGGCATTCTGACTGACAGTAGTGCTGCAGGCGGGCCCAGAACAGAAGGCAATGGAGGACTACATCCAGGAGGCCTTGTACTTAGGTTTCAGATGACCTTCCACCTTTCCAGCAGGTGTGGGATTCTTCTTTGTGTGGAAGAAGGATGGGGACCTTCATCCCTGCATAGATTATTGGGGCCTAAACAAGATCATGGTCAAGGACCGTTACCCTTTACTCCTCATGACCTCCATCTTTCTGTCTATAATCTCATCTGGGTTCAGGAGGGCAATGTCAGGAGGGTTCTCCAGTTGCTCCTAGAGAATCATCTCTATGTTAAATTCGAGAAATTACTTTTACATGCTCAGTCAGTCACCTCCTGGTGTTTGTGGTATCCAAGGGGTGTCTGAGCATGGATCCGAGCCAAGATCAAGGCATTCGTGGACTGGCCACATCTGACATCTCCCCACCTAGTTCAATGCTTTCTGGGCTTTCATAATTTCTTTTGGCACTTCATCTAGAATTTTAGCACCATGGCTGCACTGCTAACTTTCCTTACCAAGAAGTACACAGGGTGGCTTCAGTTGTAGTCAGGCATTTGAGGAGCTCAAGTCCTCGGCCCCAGTCCTGCAGGTCCCAGACCCTTAGGTCCCCTGTAGGGTTAAAGGTTGATGCCTCCAATGTAGGCATAGGGGCAGTTCTCTCTCAACGGTCTGGCTCCAACCAGAATCTGCACCCCTGCCCCTTCTTTTTACATCACCTCACTCATGTGGAGTGTAATTATGATGTTGGGGACCAGGAACTCTTGGCAGTTAAACTGGCCCTGGAGGAATGCAGGCACTGGCTGGAGGGAGCAAAACAACAATTCCTGGTTTGGACAGACCACAACAATGGTCAAACATTCAGCAGACTTAACTAAGTTGGTTTGTGCTTTTATTTCCTTGGTTTTCATATTCACAAGCCCCTCTGTTTTTTTTTTTCTTTGTTTTTTTGTTTTTTTTTTTGCTGTAGGGTGGGTCTCAGTCCTTCCTGTGGTGTATTGGTAACAAGATCACTTCTCAACCTGGAGTCATGACTTTGAATCTAACTACAGGTAGTCTTTAATTTGTGTTCATTTCTTCTGTTTGTTCTTTTTATTTGCTCTGCACTTGGGTTCCATCTATTAAGTATTGGTCGTTGGGTCACTCAATTTGCTCAGGTCTCCCAAACACAAAGGCCTGGGTTCAAATCAAATGTGGGGTGAGTCACTATGTTACAATGCAAAATTAATGCCAACTAAGCAAACCTTAATGTGGTGTTATTGCATTTGGTTTTAATTCATTCATTTTCATTTTTTTTTATTTGAATTGATTTATTGCTTTATAACATGCCTGTGTTAATGCTGTCTTTAAAGAAAATTCTAATTAAATGTTTAGATTTTTTTTTTTATGTTGGGCCATATCCAGGCCATTGTGGGTATCTCATTGTTGAATCTCATGCAAAAGCAAAGCCAGACTCCTTTCTCCATTCAGAAGGAATTGCTTATATTGGTTAAACAGATTTGGTTGAAATGGGTTGTATACCATGATGCAGTTTGTCATATAAATTTTTTTTGCTATAACTGCTATAAGATTGATCCTTTTATATTTATAAATGTATATATCTTTATATAATATTTTACATCTATATAAACATACTCTCATGTAGACATTCATTTATTTAACATTTTGACTATATGAACATTTCAGTGTGGATAAAACGGATAACGGATAAAACGGATAATTATGGATACATAAATACAATGTATGTAGAAATTCAGCAGAATTCAATAAGAAACTGTTGGTCTCCTTTAGGGTTGCACAGTGTACTGGTACTATGGTAGTATCGTGATACTAAAGCTTCAAAATACTGCCAGTGCCACTGTATTTTTTAAACAGTAGTATCGTCAATACGGTAGTACCGTAAGCAATGTTGTATGTGTGGCAGTTAATACTATTTTCACTAAAATGACACATCCTACTGCAGAATACACAAAGGTTAGTGACACTTCATTTAACCTAAATTCTTTACCTTCCTGTTTGCGGCCAAGCGAGCTTACAGTATATTATGCTAACCTCTGTGTGTAGCCTAATCATAACTGTAGATGATTGTCGGCACATGCATGTTACAACATCCAACATGCAGTAAGGACCTCTTGGACAGCTCCGGTCCACTTTCCAGACTCCTTTAGCGACTTTCCCATAGTAGGTACACCTCTCTCTGCAGCTACTCTGTTCAATGAGTGGCAGAGAGAGGAGCATATTCATTTGCTTCTAACATTCTCTCTGAGTGATCAATTTACATACTGCCAAATTCATAGCACAGCCATTGTGATTAACTTATGTGTATGGTGATTTTGTCAGAGGATGTCGTGGTTATAAATCAGGATTTTAGAAGTGCAGAGCAGCAACTTGGAAGTGACTGCTAGTTAACATGTTGTCTTAATGGGCCGCATTTCAGTCACTATTTCATACTCGTTCCCTTGTCTGACGACAGATATATGAGCTCGCAGATGCCCACAATTTTTTAGTGATTGACAATTTCACAGAGAGTATGCCATCCCTACCACCCAGAGAGCATGGCAATTTTGCTCCTTTGGCTCCCAGGCATGAATGGCTTTGGCATATTCATGATTCAAACTTGCAACCTCCTGGTGATAGGGTGAATCCTTTTCTGTTCTCTCATGAGCTCTCCAAGGTCTGTGAACAGCGACTGGCCAGTGCTCCAAAACCCCACTGACCAGGAGAAGGACATATATGATGGTAAAATCCTTACCTCTATCCTGCCAGCCTAAAAAGCAGTTCCTGCCTGTCCTTTCTGCATGTGCCAATCACATGAAGCATCAGTGGGGAGACCCACTTGACAGGCCTCTCTGACCTGAATGTCAAAGACATCCCAGCCCATGGCTTGGGGGATCCACAATTGAAGCTTTAATAGCCAGACACATTAATCCCATGCAGAAGGCATGCTTGATTCACCCAAGCCGGCCCTAACCATTAAAATAGATTGCTTCTTTACCTCATATGTTTATCCCACTCTGCCTCTACCCCTGCCCAACTGCACATGGACATACACTGATTTTCCTTGCAGTTCTGCCTTATTTGTACTTATAATCAAAAGTTACTTAAGCTAACTCCTGCCTTTATGTGAGGTGAAGAAAAGGAGATCGTAACACTTTCCCTTCGACACTTTGAGAGAAAATGCAGAGGCAGGTTTGATCCACTTAATCTTTTCCATTTATTTTTTCTCTTTTTTTCCTGCTCTTTGGCGTCTTAGCGTCTTAAATGCGCACACGCACCTACGCACACACACACACACACACACACACACACACACATACACACACACACAGCTCTCTGCCGGTGTCTCTGTCACTCTCTCTAGAGGCACATGACTCCCCTTCTTTTATCTTCTCCTCACTGCAAGACAGAACAATCATTATTCTCATTTCCTACAGGTGTGCCATCCTTACCACTCGCTTTCTCTGGCTCCGCCCTCCATTCACAAATCGGCGCTCATCCACACCCCCGTCTCCACATACTCCCACCGCCTGACTCAGGCGGGGCGTGGTCCAAACAGAGGGTGAAGGCCCGCCCCAGCAGATAGTATCGGAGGATGAGGACCACCCATTTGATCGTCAGACACTCCTTCTCGAGCATGGGCGCTCCTCCTCCTCCACCACCTCAGACGGCATGGCCCCCAGCCCTCTGTCCGATGCATCCGTCTGTAAAATAAAAGGGAGAGAGAAGTCAGGAGAATGTAGGAGTGGTCTGCCACACAGTGCAGCTTTTATCTTCATAAATGTCTGTTGGCACGGCTCCATCCACTGGACCGGATCTGGTGCACCCTTTTTAGTGAGATCAGTCAGCAGGCTGGTGACGCCCGAATAATTAGGCACGAACCTACGATAATGGCCAGCCAACCCCAGAAACTGTCTCACCTCCTTTTTGGTCTTGGGCAGGCCGCAATCGCTGCTGTCTTATCAATTTGGGGACGCACCTGCCCATGGCCGAAGTGGAAACCCAAATAACGTTCTTCCACCCATCCAATCGCACACTTCTTTGGGTTTGAGTCCCACTCGCCTCAGCGACTTCTGAACCACTATTAAGTGCTGCATGTGCCGCTCTTAAGTATGCAGCATGTGGACAGAGTATTCTGTCCATGAGCTGCTGGAACGTCGCGGGGGCCCTGAACAACCCAAAAGGATGGGTCACGAATTGGTGTAAGCCAAACAGGGTGGAAAAGGCCGTTTTATCCTGAGACATTGGAGTCAAGGGGATCTGCCAATATCCCTTTGTTAAATCCAGTGTCGAATAAAAGTGAGTTGCGCCTAACCAATCGAGCAGTTCGTCAATGCGAGGCATTTGGATATGTGTCGAATTTAGACACTGTGTTGACTTTTCTAAAGTCCACACAAAACCGGACCGTCCCATCAGCCTTGGGAACCAAAAACACTGGGCTGATCCAGTCACTGTGGGACTCCTCGATTACCCCTATTTCGAGTATAGCTTTGAGTTCGTCCTGGACAACAATTTTTTTGGTGGTCGGGCAGCCGACAAGGGCGGCTGCATACCACCACCCTTGGGGCTGTCTCAATGTGGTGCTCTATGAGGTTGGTACGGCTGGGGAGAGAACATGTCAGAGAACACATCGGAATATTCCGCCTGTAATTTTGTAACGTCTGCGATTTGGGCCGGAGAGAGGTGGTCTTCATAAGGGACCGGGATGGATTGAATTGCTGATTTTAAGTTTACCTCCGGTCCTAGCTCCTCTCTCTCGGAATGACCGTCGCCAAAGCCACAGACACCGTCTCCCGCCATGGTTTTAGGAGGTTGAGATGGTACGCACACACACACACACACACACACACACACAGCTCTCTGCCGGTGTCTCTCTTTCTCTCTTGAGGCGCGTGTCTCCCCTTCTTTTATCTTCTCCTCACTGCAACACAGAACAATCATTATTCTCATTTCCTACAGGTGTGCCATCCTTACCATTCACTTTCTCTGGCTCTGCCCTCCATTCACAACTCCCCCTCCCCCCCAGCCTCCACAGAGATATACTATATAACACAAATTTAGTTAACTGACAGACCAACTACTATAACCTAAGCAGGAATTTTAAGAAATTACATGATAGTGAGAGTGTAAGCAAGCAAAAAGGAGTAACATTAAAGAATGTTATTGAAAGCTCTTTATATTCCTCTGAGGAATAATTTTTGCCAGTTCAAACTAAAATTTTAACTGATATGGCCAGAATTATGTGGACACTTGACCATCATACCCATATGTGCTTATTAAACATCCCATTCCAAGGGTGGGCTGAAGTCAGGGCTCTGTTCAGGACACTTTCACACAAACCTTGGCAAACCACGTCCTTACCTCACTTTGTTACTTTTTTCTCGCATATTTTTCAGCTCACATTCTGATCAACTAAAAGTTCAGCACAACCAAAGAAAAAAAAAACAGCCAGTCCAGAACTAGTTAGCGCTACATTCAAGTCAACTGTACTTCAATCGGATACGACTGTGTGGGTGCATGGTAAGGAGTGAAATACGCCGGCTCTCTGTCATTCTTGTGTCCATGGCATTACTGCAAGAACAAAGAAAGCACATATAAATAAACTGATGGTAATCACACACAGGTGAGTAGCATCACGCATTACCTGCAAGTTCAACCTGCAGTGGCTATATGATTTTGAGATCCATCTTTTCACACTGAGGACAACAGAACTAAACAAAATAATAATAATTTACACCAATTATCCTGTTCAGAAGTTTACATCCCCCTGGCTCTTAATGTATCATGTTGCCTTCTTGAGAATCAGTGAATGTTTGTACCATTTGTAATAATTGTGTTCGAGTCCCTCAGTTGTCTTCAGTGCGAAATGATGGATCTAAAAATCATATAGCCACTGTTGGAAAGGGATCAAATCTGCTGAAGATGCTAGAAAAACTAATAATGTGCAGGACCTGGAGGATTTTTCTGAAGAACAGTGGGCAGTTTAACTGCAGGACAAACAAGGGACTCATGAAAAATTATCACAAAACATAAAAACAGTCATTGATCACACCGCCCTGCATCAGATTTGCTGAATAGGATCTGATAGTTGTTTCTTACTAATACTTAGATGCTGAGTCCAGGTATGCTGTTAGTTTTGCTCTAGAACATCACAACTTTTCACAAAGCCTGATGTCCAGTGTAGAGCTTTTTTGCCTAAGATGGACCATAAACGTTAGAGCTATTGCCAGATACACTGCCACCAACACAGGAAACACTATGTTTATGTACAATAGGTGAGCAACATTTATCACTTTTCCTCTGATTAGCCCTTATATGAATGCTAGGCACACTTACATGCACACAAAACTCCTGATTTCAGGGATTTATAATGACCAGTGAAAGACGGAAATGCAAGCATAGCCCAGATGATTTCTGCTACATCTGTGGGTGTTTTGCAACATCCAAATAACGGCAGAAAATTACAGAGTTTGTAAAAAAGGCATATTCTGCATATTTTGGAATGAAGCTGGGTGACCAGGACAGACCATGGTAGATGGAATGTGAACATGATGACTGACTACTGCTGGTGCCTTCAGAGAGATTGTCAAGAAGTCAGCCATTCCAGAAAATCCCTCAAAAGGAAGTTCACTCCTTAAGCACTCTGCATATTATTATAATGTTCATCTTTTGAAATAGCTTTATTTAGAGATTTTCACAAGCATTTCACAGACTATTTGTCTGCTGTTCATGTTGTAAACAAGTGTTATGTTTTGTGTGCCTATTGTTCTAATTAATAAATAATAATAGTGAAATTTGACAGCTTCTTCCAATTTAAATAAAACCCTGAAAGCAATATAAATTTAGCAAAATTATTAAAAACTTCATTCTTATTTTGTGGGAAAACAGTACGTGATAGGGAATTTTCAGTGGCATATTTGAACTCAGCATGACCAAAAGAGGTAAAAACAAGAGTGATTTGTAAAACAGCATAAACTTTTTTTCTAGATGCAGGGTGGTGTCCTCCAGGTAACAACACACAGTATTAAGAATCAAGGGTATGTAAACTTTTGAAGTGGTTCATTTGTGTAAATTCAGTTATTATCGTGTCTTGTGGAGTATATGTAAACATCTGTTATGTTATGTTTGCTCATGCTGCATCACAGGGCAGTGTAATACACTCGGTGGAAAGAGCTATCTTCCCTCACATCTTCCACATACATGATACCACAGATGCCCACAATTGGCTAGTGTAGCTGTGATTGATGGGGAGAGAGACTATACCTATATTTTGTTCTATATTTTGAACTATATTTTGTTCTCTTGCTTCAAGGCCATGGATGGCTGTGGAATTGTCTGGATTGGAAGTCACGATCTCCCGAAAATGCTTGTGAAAACTGGCCAAATCTGATGTAAACCATGTGCTTTCCGCAATTATTGCAATTGCATAAAACTTGTTTTGCCTGTAAATCTCTCCTATGAGATTAAACAATTAATGAGCAGGAAACAGCATCAACATCAACAAATGACTATTGTGGAAAGGTGACTGAGGGTAATATTGGATAATGAAGGCTCATCTTTTCACTGTGTAAAAGAGATTAGTGATATGAGATGTGTTTAATTCATATTAGTCCAGATTTATTCATTTTTTGGTTCTTTCCTTTTCTTCTTAGAAAGCACAAGCACTGGTCTGAGAAAGCAAATTTCTACTGAAGTATGATGAAGAATTGCTGTTACTGAAAAGATCTGGAGCAGTGTGTCCCAGAAATCCTCATCGGCAACATGTCATCCATGCTCTAGCTCCGCCTGGGGTCCAAACATACCCATCTGCCAACCTTCTACCATCAGATAACCCTCAGGCTTCTCATCTTCTCATAACACATGTTTAACCTCACTAAATTACACCACCATACTTTCCCAAGCAGCACATATCTGTAACATGCAGTGGCGACGGCGACACTGCTGTCCAATCAAGATGACATGGAATATCAAGCGGTCACTCTTCCGTGTGCACATGCTGGGCCTGCTTTTCCTGGCCTTACTTTTCACCATCTTTCTCAGCTGCAAAGACTGGCTACCCAGTCAACCAGGATTACGAGAAAATGCTGTGGCCTACACAATGCATGGCTTGCATCCAGCAAAGGAACATGCTGAGGGCAACCAAAGCTCACTGCAAAGCCTCTGGAGGGAGTCACTTTTTGTTCCTTCTAAGCCACCTATGAACTTTAGTTCTCACCAATCAGAGGTTGCAGTCCAAAGCATCTCAGGAATGGAAGCATCTCTCAGCACTAACAAAACAAATGGCAATACCTTGCACAGAGAAATGGGTGTGGGAGAGCAGCTGGCACCTAATCCATACCAGTATTTGCTGAATGAGCCCTACAAATGTCAAGACAGCAGCCCCTTTCTCATTCTGCTCATTGCAGTAGAGCCAGAGCATGTAGAGGCCAGGAATGCCATCAGGCAAACATGGGGAAATGAGAGCATGTTCATGGGTGTGGGCTTTGTGCGTCTCTTTCTCATGGGTAGGAAAAGCAGTCCTTATGGCCACCCTCAGAGCGCCATTGTGGAAGAAAGCTTCCAGCAACATGATATCATACAGCAGGACTTCATGGACACCTACTACAATCTTACCATCAAGACACTGATGGGCATGAACTGGGTTGCTGAGTACTGTCCTCATACCAGGTATGTCATGAAGACTGATAGCGACATGTTTGTCAATACAGAGTATTTAATCCAAAAGCTGCTGAAGCCAGAGTTACCACCTCAGCACAACTACTTTACCGGCTACCTAATGCGAGGTTACGCACCAAATCGCAACAAAGACAGCAAGTGGTACATGCCTCCAGAGCTCTATTCCAGTGAGAGGTACCCCATCTTCTGTTCTGGCACAGGCTATGTGTTCTCTGGAGACATGGCAGGCAAGATCTACCAGGCATCATTAAGTATACGTCGTCTGCACCTTGAGGACGTCTATGTTGGGATCTGCTTAGCAAAACTACGTATTGATCCTGTGCCACCACCAAATGAGTTTCTCTTCAACCACTGGAGAGTTTCCTACTCAAGCTGCAAATACAGTCACCTTATCACTTCCCACCAGTTTCAGCCCAGTGAACTCATCAAGTATTGGAACCACTTGCAGAGCAACAAGCACAATGCTTGCATCAACATGGCAAAGGAGAAGAGTAGCAAATTACATCACAGGAGGATGGAATGGGAAAGGCTTCGGCGATGACCACAAGCATGACTCAGTGCAACAATATATTTTAAAGCATGTGTGAAATCAGTCCGTACACTAATATAAGAAAGAGCACAGTTTCTGTCATAATGTAAAGTCAATTAAAACTATTTTTTAAATTTGATAGATGTTATGTATTGTAAATCAATGTAGCTATTTTTAAAAAGGATGTGAGGTAAATATATAGCATGTACAAAAGTATCACAGGTGAGATCACCTTTTCAGGTGCCAAGTAAAATTACAATGCAACAATTTCTCTCCAAATCTTTACTAATATTTATTTCTGTATTAAACAAGAAACCTTGAAACAAAAGATTATAATGGTAGATTTCTCTCTCTCTCTCTGTCTATATATATATATATATATATATATATATATATATATATATATATATATATATATATATATATATATATATATATATATATATATATAAAACACACACAAACACACACACATATATCATATATATATATATATATATATATATATATATATATATATATATATATATATATATATATATATATATATATATATATATATATATGACCACTTTTCAGACAAAAAATACAATGAAGGCTGCTGGGTTTTGCTGCAAAAATAAGATAAGAAGCAAGTGCATAAGTCAAAGTCTCCAGAACAACTGTGGCTGGTTCTGCAAGATGCTCAATAAAACTTACCAGCTAATTTCCTTATAAAACTGCACAAATAGTACCCGAGACTACTATTTTTATTTTTATTTATTTGTCACACCAAATATTGACTTTGTTTCATTTACTAATGTTTACTGCTCTTTACGGTATTTTTTTTTTTTTTTTAATGTAGAAACATTTAATTTCATTATTTTGAAGGCATCTTTGTTCTACAGCGTTTCTTTTCATGGGCCTAAAACTTTTGCACAGTACTGAATATATATGCAGTCAATATATGTATATACACAGCCGTGGCCAAAAGTTTTGAGAATGACACAAATATTAATTTTCACAAGGTCTACTCCTTCAGTGTTTTTAGATCTTTTTGTCAGATGTTACTAACTGTTACTGAAGTATAATCACAAGCATTTCATAAGTGTCAATGGCTTTTATTGACAATTATATGAAGTTTATGCAAAGAGTCAATATTTGCAGTGTTGACCCTTCTTTTTCAAGACCTCTGCAATTCGCCCTGGCATGCTGTCAATCAACTTCTGGGCCACATCCTGACTGATGGCAGCCCATTCTTGCATAATCAGTGCTTGTCAGAGTTTGTGGGTTTTTGTTTGTCCACCCGCCTCTTGAGGATTGACCACAAATTCTCAGTGGGATTAAGGTCTGGGGAGTTTCCTGGCCATGGACCCAAAATGTCGATGTTTTGTTCCCTGAGCCACTTCGTTATCACTTTTGCCTTGTGGCAAGGTGCCCCATCATGCTGGAAAAGGCATTGTTCGTCACCAAACTGTTCTTGGATGGTTGGGAGAAGTTGCTCTCTGAGGATGTTTTTGTATCATTCTTTATTCATGGCTGTGTTCTTAGGCAAAATTGTGAGTGAGCCCATTCCCTTGGCTGAGAAGCAACCCCACACATGAGTGGTCTCAGGATGCTTTACTATTGGCATGACACAGGACTGATGGTAGCGCTCACCTTTTCTTCTCCGGACAAGCTTTTTTCCAGATGCCCCAAACAATTGGAAAGGGGATTCATCAGAGAAAATGACATTACCCCAATCCTCAGCAGTCCAATCCCTGTACTTTTTGCAGAATAGCAGTCTGTCCCTGAAGTTTTTCCTGGAGAGAAGTGGCTTCTTTGCTGCCCTTCTTGACACCAGGCCATCCTCCAAAAGTCTTCGCCTTACTGTGCGTGCAGACGCACTCACACCTGCCTGCTGCCATTCCTGAGCAAGCTCTGCACTGGGGGTGCCCCGATCCCGCAGCTGAATCAACTTTAGGAGACGGTCCTGGCGCTTGCTGGACTTTCTTGGGCACCCTGAAGCCTTCTTCACAACAGTTGAACCTCTCTCCTTGAAGGTCTTGATGATCCGATAAATGGTTGATTTAGGTGCAATCTTAATAGCAGCAATATCCTTGCCTGTGAATCCCTTTTTGTGCAAAGCAATGATGGCTGCACGTGTTTCCTTGCAGGTAACCATAGTTAACAGAGGAAGAACAATAATTTCAAGCACCACCCTCCTTTTAAAGCTTCCAGTCTGTTATTCTAACTCAATCAGCATGACAGAGTGATCTCCAGCCTTGTCCTCATTAACACTCTCACCTCTGTTAACGAGAGAATCACTGACATGATGTCAGCTGGTCCTTTTGTGGAAGGGCTGAAATGCAGTGGACATGTTTTTTTGGGATTAAGTTCATTTTCATGGCAAAGAGGGACTTTGAAATTAATTGCAATTCATCTGATCACTCTTCATAACATTCTCGAGTATATGCAAATTGCCATCATAAAAACTGAGGCAGCAGACTTTGTAAAAATTAATATTTGTGTCATTCTCAAAACTTTTGGCCACGGCTGTACATTCAACCCCCATTGCAAATCAGGTTTATTGGCAAAATTTACAGACTTTCAGCTGTTTGCAATTAACAAATCAAACAAAAGCAATTGAAATAGTTCAACACAACAAATGCTTCAAGTGGTTTCCCCAAATTCAACTGAAAATGCAACTTATAATGGCTTTAAAATTATTCAACCCACTGAATAGAATCCCTCACAACAGCACAAATATGCAAAACAGGTGTTGTCTCAAGCACACTTGATGCAACTAATCAAGGGCTTCATTAGTTGCACCAGGTGTGCTTGAGCTGGAACACATGAAATACCTGAACTGGCTAGGGATAGAAAATACATGAAATACCTGGACGTGGCACAAAAATGAAGCTATCAATGGCTGCAACCAGATTTTTGAGAAGGCAGGTTGTGAAAAACCCTCGTGTGACTGCAAAAGACCTGTAGCAAGACTTAGTGGCAACAGGCACTGAGGTTTCAGTGAGCACAGTATGGTGAGTACTACTACTACGTACACCACTACTAACCCAAAAGCACAAGAAAAGTCGGCTCAAAATCATATAAATAAGCCACAGAAGTTTTGGGATTCTGTTCTGTGGAGCCATGAAACAAAACTGGAACTTTTAGGCAAGATGGATCAGCGGTATGTCTGGAGAAAGAAGAATGAAGAAAGAACACTCCGTCCACAGTCAAGCATGGTGGTGACTCTGTGATGCTCTGGGGCTGCTTTGCATCCTCTGGCACTGGAAACCTGCAGCGTGTGGAAGGCAAGATGGATTCACTGAAGTATCAGGAAATCCTAGGAGAAAACGTCATGCTGTCTGTGAGGAAGCTGAAGCTTGGGCATCATTGGACCTTCCAACAGGACAATGATCCCGAGCATACCTCAAATTCCACCAAGGCTTGGTTGTAGAAGAAGTCCCGGAAGATTCTACAGGGCCATCACAGTCACCTGACTTGAACCCCATAGAAAATCTCTGGTGGGATTTGAAGAAGGCAGTTGCAGCACACAAACCAAGGATATTACTGAACTGGAGGCCATTGCTCATGAGGAATGGGCTAAGATTCCTCAGGAATGCTGCCAGAAGCTGGTGTCTGGCTATGCATCTCGTTTGCAGCAGGTCATAACAAGCAAAAGGGTGCTCTAAAAAGGGTGTACTAAGATGTTTGCCATGAAGGGGTGGAATAATTTTGAAACTGGAGAAGCCATTATAAATTGCATTTTCAGTTGAATTTGGGGAAACCACTTGAAGCATTCATTGTGTTGAACTATTTCAATTGCTTTTGTTTGATTTGTTCATTGCAAACAGCTGAAAGTCTGTAAATTTTGCCAATAAACCTGATTTGCAATGGGGGTTGAATAATTTTGATTGCAACTGTATATGTATATGTATTCACCACCCTGCCAAAAGAATAGCTGTACCAGCTGTTTCCCTGCTCATTCAATTCATAATTGAATGAATGTGCAGGTGTACAGCTGTTTCAATATAGAGACAAGAGATAAAGATTGTACTTTTTAAGAGCTTTGCATATGTTTATCCTTCCTGGGGACTAAAGAAAATAATTTATCAAATGGTTTTCCTTCTTATTGGTCTCTTTGATGGGTTTGTTATGGTTGCTGAAGCATTATTGCATGCCTTGTGTAAAATGATTCACATAAAGTAAAATTCCCAGGGATACTTTAATGCTACACCTGAGTTTATATACAATGATCAGCCATAACATTAAAACCATCTTCCTAATATTGTGTGGGTCCCCCTAGTCCCGCCAAAACAGCTCTGACCCACCAAGGCATGGACCCCACAAGACTGTGTGCTGTGGTATCTGGCACCAAGACCAGTGTTCCCTATTAATTACATAGACTGTCACGGCCCACCACGATGTAATTTGTCCCGCCACAGTTTCATTAATGAACCGAAAATATTTTTACACTTTTCATAATAACATAAAAGATCTCTGTTTGCGCCATTGCTTCGGCAAAGCTTCTCTCACTCCAAGTCAGTCAGACCCTCCGCCCGGTCAATCAGATTGCTTCCCTCCCCTCCCCCCTGTTGTACGCACATATGCTCACACACACACTGGAACCACCTGGCTGCATCCGAGACATCAGGGCATTTCGAGAACATCATTCGAGGTAAGTAATGTTAACCTCTTAACTGTTGTTGATTGTTGCTGTTTACATTCACTGAATGCTATTACCATAACAATCTTATTTATTCTTGACAAAGTGTAAATCATTAGAAGGATTTAAGACTCTAGCTTCGATATTTGACCTCTGTTTACAATAAAAACAGTTACAGTGACAGAAATTTCTTAATTTCTGTAAGGAGTACACTTCAAACATGCAAAATCAAATCGGTAGTTATTGATATTTGAAATGAAAGAACGAGACACATACATATTCAGTGGTGTCTGATTCCATTTATTTGTGGTCACAAAACAAACAACATCCATTAGGGCTTTTAGTCTAAAAGTGTGCACATTTGGAGAAATATTGATGGATTCCCACATTTCTTGATGACAGAATCCTCAATTCTATACATTTTCCAATAAATTATGCGATCTGATGAGCATGAAGTGTCGTATAATGCTCTCCCTCTGTCTAGATGACTATGACTCAGACAGATGGTTTGCTACTGATCCGTCAATCATATTGCGTGTTCATAACTCCCACCTTCCGCGTGTCAAATATCCTTTATAAACCTCTACTTCTGTGACCATACAAAACTAACAAAAGTACATATACTTTTGTACAGGTGAAATATGAAGCCAATAAATGTATGATTATGACAATATATGGTTTGTCTGTGTTTTTCATTTGATTTGGGGGTATTTTTATAAGAATAAAGGATGCTTATATGAGAAATGCTAAGGAGGTGTAGTATTTAGCCTAATATAGAAAGCTACAAATAATATATTTCTGCTCACGATTTACTGCATATTCTTCTTAACTAAAAGAAGAGTACAAACAGTGTGCCAAATGCACCTTTTATTTTCATTCATCTGGCTAATTATAGTTATATAATAGTTATAGTAATTATAGTTATATAATTATAGTATAATTATAATTATAATCATGCACAGAATCTGTAATACATAAAAACAACACTTACCCATGTAAAGAGATAAAATTGAAGCGAAGAATAAAAGTTTAATATGAGAACCAAAGAGAGAACGCAGGGAAAGTTTTGCTTATCTGGATTGCTGGGAGACATTTTGGCGGATTGGGCCATGGAGGTCTTTTATAGGGGGCAGGGCAAGCAGAAAAGAAGGCGGAAAAAAGGGAGGAGAGTGTGGGGTTTTTTTTTTTCGTCTAACCTTGAAAAACCTGGATATAATGGTAACTGAAAAACCTGATTTTCTGAAAACAATGGTGGCTGAAAAACCTGGTTTTCTGAAGCTAATGGTAGCTGGATTTTCTGAAAACCAAACATAATGGGAAATTGTTTGATATGAAGGGGGGTAAAGAGTATAAATAGGGACCAAACTCAGGGTAGTTCAGATCATTCCTGGGACGTTTCATTTGAATCGATCTCATATTGGTTGCTGTTTCTGGGCGTGTTTTGTGTAGAGGCTACGGTATATCCAGTGGCAGAAAATGCCACACTTCACTTTCAAGTCAAATCAGGCATACATAACAGGCTGCAAAGAGCACTCCTGGCTGCCTGCCTGAGGGTCTCCATCAATGGGCCAAGCCCAGAGTAATTCAACTACAAATGGGCATTAGAAATGTTTTTCTCAAAGCCCAGGAAAATTAAATGTCCAAATTCAGGGTGCAAAGTTTGCCAACAGGGATGTAAGGAGAGCTG
Organism: Cranoglanis bouderius; assembly: GCA_023630585.1. Classification (NCBI taxonomy): domain Eukaryota; kingdom Metazoa; phylum Chordata; class Actinopteri; order Siluriformes; family Cranoglanididae; genus Cranoglanis; species Cranoglanis bouderius. The sequence goes on along the minus strand of CM042553.1, from coordinate 3,967,559 downwards.
ATCAATACCATGTCCTCCTCATCCATCCATTTGTAGCACTTATCCTACACGGGGGAGCCTGGAGCCTATCCCAGGGGACAGAGGGCATGAGGTGGGGGACACCCTGGACAGGGTGCCAAACCATTGCAGGGTACAATCACACACCCATTTACACACCCATTCATACACTACGGACAATTTAGAGATGCCAATCATCCTAAAGCGCATGTCTTTGGACTGAGGGAGGAAGCCGGAGTAGCCGGAGGAAACCCCTGAAGCACGGGGAGAACATGCAAGCTCCGAACACACAGGGCGGTGGCAGGAATGTGAGGCAAACATGCTAACCATTAAGCCACCGTACCCCCTCCTCCTCATCCAATATATTTTTTCATTTTCTAAAAAATAAACCAGTTCAACACAGGAAAACACTTTTGTTTCGTCTCTTTGATGGCTCAAATGTATGCTCTAGTCAATACTGTCTCTTGACCATTTATGAACCACGTTAAACACTGTCTTGTTTAACATCCTTTGTGGGTGTGACTTTTTTGCTGTGTTATCACCATTCATATCTATACAACCAATGTGTTTCACTTCAGTTATCTGAAGTGACACTGAACAAGATAAATTAACATCATTAGCCTTCTTCAAACATGTCAAAAAGACCAAAGACCTCTGATACCCAGGGAAGAAAAAGAAGAAGAGAAGAGGAACAAAAACAGGATAAGAACAGAGGTAATGTGATATGATAGTTTATTTAATTGCATAGTAGTTACCACTGGATCAGTGTTACTATTAGCCAGCTTACTTTGGACGATACTAGTAACATTTGCTAATTTAAATAGCTAGCTAGAGTTAATGTCAGTTACTTTTACCATAAATTCATTACACTCACCAAGGATGTGTGTGTGAACAGTGAACCTGACATTAGGGAATGATCGAAAGACTATTCAGGTGTTGTTGTTGTTGAATAACCTAACCTACAATATAAATAGTTTTGAGAAATATACTTTTTCTTTCAAGTGTGCTGCTGAATGAACCATCCACTGTCTTCATCAAGAAACCAGGCATAGGCCTACATTTTATTGACATCTTCGCTAGACTAGTTAGCCAATGTTAGCCCTGCTTGTAAAAGTAAATTACAATGCTTTTCCTTTTTTTTCTTTTCCATCCACTTTTGTAATTAATAGTTGCAGTCCTTTGCATTTTCATTATTGATTAGTCTTATATGTATTACAGCAAACAGCATGCTAGAGAAATGCTCACTGAATGTTTTGTGCATGAATGCTAGGTGTAATTACTCTTGCTATTTGTGTTTACGCTATAATGTGGCTTAAGTGCTATTACTGTATAATGTTTCACCATCAGCAGCTTTTATTAATATAATGTAACAACCATATACTCCTGCTCTCCCTTCAGATGCACTTTTGAAATACTAACCCCATTTCCATAAAAGTTGGGATTTTTTTCTAAAATGCAATAAAAACAAAAATCTGTGATTTGTCAGGTCTCTTGAAACTTTCTGCCAGCAGTCCAGAGCTGTCTCCTATGGCGCATCATAGAGGCAGAGGAGAATCAAACAATGGCGACCAAGGACTGTTGAGCAGCTGAAGTCTTGTATCAAGCAAGAATGGGCAAAAATTCCACTTGCAAAACTGCAACAATTAGTTTAAAAGGAAGGGTGATGTAACACAGCGGTAAACATGCCTCTGTCCCAACTTTTTTTGAGTGTGTTGCAGGCATCAAATTTGTTTATATTTACAAAATACAATTAAGTTGGTCAGTGAAAACACTGAATATCTTTTCTTTGTACTTTTGTCAGTTAATGAAAGTTTCAAGAGACTTGACAAATCACAGATTTTTGTTTTTTATTGCATTTTAGAAAAAATCCCAACTTTTATGGAAATGGGGTTAGTATTTGAATCCCACCCCTGAAAATCCTGGGCCACCTACAGACACCTTCTCTACCTCAGCCCAGCCCAGTGATGCAGCATCAAGTAGGGGCTTTTGTTTCTAAAATAAAGAAAATCTCTAAGACATAAAAAAATGCAGTTTCTGTGTGAGTGTATGAACACAATGACTGGTGGTGGAATTGGCTGCAATGCAAGGGGCACCAGCTAAAATCTTGCCTGGGGCACCAAATTGGTTGGGGCCAGCCCTGCATAAGGCTGTAGCTTATAGCAGGTGGTCACTGACCTGCATGGATGTCCAAGTGCTGCTCTGAAAACAATGTGGGCTTAATAGATGTGATAGATTAGGCTGTATGCTACTCAGGAACTCAAGGACTCAGGGTAATATCTCAGGTGAGCATTTATGTTAGACTCATGCCCATGGCACAGGAATATAAAAAGAAAATAAAAAAGAAAGAAAGAAAGTAGTGCTTTATACACACATATATATATATATATATATATATATATATATATATATATATATATATATATATATATATATATATATATATATATATATATATATATATATATATATATATCGATCGCAGAGTTTCCGCTAGAAATTTTGGTGCTAGCCAACGTGTACGGGAATGATGAAGCTTACTAGACAATCTGGTCATCTCATTTCAGTGTTTATTTTGCACTGTAATGTTTTGGATTATGCATATTATATGCGATTGTGGGGGCTGGGGTATGGTCGAGTGTCAGCTGTGGATGGAGAGGAGGCGGGTTGAATTGGCAGGTAACGCGTGATTCTGACCTAGTTGGAATAGTTTGTGTTACAAGTGTTACTTGTGTGTTTGTGCTTTCAGGGCCTCCTGTAACGAGCGAGCGAGAGAGAGACAGACAGACAGATAGACAGACGACCAGCACAAAGGCGTGTGTGTGTGTGGTTGAATGATTTTAATAACATGAGCAAAACAGAGTACACATTACAGGAGAAGCATTTGAAAAAAAATATTTGCGCAGACAAAGACCTCATTTAGGCGTGCAATTGCAAACATACTTTGTCTAACGTATGTCTGCTTTGTGTTAATATTTTTACCGGACATTGTGCCTGACCGTTTTTGATTTTATCGGACAGTTCAAATTTTTAACAGTCAAAAACCAGTATTTAACAGAAACTCTGAGATCATCTATTCAACAAATTTGTATTTACAGGCCACCAGGAATTTCTGAAGTTTCAGAGTAATTAGCAAACTTCCTCTCAAACATAAACTTTTTGGCAAAACTTCAAATAAAAAAATACCAGTAATGGTTGGAGATTTTAATATTCATTTTGATATTCCACAACACTCTCTGAAAGCAGAATTTGTGTCTATTTTAGACTTAGTAGAGGTCTCAGAACATAACAGGATTCGCTCACTATCATGGACACACCCTTCTGGTCCAAACTTTATATGTTACTCCTGCTGTCTGATGCTGATTCCCTTTAACTTTCGACCTGCCTAATTCATCCTGATGCTCTACTTTTGCTTGGAATTTTCTACACTTTTAATTCACTCTCTGCTGCTGTGGATTGTCCCACATGGATATCTTAAAGATTACATTTACTAAAAAGGGTTTATGCCAAAGTCTAATGCGTTCTTCAATGGAAAAGCTTACTTGGATACTAAAAACTTATACCTAAAAACTTTTACTGTAATCAAAAAGAGTTTGATGCTCATACTGAACATCCTTTCAACATACTCAGTTCTGTCTGACTTGATGGTATATAATTGTGGAATAGTAACAATTTATAATTGCACTATTCAGTGTCAACCAGAAGAGGATGGGTTCTGTTTTGATTCTTTGTGTTGTCTCAGGGAAATTTTCCATGCCACTGTCACCTCTGACTTGCTCATTAGAAATCTAAATCTATCGATCCTTTTTCCAACTCAGTGATTCTGGTTCTTTATTTTATTTTATTTTTTTCTGACATGTTGGTATTGTATCTTTCACCTGGATGTTATAAGTTGCACTGAGTAAATACAGCTCGATAAAACAAAAATTGTGTTCGTCTTCATTTCAGGCTGAAAAGCAACAAAATGTGATTATTTTAAAGGGGGATGATTCTTTTCTATACCCACTGTACTTTTGTAAAGCTACTTTGTAACAATGTTTATCATTAAAGCACTATATAAATCAAACTGAACTGAACTGCAATGAGTTCACAATTTTTAAATTATGTCAAGGTCTCGAGAAGGTTTCTACTTTCAACAGGTTTTTGTAATAAACTCTAATTGGACCTTCCCTACTTAAATTAAATTAAAAGGAAGGCATTTAGTCCATCCCATACAATCGCTGATTACTGCCCTGCCAGTGTTTTATTTTCCTACTCGCTCTGCCACATAATTAAGTCTGTGTTCAGAGGAATTGGAATATTTTTTACACTGCATCTAAATAATTCTTTAACTATGTCCTGTCTACTAAAACTGTGCCCTATAGTGCAATTTTTTTTCAGTGTCTGTCATTTTGTAGTGCTAGAAAACATAGGTAGTGTACATAGGTAGAGTAGTGGCCATGGACATGGATTACCCATAATGAACTTCTTTGTTGGTTTGACATGTATTCACTGAGGAAGAAACCTAACTAAGATGGCTTCTCCTCAGATTAATTTTCTTGTGTTTTTACAGGCAAACATGTTCTGTTTTTAGTTGGTTACATGGTTACTTTACTGTAGTGTACATATTTAGTATATGTATACTTTAGTCATAAATGTTGTTCATTATAATAATATTTCATAAAGTGCTTCTCGTTTTCCAATGTAGGGAATATTAATTATTGATTCATTTAAAACACAGTTTGTTTTATTATAATTAGCCCCTTTGAATAGTATTCTCTGAATAAAGGTGATCAGCTCTCCAAGAGTCCATCATGGTTACGGACACCCTCATCATCAAAACCTTTTGGATCAGCTCTTATGTAGCTTCCTATAGCCTGAGTAAGCAGGGAGTTTTCATTTACTGAGAAGGGCCAGGCAGCCAAATGACTGGGTTTTTCCATTGCCATGGCAACTGCCCATTGATCTGTACATTTGTTAAATGTGGTGTGTGTGTGTGTGTGTGTGTGTGTGTGTGTGTGTGTGTGTGTGTGTGTGAAGGGTGGTTGGGTAGTTACGGAGAAAAGAGACCATGTCACAAAGCGTGAGAAATAGATGAGGCAGACACAGATAAAAGTGGAGGGGCAAATGGCGAGAGGAAATTAAGAAGCAACTGGAGAGAAAAAAAAGAAAGCAAAAAAACAAAAAAAAACAAGGATGTACCCCTAGTTTTCTTACTGACCTCAGTCATTTGCTGTCAGACATTCAGGGGTTGTTTTTAAAATTTATGCCTCATTTCATGGCTTATTCGCAATGAATAAAACATGAGGTTTCTGCACTTCTTGAGGGTAAAAGCATATTGGGTGGATTACATAACAGAGGTTAATTAGGAAAATCCCTTGTGCATACCATACAGTACATATGCTGTTGACATATAGACTCAGTTGCCCATTTATTAGGAACACTATTGTATATGCACTCTGTCCATTTTATCAGGTCCACATAAGTTACTGTAGAGGTATACCTTTACTGGTACAGCCCAGTTTTTTTGCACAGTTTGCCATCTGTTCCTTTACATAATTAAAATTTCAGTTCAATTAAATTTTATTACTATAGCATTTTAACAATAGACATGGTCACAAACTAGCTTTACAGAAATCCAGATTTATCTAGATACCTAAAGAGCAAGCCAGATGTGAACATGGTAACTTTCGAATGGTGGCCTTAACATCACACATAATGAAGACCCCAAAAGTCTGATCAACCACTGACTACAGTTTGCCTACCAGGATGGCATTGGTGTGGATGATGTGGTTATCTATCTGCTGAACAGGGCATACTCCTACCTGAACACATCAGGCAGCACTGTGAGGATTACATTCTTCAATTTCAACACCATACAGCCTTAGGAGTTGGGGGAGAAACTCCAGTTTCATGCGGCTCATCATAATCCCATGGCCTGGCATTTGCGGCAATGATCGCAGGTCGTGTGAGGCACATCACAAATGTCAGCTGCTGAATCTGCCGGCCACCCCAAAAGCACCATTGTGCCATCTTCTATTAATCAAGGTCCCCTTCAAAAGAATTGGTATGGACCTCGTCAGGCCATTAGAACAGATTGCACCAGGACATCGCTTTGTGTTAGTTTCAGTGGACTATGTAACGTGATACCATATCTCTCAACTGGAATGCCGAAAGAGATCCTAACTAACCAGGGCACTACATTTATGTCATGCACCCTTTTCGAACTGTATGAATTATCAGGGATTAAATCAAATCACACCACGAATCACATGGTTTAATCAAACCCTTAAAAATATGATTTGTGAGTACATTCATGATGAGGCTCGGAAGTGGGATATGTGGCTCGAACCCTCTGTTGTAAGAGAGGTCCCACAAGCCTCCACAGGGTTCTCCCCATTCAAATTATTGTACGTGCACAAGTCTCACGCGTCTGAGATGGCATTAGGGAAAATTGGGAGGAGGGACCTTCTAACGGCAAAAACTAAATTCAGTATGTTCTGGACCTGAGACCAAAACTCCCAACCCGACAGGGGTACTCGGCTATGGGAATTTGCACGAGAAGATAAGGTACTCGTTTTACTGCACACATCACTCTCTAAATTACTCGCAATGTGACAAGGACCCTTTGAGGTCACATGCTGAGTCAGGGAAGTCAACTATGTGGTCACGTGAACAGACAGAGCAAGGCACATCAAATATACCACCTCAATCTCCTGAAACTGGGGAGAGAGTAGGTTCCTGTGGCTCTGGAGACAGTGGTTCCCAAGAGGGAGGAGCTGGGACTGGAGGCACAGTAAATCTAAAAGGTGCAACCCAATTCACCCCATTCCCCTGTGGAAACCAACTCTCACCGTCCCAGTGAGCACAAGTTGCCAGGGTACAAGGGGAATTCTCCAATGTGTTTTAGCCTCTACTTGGTCGCATAGAGCACCACACCGGGACACCTCCAGGTGTGGTAGTATGCAGCCACACCTCACCTACAATTTACCCAAACAAAAAAAATGTGGTTTGGTATGAACTCAAGTCTATGCTCGACATGGGAGTAATTGAGGAGTCCTAGAGTGATTGGAGCAGCCTGGTGGTCTTGGTGTCCAAGGTTGACAAGTTGGACCATTTTTGTGTGGACTTTAGACAAGTGTCTAAATTTAATGCATATCCAATGGCACACATTGAACTGCTTAATTGTTTAGACGTGGCTCACTTTTATACGACACTAGATTTAACCAAGAGATATTATCAGATTCCCTTGATTCCAATATCCCATTAAAAATGGCCTTTTCCACTCTGTTTGGGTTACACCAAGTTGTCACCCTTCTGTTTGGTTTGATTGGAGTCTCAGCAACATTTCAATGTCTCATGGACAGAATACTCAACCTGCACAAAGCATATACACTACTTATTTAGATGACATTATCATTTACAGTAATGACTGGCAGCGGCAACATCTGAGAGCTGTTGTGAGATCCTTGAGATGGGCGGGACTCACAGCAAATCCAGAGAAGTGTGTAATTGGATGGGTGGAAGTACATTGTCTGGGCTCCCACTTGGGCCATGGGCAGGTGCATCCCCAAATTGATAAGAAAGCGGATCCCTCATTAGTATCTGGCAATTCAGCCACTCAAATTTGAGGTGTTCCATAGGTTAGGGGCACAGATGGTAGTTTCGGACTCTCACTGGGTTTGGGTTTGGGCTGGTTGGTGGTTGCATGGTCAACTTCAGGCCGGACGGCTCCCCAGCCTACTACTACTATTATTATTGTTATTATTTAATTGATTGATTGATTGATTAAATGATTGATTAATTTATAAATCTTATTGATAAATAAATAATAAATATTCATCCATCCATCCATTTTCTATACCGCTTATCCTTCGCGGGACACCTGAAGCCTATCCCAGGGAGCATTGGGTACAGGTGGGGGGACACCCTGGACAGGGTGCCAGTCCATCGCAGGGCACAGTCACACACACATTCACACACTACAGACACTTTTGAACATGCCAATCAGCCTACAACACATGTCTTTGGACTGGGGGAGGAAACTAGAGTACCTGGAGGAAAACCCTGAAGCACGGGGAGAACATGCAAACTCCGCACACACATGGCTGTGGCGGGAATCGAACCCTTGACCCTGGAGGTGTGAGGGTTTTAATAATATTATTTATTTATAATGTCAGCTTTAGTTGATGAAGCGGTGTTTCTGCTGTTTCTGTTATTATCTCAAGTATTTTAGGCAAATGCAAACCCTGTTTGAGCTTTTGCTTGATATACTAGTGTACAACACCAATTCCAAAAATGCTGTGGGTTGCTGTGTAAAATGTAAATAAAAACAGAATGCAATGATTTGCAAATCTCATAGACCCATATGTTATTCACAATAGAACATAGAAAACATGTGAAATGTTTAAATTGAGGAAATGTTCCATTTTAAGAAAAAAATAAGGTAATTTTGAATTTGATGGCCGCAACACGTCTCAAAAAGTTTGGACGGGGGCAACAACAGGCTGGAAAAGTAAGTGTTACTAAAAAGAAACAGCTGGAGGAACATTTTGCAACCAATTAGGTTAATTAGCAACAGGTCAGTACCATGATTGGGTATAAAAAGAGTATCTTAGAGAGGCAGAGTCTCTCAGAAGTAAAGATGGGCAGAGGTTCACCAATCTGCAAAAAACTGCTTCTACAAATTGTGGAACAATTTCAGAATAATGTTCCTCAACATAAAATTGCGAAAATATCGCATCATCTACAGTACATAATATCATCAAAAGATTCCGAGAATCTGGAGAAATCTCTGTGCACAAGGGACAAGGGTGAAAATCAATATTGCATGCCCGTGATCTTCGGGCCCTCAGGCGGCACTGCAGCACTGTTTTCTCTGGGCCAAAGCTCATTTAAAATGGACTGAGGCAAAGCAGAAAACTGTTCTTTGGTCAGACAAATCGAAATTTGAAATTCTTTTTGGAAACCATGGTCGCCACGTCCTCTGGACTAAAGAGGAGAGGGACCATCCGGCTTTTTATCAGTGCTCAGTTCAAAAGCCTGCACCTCTGATGGTATGGGCATGCATTAGTGCCTATGGAATGGGCAGCTTGCACATCTGGAAAGGCTGAAAGGTGTATTCAGGTTTTAGAGCAACATATGCTTCCATCCAGACGATGTCTTTTTCAGGGAAGGACTGGCATAGTTCAGCAAGACAATGCTAAACCATATACTGCATCTATTACAACAGCATGGCTTCATAGTAGAAGAGTTTGCCTGCAGTCCAGACCTTTCACCGATTGAAAACATTTGGCACATAATGAAACGAAAAATATGACAAAGAAGACCCAGGACTGTTGAGCAGCTAGAATCCTGTATCAAACACGAATGGGACAACATTCCTCTCCCAAAACTCCAGGAACTGGTCTCCTCAGTTCCCAGATGTGTACGGACTGTTGTTAAAAGAAGAGTGGACGCTACACAGTGGTAAACATGGCCCTGTCCCAACTTTTTTGAGATGTGCTGCAGTCATCAAATTCAAAATTACCTTATTTTTTTTCGTAGAATGGTACATTTCCTCAGTTGAAATATGATATGTTTTCTATGTTCTATCGTGAATAACATATGGGTTTATGAGATTTGCAAATCATTGCATTCTGTTTTTATTTACATTTTAATCAGCATCCCAACTTTTTTGGAATTGGGGTTGTAAAATTTGGTTTAGTAACGACTGAAATTCATCTTTTAGTAAGAATTAATTCAGTGGTGGAGATGGTTGAAATTCTCCCACCCTATTTTTTTAGTACAAACTTTGTTATAGATTTTTTTATTTTATGACTTCTACATTATCAAGTCAGTACAAAAAACATTTTAGATTCCCAAACATTAGTTTTCTAGCACAAAATTAAATGTTACTGAAAAATGTTTGTATGTCATTAAGGAAAGCAGCATATTACATAAGAGACACTTTTCAGACAGTAAACACAATGAAGGCTGCTGGGTTTTGCTGCAAAAATAAGAAGCGAGTGTGAAAGTCAAAGTGTCCAGAAGAACTGTGTCTGGTTCTGCAAGATGCTCAATAAAACTTACCAGCTCATTTCCTTATAAAACTGCACACCTTGTACCGGAGACTACTATTATTTATTTTTTTTATTTTTTGTCACACCAAATATTGACTTTGTTTCATTTACTACTGTTTACTGCTCTTTACGGTATTTTTTTTTTAAATGTAGAAACATTATATTTCATTATTTTGTAGGCATCTTTGCTCTACAGCATTTCTTTGCATGTTTCAAAACAAAATATATTATAATATATTATAAAAACAAAATATATAGCATGTTTTATTTTGGTTTTGCCGATATGGGACTTTTATTAAGAAAATTAAAAAAACCCTGCTAAATTTCACCCGGAAGTAAAACAAAAAAACTCAACGTTAATTGAGTGTAATATAATTATTGTATGGAGAAAATTGTGTCAGAGTCTTATAATGTCATTAGTGTAAACCAATATGTCATATTTGTGTATACTATCCTGAACATTCTATTCTAGTTTAAGAAAATTGAGACTTTTATTTTGAAAACAAATCAAGAAAAATGAGACTTTTATTTTGAAAACAAATCCTGTTAAACTCGACCCGGACGTGAAATCAAGGCTACAGTACAGGTACGAGAAAAAAATGGTAAAACAGCCGTCGTTATGTGACCTGTCAAAATCGGTATCTTAAAAAAAAAATAAATTATGCTCTTGAGAGAATGTCTGTACAAGTCGGGAAAAGTTTACAGTTTAATTCAAAGGTCGTTATCTTTGTGAGAGTTTATCATGGTGTCCTTTTAATAGTGTATGACCGCTGTGTCCTCGCTCAAGAGCTCTCAGTAAGTCGTTTGGTGCAGCTAAAACACCCTTACATTGTTCATTTAAGTCAAGTATCTGACTCTCATTTAACATAACTAAACCAGTGAAGCACATGAACTGGTCAGTAACAGTATCTGAGGATCCTTTAATCTCTCCACATAATCAGATGAGCTGTAATTAGAAAATCCTCCTCACACTGCTGCGTCTTACTCAGCTACTGCTAGAATACAGCATCGAAAAATGGTTCAAGTTAATAGGCAACTCGTTATTTTAACGGTGTTTTTATTCTTTGCGTCAGCTGCATGCTTCTCCTATCGTCCAGAAAGGTTGAAATTCCCAAATTTGTGTTAATAGAGCTTGTTTGCTGCTTGTGTCACTTCTGAACTAATCTTAATGAAGGCTATGTTATATGTCTAGGATGGGAAATTTCATGTCCACTAGGGCCGGAAGGTTTTCAAACCAGACATATATTCAGTTTATACAGGTAAGCATTACTTTCTTCACTGATTTCACTTCAGATTTCTGATGTCAGAAGGTGTTGATTAATTTCCTACAACAGCAGATCCGACCGCAATTTATATGATAAGTTTGTTTTAATACGCTCTAACAGCTCATGCACATGGACTTGTAGGGCGACTGGGTACATCAGTGGTTCTCAAAGTGGGTTTTTTCTTTTCTTTTTTTCTTCTTATTTTTTTTGTAACAACGGTTACAAAGAAGTATATTTATTAATGAGTATTTATGTCAGGAGTTCTTGTATGGTAGTCAGTTGGACTGGTTACTTGAATTGAATGGGTTTATTTAAATAACTCAAAACCAAAAAGTAATCTGTGAACGGTTTAAATATGGAAAGTTTAGGAACAGAAACCTCTATAGGTCTAACAAATCGACAGAATATTATTGTACGCATTTAAATAATGTTCATTAAATAAATCTGTACTTTACCCTGGAAATTATTTTACACTTAAGGGGTCCCTGGCTACAAAATCTTTGAGAACCCCTGATCTAAAACTGTGTTGTTAATTAACATAGAAAAACATATTGATATGATAAAGTTTTTTTTTTTGTTAGGAGATGTTTGTTTAACATTTATGGAAGGAGACTTCAGTGTGAGTGCTTTAGCTGTTATAAGTGATAAGAGGAACTAACTTGTCTCATGGATGTTACATAACACTAAATGTAAATGTAAAGGGTTAGAAACCCATGTCATTCATTAATAAATTAGAAATTGTAATTGTTGGCTAATCGCTGTGGTGTAAGAGGGGGGAAAAACACTCCAGGACGTGCTGTTATGTCATGCGCAGGGTGGCATCACACTACCCCGATGTAAATCGTTTTTCTTAAAACACACCCTGTCATGTTTAATTCCTTACATGCGTGTGTCCCCCCCCCCCCCTTTAGGATGTGGTGTCTCATAACTGCATTGTTATATTCTCCAAGACAACTTGTCCTTATTGCAAGATGGCCAAGAATGTCTTTAATCAGATAGGAGCTACTTATAAGGCGATTGAACTGGATGAACATCATAATGGCCAACAGCTTCAAGAGGCTTTAGCACAAATGTCCGGTGCCAGAACGGTAAGGCATTCGTGTTCATTTACAACCCCTATTCCGAAAAAGTTGGGACAGTATGGAAAATGCTAATAAAAACAAAGAGGAGTGATTTGTAAATGTATTTTGACTTATATTTAAACTAAAAAATGTATAAAGACAAAGTATTTGATGTTTTATGTAATCAACTGCTTAGTTTTTTGAAGATAAACATTTATTTTGAAATTGATTCATGCAACATGTTCCAAAAAAGTTGGGACAGGGGCAATTTAGGACTAATAGCGATGTGACAAGTTGAAATAAGAAGGTGATGTGAAACAGGTGAGGCAATCGTCTAATCATAGTATATAACGAGCCTCCAAAAAAGGCCTAGTCTTTCAAGAGTAAGGATGGGTCGAGGCTCGCTAACAGATGTGTCAGCAAATAATCCAACACTTTGAGAACAACATTCCCCAAAGACAAATCGGTAGGATTTTGGGCATTTCACCTTCTACAGTGCACAATATAATTAAAAGATTCAAGGAATCCGGTCAAATCTCGGTGCTTAAAGGGCGTGGCCGAAAACCACTTCTGAATGCGCGTGATCTCGATCCCTCAGACGTCACTGTCTTAAAAACCATCATGAGTCTGTAATGGAGATCCTGACATGGGCTCGGGAATACTTTGGTAAACCTTTGTCAATCAACACCATTTGCCGCTGCATCCACAGATGAAAGTTAAAGGCCCTTTCACACTGAGCGCAATGTGATAAAGTGAAACGAATCGCAGAAAAACGGTGCTTTCACACCGAACGTGAAATGACTGATCACCTTCGGCTAATTCACGCCTGCACGATAGGTGGCGCTGACTGAGAATGCATTTTACGCCTGCACACTAGGTGGCTCAGCCCACTATTCAGCTGATTGACCTATCGTCTTTTAACACTGAGAAAAAGAATCACTTAAATGTTGGCGCAGAGCACCACAAGGGACACAAACTGTTAAGAAGCACAGAAAAATAAAGAAAATGGATTTCATTTATTTAATATAATTATACTAAACATTATAATTTTACATTATGTTTGACATAAAAAAACTTTTAAATAATGTAAAAAACATACTAAAATACTATTACATGTGTATTGGATGTTTTTATTATCCAAAACAAACCATTCCAGTCACACACACTGCACTGTTGGATGTACAATTCTAATATGTCTGTGAAGGTTGTTAGTAGACCCTGCTCTATATGATATTTATACCTTCTACATTCTGCCTTTATGTTGTCTCTGTTATGAAAATGCATGTATTAAATGTATTAAAATGAAGAATGTTATCACACGTGATTGGTCACACACACACATACAGTGGGGGGAAAAAAGTATTTGATCCCTTGCTGATTTTGTACGTTTGCCCACTGACAAAGAAATGATCAGTCTATAATTTTAAAGGTAGGTGTATTTTAACAGTGAGAGACAGAATAACATTTTATTTATATAAAAAAATCTATATATTTTAACAGTGAGAGAACAAAAACATCCAGAAAAACGCATTTCAAAAAAGTTATAAATTGATTTGCATAAGTATTTGACCCCTTCGACTTAGTACTTGGTGGCAAAACCCTTGTTGGCAATCACAGAGGTCAGACGTTTCTTGTAGTTGGCCACCAGGTTTGCACACATCTCAGGAGGGATTTTGTCCCACTCCTCTTTGCAGATCCTCTGCAAGTCATTAAGGTCATTTTCAATGTCCTGGCTGAGGGAAGGAGGTTCTCACCCAAGATTTGACGGTACATGGCCCCATCCATCGTTCCTTTGATGCGGTGCAGTTGTCCTGTCCCCTTAGCAGAAAAACACCCCCAAAGCATAATGTTCCCACCTCCATGTTTGACGGTGGGGATGGTGTTATGACTTGGGGTCATAGGCAGCATTCCTCCTCCTCCAAACACGGCGAGTTGAGTTGATGCCAAAGAGATCTGATCACACCTGACCACAACACTTTCACCCAGTTCTCCTCTGAATCATTCAGGCAAACTTCAGACGGGCCTATACATGTGCTTTCTTGAGCAGGGGGACCTTGCGGGCGCTGCAGGATTTCAGTCCTTCACGGCGTAGTGTGTTACCAATTGTTTTCTTGGTGACTATGGTCCCAGCTGCCTTGAGATTATTAACAAGATCCTCCCATGTAGTTCTGGGCTGATTCCTCACCGTTCTCATGATCATTGGAACTCCACGAGGTGAGATCTTTCATGGAGCCCCAGACCAAGGGAGACTGACAGTTTCTTCCATTTGCGAATAATCGCACCAACTGTTGTCACCTTCTCACCAAGCTGCTTGGCGATGGCCTTGAAGCCCATTCCAGCCTTGTGTAGGTCTACAATCTTGTCCCTGACATCCTTGGACAGCTCTTTGGTCTTGGCCATGGTGGAGAGTTTGGAATCTGATTGATTGATTGCTTCTGTGGACAGGTGTCTTTTTACAGGTAACAAACTGAGATTAGGAGCACTCCCTTTAAGAGAGCCAGAAATCTTGCTGATTGATAGGGGATCAAATATTTATTTCACTCATTAAAATGCAAATCAATTTATAACTTTTTTGAAATGCGTTTTTCTGGATTTTTTTGTTGTTATTCTGTCTCTCACTGTTAAAATACACCTACCATTAAAATTATAGACTGATCATTTCTTTGTCAGTGGGCAAACGTACAAAATCAGCAGGGGATCAAATACTTTTCCCCCCACTGTATACGTCAACAAAACATTCAGTCAGTGCATGGAGTGCGCGTGGCCGAGCAGTGTGGCGAAAAGATCATCCTTTTATTCTGTCTTGTATTAATTTACAAAATAAAATTAAATTGGCTCTCAGACGGGAGGCGGCTCCCATCGTTCACTTAAAGGAGCCGACTCACGGAGCCGACTCGTTCGAGAACATCACTAATATATACATACACACACAACATATAAATATAAATTAAATATAAAATACAAAAGATTAAAACAACTCTTAAAGTCAACAAGAAAAATAGACTGTGCTTCTCTTCCAGAATACTTTTCTTTGGTGTTTACACTGGTTTTCAAAACAGCTTTGTGTGTTATAGTGCCACCAATCTCGCCCTTTTGTGCAACAGCAGCAGCTCCGGGCATGTGATCTAAAGCTCAAATCTAATTGGATGGCCCATTGTATTGCCGGGCGAGGGGGAAAAAATCGACACACTGGTCAAAAAAAAAAACTCACTTTGTCGCACCATGATTGATCGTGCCCAGTGTGAATAGCTCCATGGGGATCTATTGTTTCGATTCAAGAGCATCATCACGTCGAATAGTCGTGTCGTTTAATCGCGCTCAGTGTGAAAGGCCCTTAAGGCTTTACTATGCAAAGCAGAAGCCATACATCAACACTGTCCAGAATCGGCGCCGACTTCTCTGGGCTCGGTCTCATCTGACATGGACATTAGCACAGTGGAATTGTGTTTTGTGGTTCGACGCGTCAACATTTCAAATAGTTTTTGGAGAAAACAGCCTCTTTGTTCTCCGGGCCAAAGAGGAAAAGGTCCATCCAAGCTGTTATCAGAGTCAGGTCCAAAAGCCAGCGTCTGTCATGGTATGAAGGTGTGTCAGTGTCCATGGCATGGGTAACTTGCACATCTGTGAGGGCACCATTAATGTAGAAAGATATGTACACATTTTGGAGCAGGACAACGCCAAACCACATTCTGCCCAAATGGTTGCGTAAGCAGAGAGTGCGGGTGCTAGCATAGCCTGCCTGCAGTCCTGACCTGTCTCCGATTGAGAATGTGTGGCGCATTTATAAGTGTTATTAAAACACTGTTACACAGTGGTAAACAGTTGTCTGTCCCAACTTTTTTGGAGTGTGTTGCAGTCATCAGATTTGAAATTGGTGTATATTTTCAAAAATAAATTTAATTCACAAAGTAAAACATCAAATAATGTGTTAATAGTGTGTTTTCAATCTAGTACAGGGTGAATTGAATTTTCAAATGACTCTTTTTGTTTGTTTTTTTGCATTTTCCATACTGTCCCAACTTTTTTGGAATTGGGGTTGTATGTGCATGTTCACTGTATTATAGTGTAAATTACAGTGGTAACTTAAGGCCAGTCATACTGCTGTATAATGTGACAATGGAACAAAAATCAAATAAATATAGCTAAGTTGGCTTTGAAATGGTTTAAATGGCTTTTAAATGATCTGGTTTCTTTCAGGTCCCAAGAGTCTTTGTCAATGGACAGTGCATTGGAGGAGGCTCTGATACACAACAGCTTCATGAACAGGGCAAACTATTGCCACTCATTGAGAAGTGTAACCCATGCTGCCTAAATAATGCTGCAGAAGGATCAGGGAGTGGGCAATATTCTTCATAACTGTTGATTAATTTATGCACTATTACCATCCAGTGCAGTCCAGATGAATTCAATCAGTGAATAATGAGATAAAGAACTAGTCACTGGTATCAGGCTTTCGTTATTTTGTTGTATTTTATTTTATTTATTTTTTATTTTTTTGGTAAAAAGTGTTCCTACCTCAGTACTATTCATTCATGTATAGTTTTTAAAATAAAGTAGTAGTGCAATAAAATATGAATTGCCTTTTTGACAAGCATGTGTCAATAGTTACAGTACACTTTTATGCCTATTGAATGGGTTCTTGTTTAATTGCATGCACTTCTGTGTCTGTTAGGGATGTTTAGTGGGCGTGGTTTGAACAAATTTTGATTTATGATGTCAAGATGCCCATGATGCTCAATTGCGAAGGGAATTTTGTTATCCAAAAAAGGTTTTGCAATGGCAACGTAATCAGTTAGGAAGGCAAGTGTGGCACAAAGTTAACATGCATGTTCAGTGATGCAGTATAATAAAATCCACATTTCATTAGTGATTCTTTGCCATAGTGTAAGATGGCTTATGTACCAAACTTTTTATAATCGTTCATTCATTTGTTCATCAGATTCTACAGGTGTATCTTAAAAAATTTGAATATTGTGGAAAAGATAATTTTTCCCCTGTAATTTAATTTAAAAAGTGGAACTTTCATATATTCTAGATTCATTACACATAAAGTGAAATATTTCAAGACTTTTTTTGTTTTAATCTTGATGATTACGGCTTACAGCTCATGGAAATGAGATACTGAAAAAAATCCAGTATCTCAAAAATATTACAATAAAGAATTTATAATAGCAATGTCGACATGATAAGAGCTCTAATCAGCTAATTAACTCAAAACACTGTTGCTCAGTGCTCCAAAGTCCTCTTTTCAGATGAAAGTAAACTTTGCATTTTATTTGGAAATCAAGGTCCCAGAGTCTGGCAGAAGAGTGGAGATGCAAAGTTTCCACAGTCAGTGATGATTTGAAGTGACATTCATACTCAGAATTCAAACCTCTGCATTTAACCCATCCATGTAGTGAAAACACACACACCCACTGGGCAGCCATTTTTGCTGTGGTGATTAGGGGGTTGGGGGCACATCAGTCATTTCCTGCCAGTATTGAGAATCAAACCCACAACCTTTGGGTTACCTGCTGAATACAGAGTGTAAACACATGAATGTGAAATGTTTTCGGTGAGAACTGAGTTGGTTTATAACTGTGACTCACCAACTCCAAATGGGAGGGCCTTAATTTCAATCAGGTTGACCTTAACTCCAAATGGGATTGCATTCTGCTAAATGCTTTCAGTCTGATTTGAATGTGTGCAATCTTGTATGCTTTACAATGTTCTGTGCTTGACTTTTAACCTACACAATAGTTTTATATACAGCAAATATAAAAACATTATTCTAATAAAACCTAAGGAAATCATGCCAGATATTTTTCCATCTTTTATTTGACCTTGCAGCCAAAGAAATTAAAATGAGAAATAGATGTTAATAAAGAAAAACAAGTGAAATAAGGACAGGATGAAGAAAACATCGACTGGGGAGGCTGCCAAGATGTTCTTGTGGCAAGAACAGTTCACACCATGGTAAAACAACAACAACAAAAAAGTGTGTTATCTGATGAGCCCAAGTTGAATTTTTGGTAATCATTCAAAAGCTAAAGTTTTTGAATTTGTTCACTGAGGCTAAATGATTAAATAATATGAACATATTTTGTCCCTTTCTGATGAACACATGAGGATACCAAACAGTGGTGGATGAAGTATCTGAAAGCCACACTTGAGTAAAAGTACAGATATCTTACCAGAAAATGACTTCTGTAGAAATTAAGGTCACCTTTTGGAATATTACTTCAGTAAAATTCTTAAAGTATCTGATATTTATTGTGCTTAAGTATGAAAAGTATTTTTTTTTATATTAAATGTACTTAAGTATTAAAAGTAAAAGTACAAGTAAATGCTGTTAATACAAAAAGTTTATTCTTTTTAAGCATGTACACCACCTCAATAATGGAGCCTACAATACAAAGTCTTCAAGCTGAAACTCTTGAAAGGAACAAAGAGCTCAGTCTCTATCAGCTTTGTCAGGAGCAACATGTCATTCAATTTGCCAAATTGCAAAACTTTCAGAGTAAACAACTCACCATATGGCTGACCGTCTGTCTTCTGCAGTGTGGCAGAACTTTAATATTGTACTATACACAGTTTGAGCAATAAGATTGTGTTAAGTTTTAATTTTAACTAATACAGACATCCGAACCTGCAAAAATATGTACTTACACTGTTTCGTATTATATTATACTATATTATATTACTGTATTATTCAACTCATTCAATAATGACTTTACACATGTCTACGGAGAGCTTGGCCTCGTCACCTAGCCATCAATACAGTAGCTCCTTAGCTATGCTAATGGACGAATGACATTAAACTCATCTCAACATGTCTTTTATAGTCATTTAACCCACCATGGGCAGTTGAAAAATCACTGCTGCAAACAGTGCAGCGAGCTACACTATCGTTGTTGGTTTTTTACCCTATTATGCATGGGTTCATTTTAGTGTAGTCTGGGGTGAAGTGCATTTTATACTTTTTTTTATTTGGATACTGCGCTGCAGACACTAAACTGAACCAAACTGATGGATGAACTGGAGAGAGAAAAGTCAACTGTAAAGCCCGCCTACCGAGAAAACTGATAGGTTAGTTAGCACAATACCACCATAAGAATTCAATCAGCCTTCACCAACACCCACCAGCCCGGAAGAGACCACAAATTAGAAACACCCCAGTCAGAAACCGACCAGACTACGACACAGAGGTTAGTGCACCTCTGTCGCGGCCTAGGCCTGTATATGCTGAACGGTAGGATCTGAGGGGACTCTTAGGCTGCTTTGCATACTGCTCCACTCTCGAGGCTAGTGTAGTTGACTATGCAATTACAGACATAGACCCTTCTTCCATACATGCATTTACTGTCAGACCACAGACCTCCCTATCAGATCACTATCAGATTAATGTGTTCCTAAAGAAAGCCCAACAACCCCATAGATCAGACCATGAGCCCAGCAATCTCTTCAAACTGAACCCAACCTATAAATGGTCATCCAAAAGTGAATCTGAGTTCCTTAGTGCAATTAGTTCCAAAGACATCAGCATCCTAATCAATAGATTCCATCTAACACAGTTCAAGGCTAACAAAATTGATGTAAACTCTACAGTAGAACAAATAAATGAAATCTATCAAAAATGCATAGTCAAAGCTAACCCTCTCCTTACAAACAAGAGAGCTAAACAAAAAACTAGGGACAAAATCTGGTTTGATAAAGAGTGCAAAACAAAAAGAAAACCACTCAGACAGCTCTCCAACCAGAAACACAGGGACCCATGCAAGGCCAAAATTAGACAGACTTATTGTGAAGTACTCAGAGACTACAAAAACATCATCCGCCAGAAAAAGCAGCAACATCTGAACAACACCCTTCACCAAATTGAAGATTCAATAAATAATAATCAATTCTGGGAAAAATGGAACAACCTAAACAAACAACAAAAACAGGAAATACCCATAAAAATTGAGAAATATGGGAAAATTATTTCAAAGACTTATTTAAAGAAATGACTCCAGAAACCCTCAAACCTGATCAGAAAAACATACAAAAAAGGCAAAGCCAACTGGAATCTGCAATCAAAAACAATCAAAACCCCTTAGACCATCAGATTACCACAGAAGAACTGACAGACATACTTAACAAGCTAAAACCCAGAAAAGCATGCGGCTTAGATAACATTAGAACAGAAATGCTGAAGCTCAGCCCTACAGTAATGTAGAAGGACTTACTAAAACGGTTCAATCCAGTCCTGCAAGCTGGCTATTTTCCAGATACCTGGAATAAGGGTCTAATATACCCACTATACAAAAGTGGAGACAAATTTAACTGCAATAATTACAGAGGCATCTGTGTGAACAGTGATCTGGGGAAGAACTTCTGTTGTATACTCAATGCCCAGATACAGGCCTTTCTCACTGAGCACAATGTCTTGAGTAAGAGTCAAATTGGATTTCTACCCAACCACCGCACTGCCGACCACATTTACACATTACACACCTTAGTCAACCAGCACGTACACCAAAAACGCAAAAGCAAAATCTATGCATGTTTTGTTGATTTTAAAAAAGCTTTTGACTCTATTTGGCACAATGGTCTATATTACAAAATGCTCCAATCTGGCATAGGGGGCAAAATGTATGACATAATTAAATCCATGTACTCAGACAACAGGTGCAGAGTAAAAATTGGCAATAAAAGAACAGATTTTTCCCCCTACAGACGTGGAGTTAGACAGGGCTGCAATTTGAGTCCAACCCTATTCAACATATACATCAATGAGTTAGCAGTGTTACTGGAACAATCTGCCTCACTTTAAATAATTCTGAGGTGAAATTCCTCTTCTATGCAGACGACCTGGTGCTGCTGTCAGCCACTGCACAAGGGCTACAGCAGCAACTCGACCTGCTGGAGAACTACTGTCACAACTGGGCCCTGACAGTCAATCAAACAAAAACTAAAATAATGATTTTCCAAAAAAAAGCCAGATTACAGGAAACCAGACACAACATCACTCTGGGAAACACTGCCTTAGAACACACTCTACATTATGACTACCTTGGCTTACATCTGTCAGGACGACTACTCTAGATGGGACAAACCCCATAGAAAGCCTGCATGCAGTATTCTGTCAAAACGTTCTGAGAGTTCAGAGAAGAACACTAACTAACGCATGTAGAGCTGAATTAGGCAGATATCCCTTATTTCTAAATATTCAAAAACAATCTCTTAAATTCTGGACTCATCTTAAATCAAGCTCCCCTAATACACTTCAAAACGAAGCCCTTAAAACCACTGGGAGAGCGAAAGCACAAACTAAAGTAAATTAGAATGTTATCGGGCCCTAAACAGGAAGTACGAGCTGGCAGAATACCTCTTCAGCATCAGAGATACAGAGATACATAAAACAGAGACAGACTTACAAAATACGGGCTCAGTGATCACAGCCTAGCCATAGAGAAAGAGAGACACAAGCAAATATGGTTTCCAAAGGAAGAAACAGTGTGCTGTCACTGTAAGACTGGTAAGGCTGAGACAGAGGCTCACTTTATCCTTCACTGTAAGATCTTCCATGACACAAGAGAAAAAC
Source organism: Cranoglanis bouderius (assembly GCA_023630585.1). NCBI lineage: Eukaryota > Metazoa > Chordata > Actinopteri > Siluriformes > Cranoglanididae > Cranoglanis > Cranoglanis bouderius. Next base: position 3,945,631 of record CM042553.1, on the reverse strand, counting down.
ACCTGGAAAAATTCTCTAAGCACTTACCATAGTTTCCCGACCTATCAGAAATAAACCAAACCCAGGTGCTACTGGGAGAGGGCAGTCACGCACCTGTTGCAGCAAAATTCATCTCTGAGCTGCACATGCTCAGAAACCAACTACTGCTCTGATCACATTTCACTGGACAATCATATACACTCATACTGCTTATTTACTCTATTTCTAATTGACCTCAATGTGTTTTATTTTATTGCATCAATGTATATAATTATTGTGACTTTTATACTTTTATCCTACACTGACACCTTGCATTTTGTCACTTTATTTTTCATTTTTATTCATATATATATATTTTTATTTACTTATTTTTGTAATTACTATGATTTTTTTATTCTATTTGTATTTTTTTTATTATTATTCCTATTATCATTTTTATTTTATTTTATTCTATCATTATTATTGTTGTTGCTTTTAATTCCCCTTTCTTATCTATATTGATGCTTTGGAAATATTGTATGTAAACAATCATGCCAATAAAGTACTTTGAATTGAATTGAATAGTTAGCACAAAGAGAGACCAATCAGGACGCGTGCTGTGTCACTCTCTCACCACGTCTGTCACTTGCTCTCATGGTTTCTCCTGAGCCCGTCTACTAGACCTATTAGAAATGACCATTGAACTCTCTCTCACTCGCTCTAAAAAAAACAAAACAAAACAAAACAAATCTATTTCAGGGATATTGTATATAATTTGTGGGCGTCAGGGAGCCGCTATTAAAATGTGGGAGACTCATGGAACTTCCGGGAGAGTTGGGCTGTCTGTGCAAATGGCACACTTCAACCGTTGTGGCCCTCCTACGAGTCCACACTTTGGTGACGTCAGCTAATGCAGACCTATGGGGCGCTAAGGCGTGAGTCCATGAGGGTGATGGGGATATTAATAGATGGCTTTTGGGACGGACTCGACATCGTGACGCCGGAAAGAGGAAGATGTTGCTGGTTGTTGTTGTTTTCACTGTGGCGCTAGCCAGATGGCTTGCTAAAGGATATTCTGAAAGTAGTAATGAACCATAAATACAAAAACAGCATCGTTTTTTATCAGATAACCGTTGACAACGGTCATAAGTCTGAAGTTCCATTCCATTTTAATTGACAATAATTTCACATTTTTAATCTTCAAACTATATAATGAAATATTACTAAAAGCTAGAGTTACAGTTCAATTACATTGTAAATCATTGTTAATTATAAAAACAAAAATTTGCACTTAAAAATCCTCTTCTCTGTCATGTTGGCTAAAACCTGCACTTGAAACTCCTCCTCCGCAAATTCTTCTGGGAGGATATAAAAGATTTGCTATTTAAAGCTTTAAAGGAGTGTTTTGATTCTAATTCTTTACTTCCAACTATGAGACAGGGGTTAATTATTCTCATTCCAAAATCAAACAAAGATAAAAGAATTATGGAGAATCTGAGACCAATTACCCTACTTAATGTTGATTATAAAATTCTTACATCTGCAATTGGTAATAGGTTAAAATTTATTTTGTATTAACTAAATGTCCATAATCAATTAAATCTAAGACAAGTCTAATGTTGTTGTGTATTAACCTTCCTTTAATAAAACCAGATTGAGTTTCACTTATAACTCAACTGAACCTGGTTTTATTAAAGGAAGGTTAATACACAACAACATTAGACTTGTCTTAGATTTAATTGATTATGGACATTTAATTAAGGATGATAGGTTTGTTTTGTTTCTTGATTTCTATAAGGCTTTCAATACTGTAGAACATAAATTCATTTTACATGCATTAAAGTTTTTTGGTTTTGGTCATAAATTTGTTAAATTAATAATGTTGTACAAAGACATAAATAGTTCAGTATCGTTACCATTTGGGACTTCTAAGAGGTTTAAAATTAATAGAGGTATTAGACAAGGGGATCCGAAAAGTCCGTATTTATTTATTTTAATAGCTGAACTGTTTATGTGAAAAATAGTAAAGATATCAGGCCTTTGAATGTTTTAGGGAGTCAGTTATAGATAAGTTAACTAGCAGACGATGCCACCCTGTTTCTTAGTGATGCAGAGCAGATTCCAGTTGCCATTAATCTGGTGTCTCATTTTTCAAAAGCTTCTGGTCTGCAATAAAATTTTAAAAAGTGTGAGCTGATGGCACTTCATAGTCATCCTGAATCTCAATTGTTCAATATTCCATTAAAAAATGAGGTAAAATATTTAGGAATTGTTATTACTACCCAGATAGCATACATTTCTGGGCCTCATCTGGGCCAACTATGGTACATATGGCTCAGTTCTGGCAATGGCAAAGGTCACATGGGCCATATCTGGCCCTCACACAACAAGCCGGTTTTAGGCTTGTTTTGTCTGGGCCCACATCTGGCCCAGAAGCCAGCCACACTCAGGTTGTGTCATTGCCGTCATTCCATATGGTATGTGGGCCAGATGTCATTTGCTATCTGGGTAATGACCCTAAAATTAGAGAAAAAAGTAATTTGATTGATAATGTGAAAAAAAGTCAAAATATTTTAAATATGTGGGTTCAAAGGGATATCTCTATATTTGGCAGAATTCTCATACAGAAGTCAGAAGCACTTTCCAAGTTGATTTACCCAGCATTTTCTTTGAGTATATCTGATAGGTGGATAAAAGACATTAATCAAATTCAGTACAAATTTATTTGGAAAAACAAGCACCATTATATAAGAAAATCAGATGTAGTGAAGCCGATCAGTGAGGGAGGGTTAAATGTAATTGATTTCAATGTAATGAATGGTACCCTTAAGTTGAGGTGGCTACAAGCCTTCCTTAGAAATAAACATTCTGTTTGGTTTAGCTTTTCTTCAAAAATTTTTGATTCTCTTGGGGGCATTGATTTCCTTTTAAGGTGTGATTTTGAGCCAGCAAAATTAAAGTGTAAATTATCATCTTTTTATAGTCAGGTATTATTATACTGGAAATTAATATACAAATACAACTTTTCGCCACATAGTTGTTGTTTGTGGAATAATAAGTGTATCCTTATTAAGAGGAAATTTGTGTTTTTTCAGGATTGGATGGACAAAGGTGCCTGGTCCATTGTACACATTATGGATAGGGATGGAAATTTTCTTGGTTATGATGATTTTTGTGAAAAATACAATATTATTTGTACTCAGGAATTATATGTGTCTTTGTTGAAAGCTATTCCTGCTGGTTTGGTTCAGTTGATTAAAGGTGCATTGTGTTATTCACCTGTGATACCAAGATTAGGTAATCTAGTCATCTCTGGTATTAATTTTACAGAGCAGAGCTGTAATAATAAGGTTTTAAGAACATTAGTAAATTCACAGATTTTCCCTTGTAAAGTAAAGAAGAGACCCCTTGTTTATGATTTTCCTGAAGATAAAGTTATTTGAATTAGAACAAGATTTCTTTCTTTTCCACTTCTACCAAAGGTAAAAGAAGTTCAGTTTAAAATTATTAGCGATAATTATATTCATCCCTGTAATGAGTTCCTCAGACACAGGTTTAATTTGGATTGTAATGAATGCACCTTTTGTGAAGCAGACATAGAGTCGTTGGAACATTTGTTTTATTTATGAAAGTGAAATGTGAAGGCCAATGTATGGTAACCCATACTTGGAATTTGTCCTCTGCATTTAACCCATCCAAGTTAGTGCACACACATTAGGAGTTGTGAGTAGTGAACACACACACACACACTACAAACCGTGAACACACCTGGAGCAGTGGGCAGCCATTTTTGCTGCAGCGCCCAGGGAGCAGTTGAGCTTTAAGGGCCTTGCTCAAGTGACCAACAGTGGCAGCTTGGCGGTGCTGGGATTTGAACTCACGACCTTCCGATCAGTAGCCCAACTCTTCTTAACCACTGAGCTGCCTTATGCAAAGTCGCTAAAAAAATTATGGGATGACCCTCTATGCTTGGTTAAGTTTGAAGTATGTAATACCTGACTTTGATTTTAATACTGTAAAATATTTGTCCTTTTGTCGGAATTGTGATGTTGAATTTTTGGTTAATAATATTGTGATTTTGGCAAATTACTTCATTCATAAATGTAGATTCTGTAATACCCCCCCCTCCCCGCCCACTTTATTACTTTTCCAGAAAGATTTAATGGTCTTCTTCAAATCTTTAAAGCTCATGCGTCATAAAAAAGCCCTTAAACTATGTAATCTTTTGAAGGTATTTTTTGATGATTAAGCCCCTTGTATTGTAGTTTTTATTATTATTTTTTTTTTCTTTTTCTTACTTTTTCTGCACTGGCAGAGGGAGCCGGCTGCTCTCGTATCGCTATCGCGGTACTTTGATGCCATACATCACGGACACATGGTGTCGGCGCCATCTCAAATCGGGACAAAAATTCTAACCGGCATGCACTGCTTCAAGTCAGCCGCAAGTTGAACACAGCTAATGGTTGTGTCCGAAATCACGTAGTACCCTACTACACAGTTGGTGAAACACAGTACGCCAGAGGGGTAATATGTCCGAATTCTCAGTAGGCAAGAAATAGTAGGCGAGAAATACCCAGATGGTGTACTGCTTCTGGGGAGATTTTGCAATGTGCAACCCATGGACACTATGCGAGTTGTTAACAAGTTGCTAAATGGGACTACAGACGTTGTTGGGGACATTAAACGTCATCACGCTGAACAAGAAAATATCATACTAGCCTGCCTCATGTTCTTGCAGTTTTTAGATGTCAGTCTATCATTTATAGTATTTTCCAATTATAGTATTTTCCAATTGTAATGCAGTAAATTCTAGAATAACTAAATAGTTTTTGTCCAGTTTCCATTGTAATTAGACAATGTTTTTTTTTTGTTTTGCACAGTATACAATCATTTAAACATCGTAATAATAAGCTTTAGATGCACAATTATCAAACATACGTATTTGTTTTTAAACTTTGATAAAAACTAGATCAAAATAAAACTTCTTTATTCCCCAAAGAAAAAACTATCCAAACTATAAACTTTATTATAAAATTATTTTGCGATAATACAAAAGCCTATGGGAAAATCCTATGGGAAAATTGGGTTTTTGTCGAGGGAACCAGTGTGATGCTAACTTCCGGATTCTGGTACAAAATGACGTCATCCCTGCACCACTCTATTTTGTTTCGAGCTGAGAGGCTTCAGAAAACATGAAGTAATTTCCAGTAAGGGAATAGGCTGTTTCTCAATTCGATGGGTATGTCTCAACCAGCTCCTTAGTTCAGTAGGCAGTGAATCAGTAAATGGTGTACACGAGTTGGGGCACTGGTAAGGACCCTGGCTCAGTACTCATTGGGACACTGATAACTGAATTTCCAGCGACATGACTACGTACTCGTGTTGTGATGTAAAATGTCACAAAAAATGTAAAACAATATTTAAAAAATTGTGTTTTATATGTCATAAATTTGTTAGCTTAATCACATGTATTTCTGTTATATGTCAATATGTCAAGCAGGATCATAGGCATGCTAGTGGATTTTAAAAAAAAAATCATTAAACACTTAAAAGTCATTAGACTCAAACAAACCATATATAGAACGTCAAATAAAGTTAAAAATCGCTAAAGTAAGTAATCATTTGAGAGATACAACAACAATAACAAGCTACTTACAGTTGTAGCCGGAAGTTGGCTGAGAGTTCGTCCCCCATTTTTTTCATGCTCAGAGGCTTCAGAAAACATGACGTAAGAACGCAAAAAAATGGACTTGTGTTCTCGTGAACACCAGTCTTGCCAGGCTACCTTGAAAGAACGAACTCGGAAGGACAGGCGGACATAAAACGCATCTTTGTGAGAATTGAAATGTGCTGTGAGCTTCCTGTTGTGGACTGTCCCAGCACATGTCTAGTAGTGGGACAGGGTCCTCATATCTTCAGTGCTCCCTGAGTAATATGTTTCAGCTGGTTAATAGATTTACTGTTAACTGGCTGATTAACCAAAAGTTATTTAAGCAAGTTTTAATGTAGTAAGCTCTCTGTTTGTGGTTTAGAACCAGAAGATATGACCACATCACCCCTATCCACACTGCATTGACTCCCATTAAAATTTCGCATTGATTATAAAATACTACTATTGGCCTATAAAGCTCTAAATGGTCTTGCGCCACAGTACCTAAGTGAACTTTTGATCTTTTATGATCCGCCATACCTACTTCTCTTACAAAGCCCCACAGTTATGGAACAGCCTTCCAATTAGTGTTTGGGGCTCAGTCACAGTCTCAGAGTTTAAGTCCAGGCTGAAAACATATTTGTTTAGTCAAGCCTTTTGTGAATAGTTCACCCAGGCTCACCCAGGTTTGTTGATGGTGGAGTGGCTGGCCGCCTTATGTCAAAGGGAGCCCTCATGTCTGTGTTACTTTCTGGCTAGTCTTAGCTAGTCTTGCTGGAGTCCCTGCTTGCACTCACACAAAGTACATTGTCCTTAACCATTACGGGACAGTAAGCATACCTAATAATCTCTTTCTCTCCCTCTCTCTTTCTGTCGAGCTACACATGATCCTCCTGAGATGCCAGTGATCCTGACCCCTTCTGCTCTCCGGACCTGCCTGATCCATCCTGATGCCCTACTTTTGGTTGGAGTTCTCATCAATTGGAAGTCACATGCTGCTGCTGAGGATGGCCCCACACGGTGCAGCCTAAAGATCATTGAGATTACTGAGGATGGTACCACTTTAAAACCATAAAGATGGCTTTGGACCTCAATTCATATGAACAGTTATGCTATGATGGCTAGGACTACAATTGCCACAAACAGTTTTGCACTCAAGTCTCCATCAGTGAGCAGTGGAGAAGTTCAACAAAACAGTCTTCATGTGGAGTCTGTGGTGAATTTTCCTGTTGCACAACTGCTATTTGACCATGTAGTATTAGCAAATTTATAGAAGGGATTTATTTATAACTGCACTATTCGGTGTCACCCAGATGAGGATGGGTTCCCTTTTGAGTGTGGTTCCTCTCAACCCATGGAAAGCTGCTGGACCAGACAACATTCCTGGAAGAGTGCTCAGAGGATGTGCAGACCAGCTGGTGGATGTACTCACTGACATCTTCAACATCTCCCTGAGCAGCGCCATCGTTCCAACGTGCTTCAAGGGCACCACTTCAAGGTCCCCGTGCCGAAGAAGTCTTCAGTGTCCTGCCTCAATGACTACCATCCCGTTGCACTCACACCCATCATCATGAAGTGCTTCGAGAGGCTTGTCGTGAGGCACATCAAGACCCTGCTACCACCTCTACTGGATCCCCTGCAATTAGCAAATCGTCCCAACCGCTGAACAGACGATGCCACCTCCACCACCTTACATCTGGCCCTTACCCACCTGGACAAAAAGTACACATACGTTCGAATGCTGTTCATAGACTTCAGTTCAGCATTCAACACAATAATTCCTCAGCACCTGATTGGAAAGCTGAACCTGCTGGGCTTGAACACCTCCCTCTGCAACTGGATCCTGGATTTCCTGACTGGGAGACCTCAGTCAGTCCGGATCAGGAACAGCATCTCCAGCACCACCACACTGAGCACTGGTGCTCCCCAGGGCTGTGTGCTCAGTCCACTGCTGCTCACTCTGCTGACTCATGACTGTGCAGCAATGCACAGCTCGAATCACATCATCAAGTTCGCCGATGACACGACCATGGTGGGTCTCATCAGCAAGAACAACGAGTCAGCATACAGAGAGGAGGTGCAGCGGCTGACGGACTGGTGCCGACAACCTCTCTCTGAATGTGGACAAAACAAAAGAGATGGTTGTTGACTTCAGGAGAGCACAGAGCGACCACTCTCCACTGAACATCGACGGCTCCTCCGTAGAGATCGTCAAGAGCACCAAATTCCTTGGAGTCCACCTGGCGGAGAACCTCACCTGGTCCCTCAACACCAGCTCCATCACTAAGAAAGCCCAGCAGTGTCTGTACTTTCTGAGCAGGCTGAAAAAAGCCCATGTCCCTCCCCCCATCCTCACCACATTCTACAGAGGAACTATTGAGCACGTCCTGAGCAGCTGCATCACTGCCTGGTTCAGAAATTGCACCGTATCGGATCTCAAGACCCTGCAGCGGGTAGTGAGGACAGCTGAGAAGATCATCGGGGTCTCTCTTCCTACCACCACAGACATTTACACCACACGCTGCATTCGCAAAGCCACCAGCATTGTGGATGACCCCACACACCCCTCACACACACTCTTCACCCTCCTGCCGTCTGGAAAAAGGCACCGAAGCCTTCGGGCCCTCATGACCAGACTGTGTAACAGCTTCTTCCCCCAAGCCATCAGACTCCTCAATACTCAGAGTCTGGACTGACACACACACACAAACACACACACACACACACACACACACACACACACACACACACACACGTACTAAATTGAACACGATCCCACTCCCCTTGCAATTTTTGCACATTTCGTAACGTATGTTTAATTCTTGTTACTATCATACACTTTTACCTGGCTGCTGCCGCAATAACTGCTATGTCCATATATGGTATAAGCTAATTTGCTGAATACTATGTCATAGTATGTTATGTTTAGATTCATAACATCTTTTAATTATATTGTTTTTTAATTATATTGTATCTTTTGCACTACCTGTATACTTGACACTTTCACACTAGAACTGTGTACTGGTCGGCAAGACACTGTTACTTACTGTGCCCATTGTCCTGTTTAGGAGTTACTGTACTGTCTTGTGTTGTTTGCATGTGCACTTTATGTAGAATGTGTAGCTCTTTAGTTCTGTGTCGTTTCATGTGGTTTAGTATGTTGTTTTATGTAGCACCATGGTCCTGGAGGAACGTTGTTTCGTTTCACTGTGTACTGTACCAGCTGTATGTGGTTGAAATGACAATAAAACCACTTGAACTTGAACTTGAAGATTTCTTCCTAAAAGCATCTCAGGAAGTTTTTCCTTGCCACCGTCAACTCTGGCTTGCTCATTAGGGATAAATTCATACATTTAAAATCTATATCCTGAATTTATATATTTCTGTAAAGCTGCTTTGGGACAATGACGATTGTTAAAAGCACTATACAAATAAAACTGAATTGAATTGAATTGAACTGCGACCTCACGTTAACTAAAAACTAAGATAACGAGTTTACCGTCACCTCAGGATGGAAGCTAGAGTAGTTTCATTAAAATACTTCTGAGGGATAAATTCGACTTTTCAACAACCTCATATATCTCAATCTAAATCGTATATCAAAATGATTCTTTTTAGATGCATATTTTGATTTATTTAGATTATTGTCAGTAAAAAGATGTTAAAACTACAGGTATGGGTCAGGCATCCGTCATCTGCTATTGTTTTGCCGCAGTGACTTCTGGGACCTCAAGTGGGTTCAGTGTGCTCAGGGGTGCATCTCATCCTTGCACCCTTCCCTTGCATCCTAAAGGGGTGGAGCTAAGACGCAAAGAAGGGAAGTGAGGAAAGGAAAGGAGGATGCACAAATAAGAAATGAGAAGCACCCCAGGTCTGCATCTGATGCATCCTCAATACCAAGAACACATCCGGGTAATTTCATGCATCCCCAGTACTTGTGTTCTTGAGTATTACGGTATGTCTCAACAAGCTCCCTAGTTCAGTAGGTAGTGAATCAGTATATCGTGTACACAAGTTGGGGCACTACACATTGGGACACTGATAACTGAATTTCCGGCGACACATAATCACATGTATTTCTGTCATAATATGTCAAGCAGGGTCATAGCCAAGCTAGTGGATTTTTAAAAAATCTTTTAACACTTAAAAATTGTGAGACTCAAACCATATATAGAATGTCAAATAAAGTTAAAAATTGGTAACATAAGTAATCATTTGAGAGATACAACAACAATAACAAGCTACTTACATTTGTAGTTGGAAGTTGGCTGAGAGTTCGTCCCCCATTTTTTTGAGCTGAGAGGCTTCAGAAAATATAACGTCACTTCCAGTAAGGGAACATATTGGGTGCTTCTCAATACTCAAATTGATGCTTCCTCGTTTCCTCGCTCCTCCGTCCTCCAGCCCGTGACCCGGAAATCGATCAACATCAACCATCTTGAAAGACATATCAATTCTCTAACTGCACCACGAGGAGGCGAGGAACAAGGAGTGAGGAAGCTTCCAGAGGAACTAGGAGCGAGGATACACGGGTGTATCCTGTGCAGAAGTGTTTCTTGTCAAAACCTGACACAGGTATAAATTCCCATCCTCTTTTACATCTGCCACAATCAAAAAAAAGACTTTTGCCAAAAAGTCCTTTGATGATGTGATGGAATTTTGTGTGAAATGTAATTAAATAATAATATGCTTACAATGAGTATTGTAATTAATTGATCCTTGCATGTTTGGATATGCAAAGCTGCACGCAATAAAAAATATGCGATAAATTATGTATTGTTCATTAATTCATTGTGGAATAACCCAGACATTTCACATCAGTGCATTTTGCTTTATTGAGAATGTTGTTATTAACCAAACTCCAACAACATAACGGCATATCCCTGAAGCGCAGTGAGGTCATCCAGCTGAGCAACAGTTTTCATTAATTGACTTTAGTTCATTGAGGATATTCTATTTGACTTGCTTCGATTCCTCTCTCCTCACCTCTCATCCTTGCACACTTCCCTCACATCCTAAGGGGCTGGAGCTAAGACGCAAGGAAAGGAAGTGAGGAAAGGAAATGAGGATGCACAAATAAGAAATGAAAAGCACCCAATGAGCATTGATGCGTCCTGGTTTTTCCAGTGCATTGTGGGATTTTTTAGGGAGCGATCATTCCACTGCACTGGAAGGATTTTGCAATTGAGACAGCCCTTAAAACAGCTGACTCCCTGATCAGTGCCCTAACTACTGAACTAGGGAGCTGATTGAGACACGGGGTTAGAATTGAACTTCAGCAGTGGATGATGACGTAGAATGAATTCACAAGGACACAAGATTGCATAAGAATGCATATTGAGAAACGGCCATAGTGAGTATCAATTCTCCCTGGTTTTTGCGGTGCACTGTGGGATTTTTTAGGGAGCGAATGTTCCAGCGCAGGATTTTGTGAATGAAACAGCCCTTAAAATGGCCAACTCCCTGATCAGTGCCCTGACTACTGAACTAGGTAGGAGGTTGAGACCTACCCTCAGCTTCAGGACTACTAACCATACACACAGTATCTCACAAAAGTGAGTACACCCCTCACATTTTTGTAAATATTTTATTATATCTTTTCATGGGACAACATTGGCATAGGAGTAATAGGGCAGTGGTAGCTCAGTGGGTAAGATGTTGGGCTACTGATTGGAAGGTCATGAGTTCAAATTCCAGCACCGCCAAGCCGCCACTGTTGGGCCTTTGAGCAAGACCCTTAACCCTCAACTGCTCAGATGTATAAATGTAACTCTGGATAAGGGTGTCTGCCAAATGCCATAAATGTAAACACTGATGAAATGACACTTTGCTACAATATAAAGTAGTGAGTTTACAGCTTGTATAACAGTGTACATTTGCTGTCCCCTCAAAATAACTCAACGCACAGCCATTAATGTCTAAACTGCTGGCAAAAAAAGTGAGTACACTCCTAAGTGAAAATGTCCAAATTGGGCCCAATTAGCCAATTTCCCTCCCCGGTGTCATGTGATTCGTTAGTCTCAGGTGTGAATGGGGAGCAGGTGTGTTAAGTTTGGTGTTATCGCTCTCACACTCTCTCATACTGGTCACTGGAAGTTCAACATGGCACCTCATGGCAAAGAACTCTCTGAGGATCTGAAAAAAAGAATTGTTGCTCTACATAAAGATGGCCTAGGCTATAAGAAGATTGCCAACACCCTGAAACTGAGCTGCAGCACGGTGGCCAAGACCATACAACGGTTTAACAGGATAGGTTCCACTCAGAACAGGCTTCGCCATGGTCAACCAAAGAAGTTGAGTGCACGTGCTCAGCATCATATGTATGAGTGCTGCCAGCATTGCTGCAGAGGTTGAAGGGGTGGGGGGTCAACCTGTCAGTGCTCAGACCATATGCCACACACTACATCAAATTGGTCTGCATGGCTGTCGTCCCAGAAGGATGCCTCTTTTAAAGATGATGCACAATAAAGCCTACAAACAGTTTGCTGAAGACAAGCAGATTAAGGACATGGATTACTGGAACCATGTCCTGTGGTCTGATGAGACCAAGATAAACTTATTTGGTTCAGATGGTGTCAAGCGTGTGTGGCGGCAGGCAGGTGAGGAGTACAAAGACGAGTGTGTCTTTCCTTCAGTCAAGCATGGTGGTGGGAGTGTCATGGTCTGGGGATGCATGAGTGCTGCCGGCACTGGAGAGCTACAGTTCATTGAGGGAACCATGAATGCCAACATGTACTGTGACATACTGAAGCAGAGCATGATCCCCTCCCTTCGGAAACTGGGCCGCAGGGCAGTATTCCAACATGATAACGACCCCAAACACACCTCCAAGACGACCACTGCCTTGCTAAAGAAGCTGAGGGTAAAGGTAATGGACTGGCCAAACATGTCTCCAGACCTAAAGCCTATTGAGCATCTGTGGGGCATCCTCAAACGGAAGGTGGAGGAGTGCAAGGTCTCTAACATCCACCAGCTCTGTGATGTCATCATGGAGGAGTGGAAGAGGACTCCAGTGGCAACCTGTGAAGCTCTGGTGAACTCCATGCCCAACAGGGTTAAGGCAGTGCTGGAAAATAATGGTGGCCACACAAAATATTGACACTTTGAGCCCAATTTGGACATTTTCACTTAGGGGTGTACTCACTTTTGTTGCCAGCAGTTTAGACATTAATGGCTGTGTGTTGAGTTATTTTGAGGGGACAGCAAATTTACACTGTTATACAAGCTGTACACTCACTACTTTACATTGTAGCAAAGTGTCATTTCTTCAGTGTTGTCCCATGAAAAGATATAATAAAATATTTACAAAATTGGGAGGAGTGTACTCACTTTTGTGAGATACTGTACCTGCCATCAATTATCCTGTTCATCAAGGACTCCAAAAATAAGCGCACCTCACCTCTCAGACTGCACTGCCCTTCCATAGTGGTCCTTCCTCATCCTCCTTGTGGACTGTTGTCTTCTCCAGTTTGGTATACTTACCTGTGTTTGTACTCATCAATTGTCTACCATTGTTACTATCATCCATTGCTGTCATATTCTGCTATTACTCACCTACGCTAAATACACTATTACTTAATGCAGCCTAGGAGGTAGGCATAAGGTGTGTCAAATGACATCTAAGGGACAAAGTTATCTCTTTATCTGCATTCAAGTATGCTTGTGCAATCATTTCCTTTATTCAAACAGTTAATCTGTATTTAGATAGCAGAACCTCTTAAACATGATTGTCCATATTTCCAAGTACCACTTTATCAAAAAAAAAAAAAAAACAACCAAAAAAACCCCCAAACCTTTCACACATTCACTTTACCAACAGTTAACAGGGAAGATACTAAAGAGAGTTGAGACTAAGAAACAAAATAGTAACTATAGAATCAGTTTCAGCTGGCCTGGCACACAGGAAACACTGTCAAAAACAGGTCACCCACATAAAGGCCAAATGAGAAACAAAACTACATAGTTCCTACTGCTGAACACGACACTCAGAGACACATGTGATTTGGTTAATGGTGTGTTCTCAGGCACCACTGAACCAAATGAACATGACAGAACACAGTACCAAGCAGAAGAGTGCTGTTAAACATGGCTTCAGTGTTTCAGCATTAATCCAATACTTTTCCAAGCAGCCAGGCAAAAAGACATTCAGACTAGTTTTCTTTTGATCTCAAATGAAAAACCATGAAAAGCTCAGAAAAGATTAACTCAATTATTGATGCAGGTTCAATGTACAGGCCTTCTCTGTAATGGAATGGCAAGGCAAATTCTTTTGTTTTTGCTATACACTGAAGACATTTGGGTTTGAGATCAAAAGATGAATATGAGATGATAGATCAGAATTTCAGCTTTCATTTCCTGATATTTATATCTAGATATGAAGATATATTTTAAGCAATAACTGCATCAAGCCTGCCCCCATTTCTCAGATAAAATGTTCCTGTAAACGTCTGAATCCATTCTGCTGTTACCATCATGAGTTACATCATCAATAAAGATTAGTGAACCTGTTCCAGAAGCAGCCATGCAAGCCCAAGCCATGACACTACCACCACCATGCTTGACCGATGAGCTTGTATATTTTGGATCATGAGCAGATCCTTTCTTTCTCCACACTTTGACCTTTCCATCACTTTGGTAGTGGTTAATCTTGGTTCCAGAACTTTTGTGGCTCATCGCTGTATTTCTTGGCAAATTCCAGTCTGGCTTTCCAATTCTTACTGCTGATGAGTGAATTGCATCTTGTGGTGTGGCTTTATATTTCTGCTCTCAAAGACTTCTTTGAACAGTGGATTGTGATACCTTTACCCCTGCCCTGTGGAGGTTGTTGATGTTACTGACTTTTGTTTTCTTCACAGCTCTCACAATGTTTCTGTCAACTGCTGTACTTTTCCTTGGCTGACCTGTTCTATACCAGTTGTTAGTACACCAGTGGTTTCTTTCTTTCTTTTTCTTTCTTTTTCAGGACATTCCAAATTGTTGTATTGGCTATTTGATTTTCCATCTTTTTTCAACTTCAAAATTGAAGGAATTAAAACTTCTGGAATTCTGATCTGTTATGTCATATACACCTTTTGACTTCTAACCGAAATTTCTTCAGTGTATAGTAAAACCAAAAGAACTGGCTTTGCTGTTCCAATACTATCAGAGGGGACTGTAATTATGCTGTAGTTTATCATGTAGCTTAACTAAATATAAAGAAACCAAAATGGAAGAATATTTTTGTTCTGTATGTGTATTTTACATCTTAATTGTGTTCTTTTGAACTTGATGAAATTGCCATTCAGGAAGCAATATGATTGTGGTCCCATCTTAAGCTTTCATATCATGTAGTGCTTTCCTCAGTTATTTTCAGAGTAGTCCTTCTTCTTTCATCAAATTATAAGGAAACTGCTATAACTATGTTTGCCAACTGGTAAAATGCTGGTAAAAAGCAAGAAATTCTTAATTACCACTATTAATGCCAATTATTTTTAAGAGATTTTTAAGATTTTTAAGAAAATACATAAAATGTCAAACATATCATTGTAACATTTTAGCTACAGTTGCAATCAAAATTATTCAACCCCCATTGCAAATCAGGTTTATTGTCAAAATTTACAGTCTTTCAGCTGTTTGTAATGAACAAATCAAACAAAAGCAAATGAAATAGTTCAACAAATGCTTCAAGTGGTTTCCCCAAATTCAACTGAAAATGCAACTTCTCCAGTCTCAGAATTATTCAACCCCTTCACGGCAAGCATCTTTATTACTTAATAGAGCACCCTTTTGCTGTTATGACCTGCTGTAAACGAGATGCATAACCAGACACCAGCTTCTGGCAGCGTTCCTGAGGAATCTTAGCCAATTCCTCATGAGCATTGGCCTCCAGTTTGGTAATATTCTTGGGTTTGCGTGTTGCAACTGCCTTCTTCAAATCCCACCAGAGAATTTCTATGGGGTTCAAGTCAGGTGACTGTGATGGCCCTGTAGAATCTTCCAGGACTTCTTCTGCAACCAAGCCTTGGTGGAATTTGAGGTATCCTTGGGATCATTGTCCTGTTGGAAGGTTCAGTGATGCCCAAGCTTCAGCTTCCTCACAGACGGCATTACGTTTTCTCCTAGGATTTCCTGATACTTCAATAAATCCATCTTGCCTTACACATGCTGCAGTTTTCCAGTGCCAGAGGATGCAAAGCAGCCCCAGAGCATCACCGAGCCACCACCATGCTTGACTGTGGACAGAATATTCTTTTCAGCGTATGCTTCATTCTTCTTCCTCCAGACATAATGCTGATCCATCGTGCTAAAAAGTTCCACAGAACAGAATCCCAAAATGTCTGTGGCTTTTTATATGATTTTGAGCATATTGGAGCTGACTTTTCTTGTGCTTTTGGGTCAGTAGTGGTGTACATCTTGGAGTTCTGGCATGAAAGCATTTAGTACGCGTCATACCGTGTTCACTGAAACCTCAGTGCCTGTTGCCACCAAGTTTTGCTGCAAGTCTTTTGCAGTCACTTGATGGTTTTTCACAACATGCCTTCTCAGAAATCTGGTTGCAGCCGTTGATAGATTCCTTTTTCTGCCTTGTCCAGGTAGTGTAACCACTGTTCCCTTAATTTTGAACTTGCGAACTATGCTTCCAACGTTGTCTCTAAGAACATTCAGTGCCTTCGCTATCTTTTTGTATCCTGTTCCTTGTTTGTGAAGGTGATGATATCTTAACTTTTTGGACCATCCTTTTGACCTAGCCATATTTCTAACATGCAGTCAAACGGGACACTCAGCAAACCCCTAGCCAGTTCAGGTATTTCATGTGTTCCAGCTCAAGCACACCTGATGCAACTAATCAAGGGCTTCATTAGTTGCATCAGGTGTGCTTGAGACAACTCATATTTGTGCTGTTGTGAGGGATTCTATTCAGGGGGTTGAATAATTTGAGACTGGAAAAGTCATTATAAGTTGCATTTTCAGTTGAATTTGGGGAAACCACTTGAAGCATTCGTTGTGTTGATCTATTTCAATTGCTTTTGTTTGATTTGTTCATTGCAAACAGCTGAAAGTCTGTAAATTTCGACAATAAACCTGATTTGCAATGGGGGTTGAATAATTTTGATTGCAACTGTATGTATGGATTTTTAAGCTGGGAAAAAAGTTTTTCAAAACCATAATGCTCTTCAGTCACTGGATAATTTGCATTTAAGACCACATATAGGTCCACTAGGGCTCAAGAGGTGATGTGTAATATCTTTAAGAAAACTGTTTTTGGTCAAAAAAAAACAAAAAAAAAAACAGTTTTTTGTGCATTACATTATAGGAATGAACTTCAAAAGATTTGAAAACGTAAATGGTGGTTGTCAGAAAGTCAGGAGAGGCTTTATAATGTTTTGTTATCTGTAGCATGTTTATAATGCTCATTACTAAATTACTGTTAAGATTTTATCATGGATTGTCATGTGTTTCTAGTGTGTTTGGCATGTTATGCATTAATTTTGTGTTATGTAACCATGTTGTTTTGTGGATTAAAAAAAAAAAAGCTGCCCAAAGAAAGGGGGAAAAAAAGGTATATGGCTAAATCTGACACATTTACATCTTTAAAATTCTGAGGTTGATTAATTTGTATTGCCCATGTTAAATAATTACAGTAACTAAAGTACAATTCTGTGTATTAACCAAAATAAGCTGCAATTGAAAGTCAAATGAAAACTCAGCACGTGTTTAAATCTTTAATTTAAAAATCATTATTGTTACAAATATCTTGTGTTGGTTTAAGGTATATTTAAATATGTGTCACAATACACATCAGTGCATGGCCATGCTCCTTAGCAAAAAATAATGTGAACAAGTGAGTCTAAACTAAACTCATATGCCCATATTTAAAGGGCAGTGCAAATGGCACCCAACTGGAGAGAAAACCAGAACCATGAAAAGCCACATTTTATAGACAATTCCTTGAAACAGGAACAAACTACATCTTAATATCTTGATATCATTTTGTAAAAGAAAATACAGTGCTCCAATGATTGGTGCTAACAGGAGAAAAAGAGAATTGTTGTAAGGCATGTGCAGTAAACACAAAAATAATTTGCAAATCTTGATACTAATACTAATAAAATATTTCTCTTAATGTACCTCAACAATTGTTTTAATAACCCCACGAAATGTATCTACACTGTAGATTATCTTGTACAGTATCTCTGCATTATCCATGATGCACCAACACTTTAAAGGTGATATTGGTGGATCTAATGGACTGAATTACAGAAACACAATGCAACAATAAACAGTATAAAAATTAATTTGTTCTGATAACATAAGAAAAAAGAAATCTTTCTGGTTTATGTGATCTCACTGGTGCTGGTTTTCGAGAGCTTGAATCACTTCATAAGCTTGAAGCCTCTCCTAAAGAGAATGAGATTTTGAAAACATAACTCAAGGAAGTTCATAAAGGCACATAGAAAACGTGCACAATCTGATGTGTCTTGACTTAATTAATGTGAAGGCAGTACTCACTAGCTCTCTATAGAGGGGATCAAGGGTGAACCAGATCGCCACAGCGCAACGCTGCCCTCTTGTGACTGCACGCACACCATGTGGGTTACAGACAGAAAAGAACCCTGCCCTTATGTAAATCAAATAAAGGCTTCATAACTTTCATACCGTGATGGTTTTGGCATCCATTGTAGTAAATATGAAATCACCACCTTCAAAATCCCCACTAAGGTAAAGAAGGGCACTACGAGAGACAAAGATAATTTCTCTATATAATTTATAAAAGGAAAAGAATGCAGACATCTTGAATGTCTAAAAGTTGTCTGGATCTTTTATTTATTTTATTTATTTATTTAGATCTTTAGAAGTAATGAATCTCCATAGATTAGTGAAAAAACATGTTTAAGAGTAGTCCTGTTGTTTTGACTGACTCTTACTAACCATTATTATGAAATGTAATAAAGCAATACCAAGTGTCAAATCAGTTCCAACCTATAGTCTCTGTATGTGTAAGCAGGAGGCTCTTTCCAGCATTCACTGGCTTCAGGGTCCAGAACACAGTTATCAGCGTGGATTGGGTGGCTAAGGTCATTCCTGTGCTCCTGCTGATTTAATGTGAAAAAAAAACAACTGTTGAGACAGTTAACTTAGATAATGGTCAGTATTCTAGTAAAAACAGTAAAATTAGCTTAAAGGGGCATTACTTAAGATCAGTCAAAAATGTTTTGCGAAATTCAACAATACTGGACACAAACACATTTCAGTGTTCAGAAAAACCTGGATGCCCAGAGCAAGGTCACATTTGTATGGTAACCATATAAAGAAGATCTACATGAATTATTTCTGTGTGACTAGTGAAGAGATGTGTAAGGTAACTGTTTTGTTCATCTTTGCCCATAAATAGTTATCAGTCACATGTCATGTAAAATCAAGTTTTTTTCAAATAGAAAATGAGGCAAAGGGAAATCTTTTTCCCACTGACTGTGTGCACTACCATTTTGTTAATGATATTAGGCGTGTCAGAGAACTCTGGCAAGGTAGATGTTGCACAAGTTCCCTACTGGGAATTCCAAGCTGAATGACAGTTCCATTGCACTTTTCCATGTCGGAGGTCTGTTTTTTCTGAGTTCCAAGTACAATGGATTGCAGAATTAGCATTGCCAAGGATTATGGTTATCACAACCAGGTAGGCTGTTTATTAAGGGCATTGCCTTATTTAATTTTTTTTTTATATGCCATTACATTTTACTTTGTAATGAACTCTTCTGCATATTTGTAACTGTCACTGTCAGTGTTGGCTAGTTAGAATCATTAGATAACTAGTAGCTAACTGTGTTAACTAGCTAACACCAATAGTGAAAGCTGAAAAACTCATGAGCTCATACAAATTTACTGCTGTGAGAATGGTCAAGAGTGACTTTGCTGTCTTATTTTTCTTATTAATGAGCTCTCATTAAATAATTATATAGAAATAATTTTGTATTTCTATTTACAACAGATATACTGGATTCTCAGCTAAAGTGATTTAGTGTAACACACCTGGAACAGCTGTCCTGCACACTTGATGAGTGTATGAGAAATGTAGAGTGGAATTCAGCATGAAATAGGACTCAATTACCTTCTTGGCCTTCTCGCTGACATCGTAGAAGAGACGGGCACTTCTTAAAGGAACACGGCCTTCATAATCATACTGTAAATCACAACAGCTCCAAAATTAGAGATATTCAAATACAATGGGTATAGAAAATAATCACATTTTGTTGCTTTTCAGCCTGAAATGAAGACGGACACAGTTTTTGTTTTATCCAGCTGTATTTACTCAGTGCAATTTATAACACCCAAGTGAAAGATATAACACCAACCTGTCAGAAAAATTACAAAACAGAATCACTCTGTTGGAAAAAGGATCACCCCCTTGCTTTAATTTGCCTTAATTTTTAAATCACAGCCTTTAGTCTGTTGGGATATTTCTCTATGAACTTTGCACATCTAGACTTTACAATATTTGCCCACTCTTCTTTGCAGAACTGCTTAAGTTCAGTTAAATTTGATGGTGACCGTTTGTGGACTGCAGTCATTCCACAGATTTTCAATGGGGTTTAAGTCTGGGCTCTGACTAGGCCATGCAAGGACATTCACATTTTTCTCCTTCAACCACTGTGTAGTCAGTTTTGCTGTGTGCTTTGGGTCATTGTCATGTTGGAAGGTAAATCTTCTTCCCATTGACAATTTTCTGGCAGAGGGCAGCAGATTTTCCTCAAGAATTTGACGGTATTTTGCCCCATCCATTTTTCTTCTATCCTGACAAGTGCTCCAGTCCCTGCTGCAGAGAAACACCACCATAACAGGATATTACCACCTCCATGCTTTACTGTAGGAATGGTGTTATTTGGATGGTGAGCTGTATTGCTCATGTATGTTTGGCGGAAGCCAAACATATCGTTTGGTGTTGAGGCCAAATAATTAAATTTTCATCTCATCTGACCATAACACCCTTTTCCATGTGGCCTCAGAATCTTCAAGGTGCGTTCATGTGGCCTTTCTTGGAGTGGCTTTTTTCTTGCAACCCTCCCATAGAATTTGTGATATTGTTGTCACATGCACACAATGAACACTCTTTGTCATAAATTCCTGCAACCGCTTCAGAGTTGCTGTAGGCCTCTTGGTAGCCTCTCTGACCAGTTTCCTCCTGGCTCTTTTATCCAGTTTGGAGCGACGTCCTGATCCAGGGAGGGTCTGTGTTGTACCAAATGCCTTCCCCTTCTTAATAATAGACTTCACTGTGCTTCTAGGCACTGATAAAGCCTTTGAATTTTTTTTTGTATCCATCTCCTGACTTGTGCCTGTCCACAACTTTATCCCAGAGATCTTTTGGCAGTGCCTTGCCACCCATAGTTGATTGTTTGCTTCAGTTGCACTACAAAATGCTCCAGGAAAGCTCTTTTTATGCTGAGCTAATCAAAATGACCACAGCTGATCACAGTTGAAAGTCAAATGGCTTTGAGAAGGTGATTAGCTACACCTTATTGAGTTTACAAGTCATTTTTTTTTGGGGGGGGGGGTGATCCTTTTTCCAACTCTGGGATTCGGGGTTTTTTATTTAAAAAAGAAAAAATTTCTGACATGTTGCTGTTATATCTTTCACTTGGATGTTATAAGTTGCACTGAGTAAATACAGCTGGATAAAACAAAAACTGTGTCTGTCTTCATTTCAGGCTGAAAAGCAACAAAATCTGATTATTTTAAAGGGGGTGATTCTTTTCTATACCCACTGTATATATAGATCAGTGGCTGTATCATTATGATTTCCCTTCATTGGAACCAAGGGGTCCAAACATTTACCAGCATGATAATGCCATTGTGCACAAAGTGAGATCCATGAAGACATGATTTGCCAAGTTTGGAGTGGAAGAACTTGAGTTGCCTGCACAGAACCCTGACCTCAACCTCACTGGACACCTTTGGGATGAACTGAAACGCTGATTGCATTCCAGCCCTCCTTGTCTGACACATTCCAGAATCTAGTGGAAAGCCTTCCCAGAAGATTGGGGGCTGTTCCTGCAGCAAAGGGGAAACTCATTTTATATCAAGCACATATGGTCATGATGGTCAGGGGTCCACACTCTTTTGGCCATATAGTGTAGCAGGATATCTTTTTATTGTGAATTGTAATTTTTTTTTCAATGTAGTGTGCAACACTCTCCAAGAATCGTAAAAACATAAAAATCCCTTTGTTAGTGTGCATGGCCGTGGAATTCGTAGTGCCTATTTCCATTGATGAATAATTAGCCAGCTTTGGTGGTAATATAAGCCTACCCGCAGTCCCGCACAATCTTGTTACTTATTTTCAAACACTTTTACATAATGTTTTTTTTACTATGTTGACACTAAATATTAATAGAAATATTATAGAATAGAACACATTTTCATTTTATAAATACAATGACTGAGTCATAACAGGCTGCTATAAAAACTTAAATTGTTATGCAGCAGTTTAAGTTAGTAGTAGGTTAGTACTATAGGGAAAAAAGTGTAACCCAGACATTTTTACATTACTGTATATAATTCAATAGAAAAGGGACAGAACTGAAACAATATCATTTTGTGATTGGGTTTCACACTGTATATAGATAAACAAACCAAAAAGCAGGGTAGCATGTGAGAATAGGCGAATTTGAAAATCTAAAAAAAATAAAATAAATAATTATAATAATTAACTGGCTTCTTCTCTTTGCCATTCATTTAATCAAGAGGATGAAAGATGATATTCTGCTTTAATCTAGGATATAACTATAGCTCTAGATCAAAGTGTCCAGTGGAGGTCAATTTAAGTCCACAAGCATCAAACACTTTTCATGCAATCTGTTGACTTTGGCTTGCTGTGTTGTTGACAGCAGAGAAATTGTCTAACTTGAGCTGGTTCACAGGATTACTGTAGGGTGCAACAGAAGACACCATCGTGCTCCCAGTAGCAGTGCTGTTGCTGGAGGGCAAACTTTCTGCTGAAATTTCTTCCCTTTTTATTGTTACCCAAATGTCCTGAAAGAGAGCTGTGCTTTTGTTTTTACATCTTGGAATGGATGCTACAGCAGCAAGGAGCGTGAATATTACTGTCCTATTCAAAAATAGTATATAAAACACAGTAACATAATTAACCAACTATGATGGGTTGGCACCCTGTCCAGGGTCTTTCCTGCCTTGTGCCCAAAGTTCCCTGGGATAGGCTCCAGGTTCCCCGATACCCTGTGTAGGATAAGCTGTACAGAAAATGGATGGATGGATGGATAATTAACCAATTGGCTACAGTACCAACCTGTGAGAGAATGGTGCTGTTTCTCCAGTTAGTTAAGTTGCCATTTCAAGGGTAAAGCATTCTGGAGCAAAATAATCTTTCTCTGAATTTGTATTTGGATGTATATATTTTTCTTGCACACTCAGTAGAGCTAACAGATACTATAATGTTCTTATGTTCTTAAAAACCCTTTTATTTCACACCTTGAAAGAGATGCAAGAAAAGATGTCCACCAATGCAATTTTCAAGTGTCTCATTCAAATGTCTCAGCCTAAATCTTCTCAATAGCACTGACATAATCTTTCCTTTTAGCCCTGAGGAGATTTTAGAGAGAGCTATGGGAAACATTAGCAGCCTTTTGTTCTGTTTATTCTGTTTCAACCCACCAGGCGCACCGAATTTTTCAGAATCAGAATATACTTTATTCACTGATATATGATGTGATGAGAGATGCACAGACATAATTTAATTTTTTACATTTTTTTAAAATTAAAATAATTTTTTTTGGTGTGACTAGTGCTGTGGAGAGACTGTAGATCAGACTTTACAAGTGGATAGACAATAACACATGTACATACACTGGATATAAAAAGTCAGTAAAATGGCAAGTTTTTGTGATTGAAAAAGTTTCCCACCCACAATGTTAAATTACAACATATAAAAATTAAGTGAAAAACAATCAGAAATATTTTGGGGAAAAATAAGAAAAATTCAGAAAAAGTACAATAACCTTTTGCATGTGTGCACACCCTTTTATAATGTGATGTGGCCACATTCAAACTCTTGTTCAAAAGTATCATATACATGCGGCTGTCATCAATGAAATTATTCTGATTAGCCTCAAATAAAGACCAGCTGTTTCTGTAGGATTTTCTTGACATCTTCTTGATTTCATCTGACTGCTGAAGCCATGGTCTGCAAAGAGCTTACAAAGCATGTACAGGATCTTCCAAAATAATTTCCAAAATATTAGATATTAGCAAATATGTGTAATCTCAAGACTTAGATTATAATAGAGCTTTAAGTAGGGTGTAAAACACAAAAATAAATATGTTAAAATCATGCACAGAATCTGTAGTACATAAGAACAACACACCCATGTAAAGAGATAAAATTGAAGTGAAGAATAACACTTTAATTTGATTACCAAAGAGAGAAAGCAGAGAAAGGTTTGCTTGTCTAGATTGCTGGGAGACATTTTGGTAAATTGGGCCACAGAGGTCTTTTATATGGGGCGGGGCAAGAAGGAAAGAAGGAGGAGAAGAAGGGAGAGAGTATATATTTTTTTCTTCTCACCTTGAAAAACCTGGTTTTAATGGTGGCTGAAAAACCTGGTTTTCTGAAGCTAATGGTAGCTGAATTTTCTGAAAACCAAACATAATGGGAAATTGTTTGATATAAACGAAGGGAAAAGAATATAAATAGAGACCAAACCCAGAATAGAGCAGATCATTCCTTGGACGTCTCATTTGAATTGATCTCATGTTGGCTGCTGTTTCTGGGCAATAAATCTGATTTTTGCTTCTCTCATCCACTGTTTTTTTGTTTTTATTGAATTTAGAGTGTTTTGTGTAGAGGCTACCGTATATCCAGTGGCAGAAAATGCCACACAAGGTAGAGGGAATCATGGATAGCTACAAATACCAGCCACTAGTCTGCAAATAAGCTGAAGATGAAAAGGAATTTCACCTTTCAGTACAACACAGCATACATCCATATCAACAAAGGAATGGCTTATCCAAAAGAAGATCAATGTTTTTGAATGGCATAGAGAAAGCCCAGACCTGAATCCAACAAGAAAATCTGGGGGGTGCACCGAAGTGGGCTGTGCATAGGAGATGCCCTCACAATCTGATGAATCTAGTATAGCATCTGGACTGGATCAAACTAGCCAGATCAACCCGGCGCCAGTAAGTCTAGGAGACCTCACCACTCCTAGGTGACTTCAAAGGTCTCTTGGACTGACCCCCTCCCCTTCTCCAGGCACCAAGGGGGCGATCTGTCCCCAGACACCCCCTTTTGGAATGCCGAATATGCAAACTCACCTACACACACACACACAAACTCACCTACACAAACACACACACACACACACACATAATGGAACACTCCCCAAATTTAACTATACCAGAATAATATATGATGTATTCTTATGTGCATGCATTGTTTGTCTTGTGCAATCAAGCTAGTATGATCTTTAGTTAGGCTTTGAATAAGTTGAATCCATGTGTAAGGATGCCCCACTCTTAATGTCTTTCTACCCTATCGAATTTGGTCTTCAGTTAATCCTCTCTTGATGCCCCGATTGATGACGCATATTATGTTACGATGGGACGCATTATTTTATGCTTTTCACTATACTTTGTAATAAGACGGTACTAATCCGACTCCACCCTAGAGATGCAAATCAGGTCCGGAGAGAGACAAAGGAAACTTTCTCCCTCCCAAAATTCACATTCCGGATTCGTCAAAGAGAGGAGTGGACTGGCTTTGTCCTTAAAAGACGACACACGTTCCTCTCTCTCTTCTCTTTTTCTTTCTTTTTCCGGCAGCCACTTTTCAACCCTCTGGCAAAACGCAACTCAGTTAAAACTGCTTGTTAACGGCACGGAAGAAACCAGCGAACTCCAGCTCACGAACGCACCGGATCTCGTACGCATCTGAAACTCAACACCACAACTGATGCAAGTATCGTTCTCAATCGATGTCTAGATGCGTTTTAAGCTTGTGCCCCAATTTTAGGTGATTTGATTCTTTGCTGTTTCTCAAGGTTAACTGTTTGTGTTGTCTGCCATTCTTTTATTTTCACTCCTTTTCTTTCTTTACTTATGTTTTTCCTGTATATATGCATTATTTGTTTAGATCTAATTGTGTATTTATTAAAATCTATTATTATCATGCTTGATTGTCTCTGTTGCTGCTCATAAATAAGGTCACTTTAACGTTTTGCTTTTCACTACATGCTTTATTCTGTTAGTAACAGAAACGGAGAATTATTCCTCTATGCCAGAAGAATAATCTTCCCCTTTTAGAGTAATACGAAGATTACACTGTTGAGTTTGGTAGACGCACCGATCAGCCTCTTCGAATTTAATTCTAAAACTAGACTACAGCTAATTCTACATGCTGATCTAGACCATATAGATAGATGTAATAATTAATTATAATTAATATAATTAATTATATTAATTATAATTAATTATAATTAATTATAATCCATTGTAGTTAATTATCTGTATATATATATATTTACATTCCCCTTTATGGTTGATTTATATTTATAACTGATCGTAACGCACTTTGATTATATATATTTCATATTTGGGCTAATTTTGTTACAGATCTGTGGAGAATGGGGGCAACGTTTTAAACTTTGTTTTATGAGCAACTCAGTTTCAATCTAAGTGTGTTTATTAGGTTTTTTATTTTCGCACGCTTCAGCAAGTGAGCCAAGTCGCAGCGCGAATTCACTCACTCCTCTGATAAACGGCTCAAAGCCGATTGTTCAGTTCAGCACGTTAACAGCCACTATATTTGTCTGGCATTTTAGCCACAGTTAAGTGCTTAAAGTAAACTGCAGTTTATAATATTAAAATTGTGTCTGAAGATGATGAAATCGCATCACAGCACATTTTAATATTGTTATCGCCTGTTAAGAACGAAGAAATCTTCTTTCAGCGTGATAAAATATTGATTTGAGCGATGTTCCTCTTATCTTTCTAAGATGGCCTTATTATTATATCGCCTGATTTGATTCATTGCGTACATCCAATGCTATTCGACTAAGCAATATCACTCCCTTAGGTGCAACCATTGGCTTAGCTACCCAAAGGCATACCTTGTGCAAACCCAGTCAAAAACACTGCGGTCCAGTATTTGATTGATATGTAAATGGAGCCCTCGACACCTTGATCAAGTGTTAATTGGTAACAACAGCGAAGAAACCCTGTTGTTTTTGTGTGTACTGGCAGCGAAGAAATCCTGCTCCACACTCTTGTGCAGTAAACTGGCACAAAAGGATCCCTGAGATCTAAAAAGAATTTACTCGTGATAGCTACAGTAAATCAGCTGTTAAGAAAGGACAATCTCACACTAAACGCGGTCAAAGGGTCAATGGGTCCAGCTGACCACCAGGGCAGTTTTGGTTAATTACTCTGATTAGGGCTCCGCGCCGATGGAACCGCCTGTTTGGAGCAGCTAGCCACTAAGGCAACTGACTCCAAAGGGGTTTCAGGGGAAACCCAATTCTGACTCTGCAGTCTGGCCATTGACATGCCTCACCTGAACGCTGCCCAATTGTGCTAAAAGTCATACAGTATCTCACAAAAGTGAGTACACCCCTCACATTTTTGTAAATATTTTATTATATCTTTTCATGGGACAACACTGAAGAAATGACACTTTGCTACAATATAAAGTAGTGAGTGTACAGCTTGTATAAAAGTGCAAATTTGCTGTCCCCTCAAAAAATAACTCAACACACAGCCATTAATGTCTAAACCACTGGCAACAAAAGTGAGTACACCCCTAAGTGAAAATGTCCAAATTGGACCAAAAGTGTCAATATTTTGTGTGGCCACCATTATTTTCCAGTACGGCCTTAACCCTGTTGGGTATGGAGTTCACCAGAGCTTCACAGGTTGCCACTGGAGTCCTCTTCCACTCCTCCATGACAACATCACAGAACTGGTGGATGTTAGAGACCTTGCGCTTCCTTTTGAGGATGCCCCACAGATGCTCAATAGGGTTTAGGTCTGGAGACATGCTTGGCCAGTCCATCACCTTTACCCTCAGCTTCTTTAGCATCTTTATGTAGAGCAACAATTCTTTTTTCAGATCCTCAGAGAGTTCTTTGCCATAAGGTGCGATGTTGAACTTCCAATGACCAGTAAGAGAGTGTGAGAGTGATAACACCAAACTTAACACACCTGCTCCCCATTCACACCTGAGACCTTGTAACACTAATGAGTCACATGACACCGGGGAGGGAAAATGGCTAATTGGGCCCAATTTGAACATTTTCACTTAGGGGTGTACTCACTTTTGTTGCCAGCGGTTTAGACATTAATGGCTGTGTGTTATTTTGAGGGGACAGCAAATTTACACTGTTATACAAGCTGTACTACTTTACTACTTTACATTGTAGCAAAGTGTCATTTTGTCAGTGTTGTCCCATGAAAAGATATAATATAATATTTACTAATATGTGAGGGGTGTACTCACTTTTGTGAGATACTGTAACTGTTTGAGTGGTCGCACCGTGGTACGGGAAAGACAAGGGGCCCAGGTCACACCACAGTTGAGTGTTTGGGACCGTCAGGTAGGTTGGCCTCACCACCGATTCTCATCTGAGCAACCTCAATTCACCCCACACATATTTAAAGGGCACACAATCCATTCACTTATTATAAGCCCTAGAGTGTCTGGTCAGTTAAGTGTTTGGCCCATCCCTCTCTCTTAAGCCATAGCATCTCCCTAGGTGTTATAACTCAACAGCGCCCCCACTCTGGCAGGCCTGTCATAAACCCTAGGCGTGATAGTTAGCTTAGGTTTTCTATTTCCTTCTATCTTTGCCTTTGTTTTGTCTGATCTTATTTCATTTTTCTTTTTTTCTCCTTTAATTGTTTTGATTTAGTTTGTTCTGTTCTAGTTGTTGTCCTGTTTTGATTTGTTTCTTCAAGTTCACATAAAGGCAGAGCCTATGAGAACCATCAAGGAAAGCTAAATACTAGATTGATGACCCAGGCAGCCAGTGTCATTTGATGACCCACTAGGCTACTGCCTGTCAAAATCTCTATTTAGATCTGGCGCTCACCTACACTTCCTGGCCAAAGACAATAGGTGTCTGGCCTACCTACCACTAACTGTCTGCACCAGTTAGTCAAATTCACACGCACAGTGTACATAATCAAGTATCATTGTAGCTCGCTAATTCTGCGCAGACTTGCATTGGCCTTTGGTATTGTCTTTCTCTTGCCAACAGTGAGCCACCATGTCCCGATCATCCAGTCCCGCCGCCCACTGGGACCACCTCGAGAATGTGTCACCAGGCAAAATCCACGAACCCCTGCCAGCAGCAAAGGGGTGGGAGCCTTTCCAGGAAGTCCGAGCCTGCCCACACAGCATGTCCACACGACAGCTGCGGAACTTGGCCCACAGGCTGCTCTACGCATTTTGTAGAAGGCCAAAATTCTAACAAGATATACATGGACTGTTTCTGATTTTTTGTTGGATACAGTGCTGATTTTGTGTACATCGGCCAAAATAACTCAGTTGGGAGACAGCGAATCCAGCGATGTGATTTCAAACATTAGCCGAACCTGCAAAGCCTTTGTTCAAGGTTCCAAACACTTGTAAAGTTGACTAGGGACCCAGTTCGGTTGAACATTAATATGGGCCAGGACTGAAGCTTTTGGTCCATACAATTAAGCCCATGTGCGCACTGGCTGAAATATCACAGCTGGGGGAACATTACCCTGGAGCTGCGTTGGTAGCAGGTTCCAGCTTGCTCTGTGCACGTTGTAGTAGGCCGAAATGCAATCATAACCATCGCAAGGAGAAGACAAATTATCGTACACGTTTTGTGCTTGCGGCATATATTCCGAAATGCCCAATTCTTGCATCAGATTTTTGGATCGAGATGTTACTTGCTTCGACCAGCAGTGGCCGAAATAGCTCAGTTGGGAGAGCGTTAGACTGAAGATCTAAAGGTCCCTGGTTCAATCCCGGGTTTCGGCATTCGAGCCTCTCTTTTGATGACAACGTCTTAGTCTCTGCCATGCGTGGTAGTTGCGCCTTACTGGCTACTGGCCAGACTATGACAGTAATCAGCTGATCCCAAAACAGCTTGGTCCCACGGTGTAACGGTCAGCACTCTGGACTTTGAATCCGGTGATCCGAGATCAAATCTCGGTGGAACCT
Organism: Cranoglanis bouderius; assembly: GCA_023630585.1. Lineage (NCBI taxonomy): Eukaryota > Metazoa > Chordata > Actinopteri > Siluriformes > Cranoglanididae > Cranoglanis > Cranoglanis bouderius. The sequence continues at coordinate 3,915,842 of CM042553.1, read as the reverse complement.
GCAACACCTTTCTTCCAGGTTCCACGCGACCTGTGTGCGGGCCTGACATCATGAAGTTTAAGATTACCACATAGACTACTTTCTAAAGACGCTAACAAACTGTACATCATTCGAAAGACCGAAGGGTTTTTTGTAGCAAAATATGGTCTCAGCGTTACGAGATAGATGCTCCAGCAACAGTAATATAGTAGTCTGTGTGTGGAGTGCAAATGACAACATGAAAAAGTAAAAACGTGACTTCATACCTTTGTTATGATATAGCGATGGCGAGTCGAATCCAGTCTGTCGCAGCTAGGTAAAAAGTCTGTGAAAACCATCTAGTGGCAAACATCCAATGCTACTATTTGTCCACAAAAGCATATAAACCGTGAAATATTGCTATATAATCCACTGTTTACATAAGAATTCTTCTGCACGACCTTCCCTCCCTCACCGTGCTTCAAAACAATGCAAACAGTCCGAGCACCGTTTACGTGGCAAAGCTGTATATGGTAGTGAACAACAGAGTCTTCCAAACACCTTAGCCCGCTTCCAAAGTTTGTTTAAAAACGCTGGGCGGTAGTTTCACGCATGATATCCAACCAGTGCTGTCGAAAATCATTCTCCGAATACCCCGCGAGCCCATAAGTTCGTGGGAGAATGTTGATAGACATCTGTGGCCGCCCATCACAGTCATATTAGCATATGTAAAGAAACAAACGCATGCTTTTTGAGGCTAACTGCACCGTGTATGGGCAGCCATCACAGCCATATCAGCATATGTAAACAACAAATGTATGTTTTTTTGAGGCTGCCATCACAGTCACAGCTCCAGGTGGCCCACTTTTGAAAAAGGCACTAGTCAGACAAAAAAACTTGCAGGGACCTCATTTTTTGGTCTATCATCCTCAAACTTGAAACATAGCTTCTTTAGACCTGTGGCTATGAGCACATTCCAGTGAACATCAGCCTCACTAAGTTCTTCATTTTTTACATATATTAACTTTGAAACTTGAAAAATAAAGCTCAGAGTGTCTTTTTTTCGAATGATGCCACAACTATGTTTATAGTTCAAAGGGTTCAGGAAGAATAACCATTTAAGTGAAAGCATGTAATTTTCATGTCTTGGGCTTAGAGTGGGGGTGCATCTCAAGCGGTTAAGCCCATGTTCGCACTGGCTGAAATAGCATAGCTGGAGCAACATGAGCCTCGAGCTCTGGCCGCAAGCTGGCTTGGTTCCATGGTGTAATGGTCAGCACTCTGGACTCTGAATCCAGTGATCCGAGTTCAAATCTCGGTGGAACCTGCAAAGCCTTTGTTCCAGGATCCAAACACTCCTGGAATGTGCACCCTACTCTGTCCAAGAAGAATACGGGTCAAGTTCACTACACACTTCGGCTGAAATCTCATAGTTGGGGGAGCGTTAGACTGGAGCTCTGATATGGTTGCAGGTTCCTGCTTGCTCTATGTAGGCTGTAGTAGGCTGAAATACTAAAGACTTACAAACGCGGAAGCTTTTGGTCCATGCAGTTAAGCCCATATGCATATTGACTGAAATCTCATGGTAGGGGGAACGTTAGACTGGGAGCTCTGATGGTTGCAGGCTGCTCTATGCATTTTGTAGAAGGCCAAAATTCTAACAAGATATACATGGACTGTTTCTGATTTTTTCTTGGATACAGTGCTGATTTTGTGTACATCGGCCAAAATAACTCAGTTGGGAGACAGCGAATCCAGCGATGTGATTTCAAACATTAGCCGAACCTGCAAAGCCTTTGTTCAAGGTTCCAAACACTTGTAAAGTTGACTAGGGACCCAGTTCGGTTGAACATTAATATGGGCCAGGACTGAAGCTTTTGGTCCATACAATTAAGCCCATGTGCGCACTGGCTGAAATATCACAGCTGGGGGAACATTACCCTGGAGCTGCGTTGGTAGCAGGTTCCAGCTTGCTCTGTGCAAAGCTTGCTTTGTAGTAGGCCGAAATGCAATCATAACCATCGCAAGGAGAAGACAAATTATCGTACACGTTTTGTGCTTGCGGCATATATTCCGAAATGCCCAATTCTTGCATCAGATTTTTGGATCGAGATGTTACTTGCTTCGACCGGCAGCGGCCGAAATAGCTCAGTTGGGAGAGCGTTAGACTGAAGATCTAAAGGTCCCTGGTTCAATCCCGGGTTTCGGCATTCGAGCCACTCTTTTGATGACAACGTCTCAGTCTCTGCCATGCGTGGTAGTTGCGCCTTACTGGCTACTGGCCAGACTATGACAGTAATCAGCTGATCCCAAAACAGCTTGGTCCCACGGTGTAACGGTCAGCGCTCTGGACTTTGAATCCGGTGAACCGAGATCAAATCTCGGTGGAACCTGCAACACCTTTCTTCCAGGTTCCACGCGACCTGTGTGCGGGCCTGACATCATGAAGTTTAAGATTACCACATAGACTACTTTCTAAAGACGCTAACAAACTGTACATCATTCGAAAGACCTAAGGGTTTTTTGTAGCGAAATATGGTCTCAGCGTTACGAGATAGATGCTCCAGCAACAGTAATATAGTAGTCTGTGTGTGGAGTGCAAATGACAACATGAAAAAGTAAAAACGTGACTTCATACCTTTGTTATGATATAGCGATGGCGAGTCGAATCCAGTCTGTCGCAGCTAGGTAAAAAGTCTGTGAAAACCATCTAGTGGCAAACATCCAATGCTACTATTTGTCCACAAAAGCATATAAACCGTGAAATATTGCTATATAATCCACTGTTTACATAAGAATTCTTCTGCACGACCTTCCCTCCCTCACCGTGCTTCAAAACAATGCAAACAGTCCGAGCACCGTTTACGTGGCAAAGCTGTATATGGTAGTGAACAACAGAGTCTTCCAAACACCTTAGCCCGCTTCCAAAGTTTGTTTAAAAACGCTGGGCGGTAGTTTCACGCATGATATCCAACCAGTGCTGTCGAAAATCATTCTCCGAATACCCCGCGAGCCCATAAGTTCGTGGGAGAATGTTGATAGACATCTGTGGCCGCCCATCACAGTCATATTAGCATATGTAAAGAAACAAACGCATGCTTTTTGAGGCTAACTGCACCGTGTATGGGCAGCCATCACAGCCATATCAGCATATGTAAACAACAAATGTATGTTTTTTTGAGGCTGTATGGGCAGCCATCACAGTCACAGCTCCAGGTGGCCCACTTTTGAAAAAGGCACTAGTCAGACAAAAAAACTTGCAGGGACCTCATTTTTTGGTCTATCATCCTCAAACTTGAAACATAGCTTCTTTAGACCTGTGGCTATGAGCACATTCCAGTGAACATCAGCCTCACTAAGTTCTTCATTTTTTACATATATTAACTTTGAAACTTGAAAAATAAAGCTCAGAGTGTCTTTTTTTCGAATGATGCCACAACTATGTTTATAGTTCAAAGGGTTCAGGAAGAATAACCATTTAAGTGAAAGCATGTAATTTTCATGTCTTGGGCTTAGAGTGGGGGTGCATCTCAAGCGGTTAAGCCCATGTTCGCACTGGCTGAAATAGCATAGCTGGAGCAACATGAGCCTCGAGCTCTGGCCGCAAGCTGGCTTGGTTCCATGGTGTAATGGTCAGCACTCTGGACTCTGAATCCAGTGATCCGAGTTCAAATCTCGGTGGAACCTGCAAAGCCTTTGTTCCAGGATCCAAACACTCCTGGAATGTGCACCCTACTCTGTCCAAGAAGAATACGGGTCAAGTTCACTACACACTTCGGCTGAAATCTCATAGTTGGGGGAGCGTTAGACTGGAGCTCTGATATGGTTGCAGGTTCCTGCTTGCTGTAGTAGGCTGAAATACTAAAGACTTACAAACGCGGAAGCTTTTGGTCCATGCAGTTAAGCCCATATGCATATTGACTGAAATCTCATGGTAGGGGGAACGTTAGACTGGGAGCTCTGATGGTTGCAGGCTGCTCTATGCATTTTGTAGAAGGCCAAAATTCTAACAAGATATACATGGACTGTTTCTGATTTTTTGTTGGATACAGTGCTGATTTTGTGTACATCGGCCAAAATAACTCAGTTGGGAGACAGCGAATCCAGCGATGTGATTTCAAACATTAGCCGAACCTGCAAAGCCTTTGTTCAAGGTTCCAAACACTTGTAAAGTTGACTAGGGACCCAGTTCGGTTGAACATTAATATGGGCCAGGACTGAAGCTTTTGGTCCATACAATTAAGCCCATGTGCGCACTGGCTGAAATATCACAGCTGGGGGAACATTACCCTGGAGCTGCGTTGGTAGCAGGTTCCAGCTTGCTCTGTGCAAAGCTTGCTTTGTAGTAGGCCGAAATGCAATCATAACCATCGCAAGGAGAAGACAAATTATCGTACACGTTTTGTGCTTGCGGCATATATTCCGAAATGCCCAATTCTTGCATCAGATTTTTGGATCGAGATGTTACTTGCTTCGACCGGCAGCGGCCGAAATAGCTCAGTTGGGAGAGCGTTAGACTGAAGATCTAAAGGTCCCTGGTTCAATCCCGGGTTTCGGCATTCGAGCCACTCTTTTGATGACAACGTCTCAGTCTCTGCCATGCGTGGTAGTTGCGCCTTACTGGCTACTGGCCAGACTATGACAGTAATCAGCTGATCCCAAAACAGCTTGGTCCCACGGTGTAACGGTCAGCGCTCTGGACTTTGAATCCGATGAACCGAGATCAAATCTCGGTGGAACCTGCAACACCTTTCTTCCAGGTTCCACGCGACCTGTGTGCGGGCCTGACATCATGAAGTTTAAGATTACCACATAGACTACTTTCTAAAGACGCTAACAAACTGTACATCATTCGAAAGACCTAAGGGTTTTTTGTAGCGAAATATGGTCTCAGCGTTACGAGATAGATGCTCCAGCAACAGTAATATAGTAGTCTGTGTGTGGAGTGCAAATGACAACATGAAAAAGTAAAAACGTGACTTCATACCTTTGTTATGATATAGCGATGGCGAGTCGAATCCAGTCTGTCGCAGCTAGGTAAAAAGTCTGTGAAAACCATCTAGTGGCAAACATCCAATGCTACTATTTGTCCACAAAAGCATATAAACCGTGAAATATTGCTATATAATCCACTGTTTACATAAGAATTCTTCTGCACGACCTTCCCTCCCTCACCGTGCTTCAAAACAATGCAAACAGTCCGAGCACCGTTTACGTGGCAAAGCTGTATATGGTAGTGAACAACAGAGTCTTCCAAACACCTTAGCCCGCTTCCAAAGTTTGTTTAAAAACGCTGGGCGGTAGTTTCACGCATGATATCCAACCAGTGCTGTCGAAAATCATTCTCCGAATACCCCGCGAGCCCATAAGTTCGTGGGAGAATGTTGATAGACATCTGTGGCCGCCCATCACAGTCATATTAGCATATGTAAAGAAACAAACGCATGCTTTTTGAGGCTAACTGCACCGTGTATGGGCAGCCATCACAGCCATATCAGCATATGTAAACAACAAATGTATGTTTTTTTGAGGCTGTATGGGCAGCCATCACAGTCACAGCTCCAGGTGGCCCACTTTTGAAAAAGGCACTAGTCAGACAAAAAAACTTGCAGGGACCTCATTTTTTGGTCTATCATCCTCAAACTTGAAACATAGCTTCTTTAGACCTGTGGCTATGAGCACATTCCAGTGAACATCAGCCTCACTAAGTTCTTCATTTTTTACATATATTAACTTTGAAACTTGAAAAATAAAGCTCAGAGTGTCTTTTTTTCGAATGATGCCACAACTATGTTTATAGTTCAAAGGGTTCAGGAAGAATAACCATTTAAGTGAAAGCATGTAATTTTCATGTCTTGGGCTTAGAGTGGGGGTGCATCTCAAGCGGTTAAGCCCATGTTCGCACTGGCTGAAATAGCATAGCTGGAGCAACATGAGCCTCGAGCTCTGGCCGCAAGCTGGCTTGGTTCCATGGTGTAATGGTCAGCACTCTGGACTCTGAATCCAGTGATCCGAGTTCAAATCTCGGTGGAACCTGCAAAGCCTTTGTTCCAGGATCCAAACACTCCTGGAATGTGCACCCTACTCTGTCCAAGAAGAATACGGGTCAAGTTCACTACACACTTCGGCTGAAATCTCATAGTTGGGGGAGCGTTAGACTGGAGCTCTGATATGGTTGCAGGTTCCTGCTTGCTGTAGTAGGCTGAAATACTAAAGACTTACAAACGCGGAAGCTTTTGGTCCATGCAGTTAAGCCCATATGCATATTGACTGAAATCTCATGGTAGGGGGAACGTTAGACTGGGAGCTCTGATGGTTGCAGGCTGCTCTATGCATTTTGTAGAAGGCCAAAATTCTAACAAGATATACATGGACTGTTTCTGATTTTTTCTTGGATACAGTGCTGATTTTGTGTACATCGGCCAAAATAACTCAGTTGGGAGACAGCGAATCCAGCGATGTGATTTCAAACATTAGCCGAACCTGCAAAGCCTTTGTTCAAGGTTCCAAACACTTGTAAAGTTGACTAGGGACCCAGTTCGGTTGAACATTAATATGGGCCAGGACTGAAGCTTTTGGTCCATACAATTAAGCCCATGTGCGCACTGGCTGAAATATCACAGCTGGGGGAACATTACCCCGGAGCTGCGTTGGTAGCAGGTTCCAGCTTGCTCTGTGCAAAGCTTGCTTTGTAGTAGGCCGAAATGCAATCATAACCATCGCAAGGAGAAGACAAATTATCGTACACGTTTTGTGCTTGCGGCATATATTCCGAAATGCCCAATTCTTGCATCAGATTTTTGGATCGAGATGTTACTTGCTTCGACCGGCAGCGGCCGAAATAGCTCAGTTGGGAGAGCGTTAGACTGAAGATCTAAAGGTCCCTGGTTCAATCCCGGGTTTCGGCATTCGAGCCACTCTTTTGATGACAACGTCTCAGTCTCTGCCATGCGTGGTAGTTGCGCCTTACTGGCTACTGGCCAGACTATGACAGTAATCAGCTGATCCCAAAACAGCTTGGTCCCACGGTGTAACGGTCAGCGCTCTGGACTTTGAATCCGGTGAACCGAGATCAAATCTCGGTGGAACCTGCAACACCTTTCTTCCAGGTTCCACGCGACCTGTGTGCGGGCCTGACATCATGAAGTTTAAGATTACCACATAGACTACTTTCTAAAGACGCTAACAAACTGTACATCATTCGAAAGACCTAAGGGTTTTTTGTAGCGAAATATGGTCTCAGCGTTACGAGATAGATGCTCCAGCAACAGTAATATAGTAGTCTGTGTGTGGAGTGCAAATGACAACATGAAAAAGTAAAAACGTGACTTCATACCTTTGTTATGATATAGCGATGGCGAGTCGAATCCAGTCTGTCGCAGCTAGGTAAAAAGTCTGTGAAAACCATCTAGTGGCAAACATCCAATGCTACTATTTGTCCACAAAAGCATATAAACCGTGAAATATTGCTATATAATCCACTGTTTACATAAGAATTCTTCTGCACGACCTTCCCTCCCTCACCGTGCTTCAAAACAATGCAAACAGTCCGAGCACCGTTTACGTGGCAAAGCTGTATATGGTAGTGAACAACAGAGTCTTCCAAACACCTTAGCCCGCTTCCAAAGTTTGTTTAAAAACGCTGGGCGGTAGTTTCACGCATGATATCCAACCAGTGCTGTCGAAAATCATTCTCCGAATACCCCGCGAGCCCATAAGTTCGTGGGAGAATGTTGATAGACATCTGTGGCCGCCCATCACAGTCATATTAGCATATGTAAAGAAACAAACGCATGCTTTTTGAGGCTAACTGCACCGTGTATGGGCAGCCATCACAGCCATATCAGCATATGTAAACAACAAATGTATGTTTTTTTGAGGCTGTATGGGCAGCCATCACAGTCACAGCTCCAGGTGGCCCACTTTTGAAAAAGGCACTAGTCAGACAAAAAAACTTGCAGGGACCTCATTTTTTGGTCTATCATCCTCAAACTTGAAACATAGCTTCTTTAGACCTGTGGCTATGAGCACATTCCAGTGAACATCAGCCTCACTAAGTTCTTCATTTTTTACATATATTAACTTTGAAACTTGAAAAATAAAGCTCAGAGTGTCTTTTTTTCGAATGATGCCACAACTATGTTTATAGTTCAAAGGGTTCAGGAAGAATAACCATTTAAGTGAAAGCATGTAATTTTCATGTCTTGGGCTTAGAGTGGGGGTGCATCTCAAGCGGTTAAGCCCATGTTCGCACTGGCTGAAATAGCATAGCTGGGGGAAAATGAGCCTCGAGCTCTGGCCGCAAGCTGCCTTGGTTCCATGGTGTAATGGTCAGCACTCTGGACTCTGAATCCGGTGATCCGAGTTCAAATCTCGGTGGAACCTGCAAAGCCTTTGTTCCAGGATCCAAACCCTCCTGGAATGTGCACCCTACTCTGTCCCAGAAGAATACGGGTCAAGTTCACTACACACTTCGGCTGAAATCTCATAGTTGGGGGAGCGTTAGGCTGGGAGCTCTGATGGTTGCAGGTTCCTGCTTGCTCTATGTAGGCTGTAGTAGGCTGAAATACTAAAGACTTACAAACGCGGAAGCTTTTGGTCCATGCAGTTAAGCCCATATGCATATTGACTGAAATCTCATGGTAGGGGGAACGTTAGACTGGGAGCTCTGATGGTTGCAGGCTGCTCTATGCATTTTGTAGAAGGCCAAAATTCTAACAAGATATACATGGACTGTTTCTGATTTTTTCTTGGATACAGTGCTGATTTTGTGTACATCGGCCAAAATAACTCAGTTGGGAGACAGCGAATCCAGCGATGTGATTTCAAACATTAGCCGAACCTGCAAAGCCTTTGTTCAAGGTTCCAAACACTTGTAAAGTTGACTAGGGACCCAGTTCGGTTGAACATTAATATGGGCCAGGACTGAAGCTTTTGGTCCATACAATTAAGCCCATGTGCGCACTGGCTGAAATATCACAGCTGGGGGAACATTACCCCGGAGCTGCGTTGGTAGCAGGTTCCAGCTTGCTCTGTGCAAAGCTTGCTTTGTAGTAGGCCGAAATGCAATCATAACCATCGCAAGGAGAAGACAAATTATCGTACACGTTTTGTGCTTGCGGCATATATTCCGAAATGCCCAATTCTTGCATCAGATTTTTGGATCGAGATGTTACTTGCTTCGACCGGCAGCGGCCGAAATAGCTCAGTTGGGAGAGCGTTAGACTGAAGATCTAAAGGTCCCTGGTTCAATCCCGGGTTTCGGCATTCGAGCCACTCTTTTGATGACAACGTCTCAGTCTCTGCCATGCGTGGTAGTTGCGCCTTACTGGCTACTGGCCAGACTATGACAGTAATCAGCTGATCCCAAAACAGCTTGGTCCCACGGTGTAACGGTCAGCGCTCTGGACTTTGAATCCGGTGAACCGAGATCAAATCTCGGTGGAACCTGCAACACCTTTCTTCCAGGTTCCACGCGACCTGTGTGCGGGCCTGACATCATGAAGTTTAAGATTACCACATAGACTACTTTCTAAAGACGCTAACAAACTGTACATCATTCGAAAGACCTAAGGGTTTTTTGTAGCGAAATATGGTCTCAGCGTTACGAGATAGATGCTCCAGCAACAGTAATATAGTAGTCTGTGTGTGGAGTGCAAATGACAACATGAAAAAGTAAAAACGTGACTTCATACCTTTGTTATGATATAGCGATGGCGAGTCGAATCCAGTCTGTCGCAGCTAGGTAAAAAGTCTGTGAAAACCATCTAGTGGCAAACATCCAATGCTACTATTTGTCCACAAAAGCATATAAACCGTGAAATATTGCTATATAATCCACTGTTTACATAAGAATTCTTCTGCACGACCTTCCCTCCCTCACCGTGCTTCAAAACAATGCAAACAGTCCGAGCACCGTTTACGTGGCAAAGCTGTATATGGTAGTGAACAACAGAGTCTTCCAAACACCTTAGCCCGCTTCCAAAGTTTGTTTAAAAACGCTGGGCGGTAGTTTCACGCATGATATCCAACCAGTGCTGTCGAAAATCATTCTCCGAATACCCCGCGAGCCCATAAGTTCGTGGGAGAATGTTGATAGACATCTGTGGCCGCCCATCACAGTCATATTAGCATATGTAAAGAAACAAACGCATGCTTTTTGAGGCTAACTGCACCGTGTATGGGCAGCCATCACAGCCATATCAGCATATGTAAACAACAAATGTATGTTTTTTTGAGGCTGTATGGGCAGCCATCACAGTCACAGCTCCAGGTGGCCCACTTTTGAAAAAGGCACTAGTCAGACAAAAAAACTTGCAGGGACCTCATTTTTTGGTCTATCATCCTCAAACTTGAAACATAGCTTCTTTAGACCTGTGGCTATGAGCACATTCCAGTGAACATCAGCCTCACTAAGTTCTTCATTTTTTACATATATTAACTTTGAAACTTGAAAAATAAAGCTCAGAGTGTCTTTTTTTCGAATGATGCCACAACTATGTTTATAGTTCAAAGGGTTCAGGAAGAATAACCATTTAAGTGAAAGCATGTAATTTTCATGTCTTGGGCTTAGAGTGGGGGTGCATCTCAAGCGGTTAAGCCCATGTTCGCACTGGCTGAAATAGCATAGCTGGGGGAAAATGAGCCTCGAGCTCTGGCCGCAAGCTGCCTTGGTTCCATGGTGTAATGGTCAGCACTCTGGACTCTGAATCCGGTGATCCGAGTTCAAATCTCGGTGGAACCTGCAAAGCCTTTGTTCCAGGATCCAAACCCTCCTGGAATGTGCACCCTACTCTGTCCCAGAAGAATACGGGTCAAGTTCACTACACACTTCGGCTGAAATCTCATAGTTGGGGGAGCGTTAGACTGGAGCTCTGATATGGTTGCAGGTTCCTGCTTGCTCTATGTAGGCTGTAGTAGGCTGAAATACTAAAGACTTACAAACGCGGAAGCTTTTGGTCCATGCAGTTAAGCCCATATGCATATTGACTGAAATCTCATGGTAGGGGGAACGTTAGACTGGGAGCTCTGATGGTTGCAGGCTGCTCTATGCATTTTGTAGAAGGCCAAAATTCTAACAAGATATACATGGACTGTTTCTGATTTTTTCTTGGATACAGTGCTGATTTTGTGTACATCGGCCAAAATAACTCAGTTGGGAGACAGCGAATCCAGCGATGTGATTTCAAACATTAGCCGAACCTGCAAAGCCTTTGTTCAAGGTTCCAAACACTTGTAAAGTTGACTAGGGACCCAGTTCGGTTGAACATTAATATGGGCCAGGACTGAAGCTTTTGGTCCATACAATTAAGCCCATGTGCGCACTGGCTGAAATATCACAGCTGGGGGAACATTACCCCGGAGCTGCGTTGGTAGCAGGTTCCAGCTTGCTCTGTGCAAAGCTTGCTTTGTAGTAGGCCGAAATGCAATCATAACCATCGCAAGGAGAAGACAAATTATCGTACACGTTTTGTGCTTGCGGCATATATTCCGAAATGCCCAATTCTTGCATCAGATTTTTGGATCGAGATGTTACTTGCTTCGACCGGCAGCGGCCGAAATAGCTCAGTTGGGAGAGCGTTAGACTGAAGATCTAAAGGTCCCTGGTTCAATCCCGGGTTTCGGCAATCGAGCCTCTCTTTTGATGACAACGTCTCAGTCTCTGCCATGCGTGGTAGTTGCGCCTTACTGGCTACTGGCCAGACTATGACAGTAATCAGCTGATCCCAAAACAGCTTGGTCCCACGGTGTAACGGTCAGCGCTCTGGACTTTGAATCCGGTGAACCGAGATCAAATCTCGGTGGAACCTGCAACACCTTTCTTCCAGGTTCCACGCGACCTGTGTGCGGGCCTGACATCATGAAGTTTAAGATTACCACATAGACTTCTTTCTAAAGACGCTAACAAACTGTACATCATTCGAAAGACCTAAGGGTTTTTTGTAGCGAAATATGGTCTCAGCGTTACGAGATAGATGCTCCAGCAACAGTAATATAGTAGTCTGTGTGTGGAGTGCAAATGACAACATGAAAAAGTAAAAACGTGACTTCATACCTTTGTTATGATATAGCGATGGCGAGTCGAATCCAGTCTGTCGCAGCTAGGTAAAAAGTCTGTGAAAACCATCTAGTGGCAAACATCCAATGCTACTATTTGTCCACAAAAGCATATAAACCGTGAAATATTGCTATATAATCCACTGTTTACATAAGAATTCTTCTGCACGACCTTCCCTCCCTCACCGTGCTTCAAAACAATGCAAACAGTCCGAGCACCGTTTACGTGGCAAAGCTGTATATGGTAGTGAACAACAGAGTCTTCCAAACACCTTAGCCCGCTTCCAAAGTTTGTTTAAAAACGCTGGGCGGTAGTTTCACGCATGATATCCAACCAGTGCTGTCGAAAATCATTCTCCGAATACCCCGCGAGCCCATAAGTTCGTGGGAGAATGTTGATAGACATGTGTGGCCGCCCATCACAGTCATATTAGCATATGTAAAGAAACAAACGCATGCTTTTTGAGGCTAACTGCACCGTGTATGGGCAGCCATCACAGCCATATCAGCATATGTAAAGAACAAATGTATGTTTTTTTGAGGCTGTATGGGCAGCCATCACAGTCACAGCTCCAGGTGGCCCACTTTTGAAAAAGGCACTAGTCAGACAAAAAAACTTGCAGGGACCTCATTTTTTGGTCTATCATCCTCAAACTTGAAACATAGCTTCTTTAGACCTGTGGCTATGAGCACATTCCAGTGAACATCAGCCTCACTAAGTTCTTCATTTTTTACATATATTAACTTTGAAACTTGAAAAATAAAGCTCAGAGTGTCTTTTTTTCGAATGATGCCACAACTATGTTTATAGTTCAAAGGGTTCAGGAAGAATAACCATTTAAGTGAAAGCATGTAATTTTCATGTCTTGGGCTTAGAGTGGGGGTGCATCTCAAGCGGTTAAGCCCATGTTCGCACTGGCTGAAATAGCATAGCTGGGGGAAAATGAGCCTCGAGCTCTGGCCACAAGCTGCCTTGGTTCCATGGTGTAATGGTCAGCACTCTGGACTCTGAATCCGGTGATCCGAGTTCAAATCTCGGTGGAACCTGCAAAGCCTTTGTTCCAGGATCCAAACCCTCCTGGAATGTGCACCCTACTCTGTCCCAGAAGAATACGGGTCAAGTTCACTACACACTTCGGCTGAAATCTCATAGTTGGGGGAGCGTTAGGCTGGGAGCTCTGATGGTTGCAGGCTGCTCTACGCATTTTGTAGAAGGCCAAAATTCTAACAAGATATACATGGACTGTTTCTGATTTTTTGTTGGATACAGTGCTGATTTTGTGTACATCGGCCAAAATAACTCAGTTGGGAGACAGCGAATCCAGCGATGTGATTTCAAACATTAGCCGAACCTGCAAAGCCTTTGTTCAAGGTTCCAAACACTTGTAAAGTTGACTAGGGACCCAGTTCGGTTGAACATTAATATGGGCCAGGACTGAAGCTTTTGGTCCATACAATTAAGCCCATGTGCGCACTGGCTGAAATATCACAGCTGGGGGAACATTACCCCGGAGCTGCGTTGGTAGCAGGTTCCAGCTTGCTCTGTGCAAAGCTTGCTTTGTAGTAGGCCGAAATGCAATCATAACCATCGCAAGGAGAAGACAAATTATCGTACACGTTTTGTGCTTGCGGCATATATTCCGAAATGCCCAATTCTTGCATCAGATTTTTGGATCGAGATGTTACTTGCTTCGACCGGCAGCGGCCGAAATAGCTCAGTTGGGAGAGCGTTAGACTGAAGATCTAAAGGTCCCTGGTTCAATCCCGGGTTTCGGCATTCGAGCCTCTCTTTTGATGACAACGTCTTAGTCTCTGCCATGCGTGGTAGTTGCGCCTTACTGGCTACTGGCCAGACTATGACAGTAATCAGCTGATCCCAAAACAGCTTGGTCCCACGGTGTAACGGTCAGCACTCTGGACTTTGAATACGGTGATCCGAGATCAAATCTCGGTGGAACCTGCAACACCTTTCTTCCAGGTTCCACGCGACCTGTGTGCGGGCCTGACATCATGAAGTTTAAGATTACCACATAGACTACTTTCTAAAGACGCTAACAAACTGTACATCATTCGAAAGACCTAAGGGTTTTTTGTAGCGAAATATGGTCTCAGCGTTACGAGATAGATGCTCCAGCAACAGTAATATAGTAGTCTGTGTGTGGAGTGCAAATGACAACATGAAAAAGTAAAAACGTGACTTCATACCTTTGTTATGATATAGCGATGGCGAGTCGAATCCAGTCTGTCGCAGCTAGGTAAAAAGTCTGTGAAAACCATCTAGTGGCAAACATCCAATGCTACTATTTGTCCACAAAAGCATATAAACCGTGAAATATTGCTATATAATCCACTGTTTACATAAGAATTCTTCTGCACGACCTTCCCTCCCTCACCGTGCTTCAAAACAATGCAAACAGTCCGAGCACCGTTTACGTGGCAAAGCTGTATATGGTAGTGAACAACAGAGTCTTCCAAACACCTTAGCCCGCTTCCAAAGTTTGTTTAAAAACGCTGGGCGGTAGTTTCACGCATGATATCCAACCAGTGCTGTCGAAAATCATTCTCCGAATACCCCGCGAGCCCATAAGTTCGTGGGAGAATGTTGATAGACATGTGTGGCCGCCCATCACAGTCATATTAGCATATGTAAAGAAACAAACGCATGCTTTTTGAGGCTAACTGCACCGTGTATGGGCAGCCATCACAGCCATATCAGCATATGTAAAGAACAAATGTATGTTTTTTTGAGGCTGTATGGGCAGCCATCACAGTCACAGCTCCAGGTGGCCCACTTTTGAAAAAGGCACTAGTCAGACAAAAAAACTTGCAGGGACCTCATTTTTTGGTCTATCATCCTCAAACTTGAAACATAGCTTCTTTAGACCTGTGGCTATGAGCACATTCCAGTGAACATCAGCCTCACTAAGTTCTTCATTTTTTACATATATTAACTTTGAAACTTGAAAAATAAAGCTCAGAGTGTCTTTTTTTCGAATGATGCCACAACTATGTTTATAGTTCAAAGGGTTCAGGAAGAATAACCATTTAAGTGAAAGCATGTAATTTTCATGTCTTGGGCTTAGAGTGGGGGTGCATCTCAAGCGGTTAAGCCCATGTTCGCACTGGCTGAAATAGCATAGCTGGGGGAAAATGAGCCTCGAGCTCTGGCCACAAGCTGCCTTGGTTCCATGGTGTAATGGTCAGCACTCTGGACTCTGAATCCGGTGATCCGAGTTCAAATCTCGGTGGAACCTGCAAAGCCTTTGTTCCAGGATCCAAACACTCCTGGAATGTACACCCTACTCTGTCGAAGAAGTATACGGGTCAAATTCACTACACACTTCGGCTGAAATCTCATGGTAGGGGGAACGTTAGACTGGGAGCTCTGATGGTTGCAGGCTGCTCTATGCATTTTGTAGAAGGCCAAAATTCTAACAAGATATACATGGACTGTTTCTGATTTTTTGTTGGATACAGTGCTGATTTTGTGTACATCGGCCAAAATAACTCAGTTGGGAGACAGCGAATCCAGCGATGTGATTTCAAACATTAGCCGAACCTGCAAAGCCTTTGTTCAAGGTTCCAAACACTTGTAAAGTTGACTAGGGACCCAGTTCGGTTGAACATTAATATGGGCCAGGACTGAAGCTTTTGGTCCATACAATTAAGCCCATGTGCGCACTGGCTGAAATATCACAGCTGGGGGAACATTACCCCGGAGCTGCGTTGGTAGCAGGTTCCAGCTTGCTCTGTGCAAAGCTTGCTTTGTAGTAGGCCGAAATGCAATCATAACCATCGCAAGGAGAAGACAAATTATCGTACACGTTTTGTGCTTGCGGCATATATTCCGAAATGCCCAATTCTTGCATCAGATTTTTGGATCGAGATGTTACTTGCTTCGACTGGCAGCGGCCGAAATAGCTCAGTTGGGAGAGCGTTAGACTGAAGATCTAAAGGTCCCTGGTTCAATCCCGGGTTTCGGCATTCGAGCCTCTCTTTTGATGACAACGTCTTAGTCTCTGCCATGCGTGGTAGTTGCGCCTTACTGGCTACTGGCCCGACTATGACAGTAATCAGCTGATCCCAAAACAGCTTGGTCCCACGGTGTAACGGTCAGCGCTCTGGACTTTGAATACGGTGATCCGAGATCAAATCTCGGTGGAACCTGCAACACCTTTCTTCCAGGTTCCACGCGACCTGTGTGCGGGCCTGACATCATGAAGTTTAAGATTACCACATAGACTACTTTCTAAAGACGCTAACAAACTGTACATCATTCGAAAGACCTAAGGGTTTTTTGTAGCGAAATATGGTCTCAGCGTTACGAGATAGATGCTCCAGCAACAGTAATATAGTAGTCTGTGTGTGGAGTGCAAATGACAACATGAAAAAGTAAAAACGTGACTTCATACCTTTGTTATGATATAGCGATGGCGAGTCGAATCCAGTCTGTCGCAGCTAGGTAAAAAGTCTGTGAAAACCATCTAGTGGCAAACATCCAATGCTACTATTTGTCCACAAAAGCATATAAACCGTGAAATATTGCTATATAATCCACTGTTTACATAAGAATTCTTCTGCACGACCTTCCCTCCCTCACCGTGCTTCAAAACAATGCAAACAGTCCGAGCACCGTTTACGTGGCAAAGCTGTATATGGTAGTGAACAACAGAGTCTTCCAAACACCTTAGCCCGCTTCCAAAGTTTGTTTAAAAACGCTGGGCGGTAGTTTCACGCATGATATCCAACCAGTGCTGTCGAAAATCATTCTCCGAATACCCCGCGAGCCCATAAGTTCGTGGGAGAATGTTGATAGACATGTGTGGCCGCCCATCACAGTCATATTAGCATATGTAAAGAAACAAACGCATGCTTTTTGAGGCTAACTGCACCGTGTATGGGCAGCCATCACAGCCATATCAGCATATGTAAAGAACAAATGTATGTTTTTTTGAGGCTGTATGGGCAGCCATCACAGTCACAGCTCCAGGTGGCCCACTTTTGAAAAAGGCACTAGTCAGACAAAAAAACTTGCAGGGACCTCATTTTTTGGTCTATCATCCTCAAACTTGAAACATAGCTTCTTTAGACCTGTGGCTATGAGCACATTCCAGTGAACATCAGCCTCACTAAGTTCTTCATTTTTTACATATATTAACTTTGAAACTTGAAAAATAAAGCTCAGAGTGTCTTTTTTTCGAATGATGCCACAACTATGTTTATAGTTCAAAGGGTTCAGGAAGAATAACCATTTAAGTGAAAGCATGTAATTTTCATGTCTTGGGCTTAGAGTGGGGGTGCATCTCAAGCGGTTAAGCCCATGTTCGCACTGGCTGAAATAGCATAGCTGGGGGAAAATGAGCCTCGAGCTCTGGCCGCAAGCTGCCTTGGTTCCATGGTGTAATGGTCAGCACTCTGGACTCTGAATCCGGTGATCCGAGTTCAAATCTCGGTGGAACCTGCAAAGCCTTTGTTCCAGGATCCAAACACTCCTGGAATGTGCACCCTACTCTGTCCAAGAAGAATACGGGTCAAGTTCACTACACACTTCGGCTGAAATCTCATAGTTGGGGGAGCGTTAGGCTGGGAGCTCTGATGGTTGCAGGCTGCTCTACGCATTTTGTAGAAGGCCAAAATTCTAACAAGATATACATGGACTGTTTCTGATTTTTTGTTGGATACAGTGCTGATTTTGTGTACATCGGCCAAAATAACTCAGTTGGGAGACAGCGAATCCAGCGATGTGATTTCAAACATTAGCCGAACCTGCAAAGCCTTTGTTCAAGGTTCCAAACACTTGTAAAGTTGACTAGGGACCCAGTTCGGTTGAACATTAATATGGGCCAGGACTGAAGCTTTTGGTCCATACAATTAAGCCCATGTGCGCACTGGCTGAAATATCACAGCTGGGGGAACATTACCCCGGAGCTGCGTTGGTAGCAGGTTCCAGCTTGCTCTGTGCAAAGCTTGCTTTGTAGTAGGCCGAAATGCAATCATAACCATCGCAAGGAGAAGACAAATTATCGTACACGTTTTGTGCTTGCGGCATATATTCCGAAATGCCCAATTCTTGCATCAGATTTTTGGATCGAGATGTTACTTGCTTCGACCGGCAGCGGCCGAAATAGCTCAGTTGGGAGAGCGTTAGACTGAAGATCTAAAGGTCCCTGGTTCAATCCCGGGTTTCGGCATTTGAGCCACTCTTTTGATGACAACGTCTCAGTCTCTGCCATGCGTGGTAGTTGCGCCTTACTGGCTACTGGCCCGACTATGACAGTAATCAGCTGATCCCAAAACAGCTTGGTCCCACGGTGTAACGGTCAGCGCTCTGGACTTTGAATCCGGTGAACCGAGATCAAATCTCGGTGGAACCTGCAACACCTTTCTTCCAGGTTCCACGCGACCTGTGTGCGGGCCTGACATCATGAAGTTTAAGATTACCACATAGACTACTTTCTAAAGACGCTAACAAACTGTACATCATTCGAAAGACCTAAGGGTTTTTTGTAGCGAAATATGGTCTCAGCGTTACGAGATAGATGCTCCAGCAACAGTAATATAGTAGTCTGTGTGTGGAGTGCAAATGACAACATGAAAAAGTAAAAACGTGACTTCATACCTTTGTTATGATATAGCGATGGCGAGTCGAATCCAGTCTGTCGCAGCTAGGTAAAAAGTCTGTGAAAACCATCTAGTGGCAAACATCCAATGCTACTATTTGTCCACAAAAGCATATAAACCGTGAAATATTGCTATATAATCCACTGTTTACATAAGAATTCTTCTGCACGACCTTCCCTCCCTCACCGTGCTTCAAAACAATGCAAACAGTCCGAGCACCGTTTACGTGGCAAAGCTGTATATGGTAGTGAACAACAGAGTCTTCCAAACACCTTAGCCCGCTTCCAAAGTTTGTTTAAAAACGCTGGGCGGTAGTTTCACGCATGATATCCAACCAGTGCTGTCGAAAATCATTCTCCGAATACCCCGCGAGCCCATAAGTTCGTGGGAGAATGTTGATAGACATGTGTGGCCGCCCATCACAGTCATATTAGCATATGTAAAGAAACAAACGCATGCTTTTTGAGGCTAACTGCACCGTGTATGGGCAGCCATCACAGCCATATCAGCATATGTAAACAACAAATGTATGTTTTTTTGAGGCTGTATGGGCAGCCATCACAGTCACAGCTCCAGGTGGCCCACTTTTGAAAAAGGCACTAGTCAGACAAAAAAACTTGCAGGGACCTCATTTTTTGGTCTATCATCCTCAAACTTGAAACATAGCTTCTTTAGACCTGTGGCTATGAGCACATTCCAGTGAACATCAGCCTCACTAAGTTCTTCATTTTTTACATATATTAACTTTGAAACTTGAAAAATAAAGCTCAGAGTGTCTTTTTTTCGAATGATGCCACAACTATGTTTATAGTTCAAAGGGTTCAGGAAGAATAACCATTTAAGTGAAAGCATGTAATTTTCATGTCTTGGGCTTAGAGTGGGGGTGCATCTCAAGCGGTTAAGCCCATGTTCGCACTGGCTGAAATAGCATAGCTGGAGCAACATGAGCCTCGAGCTCTGGCCGCAAGCTGGCTTGGTTCCATGGTGTAATGGTCAGCACTCTGGACTCTGAATCCAGTGATCCGAGTTCAAATCTCGGTGGAACCTGCAAAGCCTTTGTTCCAGGATCCAAACACTCCTGGAATGTGCACCCTACTCTGTCCAAGAAGAATACGGGTCAAGTTCACTACACACTTCGGCTGAAATCTCATAGTTGGGGGAGCGTTAGACTGGAGCTCTGATATGGTTGCAGGTTCCTGCTTGCTCTATGTAGGCTGTAGTAGGCTGAAATACTAAAGACTTACAAACGCGGAAGCTTTTGGTCCATGCAGTTAAGCCCATATGCATATTGACTGAAATCTCATGGTAGGGGGAACGTTAGACTGGGAGCTCTGATGGTTGCAGGCTGCTCTATGCATTTTGTAGAAGGCCAAAATTCTAACAAGATATACATGGACTGTTTCTGATTTTTTGTTGGATACAGTGCTGATTTTGTGTACATCGGCCAAAATAACTCAGTTGGGAGACAGCGAATCCAGCGATGTGATTTCAAACATTAGCCGAACCTGCAAAGCCTTTGTTCAAGGTTCCAAACACTTGTAAAGTTGACTAGGGACCCAGTTCGGTTGAACATTAATATGGGCCAGGACTGAAGCTTTTGGTCCATACAATTAAGCCCATGTGCGCACTGGCTGAAATATCACAGCTGGGGGAACATTACCCTGGAGCTGCGTTGGTAGCAGGTTCCAGCTTGCTCTGTGCAAAGCTTGCTTTGTAGTAGGCCGAAATGCAATCATAACCATCGCAAGGAGAAGACAAATTATCGTACACGTTTTGTGCTTGCGGCATATATTCCGAAATGCCCAATTCTTGCATCAGATTTTTGGATCGAGATGTTTCTTGTTTCGACCGGCAGCGGCCGAAATAGCTCAGTTGGGAGAGCGTTAGACTGAAGATCTAAAGGTCCCTGGTTCAATCCCGGGTTTCGGCATTCGAGCCTCTCTTTTGATGACAACGTCTTAGTCTCTGCCATGCGTGGTAGTTGCGCCTTACTGGCTACTGGGCCGACTATGACAGTAATCAGCTGATCCCAAAACAACTTGGTCCCACGGTGTAACGGTCAGCACTCTGGACGTTGAATCCGTTGAACCGAGATCAAATCTCGGTGGAACCTGCAACACCTTTCTTCCAGGTTCCACGCGACCTGTGTGCGGGCCTGACATCATGAAGTTTAAGATTACCACATAGACTTCTTTCTAAAGACGCTAACAAACTGTACATCATTCGAAAGACCTAAGGGTTTTTTGTAGCGAAATATGGTCTCAGCATTACGAGATAGATGCTCCAGCAACAGTAATATAGTAGTCTGTGTGTGGAGTGCAAATGACAACATGAAAAAGTAAAAACGTGACTTCATACCTTTGTTATGATATAGCGATGGCGAGTCGAATCCAGTCTGTCGCAGCTAGGTAAAAAGTCTGTGAAAACCATCTAGTGGCAAACATCCAATGCTACTATTTGTCCACAAAAGCATATAAACCGTGAAATATTGCTATATAATCCACTGTTTACATAAGAATTCTTCTGCACGACCTTCCCTCCCTCACCGTGCTTCAAAACAATGCAAACAGTCCGAGCACCGTTTACGTGGCAAAGCTGTATATGGTAGTGAACAACAGAGTCTTCCAAACACCTTAGCCCGCTTCCAAAGTTTGTTTAAAAACGCTGGGCGGTAGTTTCACGCATGATATCCAACCAGTGCTGTCGAAAATCATTCTCCGAATACCCCGCGAGCCCATAAGTTCGTGGGAGAATGTTGATAGACATGTGTGGCCGCCCATCACAGTCATATTAGCATATGTAAAGAAACAAACGCATGCTTTTTGAGGCTAACTGCACCGTGTATGGGCAGCCATCACAGCCATATCAGCATATGTAAACAACAAATGTATGTTTTTTTGAGGCTGTATGGGCAGCCATCACAGTCACAGCTCCAGGTGGCCCACTTTTGAAAAAGGCACTAGTCAGACAAAAAAACTTGCAGGGACCTCATTTTTTGGTCTATCATCCTCAAACTTGAAACATAGCTTCTTTAGACCTGTGGCTATGAGCACATTCCAGTGAACATCAGCCTCACTAAGTTCTTCATTTTTTACATATATTAACTTTGAAACTTGAAAAATAAAGCTCAGAGTGTCTTTTTTTCGAATGATGCCACAACTATGTTTATAGTTCAAAGGGTTCAGGAAGAATAACCATTTAAGTGAAAGCATGTAATTTTCATGTCTTGGGCTTAGAGTGGGGGTGCATCTCAAGCGGTTAAGCCCATTTTCGCACTGGCTGAAATAGCATAGCTGGGGCAACATGAGCCTCGAGCTCTGGCCGCAAGCGGGCTTGGTTCCATGGTGTAATGGTCAGCACTCTGGACTCTGAATCCGGTGATCCAAATTCAAATCTCAGTGGAACCTGCAAAGCCTTTGTTCCAGGATCCAAACACTCCTGGAATGTGCATCCTACTCTGTCGAAGAAGAATACGGGTCAAATTCACTCCACATTTCGGTTGAAATCTCATAGTTGGGGGAGCGTTAGACTGGGAGCTCTGATGGTTGCAGGCTGCTCTACGCATTTTGTAGAAGGCCAAAATTCTAACAAGATATACATGGACTGTTTCTGATTTTTTGTTGGATACAGTGCTGATTTTGTGTACATCGGCCAAAATAACTCAGTTGGGAGACCGCGAATCCAGCGATGTGATTTCAAACATTAGCCGAACCTGCAAAGCCTTTGTTCAAGGTTCCAAACACTTGTAAAGTTGACTAGGGACCCAGTTCGGTTGAACATTAATATGGGCCAGGACTGAAGCTTTTGGTCCATACAATTAAGCCCATGTGCGCACTGGCTGAAATATCACAGCTGGGGGAACATTACCCCGGAGCTGCGTTGGTAGCAGGTTCCAGCTTGCTCTGTGCAAAGCTTGCTTTGTAGTAGGCCGAAATGCAATCATAACCATCGCAAGGAGAAGACAAATTATCGTACACGTTTTGTGCTTGCGGCATATATTCCGAAATGCCCAATTCTTGCATCAGATTTTTGGATCGAGATGTTACTTGCTTCGACCGGCAGCGGCCGAAATAGCTCAGTTGGGAGAGCGTTAGACTGAAGATCTAAAGGTCCCTGGTTCAATCCCGGGTTTCGGCATTCGAGCCTCTCTTTTGATGACAACGTCTCAGTCTCTGCCATGCGTGGTAGTTGCGCCTTACTGGCTACTGGCCCGACTATGACAGTAATCAGCTGATCCCAAAACAGCTTGGTCCCACGGTGTAACGGTCAGCGCTCTGGACTTTGAATCCGGTGATCCGAGATCAAATCTCGGTGGAACCTGCAACACCTTTCTTCCAGGTTCCACGCGACCTGTGTGCGGGCCTGACATCATGAAGTTTAAGATTACCACATAGACTACTTTCTAAAGACGCTAACAAACTGTACATCATTCGAAAGACCTAAGGGTTTTTTGTAGCGAAATATGGTCTCAGCGTTACGAGATAGATGCTCCAGCAACAGTAATATAGTAGTCTGTGTGTGGAGTGCAAATGACAACATGAAAAAGTAAAAACGTGACTTCATACCTTTGTTATGATATAGCGATGGCGAGTCGAATCCAGTCTGTCGCAGCTAGGTAAAAAGTCTGTGAAAACCATCCAGTGGCAAACATCCAATGCTACTATTTGTCCACAAAAGCGTATAAACCGTGAAATATTGCTATATAATCCACTGTTTACATAAGAATTCTTCTGCACGACCTTCCCTCCCTCACCGTGCTTCAAAACAATGCAAACAGTCCGAGCACCGTTTACGTGGCAAAGCTGTATATGGTAGTGAACAACAGAGTCTTCCAAACACCTTAGCCCGCTTCCAAAGTTTGTTTAAAAACGCTGGGCGGTAGTTTCACGCATGATATCCAACCAGTGCTGTCGAAAATCATTCTCCGAATACCCCGCGAGCCCATAAGTTCGTGGGAGAATGTTGATAGACATGTGTGGCCGCCCATCACAGTCATATTAGCATATGTAAAGAACCTGCAAAGCCTTTGTTCCAGGATCCAAACACTCCTGAAATATACACCCTATTCTTTCCAAGAAGAATATGTGTCAAGTTTGCTACACACTTTGGCTGAAATCTCATAGTTGGGGGAATGTTAGACTGGAGCTCTGATATGGTTGCGGGTTCCTACTTGTAGTAGGCTGAAATACTAATGACTTACAAATGAGGAAATTTTTGGTCCATGCAGATCAGCCCATATGCATATTGGCAGATGTCTCTTAGTTGGGGGAACGTTAGACTGGAGCCCTGATGTTTGCAGGTTCCTGCTTGCTCTATGTAGGCTGTAGTAGACCGATATGCTATTCAAGGTGTACATGGACCAAGTTTCAGATTTTTCTTTTATACACTAATGATTTTGTGTGCTTTGGCCAAAATAACTCAGCTGTGAGTGCATTGGACTGAATATTGATTCAATTTCAAGGTTCCAAACGCTTGTAAAGTTGACCAGGGACCCAATTCGGTTGAAGATTAATATGGGCCAAGACTGAAGCTTTTGGTCCATGCACTTCAGCCCGTATGAATATTGGCTGAAATCTCATGGTTGGGGGAACGTTAGACTGGAGCTCTGATGGTTGCAGGTTCCTGCTTGCTCTATTTAGGTTTTAGTAGGCTGAAATACTAATGACTTACAAATGGGGAAGCTGTTGTTCCATGCAGTTAAGCCCATATGCATTGTAGCAAATTTAGCTCAAATGGGTGAAATATATCTATATATCTCATCAAAGCATCTTCTGATTAGTTATGGATATAAATCGACCATGAAAGGGAATGTTATGTTACTTACTGACTTACTGTATTCTAGCTTTAGAATTAAATGCAAAGCAACTTGATTTGTTTGTCCAACAAACTTACCAGGGCAATCTTCGTATTACTCTAAAAGAATAAATTATTCTTCTGGCCATGAAGTATAGTTTATTCTATGTTGTTATTAAAAGAAATACAGTGCGTAGCGACGAGCAACGTTAAAAGTGAACCTTGTCATGAGTAAAAACAGAGGCAATCCAGCGTGATAATGATAATGATTTTAATAACTAATTGAAACTACTTATAAACACAACTAGATCTAAACAAATAATATATATATATATATATATATATATATATATATATATATATATATATATATATATATATATATATATATATATATATATATACAGGAAAAGTGAAAGAAACAAAAGAAAAGTGATGAAAATAACAGAATGGCAGAAAACACAACGGTTTAACCTCGAGAATCAGCAATGAATTACTTCACCTTAAACAGGGGCACGAGCTTAAGAAGGACTCATCTATAGATCGATTAGAATTTATACTTGCATAGGCTCATGTTGTTTCACGAGGGTCCGTGGTCCGAAGATTTCGTGGGGAGTTTGCTAAATCCTCCGTGTCGGTAGAATCTGGGTAAAACGGAGTTGGGTCTCGCCAAAGTAAAAAGAAGAAAGAATGCGGTAATTGCCACCTGGTTACAGAGACAAAAGAAGAGTCCGGAGGAGCGCCAGAAGAAAGGGCGGAAGAGAGAATCCACAGAAAGTGAAGAAACGAGGAGCGAGGAGAGAGAAGAGAAACATGTGTCGCTGTCTTTTATGGATAATGCCAACGTACACGCCTCTCTGAGCTGCTGGCGAATCCAAAGAGAGAAGAAAGTTCTGGGGGAAGAACTTTCTTTGTCTGTTCGCATGTCAAGGCAGGGTTTGTATTAGCTTTGGATTAGAATGAAATTTAGAAAAGTATAGAATGATACATCCCGTCGTCATATAGTATGCATCATTAATCGGTGTATTAAGAGACGATTATTTTGATACCAAATTTAATGAGATTGGAAGACATTAGACAGTGAAAGATCTTTAGACATGGTTACAGGCAAATTAAAATTATATCCTAACTCAAACTTTCTAAAATCATTATAGCTAGGTTACATAAGCACACAATACATGCGTACATGAATACATTAGAACTATCCTAGACATATGATTACACGTTACATTCAAGAAACATTTTCCATTGTGTGCGCGTGAGTGTGTGTGAGTCATGTGCGTGCGTGTGTCCAGAAGAGGGGGCTGGTGTTCTTCTACCATCCCACCGGTATTTGGTCAACTTATGGTGCCGGGGGAGTTAGGGGGAAGATGAGCTCCTCCCCCCAGTCTCTTCGGTGCCGAGGGTCATAAACAGGTGGTAAAACAGAGATTAGATCAGAGAGGTACAAACTTTAGTTGACCCTTGTTGATTCACCCAATCTTGAAATTTCCCAGACGTTCGCACGTTACATTCAAGAAAGATTTCTCCATTGTGGGTGTAAGTTCTGTGTGTGTGTGTGTGTGTGTGTGTGTGTGTGTGTGTGTGTGTGTGTGTGTGTGCGTCTGAAAAGGGGGGTCGTGTCCGCCCCCCGTAGCATTCCAACGGCATCTGGTGTAAGGAGAGGGGGTTACTCCCGGTCAAACTGGAGCCAAAGTGGTCATTAAACAGATAGAGATTTACAGCTCAAAGAAAAAGAAACTTCTTTGCTAAGTCCAGGTTGATTCAGAAATCAGTTTGATACCGTCAGACGTTACAGTGCCCCTTTCGGACAATGATGTCCAGGTGTGGACATCGTTGGGTGACAGTCGTCATTGTGATCGGATGGCAAGTGTATCAAACTGGTCGATTGATGGGTGGTTCCTAATTGTTCTCAGCTTTTTGATCCCCAGGCTGAGGATCCATCTCGATGAGGTTGGGTGTAGTCTCTGTTTTGGTCTCCCCTCTCCGTGGGTTCCATTTGAAGCCTCGAGGAAAGGCGGCCATGCACCTGTCCATGGATTCTCGTGTTGCGTTGATCCATTTTAACAGGGTGAAGGCCAGGCCTAGCGTCAGGGCATACCCTATTGCCGTAGAGAGGCAGAGCGCCGTGTCAGCGGCTGTCCAGGCTTGAACCACAGGTGAACTGGTCGGGCTGGGCAAACGGGACAGTGCTTGGAGGGTCGCATCGAGGGGAGTGAGGTCGATTAACTGGGTCTCCCCTTGCTCAGCGGTTGATGTCCCTGGTTGGTCAGGACAGTTTCCTCGCTCTGCGGACTGTAACTGGGTTAGTTTACATTAGCCCCCCCCCCCCTTGCCTTTCCCTGCCAGCGGCCACATGTCTCTTTATTTGATTCCGATGGACCCATTTGAAAATTGGGGCTTTCTGTCCCTGCCTTAGTTGGATTCTGTACGTGACTGGGGAGAGTTTGTCCACAATCTCATGTGGTCCTGTCCAGTGGGGCAGTAATTTCTTTGACAGTCGTTTGGAGGCTGTCTGAAGTGGCTGTGTGAAACTGTAATACCAGACCTTGTCACCCACATTCAGTTCCTGGTGTGATGCTTTCCGGTCGTAATATACTTTCTGGCCTTCAGCGCTCCTTTGCAGCACATGGTGCGTCATGGGAATACATTAACATGACCCCCCTTTGGCTCTGTGGCACCACAAGCCTTGGCACTGTGAGGTCATCAGGGACATACCACAGAATGTTGCCCTTCACACGCAGCATGTCTTTGATCTCATGCAGCCGTCTGAGGGAAGGGGCAGTAGTGAGGTCAGATGGGGTGATCGGTTGGTTGGAGGGGTCAGAGAGGTGGTGTAGCATAGCTTGGATGGAGGTGTCTGAAGCTTAAAGATCAGCTATGTCATTGCTAGAAATTTGTGGCACCAGCGAAAGTGGCTGTGAGGCTTGTAGTGTTGCAGGAAGGGTTCGCTTGCTGCGGGTTATTGCTGCCACATTCAGGATGGGTGGCTGGGCTGGAGGTGATCTCCATGTAGTGCGTCCATTTTGGCAAGGGCATCAGTTCGGTTGTTCAGGTCTTTGACAAGACCTGGTTGTTTTGAGTGTCCTTTCACCTTTTTCCAATAGATGATCATGTCGTGTGTTCTTGTGATGTCCTCACATGCTTGAAACAGGTGTTGGTGTTTGACCGGCTTGTTGTTCGTCGTCTTTAAACCATTTTATTTCCAGCCCGAAAGATGGCATGTGAAACTGAGTCATAGTTAGATTCTGTGCAAATGAGGAGTTCTCTGATGTTATGGGCCGCGGCAATCTGAAGGGTTATAAGGATGGCTGTTACCTCAGCATGTTGCGATGACTGGGGGCCCAACTTGAAATGTTGCGGTGGACAGGGGTGGTAGTTTAGCCATAGCACTCCTGCACTGGCTTTTAAGGTGCCTTCATGGTTGTAGGAACACCCATCGACATAGGAAGTATGCATCCCTTGGCACACCTCCTCAAAGTACCTGTGACAGGCCAGCTGTTGTTGTTGGGGTCCCTCTGCATCCAGTGTCGCAGCGGGTGTGTCATCAGAGCAGTTTTGGCATGCAGCCAAGCTGTTGCCCAGCGCAGACTTGTGATTCTGGGCACATCATGCCTCAACATTGCGCCCCTGGAGGGCCATCAACCACGTGGCTATGCGTGAATTGGTGACCACGCTATCTCGGATGCGTTGGCTGTTGAGGAACATTACAGGCTGGTGGCAAGTCTCCATGATAACCTTTTGTTCTCCGATGTAGTTGGAGAATCGCTGTATGGCCCATACATTGCAGAGCAGCACCTTTTCACAGTCTGAGTATTTAGTCACCGGTGGAAGGAGTGTCTTGCTGGCGTATGCAACCACTCTTTTGTCCTGGTCATGCTTTTGGTAAAGGCCCGCACTGAGACAGTGGTTTGAGAATCCAGCTTCCAAATAGAACTCTTTTTGTGGATCGGGATAAGCCAGGCATGGAGCCGTGCACAAATGTCCTTTAAGTTCCTTCATGGCGTTTGCTTGAGCCTCTGTCCAGGCAAATGGGCAATCCTTTTTGAGAAGCATAGTTAATGGTCATGCAATGTCCGAGTAGTTCTCAATGAACTGTCGTGAGTAGTTGCACATACCTAGAAAACTCTGTAGCTCTGAGACATTAGTGGGAGGCTTGATGTTCTGGATGGCCTGGATGCGGCTGGACTGTGGTTCAATGCCCCGTTTTCCGATGAGTAGGCCCACATAGTTGACTTTGGTTCTGCACCACTGTCCTTTGTGGAGGGCGATCTTGGCACCGGCAGTGGTTAATTGGTCGAGTACATAGTCTATTTCTTTCAGGTGGTCAGCCACCATTGTGCTCTTCATGAGAACATCATCTACATAGATGAGGTTGCCTCTCATTCTGGCATCCGGGCAAGCTTTGTTCAAGAAGATGTTGAACTCTGCTAGTGAGTCGGCATAGCCAAATGTGCACCTTGTGAATGTGTACTGTCGGTTGCCAAAAGTGAAGGCTCGTCTGGATGCACAGGTATGGTCCAGAATCCAGAGGCCACATCAAACGTAGAGAAGATGGTGATTCCTCTGATTCCGGGTATTTCCTGCTCCAGCTGGGTCATGGGCCATCGTGACAGTGGCACCTGCTGGTTCAGTTTCCTGTAGTCAATGGTGGGTCACCACTTTCCGTTTGGCTTAAGGACGGGCCAGATGGGAGCAGAATAGGTGCTGTTGCATGGGCGGATGACACGTTTCTCAAGCATGGAATCAATAATCTCCTGCACGGGTTCGTGTGAGGCGATGGGAATCTTGTACTGCTTGACGAAAGTGGGAGGAGCATTTGGGTGCATCGGGATGCGCACTGTATGGAGGCCCGTGTGGCCATAGTCCAGAGAGTCTTTGGCAAATGACGCTTTAAACTTGTACAGGACCTGTCTGTGTTTTTGACGGTCTGTATCGTTTTGTATGGCATCTGCATCCTTCAGAATTTGCTGGACTTGTGTTTCAAATCCTGGATAGGGCTCCTCTGTGTTGGTGTCTCCTGTCCCGTTAGCAGCCAGAGGAGCAGGATTCTCATCAATCTCACAGGCAGGATGGTTGGAGACTGTGTAGACTGCAAGGCATTGGTCCTTTGTTAGCTCCACTCTGCATGCTAATCCTGTGGTTACTGGCATGACTGAAGTGATGGAGACAAACTTGAAGGGGGCTGTCAATACTGTGTCATCTGAGCTCTCTTCTGGGACCATGGGAGATGGAATTGGCCCAATGATTGGTAAAATAAGTTCAAAGTCATGAAAATCATGGCTCACTAGCCACCCCAGGCGGTAGGCCTTGGGGATTCTAATGTCCATTGCTGTGCAGTTGTTGAAAAGGATGTAGAATACACGGGATGACACTTCAGTGTTCAGTGCTCCAAGTTCCAAGCATTCAGGTGAAGGTTGGAAGAAGCCCAGCGTGTGGTTTAATGTTTCACCACATCGCATGTTGAGCCGAACGGCGACCCCTTTGGACTTCTGGAATGGTCTGTCCTGACAGGAGGTTCTCATGGTTGACAGAAACAGCAGGGGGCTGTGAGATCATTGGGGCCCACACCACCTCATTTATAAAGTCCACATGGGCCCTAAGGCGAATCAGGATGTCTGCTCCAAGGTAAACATCATGTGGTGGGTCTGGTAAGACCAGGAAGTAATGGGTTAGGTAACGACTGTTCCATTTCACGTTCAATGCACAGATCCCCTTTGCAGTTGTCATGGTTGATAGACGTGAGTCCCAGGGGAAGCGGGTGCGCTTGTTGGCAAATGGAAGGTCACGTGTGCCTTTGAGGAGGGTGTTCAACAGTGTGAGGCTGATGGCTGAGTTGTCTGCCCACAATTCCAGTACTGTCTGTGGTTGTCACATCGTTTAGTTGCAGGCTGGTTGTGACCTTAGGGCAGAAGGACTCAGAGTCTTTGTTGAGTTCAAAAGTGCATAGTAGTGGATTTGAACCTTGTTCTGGCGCTGACCTCGTATTCCCGCGGTTGCCTGTGGGATTTCCTGTGACCTCTGTGATCGTGGGCCATGACCTCTGTGACCTGACAATCTGGCTCAGGTGATCTGTGTGACTGGAGAGGCAGAGGTTCTCACACTTGAGCCCAGATTTTTAACTGTCTGAAGTCCAATAAGGGCTCAAAGTGGTCTAGCAGATCTTTTCCAATGAGAAGGGGATAAGTGTCCATTGGTGAAATGTACACAGGGTGCACCAGGCTCATAGGACCAATTGTTAGGTGAATAGGTGCTATCTGCTCAAGCTGTACCTCATTTTGGCTGTATGATTGTACATTCAGCTCGCACCTTTGTGATTTTAGAGTCCGATTCTGTCTCTTAGTTTCAACTCTGAGTCTGTCAAAAAGTTTGGATGACATCAGAGTGAGATCTGCTCCCGTGTCCACCAGGGCTTCCAGTTTCACTGCATTTTCCAGTGTGATAGCTAGGTAGAGTTTCTGGGCCACTCCCTTTTCAATCAGATTTCCCAGGAGCCTTGGCACCGGGGCATGTGTAGTGACTGATAGGCGAGATTTATTCCAGATGAGCTCCTTCAGCATTCTCAGGATCTCTGCAGACTCAGACGTAGCCGTGTTGTCCTGCTTTAGTGAAGGCTCGGACTTAGGCTTGTCTGGGTTAGGTTCTCGGGCCGATGAAGGTCGGCCGTTTCTAGGCCATCGGCGGGGTTCTCACGTGACTCCGCTCTTTGGGTTGTTAGCTGGACGTGGCTGCTCCCAGAATCTCTCAGGGCGTCCAGTCTGGTGTTTGGGACGCACACCACCTCGGTTGTAGTGCTCTCTGCTGGCTGGTGGCAGTCCTCTCTCTCTGTTTAAGGGTCGGTCACTGTAGTGTGTTTGTGTGCCCTCTAGGGCCAGTCCTGAGCAGTGATCAGAGACAGGGTAAATGGTTGGATTTTCCACAGACTTTTTGGAGGCAGTCCTCTGCTTGGTGTAAGCCTTGTGGGCCAGGTCCCGCAGCTGCTGAGTGGACATGCTGCACGGGCAGGCTAGGACTCCTAGGTGGTGGTTCACTGTAGGATGCAGATTTCAGAGGAACAGGGTCCTGAAGTTCACATCCTCCTCCATTCCTGACTCGTTCCATGCCCCGAAGTAGGCCCGCCAGAGTCTGTGGTAATATGCCTGTGGGGTTTCAAGCCAGTTGTGTTTTAAATCCATAGCTGCAATAATCCCTTGATCTTATTCAGGGTCAGAGAACTCCTTAATCAGCACCTGTCATAGTTCTTGGTAGTCCGATTTAACAGTCTCTGGTTGCCGATCTAAGAAACTCCACACATCACGACTGGACGTAATCCTGAGCAGGTACGATCTGTCCCAAATAGTCACATTGTTCACAGTCTGTAAAAGAAAGTCTATGTCTTGTAGATAGGCATGCACGTCATGGCCTCCTGCCGGGTTTGGAGTGAACGTAGGAATGTTCCTGGCCAGCTTGTCCAGTTCTTTGGGAGCCATGCCGTGACTAGTGGCAAGAATGCTCTGGAAAGGCTTCCACCCCCTTGTGGTTCACGGGGGTTCTTGAGTTTCGCTTGGTGACTTCTTGAGCAGTGGGCTTTTGAGCTAGGAGCTCGTGGCTGGGAGGTCTGGACTCACTGGTCGGGGGAAACTCTGTGGTGAGTGTTTCCCTTGTCTGGTCACTCTGTAGCAAGTATGAATATTTCAATTCTCGGTGAACAGTGTCAAGTTCATCTTTGAGAGAGTCTCTTTGTCATAATAAAACGTCAATTTCAGTTTGGGCCATCAGCAGGTGGTTCTCGCAGGCCTTGAGCTTAGCGTGCCTTTCCTCCAGTTCACTCCCTCCTTTGATTAGGAGAGTGTCACCTTGTTGGAGTTTCTTGTTCAGTTCATCCCTGTTTTTTTTCTCCAACTGCTCTCTTTGCTCTGTCTCTGCGTGAAGATCTTGCAGGGCTTTTTGGAGTTTCTCCACTTCCTCTCGTAGCTCGGGATCCATTCCACGCTGGACCGAGGTCTCCAGGAGTAGCTGATCCAGGCTAGTTTGAACGTGGGCCTGGCTCGCCCGGGCCTCTTCGGCTTGAATCTTGAATGTCGTTGCTGCTTGTTCCAGGTCGATGTTGCTCCTCTCACTGCATCGTGCCTGGATGAGGAGGTTGTGAGCGAGGCCCCCGATGATCTTGGCCCATTCCTTGTAGCTGTAGCTCTGGGTTGGATCATGGGCTCTCAGCCTGTTCAAGTCGTCGTCCAGCTGCTCCCCACTTAAATGCTGCAGGTCGGCAGCTGCTTTGGGCAGGAATGCAGTCATCATGGTAGTCAGCCAGGTCTCGAGGTCACCCCAATGGGTGGTGGGGCTGGTTGATTGGGACATGGCAACTGTTGGCAAGAGAACAACAACACAGACGCCAATGCAAGTCCACGCAGAATTAGCTAGTCATAATAATACTTAATTAGGTACGCAGTGAGTATAAATTTGGCTAACTGGTGCAGCCAGTTAGTGGTACATAGGCCAGACATTTATTGTCTTTGGCAGTAAATGGCCAGGAAGGGCCGATTGGTGCGGGTGCGTGCCAGATCTGAATAGAGATTTTGACAGGCGGTAGCCTAGTGGGTCATCTAATGACACTGGCTGCCTGTGTCATAAAATCTAGTATTTAGCTTTTCCTTGCTGGTTCTCGTAGGCTTCTGCCTTTATGTGAACTTGGAGTAACAAGTCATGACCAAACAGCAGCTAAAAGAGAACAAATAAAATTTAAATAATTAAAGGAGGTAAAGAATAACAAAGAGAAGGGGAGTAAGGAGAAAGCCTTCTCTATCTGTGGAGGTCCTATGAATAGGCAGGTGCCAATGGCTAACACAGAAGCTAGAATTGAAATCTTACTTCAGCTTCGTTTTAGCTCAACCTAAACAAGCATGCACAGTAAGGAATGCTTAAGTGGAAGAGTGTCATCAACTGAGAGAAACAGAAAAGAAAACAAAATATAAATAAAATAATAATAAAATGAAAGAATTTTTTTTTAATACTTAAAAAATAATAACAATATTAAAGAAAAATAAAGCAGTGAAAGAAATAAAATGTAAAACAGACAGTAAATAAAAAGGGATAATAAAACAAAATAAAAAAATATATAACAATAATACTCATAAAGTAAAACAGCAAAGGGGGGGTGAAATAGAGAAAAGTCAAAAATGAGAATACAGAAGTAGAAAATAAAGTAGCCCTAACAGAGAAGGCCCACAAGGTGGCAGCAGTGGCCCACGCAA
This sequence comes from Cranoglanis bouderius, assembly GCA_023630585.1. Taxonomy (NCBI): domain Eukaryota; kingdom Metazoa; phylum Chordata; class Actinopteri; order Siluriformes; family Cranoglanididae; genus Cranoglanis; species Cranoglanis bouderius. The sequence goes on along the minus strand of CM042553.1, from coordinate 3,882,183 downwards.
CAGTGAGTTAAGGGGGGGTTGGTTTATCGCAGGTTAGCCCCTCCAGCAGGCATCCCACTGGTGTTCAGTCAGAGGTACTGCAACCTGCCCTAACTCAGATGTGAATTTGAAATCGGAGCGTGTTCAATCTGAGGCGGCTTAATGACCGATTTCATGCATTATCATGAAAAGAAAAGGAAAAAAAAACTTTTTAGATCTCAGGGATCCTTTTGTGCTAGTTTAACACACACGAGTGTGGGGGCAGGGTTTCTCTCGCTGCCGTGTACACAAAATTACGACAGGATTTCTTTGCTGTCGTGTAACTTAACACTTGATCAGAGTGTTGGGGGCTCTCCCATTTACATATCAATCACAGCGTTTGAGACTGATTTTGCACGCAGTGCGCCTTTGGGTAGCTATTCCAATATTGCGCTGCCGGAGAGACTTATTGCTTAGTCGAATTAACATTGGTCATACGCAATGAATCGAATCTAGCAATATAATAAGGCCTTTTGGAAAGATAAGAGGAACATCGCTCAAATCAATCTTTACTGCGCTGGAAGAAGATTTCTTCATTCTTACCAGGCGATTACAAAATTGAAAATGTGCTATACTGCGATTTCATCGTCTTCAGACACAATTTTAATATTATGAACTGCAATTTCACTTTAAACACTTAACCACGGCTAAATTTGTCCGACAAATATATATAGCGCTGTTAACGGGCTGAACTGAAAATCAGCTTAGAGCCTTTCAGTTATTCGCAGAGTGAGTTTGGATTGCATAGCGACTCACTCGCTGAGCGCGCGAAATGCAGATTTAAAAATTAAACGAAACAAATGCGCACGCTTGGATTCGAAGCGCATTTGCTCATGAGACAAGGTTTTTAAAACGTGCCCGCTTGCTCCACCAATTTAATGTAGCGAATTTAGCTCAAATGGGTGAAATATATCTATATATCTAATCAAAGAGACTTCTGATTAGTTATGGATATAAATCGACCATGAAAGGGAATGTTATGTTACTTACTGACTTACTTTAGTCTAGCTTTAGAATTAAATGCGAAGCGACTTGATCTGTTTGTCCACCAAACTTACCAGGGCAATCTTTGTATTACTCTAAAAGAGTAAATGAATAAATAAATAAATAAATAAATAAATAAATAAAGTATAGTTTATTCTATGTTGTTATTAAAAGAAATACAGCGCGTAGCGAAGAGCAATGTTAAAAGTGAACCTTGTCATGAGTAAAAACAGAGGCAATCCAGCATGATAATGATAGATTTTAATAACTAAGTGAAACTACTGATATACACAACTAGATCTAAACAAATAATACACATATACAGGAAAAGTGAAAGAAACAAAAGAAAAGTGATGAAAATAACAGAATGGCAGAAAACACAACAGTTTAACCTCGAGAATCAGTAATGAATTAATTCACCTTAAACAGGGGCACGAGCTTAAGAAGAACGCATCTATAGATCGATTAGAATTTATATTTGCATAGGCTTATGTCGTTTCACGAGGGTCCGTGGTCCGAAGATTTCGTGGGGAGTTTGCTAAATCCTCCGTGGCGGTAGAATCTGGGTAAAACGGAGTTGGGTCTCGCCAAAGTAGAAAGAAAGCGATAATTGCCACGTGGTTACCGAGACAAAAGAAGAGTCTGGAGGAGCGCCGGAAGAAAGGGTAGAAGAGAGAGTCCGCAGAAAGTGAAGAAAGGAGGAGCGAGAAGAGAGAAGAGAAACGCGTGTCGCTGTCTTTTATGGAAAATGCCAATGTACACGCCTCTCTGAGCTGCTGGCGAATCCAGAGAGAGAAGAAAATTCTGGGGGAAGAACTTTCCTTGTCTGTTCTGGAGCGGGTTCGCATGTCAAGGCAGGGTTTGTATTAGCTTTGGATTAGAATGAAATTTAGAAAAGTATAGAATGATACATCCCGTCATCATATAGTATGCATCATTAATCGCTGTAATAAGAGACAATTATTTTGATACCAAATTCAATGAGATTGGAAGACATTAGACAATGAAAGATCTTTAGACATGGTTACAGGCAAATTAAAATTATATCCTAACTCAAACCATCTAAAATCATTATAACTAGGTTACATAAGCACACAATACATGCATACATGAATACATTAGAACTATCCTGGACATATGATTACACGTTACATTCAAGAAACATTTTCCACTGTGTGTGCGTGTGTGTGTGTGTGTGTGTGTGTGTGAGTCGTGTGCGTGCGTGTCCAGAAGAGGGGGCTGGTGTTCTTCTACCATCCCACTGGTATTTGGTCAACTAATGGTGCCAGGGGAGTTAGGGGGAAGATGAGTTCCTCCCCCCAGACTTTTCGGTGCTGAGGGTCATAAACAGGTGGTAAAACAGAGATTAGATCAGAGAGCTACAAGCTTTCTGTTGAGTTTAGTTGACCCTTGTTGATTCACCCAATCTTGAAATTTCCCAGCCGTTCACACACGTTACATTCAAGAAAGATTTCTCCATTGTGGGTGTAAGTTATGTGTGTATGTGTGTGTGTGTGTGTGTGTGTGTGTGTGTCTGAAAAGGGGGGTCATGTCGTCCCCCCCCCACAGCATTCCAATGGCATCTGGTGTAAGGAGAGGGGGTTACTCCCGGTCAAACTGGAGCCAAAGTGGTCATTAAACAGATAGGGATTTACAGCTCACAGAAAAAGAAACTTCTTTGCTAAGTCCAGGTTGATTCAGAATTCAGTTTGACACCGTCAGACCTTACAGCATATTGACTGAAATCTCATGATTGGGGGAACGTTAGACTGGAGTCTAAGATTCTGATGGTTGCAGGTTCCTGCCTGCTCTATGTATTTTGTAGAAGGGCAAAATTCTAACAAGATATACATGGACTGTTTCTGATTTTTTGTTTGATACAGTGCTGATTTTGTGTACATTGGCCAAAATAACTCAGTTGGGAGACAGTGAATCCAGCGATGTGATTTCAAACATTAGCCGAACCTGCAAAGCCTTTGTTCAAGGTTCCAAACACTTGTAAAGTTGACTAGGGACCCAATTCGGTTGAACATTAATATGGGCCAGGACTGAAGATTTTGGTCCATACAATTAAGCCCATGTGCGCACTGGCTGAAATATCATAGCTGGGGGAACATTAGCCTGGAGCTCTGTTGGTAGCAGGTTCCAGCTTGCTCTGTGTACGTTGTAGTAGGCCGAAATGCTATTCAAGATGTACATGGACCAAGTTTCAGATTTTTCTTTTATACACTAATGATTTTGTGTGCTTTGGCCAAAATAACTCAGCTGTGAGAGCATCGGACTGGATATTGATTCAATTTCAGCGAAAGCTGCATAGTCTTTACTCACGTTTCATACCTATCGCAAGAAGAAGACAAATTATCGTACACGTTTTGTGCATATTCAGAAATGGACAATTTTTGTATCGGATTTTTGCATCGAAATGTTACTTTTTTCTACAGGCAGCAGCCAAAATAACTCAGTTGGGAGATATTGAATCCAGTTATCTGATTTCAATTATCAGTTGAACCTGCAAAGCTTCTGTTCCAGGTTCCAAACTCTTCTGATTGTCATTCCCCCTCTCCCAAATAGCGCACTTCATGTGGACTTGCGGTTTCGTGGTTACAAGTCCGTAGTGTGTCCCATTTGTGATTTTAGCACTTGTGACTGTTCTGACGTAACCCCCTTTGCGTCCTCGATGCGGTCTTCATCGAAGCCCACACTGCAGCATGCTCATGGCGGTCCGCTACCCAACAGTCCTTGCGACAGTCCAATCAGAAATCAGAGGAGGAGTTTTGTTGACGAGGGAAGCGGAAAAGGATTTTCGAGTGCAGTTCTTCCATTTGTGAATAATCGCACCAACTGTTGTCACCTTCTCACCAAGCTGCTTGGCGATGGTCTTGTAGCCCATTCCAGCCTTGTGTAGGTCTACAATCTTGTCCCTGACATCCTTGGACAGCTCTTTGGTCTTGGCCATGGTGGAGAGTTTGGAATCTGATTGATTGATTGCTTCTGTGGATAGGTGTCTTTTATACAGGTAACAAGCTGAGATTGGGAGCACTCCTTTTAAGAGAGTGCTCCTAATCTCAGCCCGTTACCTGTGTAAAGACACCTGGGAGCCAGAAATCTTGCTGATTGATAGGGGATCAAATACTTATTTCACTCATTAAAACGCAAATCAATTTATAACTTTTTTGAAATGCATTTTTCTGGATTTTTTTGTTGTTATTCTGTCTCTCACTGTTAAAATACACTTACCATTAAAATTATAGACTTATCATTTCTTTGTCTGTGGGCAAACATACAAAATCAGCAGGGGATCAAATACTTTTTTCCCCTACTGTACATTAGGATGTGACGTGGAATGAACCAGGATCTAGCCCATTTAACTACACATTGTAATGCTACAGCATACTAAGACATTCTATACAACTGTGTGCTTCCAACTTTGTGGCAACAGTTTGGGGAAGGAACACATGTAACTTTTGGCCATAGAGTGTATACTACTGACATCATAAAATGTCAGTAGCATACACTCTATGGTACTGATGTCATAAAATGTTCAAACGTTACAGGTATCCTAAATTGTAAATCTGGTGGTATTGTCAAATTTTAGGCATGCAAAAAAAAAAAAAAAACATAAGCCAGAGTTTATTCCAAGACAGAAGAGAAGCTCGCAGCAACAGATAATTTATTCTGCAAAGAGGTCCTAGAGAAGTAGTAACAGAGAAAAGACAGAGAAGAGAGCAGAGCAGTAGTTCCTTTGTGATTGCATGTTATTATATAATATGACTAAACAGAGCGAAATCATTGGCTAAGATACATTAACATATTATTCATCATTAAAGAATTGGTACAGCTTATAACAACATTATGAATATTCATAAAATCATCATCTGTCCATTACTCATGAGCAAGAGAATGACCAGGATGATGATGAGCAAAACTGGTTCTGTACTCTCTGTACGTTAGGACTATGCGTTTGGATTTACTGAGCAAGAATTTATTGAAAAAGGAGCCATGTGTTATAAAGGCCTTGAAGTACTCACTGTCCTCATCATCTTCATCAAGCTCATGGTGGAACAACAAAGATGAGTTCACATAAGTTTGAAGCAAACACAAGTCAGTTAATTCAAAAATATTACTTAACATGTGTCATAAGCTGACCCCAAATACAGATCCATCAGGTGGTCTTCAAGGCTTCAAGTCCAAATAAATAAATAAATAAAAATATTCAAAATGGCCATTTAGGGGGTGCTTCTCAATACTCAGATTGATGCTTTCTTGTCTCCTCGCTCCTCTGTCTTCCAGTCCGTGACCTGGAAATCGATCGGAGTCAATCATCTTGAAGGACATATCAATTCTCTAATTGCACTGCGAGGTGGCGAGGATCTGAACAGGAGCAAGAAAAGGAGACGCAAGGAAAGGAAGCGAGAAAGGAAACGAGGATGCACAAATAAGAAATGAGGGTCGTTTGTCCCCAAAAGTTTGGGAAGCCCTGAACCTCAGGGTGCTTCTCATTTCTTATTTGTGCATCCTCGTTTCCTTTCTCGCTTCCTTTCCTTGCGTCTTAGCTCCACCCCCTTAGGATACGAGGGAAGGGTGCAAGGATGAGATGCGAGGAGAGAGGAATCGAAGCAAGTCTAATGGAATATCCTCGCTCTCTCAAACGTCACTTCAAAGCGACGTCAATTATTGATGACTGTTGCTTAGCTGGATGACCTCACTGCGCTTCATGGATCTGCCGTTATGTTGTTGGAGTTTGGTTAATAACAACATTCTTAATAAAGCAAAATGCACTGATAGTATGTGAAATGTCTGGGTTATTCCACAATGAATTAATGAACAATACAATTTATCTCATCGTTTGTGCAGCTTTGCATATCCAAACATGCAAGGCTCAATTAATTACAATACTCATTGTAAACATGTAATTATTTAATTACATTTCACACAAAATTCCCACACATCATTAAAGGACTTTTTGTTTGAGATTGTGGCAGATGGAAAGGAGGAGGGGAATTTATACGTGCATCAGGTTTTTCGACAAGAAACACTTCCGCATAGGAAGTGTGTGTCCTCACTCCTAGCGCCTCTGGAAGCTTCCTCACTCCTCATTCCTCGCCTCCTCGCGGTGTAATTAGAGAATTGATATGTAATTCAAGATGGATGACGCCGATCGATTTCCGGGTCACGGGCTGGAGGACGGAGGAGCGAGGAAACGTGGAATAAAGCACTGAGGTTTTCCCCTGACTGTTCCGGGAAAAGATTCAAAGCTTCGGAGAGTGTCGAAAACAGCACCATCTGGTGGTTAGTAAAAAATATAAAGCAGCCAAAAGCCTGTGGAAGAAGCTCCGTCGGAGGAAGCAGCCACCACACACTCCATAGATAGTTTCAGTGTTATGTGCACAAGTAAAAGCCTAACGGGGCAAAAAAAAAAAAAAAAAAGCGTTTTAAGTTTAGAAACATTTTGAGTCCCCCCTCCCTTGCCTCACAGTGGTTTGGTCCACCTCAACTACACACACAAGTTCGGTGGGAGAGAACAAAGCTCTTCAGACAGTAGTTGTGAAACTCCAGTAAGTAGGCGGTCAAGGCTATATTATTCACTTTAAACATCGGATGAAGTGATTCTTTTATCTTTAATACAGATGAGTAATTAGTCATGACAAAAAATGATGATAACCAATGTATTTTTCCATGAGTTAGTAAGAGACGTCCTCTGTCCCAGACGAAACCTAAAATACTATGTGGAGGACGCTAGATAATTTATAACCTCACCTGGTCCCTCAACACCAGCTCCATCGCTAAGAAAGCCCAGCAGCGTCTGTACTTTCTGAGAAGGCTGAAAAAAGCCCATCTCCCACCGCTCATCCTCACCACATTCTACAGAGGAACTATTGAGCACGTCCTGAGCAGCTGCATCACTGCCTGGTTCGGAAATTGCACCGTATCGGATCACAAGACGCTGCAGCGGGTAGTGAGGACAGCTGAGAAGATCATCGGGGTCTCTCTTCCTACCATCACAGACATTTACACCACACGCTGCATTCGCAAAACCACCAGCATTGTGGATGATCCCACACACCCCTCACACACACTCTTCACCCTCCTGCCGTCTGGAAAAAGGTACCAAAGCTTTTGGGCCCTCACGACCAGACTGTGTAACAGCTTTTTCCCCCAAGCCATCAGACTCCTCAATAGTCAGAGACTGGACTGACACACACACACACACACACACACACACACACACACACACACACACACACACACACACACACACACACACACACACACACACACACACACACACACACACACACACACACATATATACTGAATTGAACACCATCCCACTCCCCTTGCAATTTTTGCACATTTCGTAACGGCAACCTTTACTTTTGCTGCTAAACTTTAAACTAAATATTATGTTTAAATTCTTGTTACTATCTACACTTTACCTGGCTGCTACCGCAATAACTGCTACATCCATATATGGTATAAGCTAATCTGCTGAATACTATGTCATATATGTTATGTTTAGATTCATAGCATCTTTTAATTATATTATTATTCTTCTGCACTATCTTTTTGCACTACCTGTTATATTTCACACTTTCACACTAGAACTGTGTACTGGTCGGCACGACACTGTTACTTACTGTGCCCATTGTCCTGTTTTAGGAGTTACTGTACTGTCTTGTGTTGTCTGCACATACACTTTATGTAGAATGTGTAGCTCTTTAGTTCTGTGTCGTTTCATGTGGTTTAGTGTGTTGTTGTATGTAGCACCGTGGTCCTGGAGGAACGTTGTTTCGTTTCACTGTGTACTGTACCAGCTGTATGTGGTTGAAATGACAATAAAACCACTTGAACTTGAACTTGAAAACGTCCCCATATCAAGGCAATTTAGCGTTAATTAAGGCAAAATATATTTATAAGAATGGGTGCTTATGGAAATACTAATGTCACAGTGTCACAGGCAAAGGAGACAGAAAGTACAAAAGTACTTTTTTTTAGTGCCTGTCCCGTCATGTAAGTTTGCTTTAAATTACAGCTATTTTTTATTACTACATTTAGAGCAGTGATTATATCCTTATAACCTAATCATTTTATTTGTTACAAAATCATTTTATTTATTTTATATGGGGACACCTTTTTCACAATAACAGTCATTATGTTTAAAGTTAAATTAAAATTTCATTGCATTTTGGTGACTCGGTTGTAAACAACTTCAAAAATATTGCAGTAAATAAATGGTTTTGAAGAAGAATATTTTGGTCAATTTAGTCAGCTTTTTCACTGAACCAGAGAGAAACTTTGAGAAGAAGGATAATGGCACGGTCTCCATGCTACACTAATAATAGTAGTAAGGCTTTCCTCTATGTACACATATCCTTACAAGTACAATTTTGGCTGTATTATTTGTGTCCCCTTCAAAAATTGCTCTTGAGAAATTTTATGTTTATTGTCCCCCCCTCAACCAAAATGTATAGATTACCAAAACAAAACCAAAAGTGCAAAAATTCACCAAGAAAAAAACAAAACAACAAAAAACACAAATAATTTGTGACAAATAATCAGTGATGACTTAAATGTAACGTTTTGATTATCCAACTTTCAAAGTACAGTACTCCTCATAAACCAACCAACCGGACTGAGCCAACGAGGACTCGTAAAGTAAAATCCGGGGTTCGAACATTCCGACACGGGAAGCGAATCACGCATGTGAGGCGTCGTTTGTCGTCGATCACGTGACTCTTTGCAATCGCTTTTGAATATTGTCCGCAAAATACTTCCGTACTGGAGATTGTGTTGCGTGCTCGATACATGCCTCGAAGCTTCAGTGTCATACGTAACATCACTACTCCACCCTCCAGTTCAGCAGGTGGCAGTACTGCACCTTTAGTTGGTGTGCCAGCTACAAAAACCTTAAAGAAGAAGACGACGCTAGTACGTTCTTGAATGAATGCTTGGCAGTATTTGAATATTTTAGTAACCCTGCCGGCTAGTTCTGTTATTTATTGCATGGTATAACAATTGTCTTTTACATAAGTAAAATATAAAAAAAATGGCAGGAAGTGCTGGAGAGTGGTGTCTCATGGAAAGTGACCCTGGAGTTTTCACAGAACTGATAAAAGGCTTTGGTAAGTACTGCGTGTTTCCGGAGCTACTTTAGCACGCTAGGGGAGAAAACGAGGATCGTATACTGGTTTAAAATAGAGAGAATCAACCCATGGCAGGAAATCTTTTTAATATACTGTTTATTTACAGTATTATACACGGGTTTGGGTAGAATTAGGGTAGTTGGTACTGTATTAAGATGTATAGGGAAACCAGTGCATTTGCGAATGACCGTGCATCTGGATTGATTCTGCTCATCTTTATGAGCTAGTCAACTTAATTTCTCTATTATCATTATGGAGCTAACTAGCATGACAGCTAATCCCCATCCAAAAGTCAAACGCACGTGAAATGGAGCTGCTGCTTTTTGTGTGTGGCCTTTTGTTTTGTTTCGCTTTTCAGCTTAAAGTCAGTTTTATAATTGGCTTTTTGTTGTTCTCTCGACTGCTTTTGGTTAAGACTTTCATATTTTTTTTAATGCCATTTTCTTCTGGTTGATTCGTGTCCCGATTTTCCCCGCTAATAGATGCTGCTGCCCGATCTGTACCACGCATGTTAATTCACTCCGCCGCGCATGCGCAGAGAGTTGTCACAACACAACGGTTATAACGTACAACAAAAAAAAACATAAAGGGTATAATGTTAAAAAGATTAACTGATTGATATATTTTTTTCTCTAGCCGTTACTTAATATATAATATAATTTACAATTTTGTATTCTCCAGTCTTTTAGTTATGTAATTGCAAAATATCAAACCTACCAATTAGCTATCCAATTTCCATAAACAAATGTTTTGTTTTGACACTTTAAATGAATAAAATGTTCCAGTTACTAACAGCGATGCTGTTCCTATCAAACTTAATGTACCTTTACATACGGTATAAAGCCCTATTCGGATTGGATTAGATTATTAAGGAGCCACTGTAATACTTTTTTTAATACGTTTCCGACATGACGTAAACGGAAGACAGCTATACACACACCGGAAACTTTTCTCGTGCGCACGCGAAAGTCTGTCATTTTTTTTTTTATTATTTTTTTTTTTTTTGCACAGGTCACTTCAGGGGTTCCGTAAGATATAACACCAACATGTCAGAAAAAAATTTAAAAACAGAATCACTGAGTTGGAAAAAGGATCACCCCCTTGCTTTAATTTGCCTTATTTTTTTAATTACAGCCTTTAGTCTGTTGGGATATGTCTCTACTAACTTTTCACATCTAGACTTTGCAATATTTGCCCACTCTTCTTTGCAGAACTGCTCAAGTTCAGTTAAATTTGATGGTGACCGTTTGTGGACTGCAGTCTTCAAGTCATTCCACAGATTTTCAATGGGGTTTAAGTCTGGGCTCTGAGTAGGCCATGCAAGGACATTCACCTTTTTCTCCTTCAACCACTGTGTGGTCAGTTTTGCTGTGTGCTTTGGGTCATTGTCATGTTGGAAGGTAAATCTTCTTCCCATTGACAACTTTCTGGCAGAGGGCAGCAGATTTTCCTCAAGAATTTGACGGTATTTTGCCCCATCCATTTTCCTTTTATCCTGATAAGTGCTCCAGTCCCTGCTGCAGAGAAACACCCCCATAACAGGATATTACCACCTCCATGCTTTACTGTAGGAATGGTGTTATTTGGATGGTGAGCTGTATTGGATTTCTGCCACACATATCGTTTGGTGTTGAGGCCAAATATTATAATTCATCTGACCATAACACCTTTTTCCATGTGGCCTCAGAATCTTCAAGGTGCGTTTTGGCAAAGCTCAGTCATGGGTGGCTTTTTTCTTGCAGCCCTCCCATACAAGCCACATTTGTGGAGAATTTGTGATATTGTTGTCACATGCACACAATGACCACTCTTTGTCATAAATTCCTGCAACTGCTTCAGAGTTGCTGTAGGCCTCTTGGTAGCCTCTCTGACCAGTTTCCTCCTGGCTCTTTTATCCAGTTTTGAGTGACGTCCTGATCCAGGGAGGGTCTGTGTTGTACGAAATACCTTCTACATCTTTTGACAGTGCCTTGCCACCCATAGTTGGTTGATTGCTTCAGTTGCACTACAAAATGCTCCAGGAAAGCTCTTTTCATGCTGAGCTAATCGAAATGACCACAGCTGAACACAGTTGAAAGTCAAATGGCTTTGTGTGCCATTGAGAAGGTGATTAGCTACACCTGATAGAGTTTACAAGTCATTTTTCCAACTCAGTGATTCTGTTTTTTTATTTATTTATTTATTTTTTTTTTCTGACACAGTGTTATATATTTCACTTGCATGTTATAAGTTGCACTGAGTAAATACAGCTGGATAAAACAAAAACTGTGTCCGTCTTCATTTCAGGCTGAAAAGCAACAAAATGTGATTGTTTTAAAGGGGGGGTGATTCTTTTCTATACCCACTGTAAGTAAGAACATCCACAGCCATCTTTTGGTTGTCTGTGTGGTAGTATCTATGCGAGGCTTGTGAGATTTTCAGGTGAATGAAGCTCCAAGCAGAAGCTACAGTATGTGGTTCTAAAAAGAGGGGGGAAGGAATTTAAGGACAATTTAGTTCTACTACTAAAAGACTTCCCATTAAAATGCATTTTATTCTCATATAGTGCATACAGTGTGTGTGATATATTTGTCATGAAATAGTACAGTGTTTTATTCAGTTTTATGGCAATTTATAAACATCAAATATATTCATTAAAATATCTAAATTAAGCCCCAAACTAAAAAAGTACAATGAGACAAGTAAATTCTGCAGACCATTCTAGGTAAAGCATAAATGTTTAAAGCATTGCCTGTTTTTTCCCCATAATGCCAGGATGCAAAGGAGCACAAGTTGAAGAGATATGGAGCATGGAGCCAGAGAACTTTCAAAATCTCAAGTAAGGAGTAATCTATAGTGAATAATGGTGTAAACAGCAGACATGCCAACTAGAAACTCCGCAGTTAATATCGCTACTACAAGTTATCATTCAAAAATACACAAATAATACTTTTATTCTCCAATAAAAATGGCAGATGAGCCAGTCAACATGTACATCTGGTCTGATTAACAGTTTAGGAGTTTTAAACTCTCACATTAACTGATATTCTGGAAGCCCTGTCCTCTTTTAAGACGTACCATAACTGTTCAAAGTAATATCATTAACCAGAGTGACCCGGTTTTAGCTAAATTTCCAGCTCAGCTACATCTCAGAAACACACAAATGTCCAGAAACTAGCCCAAAAACATTGGAAATAGGAGACATTTTCTTCTTTTAGTCAGCCTTTGTGTGGGGAAACAAGTATTTCACACGTATTTCTGTTGTACATAATCCCCATTCCATCTTTGCAGTATATCTTGCAATAGAAATGGTGTATGATCTACATCATACACACTGGCTGCCCTTAGTTAGCTTTTTTGTGCGCTGAAGCTTATTATATTTAATTCAGATTATTTGCTATAAAACAAGATGTCATCTGCTGCAAAATATTTAGACTAGGCCAGTCTGGCAACCCAGTCATTAATGGTCATGTCTGCTCCTCCTCCTCCACTGAAATGTGAGCATGGGGCAGTGGGGTTTGTGCCCCAATGGGCCTCTATTAGCGCTTGTTGCAGTTCCCATTTTCACAGGCTTAATAGTAATTGGACAAACTAACATAATCATAAATATTAGGATTATTTTTAATACTTGGATGCCAATCCTTTGCAGTCAATGACTGCCTGAAGTCTGGAACCCATGGACATCACAGAATGCCGAGTTTCCTCCCTTGAGATGCTTTGCCAGGCCTTTACTTCAGCTGCCTTCAGTTGCTGCTTGTTTGTGGGTCTTTCTGCCTTCAGTTTTGTCTTCAGTAAGTGAAAAGCATGCTTAGTTGGGCTGAGGTCATCTGACATTTAAGAACATTTAATTTCTTTGCCTTCAGACGCTCTTGCGTTGCTTTCACAGTAATTTTTGGGTCCTTCTCTATCAGTACTGTGAAGCGGCATCATACCATTTTTGCAGAATTTGACTCAATCTGAGCAGAAAGTATAGCTCCATACACTAAATAATTAATCCTGCTTACTTTTATCAGCAGTCACATCATCAATAAACACCAGTGATCTGGTTCCATTGGCAGCCATACATGCCCATGCCATAACACTCCCTTCACAGATTTGACAGATGATGTGGTATGCTTTGGAACCATGAGCCCTTCCTTTCCTTCTCCATATTCTTCTCTTCCCATCATTCTGGTACAAGTTAATCTCGCATCAGAACTGCATCAACACCATTTAAAAAAAAAAAAAAAAAAAAAGCAAATTCCAATCTGGCCTTTCTGTTCTTGAGTGTTACCAGTGGTTTGCATCTCGAGGAAAAAGGTCTGTATTTACATTCTTGAAGGCATCTCTTGAGTGTAGACTTTGACAAAGTTACGCCTACCTCCTCCAGAGTGTTCTTGACTTGGCTAGATGTTGTGAAGGGTTTTTTTCTTCAATAAGAAAAGAATTCTATGATTATCCACTTTAGGTTTCGTCTGTGATCTTCCAGGCCTTTTGGTGTTGCTGAGCTCGCCAGTGCATTCCTTCTTTTTAAGAATGTACCAGATTGTTGATTTGGCCACTCCTAAAGTTTTTGCTGTCTCTCTGATAGGTTTGTATTGTTTTTTCAGCCTAATGATGGCCTCCTTCACTTTGCATCAACATGTCTTTGGACTGCATGTTGAGAGTTTCCATGAACAGCTACCAAATGCAAATTCAACACTTGGAATCATCTCCAGACATTTTATCTCCTTAATTTGACATGAAATAATTAGGAAACAGGCCACACCTGGCCACAAAACTGCTTATCAGTCAGATGTCTAATTACTTTTGAGCCTGTGAAAATGGAGGTATGCTGTAATTCCTAAACAGTTAATGCAAACTTTTGTCTGAATTAAATATGAAAGTGTACAGTTCAATCACATCTTGATTGCTTCATTTCAAATCCATGGTGGTGTGTAGAGGAAAAGTTATGAAAATTGTGTTGCTGTCCAAATACTTATGGACCTGACTGTGTGTGTGTGTGTGTGTGTGTGTGTGTGTGTGTGTGTGTGTGTGTGTGTGTGTGTATAAATATAAATGCTGGGGCACTGAATCATATATACATTATATATATATACCGTGTGTTGTTACCTGGATGATCAACGACTGTTTTTATGTTTTGTGAAAGTTGTTCATGAGTCCCTTGTTTGTTCTGAGCAGTTAAACTGCCCACTGTTCTTCAGAAAAATCCTCCAGGTCCTGCACATTATTTGCTTTTCCAGCAGCTTCTGCATATTTGACCCCTATCCATCTTTTCACACTTGGAGGGACTCGTACACAGCTATTACAAAAGGTGCAAACATTCACTGATGCTCAAGAAGGCAACACGATACATTAAGAGCCAGGGGGGTGTAAACTTTTGAACAGTATGATCGGAGTAAATCTTATGAAGCTTCTGAAGGGCAGTACTAAATGAAAAAACAATAAGATCTTTAAACAAAATAACAGTTTACACTGATCATCCTGCTCAAAAGTTTACATGTATAAATAAAAATGCTGGGGCTCTGAATCATCTGCGCATATTGATGTCATTAATATGATAAAATCTAGGATGTATTTTTTACTTGACTAACACTAGACAAGTGGATATTTAAACTTCAGTTTGCTATATTTATTAGGGATGCAACTGAAAATTTCTGTACAAAAAATGCACTTTTTCAGCTAATCCAGAAAAAATAGTAAAACATTAAATAGGATTACAACAGAGTGACACATTTTTACAAATACTTAAATATACTTTAATAATAATTAAAATGTGATTTAAAAACATTGCTTTCTGTCCTGTGCCGGTCCGCACAGCCACGTTTGAATAGCATGGTCAAGCCCACTGAGTTAATGTATAACCCCATACATACACACAATAGTGTTTCTTAGATTAAGCGATTTGTCCCCTAGGACTACATGTTGTTCCTCTTCAGAGATGGCAAATCTAACACAGTGTGATTTCAATCAACAAAATATTATCTCTTGATTTTGTATTTTTTGTATTCCAGACCAGTTCATGGCTTAATATTTCTCTTCAAATGGCAACCTGGTGAGGAACCAGCCGGCTCCATTGTTCAGGACTCTAGACTCGACCAGATCTTTTTTGCAAAGCAGGTATATTATGGCGTACTGAATGCAGTTATATTGCTGCGCTGTTCAGTTCTGATTGGTCAGAAGGTGTTCGATTAATTTTCTATAACAGCATGGTTCTGGCAGTAGTAGTGGCTGCAAGATAAATCGCAGGTTTATATTAATGTGCTCATTGTAATAGGATATTTTTTCTATAGTTATATGCTATTATTGGAAAGCAATCACCCGTGTGACATTAACAGTAATTGCTTTGTTTTTGGGCTGCACCTCACCAACCTGTTGTTGATTATTTTTGTATAATTGCATGCCTTGTCGTCTTATTTCTTACACATATGGTTCAGTTTATGTATGGTGTGGTTTATGCTTATGCCAGGGAAATGATCCATCTTCATATTCTTGAGGTTTTAGGTCATCAACAATGCTTGTGCGACCCAAGCAATAGTCAGTGTGCTATTGAACTGCTCTCATCCTGACATACATCTTGGTGAAACACTGACAGAGTTTCGAGAGTTCTCACAAAGTTTTGATGCTGCAGTAAGTGTCTGTTTCTTTTCATTATTTTCAATTCATTTGACATAATAACTATTAAAAAGTCTACTGATAGCTGTGACACCTGCAGTATATCCTTCCCGTATCCAGAGCTTGCTGATATTCTGCGCTATTCATTTGTATTTAGGGTTGCACTATGTATTATCTTTCTCAAAATAAAACGAGTAGCATTATTGAGTAATAATAAAAAATTATGATGAAAAGATGTAATAAAATATTTACAAAAGTGTGAGGGGTGTACTCACTTTTGAGATACTGTATATGGGAATAAATTTTATACATAAGCTGCTTTTATACATTTTTGTGTAGGATCTCCACATTTTAACATCGAGCCTATCGCTGAAATGTACAGCAAAAAGAGCAGTTTTTGTCTCCCCAATAAAGTGGGAGATGGACCAGTCGACATGTGAATCTGGAATGATTCGTGCAGCTGATTTGAGCTCTCCATTATTAAATGACACAACTTGGAAGCCCTGCCCCCTTCACTCAAATCTCACATGATCTTTAGTCTTCTCTCAGTTTTCTTGCTTAAAAGATGTGGCCTTGCTTTATACAGTTACATTTAACTAATTTTATCCAGGCTGCTTACAATTGAGACACGATACAGCTGAGCAGTTAAGTTAACTTAGAATCAGAATCGCAAGCAGCAAGCTTGCAGATGGGAAAAAAAAACGTCAGTTAATAGAAGAAGAAAAAAAAATGCATTTTCCTTGTCCAGTTTTTGAAGTTTATGTCTGGTTTCAGGTTTTTTCTGTTCCATTCTAATGCACAGCTTGTGTTTCCTTATTTGCTGCTAAGAGTCTGTATGATCCATTCAACCACTATTAATCATTAGTTATTCATTATATGTTTCAGTTATTGTACTTTATAAAGTTAAACATTTTAATCAATTGAAAGCTAAAGCGCATATTCAGGCGATGCAAATTTTTTCTATATCAAACATATTTTTGATACCACTGTCATATCGAATTGAAATTTGAAATTTGTGCCGTTTAAAAAAAAAAATATATAAGTTAAATAGTTTTCTCTTGAAAATGTATTGTTTTTGTCTGAATACTTTGTTCTTAGTCTTTTCTGTTTTTGTCATTTCCTTTACAAGATGAAAGGTCTCGCTCTCAGTAACTCTGAAGTAATTCGACAAGTTCACAACAGCTTTGCCAGGTAAAACATCTCAGTTCACTTAAACTAACACCTTAACCCAAATGTAGCTGTCCATCATAATACCATGTTTGTAGATTCCTCTTTAGTCATTTTATCAACATGCAAACTGCATGGTTAAATCATCTCACACTTACCTCAGAGAACATATAAACATGTAATAACATTATAAATAAAATGCTTCATTAAAAAAAAAAAAAAAAGCAGACACGCTCATCTCGGCACCATTGGTTTGTGTAAGAAGTGTTTAGCGATCAGCTCATTCCCTCACCAGCATCTCCTTTTCTCTCTCTTAAAGTTAACAAGACATAAAATGCAGTTTGTCACAACTCCTTTGTCCTGAAGACTTTCCCATGCTGGGAACTTTTACAAAGCACCATGACTGTTACAAAGCGCTGACACTAGAGACTCCTTCCATAAATTATACATAAATTTCTCCTAACAAAAAACTTCACCACAGCAATTATGTTTTTTTCTTTGTTAAACAAAACAAATTATTAGGCTTAGATTATGTGGAGTGTCTGCTGTGTAAGTCCCTGTTTATGAGCTGTTACTATAGAAACAATAATGTATTAGAATGAGCACATTAATATAAACATAATTCATCTTACAGCTGAAACTACTGTCCAAACTTTCTGACCAATCATATTCAATTTGAATTATCTCACACTGTGATGTATATTATATTTTTACAGTCAGTACTGATACTTGCACATGATATTTACAAACTCAGTGCTGATACAGTGTTGGAGGAGCTACTTTTCAGTTATAACTTGCTACTCAATAGCTGTGCTACAGCCAAACTACTGTTTTGTACACTAAAAAAAGGTAGTCAACTACACTGAAGCAAGCAGAAAGTCAAGGTCGACACATTCATTTTATTATGCAGCTAATTTTTTAAATGTGTATGCTTTGTACAGGACGTGCCACAACAGACATCTTGTTTTTCTGTTTGTAAACCACTTTTAATCAAAACGGTTAACATTACTTAACTGTACAATTATCTTTTTTCTTTAATTAAAGTACAGTTCTTTCTAGTTAACCTTAATGTTCATATGGTAATTAATATATTAATGTAACACTGAATTAACTAGCTATGTTATGGCCTTTGGTGCAATATGAGTAATAATGCTTGTCATTACTTATTATTTCATATTCACAAAAAAAAAAACACCTCTCACTCCTGATCACCCTGATAACTTAAACTAAGTAATCAGTAAAAAATACCAAAAAGGGTAATGAGCGACACACCTTAATGAGTATCCCTGCCAACCTTTACACATTTTCCATAGGAACTCTGCATTTTAACTCCAACTGATGAATCTGGAATTATTGTGTCAGTTATTGGAGAGTTCAAAACATCTGCACAACGGTCAGTCCTGTTATTCTCCAGTCCATGATGCAAGCTGAGATCCACACACCTCTACCCATGTACTACAGTAGGGGGAAAAAGTATTTGATCCCCTGCTGATTTTGTACGTTTGCCCACTGACAAAGAAATGATCAGTCTATAATTTTAATGGTAGGTGTATTTTAACAGTGAGACAGAATAACAACAAAAAAATCCAGAAAAACGCATTTCAAAAAAGTTATAAATTGATTTGCATTTTAATGAGTGAAATAAGTATTTGATCCCTTTGACTTAGTACTTGGTGGCAAAACCCTTGTTGGCAATCACAGAGGTCAGACAAATCTTGTAGTTGGCCACCAGGTTTGCACACATCTCAAGAGGGATTTTGTCCCCACTCCTTGGCTGTGTGTTTTGGGTCATTGTCATGCTGGAATACCCATCCACGACCCATTTTCAATGCCCTGGCTGAGGGAAGGAGGGTCTCACCCAAGATTTGACGGTACATGGCCCCGTCCATCGTCCTTTTGATGCGGTGCAGTTGTCCTGTCCCCTTAGCAGAAAAACACCCCCAAAGCGTAATGTTCCCACCTCCATGTATGACGGTGGGGATGGTGTTCTTGGTGTCATAGGCAGCATTCCTCTTCCTCCAAACATGGCGAGTTGAGTTGATGCCAAAGAGCTCGATTTTGGTCTCATCTGACCACAACATTTTCACCCAGTTCTCCTCTGAATCATTCAGGCAAACTTCAGACGGGCCTGTACATGTGCTTTCTTGAGCAGGGGGACCTTGCGGGCGCTGCAGGATTTCAGTCCTTCACGGCATAGTGTGTTACCAATTGTTTTCTTGGTGTCTATGGTCCCAGCTGCCTTGAGATCATGAACAAGATCCTCCCATGTAGTTCTGGGCTGATTCCTCACCATTCTCATGATCATTGAAACTCCACAAGGTGAGATCTTGCATGGAGCCCCAGACCGAGGGAGACTGACAGTTATTCTGTATTTCTTCCATTTGCGAATAATCGCACCAACTGTTGTCACCTTCTCACCAATCTGCTTGGCGATGGTCTTGTAGCCCATTCCAGCCTTGTGTAGGTCTACAGTCTTGTCCCTGACATCCTTGGACAGCTCTTTGGTCTTGGCCATGGTGGAGAGTTTAGAATCTGATTGATTGATTGCTTCTGTGGACAGGTGTCTTTTATACAGGTAACAAGCTGAGATTAGGAGCACTCCCTTAAAGGGAGTGCTCCTAATCTCAGCTTGTTACCTGTATAAAAGACACCTGGGAGCCAGAAATCTTGCTGATTGATAGGGGATCAAATACTTATTTCCCTCATTAAAATGCGAGTCGATTGATAACTTTTTTGAAATGCGTTTTTCTGGATTTTTTTGTTGTTATTCTCTCACTGTTAAAATACACCTACCATTAAAATTATAGACTGATCATTTCTTTGTCAGTGGGCAAAATCAGCAGGGGATCAAATACTTTTTTCCCTCACTGTATAAGTATCCAACGTGGTTCCTCACAGATACTAAAGTTCCAGCTTGGTCACTGACAGACACAATGGTACCAACATGTCTCCTGACGGATACAAAAGTTCCAGTTTGGCTCCTGGCTGATACAGAAGTTTTGCCCAGGGTAGTTTGCAAACCTAGGAAATGTGTACCGCTGTAAATCAGGTGGAAGGTGGGCTGGGGTGTCTTCTTTCTGGTAGTAAATAAATAAAATGGAGATATTAGACACTACTATTTAGCCTTTGATCATATACAAATACTTATACGAGTTGTGCATTATATTAACAACCCCTTTGTATTAATGCCGCCTAAAGTATTCAAAAGCTTATAACAGCTTGTTGTATTAAGGTTTAACATCAATTAAACACCATTTGAGGCAAGTGCAATGATTTAGGCATGCAGTTTGTACTATAATAAAACTGATGTGTTGTAGCTCAAGTGCAAGACTAAAGCTCTAAAACGCAAGACAGCAAACATGTATTGGATGATCAGCTACACTGTGGGTAATTTCAATCAATTAGTTTTTGACAAAAGTTTTCTTTTTTTTGGTAATCCAGTTATTTGTCAAGTATTGATCATAGTGAAAATTTTGAATTTTGCGCATGTATGAGCTTTCTCAATTTCTTATCAGGCAGCAGATGTTTGAGTTTGATGCGAAATCATCAGCAAAAGATGAAGATGCTTTTCATTTTGTGAGCTATGTGCCTGTGAATGGTAGACTCTATGAATTAGATGGACTTCGTGAAGGACCTATTGACCTCGGTAAAGTTCCACATCTGCAACCTTGCTCTTTTTTCCCCTTTCTTTTTCTTGATCTTGAACCTTGATTTTCTTTACTGCAGCACATAATGGTGCTTATTCATCAAGTTAGCTATTGTCAAATCTGATTGTAAATTGATATTGTGATTCCACTGACCGCTTCCTTATTATATTATCTACACGATCAAATGTGCGTCTGGTTGGAATGCATGTAAATTACACAAGTTAAATGTTTGGTGTCATCGATAATTATTTTAAGTCAAGTACTATACTTGAATATGAGCAAAAAATAAACTATAAAAATAATAACACATGCAATAAGTGACATTTTAAGAACATTTTAATGTCATTTATGTTCTTAGCTTTGTGCAAGTGAACTTCACTCTTCAATTCAGACCAAAGTTTTTCAAATTTGGAGCCTGAGATGGTCATTTCAAAACACTGATTTTGTGTTTTTCATCATTTATATGAAGTATGTTTGGCTCATTATATTGTTGAAAGCACCACGGTCAATTATGAACCTCGTGGCAGAGGAAACTCGGTATTGGCTGAAATATTCTAGAATTTAGCAGAATTCATGATGCCATCAGTCTTCAGAAGAGCCGCAAAACGGCCCCGAAGCATCACTGATCTAGCAACATATTTGCCACTGGGGTACTTCTCCTTGTGTGCAGACTGAGTTTCGTTTTACAAGCCATGCTGATGGTGTGCATGACCAAAAAGTTTTTTGACCACAGCACACAATACCAACTGCAGGTTTAATGATGATTGGTGAAGTAGATTTTTATGAGATGCTCTCGGGAAAGGCTTTTTTTTTCTTGCAACACTTCCATACAGAGTGTTAGGAAAGTGGCATTTAACAGTTCCAGGAACAATCCTGGGCTCATTTGGGGTGGAGTCATAATCACAGGTTTGCATTCACATATAAGAATAATTCCATACATTACATTTGTGGACACGGGTTTGCAAAATGGTACTTGTATCATTATATTAAAAAAAAAAATCATATTCAGAACTGCTTACATACTACCGGTCAAATATCTGGACACACCTGCTCATAGAAGTTTTTTCTTCAGTTTTATTGTAGATTTTAAATTCTTAACAATATTTCTGAGGTTCCCAAGTGGTGCAACAGTAAAAGCGTCTGCCCTCGCATTATCACGAGTTCAAATCCCAACAATGCCACTAACAATCCGTGGCATTTGGGTCCACTTGCCAGCTCTCCCCATCACACGACAGCTACGAAATGGGGAGTGTGAAGGCTAACGTGCTTCTTCCAAGACAAATGGAATCAGCCAACCGCATCTTTTCAACTGCTGCTCATGCTCCATCACAGGACAGCTCAACACACTTGGGGCAAAGCGCTCTGTACCCTCTTCCACATACATGAACTCACAGACGGCCATGATTTGCTAGTGTCACTCTACTGACATGGGAGACAGACTACGCCAACTCTCTCACCCATAGAGCATGCTAATTTTGCTCTACCGGCCACAAATTCAAACTTGCAATCTCTTGATAGCGAACACCTTTGTTGTTGTCATTTGGGAGTGTTCTTGGCATCGTTTTATCCTGCATGCACTTCAATTGAACCTCCATATTTATGTGAAACTTTGATGAATAAGCATTAATATGCTTTCCAGTGTTTTTTTTTTTTTTTTGTTTGTTTGTTTTTTTTGGTTGTCATTTGTACATCAGTGAATTTGCAAGTGTGTGTGTTAAATAATTTGCTGTCATTCAGGCACTTGCAACCAAGAAGACTGGATCAGTGCAGTTCGACCAGTAATTGAGAAAAGAATACAAAAGTAAGTGTTTCACTGAATTACAATTCTATGCTCCTTAAAAGTGAGTATTTTTTTTTTTTAAATTGTGCTTGTACTTTTGCTTATCAGATACAGTGAGGGAGAAATCCGTTTCAACTTAATGGCCATCGTATCTGATCGCAAGATGATTTATGAGCGTAAAATTGCAGAGCTACAGGCTCACCTAACAGAGGTAGGAGCTCACGTGAAATGTTTTTAAACGCTTTGTTCAGCTGTGGTTTCCTTCAAACAAGGATATCATTGTGATCACAGGAAGAACCTATGGATACTGACCAAAGTGCTAATCTCCTGAGTTCCATCCAGTCAGAGATCGCCAAGTACCAGCTCCTGATTGAGGAGGAGAACCAGAAATTAAAAAAATATAAAGTATGTTCATATTTTCTCAGTTATATCTTGTCCATGTCAGTCATGTTTATGATTTGCAGTCCATTTCTGTGGACGTTCTCACTATGAACGTGATATTCCTTTGGGTAAAAAAATAAGACTTTACAAGT
Source organism: Cranoglanis bouderius (assembly GCA_023630585.1). Taxonomy (NCBI): domain Eukaryota; kingdom Metazoa; phylum Chordata; class Actinopteri; order Siluriformes; family Cranoglanididae; genus Cranoglanis; species Cranoglanis bouderius. Next base: position 3,859,337 of record CM042553.1, on the reverse strand, counting down.
GCCTTTGAAGACTGTGATGCCCCAGAACTTTTCTATTTGAAATTTTAGTTAGGAGAAAAATGTGGTTGGTTGAAATGCAGGCATCCAAAGCCTACCGATACAGTCCCCTCCAAAAGTACTGGATGAGCAAGGCCAATTCTATTGTTTTCACTATACATTGAAGACATTTGGGTTTGAGCTCAAAAGATGAATACGAGACAATAGATCAGAATTTCTGCATTCATTTCCTCACATTTACATCTAGATGTGTTAAACAACTTAAAATATGGCACCTTTTGCTTGAACCCACCCTTTTTTTCCCTTCAAGTGATCAAAAATATTGGACCGTATGACTGATGATGGTGTATCTTGCTGCCCAGTTGTACCCTGATAAATTGATTGTTTAAAGAATTAATAGCTCTGAATATCTACTCTTGATTTGAGACCTAGGTTTTGCCTGTGAAGACTGCATTTGTTGTTAAAAAAAGGATAAGCCAGCATGAAGATCAGAGAGCTGTCTATGGGAGAAAAGCAAGCCATTTTGAAGCTGAGAAAAGAGGGGAAATCAGTCAGAGGCATTGCACAAGCATTGGGCATAGCCAATAGAACAATTTGGAATATCCTGAAAAAGAAAGAAACCAAAAAGTTTAAATAGGATTTGTGTCCTGTTAATTAGTAATAATTAAAATGTGCAATATCATATTCCATATTCAAGATGGAAGCATGATCCCATTAATGTGAATAAATGTGCTTGGACCCCACAGATTGTCACTTGCTGTTATCATTATTATTTTTATTATTGTTATCATTATAGATTGAAAACATTAGAAGAAAGCACAACTACCTACCTTTCATCATGGAATTACTGAAGACTCTTGCTGAATATCAACAACTGATGCCACTGGTTGAAAAGGTAAGTTTGAAAACCGTTAGTACTGATCATTAGAGCTGGGCGGTATGACGAAAATGTGATATAATGATAACATATTGCTGGCAGCAGATTTTAGTGTTACACAGGAAAATGTTATAAATAATAATGCATTTGTCTTTTATTTGCTTATTAACAAACATATACATTTTTATATTAAAAATATTTTTTTTATTTATAAGTAATAAATAGTATAAATCAGCATTTAACACTGAAAAAATAATTAACATCAACTGCTTACATTCAGTTTGAAAATATTTACTTTTTTTTATTTACTAAAGATATCTATCTCCATCTCATATCTCAGAGTATTGTGAGATAATTTATCACAATGTTGATATAATAATCATCATATCGTCCAGCCCTATTGATGTTAAAAGGCTGCACCTTTCCCCCCACCTTCCCTTTAAAGGTTATAATTTTGACTGTAGTCAAGTCAAAAAGGTTTTTGTCATTTTGCTATAGAACTTTTATAAATTAGAATGAAATGTTTTTTCACTGATAGTTTTAGCTTTCGTGGTAGTTTTCATTAATGATAATGACCTTGGATGCAACACTAGGAGTGTAACGGTACACTAAATTTAAAATTTGATACAATATGGCGGTGTTTCAATATGATTCATTTGCGATACAGCAAAAACAAGCATTGCCTGAAAATATGCCTTAGGTTTTATTTTCCATTGAATAAAACATTCAACATGTACAAAAGTACAGTAACTGAAATTTAATCATGATAATGTAACATACAACAAAACAAGTTTTATGCATTATGTGTAGGAGCACCACATTTTAACATTGAAATAAGCTAGTATGATTTATCACTCACAAATATGCAAAAAGAGTAGTAGTCTTTTTTTTTTTTTTTTTTTTCCTTCTTTTTCTTTTTCTTTTTTCTTCCCCTCAAAAATGGCTAATGAGCCAGTCTGAATCTGGAATGATTGACAGTTGTGATACCCCTAGAAGCCCTGCCACCTTTGCCTCATCTCACGAAATCTTTCATGTCATCTGGATTTCCTCATTTGAAAGACATGGGACTCCAAGTTTCTGTCACAATAAATAGAGAATGTTTTGAGTTCATTATTGTCCTCTGTATATACAGTTTTTAACCTAGCGATCTGGCTTTCAACTAACTTCAACTTTTAGAACATCTACACGCAAAGTGGCTTAAAAGAAACACTGAATGCATTCTTTGTTGTTTTTCTCTCTTCCCTCAGGCTAAAGAAAAGCAAAGTGCCAAAAAGATTCAAGAAGCAAAGTAGTAACACATTTTCCAGTACTTTGTGTAATTTTCCACAATATCTCTCAATGTACTTTTGCCATCTGTAGTAATAATAATAATAATAATAATAATAATGACAACCTAGAAACTGAACTAAAGTGTGGTGATTGCTGTGATGTTCATAAGACTTCATGTTTGCATGCAAAAAGATGTTTAAATAAACATGTCTTATTTTCATATAATCGCCATTGCTGGTCACAACTAGTGTGGTTTGATTGTTTTTATTTATTTATTTGTTTGTTTGTTTGTTTATTTTGTCCCATGTTGGTATTTCACCACGTGAGTTTACTCTTATTTCAACAAGCCTGGGTAATTTTTGTGAATTTTGGGTTCATGAAGCTAATCTTAAACCCAGCATATGCTTTTGGACAAACCTACTCTGCTTACGCAGTTCTATTGAACAAGCCACATGACCCAATGATTCCACCAGACTAAAACTAACATGGATATTAGAAACAGTGGATATAGGAAATCATAATTTCCAGTGTCTGAAAAAATAGACATTGAAAATTATGATTAAACAAAATTGCTGTTATAATAACCTCCACTCTTCTGAGAAGGCTTTCCACTAGATTTTGGTGCGTGGCTGTGGGGATTAATATGGAAAGATTCTTTGACGGTAGATTGTCCACTCCTACTGCTGTCTTGCATCCACTTGAAATGCATGAGCGCATCAAAATTACCGATTTAATTGCAGAGATTAGGAAAACAATCATGAGTTTGTTTTGTATATTTCCTCATCCCACCAAAATTAATTTCTGGTTATGCAACTTCCAGCATAACACACAAGTTGTTTTTTTTTTGATGTGAGAGTGACCGACATCAAGTGAAGCACACAGCCTGCACTTCAGACCACAGTCAAGTCAGCCATGGTAGCAGTAGTGCATACAGGTGCATCTCAAAAAATTTGAATATTGTGGAAAAGTTCATTGTTTTCCGTAATTTAATTCAAAAAGTGGAACTTTTCATATATATTATAGATTCATTACACACACAGTGAAATATTTCAGCCGTTTTTATTTTAATCTAAAAAGCAACAGAAGGCAATGGTAAAATTTGTTAAAGAACATGCACAGAAAGACAACAGCTTATGGAGAACTTATTTTCAGATGAATCCAAATTTAATTTGGATGGATCTGATGGTAGTGTTTGTGGGGAAAGCCAGGAGAAGAACTGCAACCAAACTGAACTAAGGGTTTAAGCACGAAGGAAGTTGAAGCTGTTTTTCCTACAGTGATGTTGGTGAGCTTGTGTTCATTGATGGCATCATAAACTCAGAAGTGTACAAAGGCATTTTGGCTGCAAGCTTGCAAACCATCAAAGAAATTATTCAAGTGGGGAAGTGGATTATTCAGCGGCATACCAGCCACCTTTTGAAAGGATGCTTCCCAGAGCCCTGAGCTAAACCGTATAGAGCATCTATGGGATGCAACAGAGAATAAATTAGCAGATTGTCGATGCTCTAGTGTGGATGAACCAAAAGTTTTGTTGGTTGAAACTTGGAGGAAACATCCACCAAATCTGTTACAGAAACTGGTTACTTCCATGCCCCGAAGTTGTTGAGGATGTTGTTACCATTCTCCTGTTTTCTCAATGAAAATAGGTCAATTTCAAAATACCAAGGGACGGTCACAAAAGCAAAGTTTGAGCTGAATAATAGCCATTTTTTATACTTTCGTGGAATAAGCAATTAGGACGTAACACTTACTACCCAGGAAGAACAACAACAAATTGTTACATAGTGTTGCACGCAGGTGCATTAATGTATCTTTAGTCAGGGTTTATACAAGGGGCAAAAATAGAGATGTCTGCTTTTCAGTTAAACAATAATAATTTTCCATATCCAAACTGTATATAGGTTTATATTATGCAGGGCAATATGATCAAGCTTACCAAATAGATTAAACATTGTTACATCATTTAGGCCACAACAGAACACCTTTGGTAAAATGCTAGTATATACTTTACAAGACCAAGCAATAAAGACAATAGGAGTAATTCAACAAATTCTACCAAGAAAGCTAGCTATAAATAATTAACATTACATGCTCCAAAAGGAGTGCCAACTCCTTGTTTGCCAAATAGATGTTGGGCTGGAATTAGATTTAGATGAGAAGTTATTGCTTGGTATACATTGTCATCCTTTATGATTTCAATATTAGACTATCTCCAGTTTAGCTTAACTTAAGCAGTTCTGTTGAACAAGCTCCATGACATTATGTTTCCACCAGAATAAAACTAACATAGATATTTTAAACAATGGATATAAGAAATCGTAATTTTTAATATGTATGAAAACAATACTCAGGAATGTTCAGGAACATTTCTTGCCTAAAATTATTTGACATTAGGATATAATCATTTTGCATATGATACATTGTAGAGTTTTAATCCATTTTCCTCTTTTTTTATGATGTGAGGTGTAGGAATGAGGCTCCTTGAGGCTTGCCTTGCATTTAAACATATCCTTAATAAATTCATTACCCACCTGCAGCCTTATTATGGTTTGTTGGTGGTTGTTGGTGTTCTGAATTTTTCAAGTATTCAAGTAAGCTTGCATTTATCATTGTACAACATGTCCCAGTCAGCAAATTCCCTTTGTCCTATATGTGGCCCACATAAAAAGCTGTCTTCTGGCTCATACTGTATACGGGAGTGAATGACAGCCCAAGTTGTACCCCACATCTGTACCAGTGGAATGTTCATATGGTGCAGAGCAGAGCAGAGCTGTAACACCACCACATCTCTACCAGAAATGAACCATAGTAGAAAAGTATATACGGTCCACTGTGGAGGTGGGGGCATGGTCCAGCAGCAGTTTGTGAATGGATGGTGGAGCCGGGTGAGTGATTGGTAAGGATCTATATTTGTGGGGGATTTTGCTAAAGAGTGTTCTGTGTTTCAGTGAGTGATGGCAAGGATAAAAGGAGAAGAGACAAGAGAGCTGAGCAGCACAGAACCGTGTGTGTGTGTGTGTGTGTGTGTGTGTGTGTGTGTGTGTGTGTGTGTATAACTTCTGAAAAGCAAAGGAAAAATAAAGGGCCCCCCTTTGAGTTGTCCCAAGCCTGCCTCCCATCTCCTCATTTCTGATCAAACACAAAAGTAACCACTTTAGTTACCACTAAAGTAAAAATTGGAATCAATTCAATTCCACATAGCACTTTTAACAATGGGCATTGTCATAAAGCAGCTTTACAGAAATCGGGATTTAGATTTAGATCCCTATTGAGCAAGCCAGAGGTGACAATGGCAAGGAAAGGTCCTTGAGAATACTTGAGGAAGAAACCAGACTCAAAAGAGAACCCATCCTCTTATGGGTGATACCAGGTAGTGGGATTATGAGTCACTACTCTTCCACAACTGTATGTTATAAAGAGAAACATTACTAAGTCTGTTGAAAGGATCTTCAATATGAGTATCAGAGTCTTTTTGACTTCAGTAGAGCTGTTAACTTTAAATTTGTAATATTCGTGAGAAGTTGTTCACGGAAGAATAGATAACACAAGCATAAACTGCTTTTTGTGTGTAAGCTTTATGCTATCCATTAAGTGCAAGCTTTATGCTATCCATGTGAGACCATACACAGCAATCTTTAGGGTATATGTGTGGTACCAGCCACAGCAATCTCACAGAAATCTTTAGGCTATCCATGTGGGGCCATCCTCAGCAGCAGCAAGCGATTCTCAGGTGAAGGAAGCTCCAAGCAGAAGTAGAGCTTCGGGATGAGCCAGGCAGGTCCGGAGGGTAGAATTAGTTACAGACAGGTACTGGCATCCCTTTAGGCAGCTGTGTAGCACAACAGGGAGTGAGAAGTGGGGTGGGTGAGAACAGATTAGTAGGTATTCACTGTGCACAGAGTGCAAGCAGGGACTCTGGCAGGGTGAGCTATGACAGGGTAAATAAAAGGGAAGAAAAGGTGAGCGCTACCATCAGTCCTGTGTCATGCCAACAGTAAAGCATCCTGAGACCACTCATGTGTGGGGTTGCTTCTCAGCTAAGGGAGTGGGCTCACTCACAATTTTGCTTAAGAACACAGCCATGAATAAAGAATGGCACAAAAACATCCTCAGAGAGCATCTTCTCCCAACCATCCAAGAACAGTTTGGTGACGAACAATGCCTTTTCCAGCATGATGGGGCAAAAGTGATAACAAAGTGGCTCGGGGAAGAAAACATCGACATTTTGAGTCCATGGCCAGGAAACTCCCCAGACCTTAATCCCATTGAGAATTTGTGGTCAATCCTCAAGAGGTGGGTGGACAAACAAAAACCCACAAACTCCAAGCATTGATTATGCAAGAATGGGCTGCCATCAGTCAGGATGTGGCCCAGAAGTTGATTGACAGCATGCCAGGGCGATCTGCAGAGGTCTTGAAAAAGAAGGGTCAACACTGCAAATATTGACTCTTTGCATAAACTTCATGTAATTGTCAATAAAAGCCATTGACACTTATGAAATGATTGTGATTATACTTCAGTAACAGTTAGTAACATCTGACAAAAAGATCTAAAAACACTGAAGCAGTAGACTTTGTGAAAATTAATATTTGTGTCATTCTCAAAACTTTTGGCCACAGCTGTATACTCTGCATTATATGTAATGAGGAGGAGGGAGAAGCCAGGTTGTGAGGATGCACACCTGGCACTGATTTGGCTAATCAGTGGGAGAAAGAGAGATAAAGGAGTGACTGGAAGCGAGAGAGAGAGAGAGAGAGGTGTGCTTTGTGTTTCGTGCATTTTCTGTTCTGTTTGAGTTTGGTTTATCATTAAACTTCCTTTGTGTTCAGCCAGTTCCCGCCTCCTCCTTGCTTGTCTTAGCAAGAATATGTTAAATATAGTTGAATTTATATAGTGTTTCCTGTTTTGAGATTACAGTAAGCCAAATGTATAATTATTAAACCTGTTTGTAGGCATTTTACTCATTTTAGGCAGATACATATACTAATTTGAAGCATTTATTTGAAAGAAGCAATTATGGTGAAGCTTTCTATAAGATGCTTGTTTAACATTTATGAAAGGAGTCCCCAGTGTCTCTGAGATTTCTGACACAGGAAAGGATTTTCTGGTTTCTCCGTTGCCTGACAAGCTGTGTTGTCTCATTAGCTTCAAGAGGGAGAATACAGGAGAGGTATCCAATAGTTTTGAACCCAAAGCATGCATCAGTATTTTTTGCCATGTACATGCACAATGATATAACAGATAAGCAAATGTCACTTTGCATGAAGTACACTTTCCATGAACATTAACATGAAGATTATATTTATAGGATATTCATGGGTACATCTAGTGAAACTTCATTCACTTACATTACTTTAACTATCTGTATAGCCTTTTGATTTTTACTAACATCCAGAAATTTTGTTGCAGAAATACTAATGTGGCTGCATGAATCATATCAGTACCAACCTTACCTTGTGAAGCTGACTAAATCGTTCTGCAAGATGATGCTTTCTGCCCATGCTGGCCAAAAATAGGAACTTCCAGGTGTGCTTCAAAAATGGGCAAACAGCCATGAGTTAAGATGTAAAACATTATTTCAGTTAATGAGCGGTCTCAAACAAATGACATGAATATGCTCAAATTTATCTAGTAGTTCATACACAATACAATAAACCAAATATATGATTATTAAACCTATTTGTAGATATTTTTAATCATTTCAATCTTGAAATACACTTGCTCTATTTCCAGATTTTTCTTTCCTAATTTTAAGCATTTATTTCCAAAAACAAGCCAAATATAAGCTTCATATGTGCAAAAGAAATGCATACAATTATCCATATTCACTTCCTATTATTTATTTATTTGTTTATTTATTTTATTTTTTATTTTTTATAAAACACCTCATATCTTGAAAGGTAGGAAACAAGCTCTTGTTGTGTGAAATTTTTAATAAAGAAAAAAAAACAACACCCCTGTAATTTCATCAGGTGACATTGTATTTTATTTTATTTAAGGTCAAAAACAGTTATTAAATGACATGAAATATGAACTGTAAATATATGGAAAAAAAAAACTGATTTGTATTCTATTTTGCCACATGCTTATTTTAGGGATCTCCTCTAGAAAACAAAGTTGTACATAAATCATAAAAAAAATAAAAAATAAAAAATAACATGCCGTGTTCAAGCATATATATTTATAGTGAGTCAGGACAACAGAATATATCACTGAGAAAAACTGTGGCTAGAGATTAATGATATAAGATGAACTGCAATATACTTTTTCTAGAGTTTGCCATTAAAACTCGGCAATCGTTTAGTTATGATTGTCTGATTTCTAGTGAGAGTCATCCCTGTTTCCCACAAAGCCTTGTGTAGACGGTGCAATGCATAAGCATTGGCTATGATCAGAATTACACCGGTGACTATGAGAACAACATGCAAAGCCATCAAAAACCCACTGTAAAGTGCAGTAGCAGGTACTGTCCACAGGTACACCCAGCGTTGGTGGCGATTGTTATGGACAATATCAGGACCATTAACAAGGACCACAGTGTCATAGAATAAATTGGAGTTGGCATGAATATGTACTTCCTCGGTTGTAGAAGCAGTTGTAGAAGGGGTTAGTGATGTCAGATTAATTGGAAGAATAGTGGTTGGTGAGAGGGTATTTGTAGCGACATTGCTAGTGGTTCTTGTGCCAGTGAAAGATGAGGCTGTTGATGAAGATGAGGTTGTTGATGAAGATGTTTTTTCTGAAGAATGCAGTCCTGCAGTGGAAACATGTTGGTCTCTTGTAGTGGTGACAGCACATTTCAGATTGTCACTGGTTAACACAACCAGTTGTTTGTTAAGTAAGTAGTAAGGTTCATGGCATAATACGTCATGCAGGTCAGTAACTACATTTTGGTTTTCACGAATCCATTCGGCAATGTCCAGAATACCGCATGTGCAGTTCCACTGGTTGTTCCCAAGAGTAACAGACTTCAATTCAGTGACATGCACAAAAATATCTCCTGGGAGTTTGTTCAGATTGTTGTTGCTCAGTTCAAGCATGGTTAGACTATGGAGATTTTGGAAGATCTTTGCAGAAAGGGACCGAAGCATGTTACCGCTGAGCAGTAGCATTTTAAGATTGGTTAGGTCTGAAAACTGATCTGGGTGTAAATGGTGAAGTATGTTATTTTTTAAAGATAGCTTTTGAAGATTGTGCAAGCAACAAAATAGGTCCTTTGGTAGTGAGGTGAGCTTCTGATTGAAGTGTAAATTCAAAGCTCTGAGGCCAGTCATGTTAGCAAAAAGGTTCCAGGGCACAGTGGTAAGATTGGTGTTATACAAGTAGAGCTCCTGAAGTCTTGGCATGTGACCTACTAGCTGGTCTGGCAGGGAGATTAGAGGATTTTTGTAGAGTGTAAGTTTAGTAAGTTTGGGTAGATAGTAAAAGGTCTCACTTGGAATATAATGAAGTTGGTTGCTAGACAGAGTCAGGGTTAACAGGGAGGGCATGTGCCAAAAAAGTCGAGGAGGGATTTCTCGGATTTGGTTTTTATGCAGCATGAGCGTTAACAGGTTTTGCAGATGATCAAAGGAACCTTCCTCTATAGTCTTCAGCTGGTTGGAGTACAGTATCAGGGACTTAAGTTTCTTAAGGTTGTGGAACATCATCTGTGGGATCTTTTGTAGTACGTTCTCACACAGGTTTAGATGATTCAAGTTTGTCACATCCTGGAAGATTCTGGCATCCAAATTTGCAATTTGGTTTTTGCTGATGTCCAGATCTGTGAGATTGATCAGCTTTTTAAACATGTCTGCATGGAGAGACATCAGTTGATTCCTTCCCATGTGAAGCTGCTCTAGGTTTCCCAGGCTGCTGAACACTCTTGGTGGAAGGACAGAGATGGAGTTAGATGACAACACAACTGACCGGAGCTGAGAAGCATTATGAAAGGCTTCTGGGTGGATGGTGGCAAGAGGACTGTGGCTAATTTGAAGACGCTGTAAAAGAACAAGAGCCTGAAAACTTTGGGGATTAAGGATTGTTATGTGAGTGTTAATGAGATTCAGGCGGAAGGTTTGATTGGCTTTCAGATGTGGGATGTCAGTGATGGCCCCCGTGCAGTTAACTTCCCCATTTGGAAAGCACACACAGCTACTCGGGCAGGAAAAGCTGAGTGGGAGCTGCAATCCCAGATGCAGTAGAATAAGAATGAACCACATTCTCACAGACTGCAAAACAGCACAAAATAAGATGGATTTCAATTAATTCAAAAGATGTACAGTACTGTGCAAAAGTTTTAGGCACATGCAAAGTAATGCTGTAGAGCAAAGATGCCTTCAAAATAATGAAATTAAATGTTTCTACATTTTAAAAAAATACTGTAAAGAGCAGTAAACAGTAGTAAATGGAACAAAGTTAATATTTGGTGTGACAAAAAATAAAATAAAAATAGTCTCTGGTACAATTTGTGCAGTTTTATAAGGAAATGAGCTGGTAAGTTTTATTGAGCATCTTGCAGAACCAGCCACAGTTGTTCTGGAGACTTTGACTTTCGCACTTGCTTCTTATTTTTGCAGCAAAATCCAACAGCCTTCATTGTGTTTTTTGTCTGAAAAGTGTCTCTTATGTAATATGCTGCTTTCTTTAATGACATACAAACAATTTTCTGTAACATTTAATTTTGTGCTAGAAAACTAATGTTTGGGAATCTAAAATGTTTTTTGTACTGACTTGATAATGTAGAAGTCATAAAATAAAAAATCTATAACAAAGTTTGTACTAAAAAAAATAGGGTGCCTAAAACTTTTGCACAGTACTGTAAAAGATTACTTAAGCCACACTCATACAAGCGAAAGACTTATTATTCAGCAATGCAAACTACTGAAGTAAATTAACAAAAGTTCTATTAACCTTTCATTTCATCACAGAACTCTGCACTGAAATTACATCATTTTAAGGATATCAATCTTCACTTTAGCAATGCAAATTCATAACTCATCAAAGCTCTTCCTACCTCTCATTAGAAAATGTCTTCTTATAATGGAACAACTGCTTGTCACTTGGCCTGTTTTAAAATGCATCTAGAACCATATCTTCAAGGAAGAAAGACTGAAAGGATGTCTGAATCTACTATGATAAGCTGCAAATATGGAACCCACATCCCTTTCACTGCCTTCCATTTTTCACTCGCTTTCTTTCTCTTGACTTTTAGCACAATGACTGATCCTCAACATAAAAATATGCTAAATGCAGGCAGAACACCATACTTTTGCATATAGGGGACAGCCAGTACAACTGCAGTTAAATTACTCAATGATGTTTTAAATTACAGACATCATACTTCCCACATAACATCATGTTTACCTCTTTTATCATGTGCAAGTTTCCCCATAACCTCACTCTAAAGTTTCACAGAAACCAAAAGGAGTCCTGTGTTACAGTTTTGCCTGGGTTGATAACAGGGAGTGTGGGGACCCCGAGGCAGTAAAATGCAAAATCCTGTCATGTTTTGTTCCTTTTTATTCTGTTGCTGAAAGATACTTTAATAATTCTCCCACAGAGATAAAACAAAATGGATATGGTTTTGTTATCATTTTGTAGCATAAACGCAAATACAGTACTGCGCAAAATTTCTAGGCACCCTATTTTTTTTAGTACAAACTTTGTTATAGATTTTTTTATTTTATGACTTCTACATTAGTTTTCTAGCACAAAATGAAATGTTACAGAAAAATGTTTGTATGTTATTAAAGAAAGCAGCATATTACGTAAGAGACACTTTTCAGACAAAAAAAAAACACAATGAAGGCTGCTGGGTTTTGCTGCAAAAATAAGAAGCGAGTGCGAAAGTCAAAGTCTCCAGAAGAACTGTGGCTGGTTCTGCAAGATGCTCAATAAAACTTACCAGCTCATTTCCATATAAAACTGCACTAACTGTACCGGAGACTACTATTTTTACTGAAACAGAAGTTCATTTGCCCCCTATATTCTTTCTCTTTTGCTTCCTGTCTTTTGTGTTTGGCTCTAATTACATGGTGTCTGTTAGTGTATGATACAATTTTATCTGTGCAAACTGTCAAGAGTCTAGCCACATAAGTGACTTAGCTTCTCTGAGCTGGCATGAGAGAATGTGTACAGAAGCTTTTATTAATGTTTATTTATTTACATTTGTTTGTTTGTTTTTTTACAGTTTTTTGTACAACTGCTAAGAAGCATTTTTCAGTACCATATTCACTCTTTCAGAACTTTTCACACACCTTTCTGTAGAAACATGTAGTTTGGTGCAACAGTTTATTTTATGCCCAAAATGCTGTACAGTAATCAAAACACTGGAAACATACAATCCCCTCCAAAAGTATTGGAACAACAAGGCAATTTTTTTTTTTTTTTTTTGCTGTACACTGAAGACATTTGTCTTTGAGATCAAAGTATGAATGACATGATAGATCAGAACTTCAGCTTTCATTTCCTGATAGTTACATCTAGATGTGTTAAACAACTTAGAACATGACACCTTTTGTTTTAATCCAAGCATTTCTCAAGTGATCAAAAATATTGGAACACAGGTGACGGGTGTTTCTTGTTGCCCAGGTGTGCCCTGTTAAATTGATTGTTGAAACAATTAATAGCTCTAAATGTCTACTCTTGGTTTGAACCCTGGGTTTCACCTGTGAAGTCTGCAGTTGTTGTTAAAAAGGATAAACCAATGGTGTACTAACAACCAGCCAAGGAAAACAACAGCAGATGTCAGAAACATCAGGACAGTTGTGAAGAAAAACCCCAAAACAACAGTCAGTGACATTACCAACCACCTCCACAGGGCAGGGGTGAAGGTATCACAATCCATTATTCGAGGAAGTCTTTGAGAGCAGAAATATAGAGGCCATACCATAAGATGCAAACCACTCATCATCAGTAAAGTCAGAAGGCCAGATTGGAATTCACAAAGAAATACACTGATGAGCCACAAAAGTTCGGGAACCAAGATTAACCTGTACAAAAGTGATGGAAAGGCCAAAGTGTGGAGAAAGAAAGGATCTGCTCATGATCCAAAATATACAAGCTCATTTTTCAGTGGTGGAGGTAGCGCCATAGCTTTGGTTTCCTTATTGATGATATAACTCATGATGCTAGCAGCAGAATGAATTCAGAAGTCTACAGAAACATTCTGTTTGCGAATTTACAGAGAAATGCATTGAATCTCATTGGGAGAAACTGTATCATGCAGCAAGACAATGACCAAAACACACTGCCAACTTAACAAAGAGGGAAAAAAGTGAAAGGTTTTAGACTGGCCAAGTCAATCACCAGACCTTAACCCAACTGTTAGAAGTTTCCCCTCGTTCTCCGAGTCGCTTGAGCAGTGGACTCGAACACTTCTGCATTCCACTGCGCGCTTTCCAGCGCTATTCAAAAACTCTCCGATAGACATTCCATTCATAAAGACTCTCGTGTTGTTTACCTATGCCATGTGCGTTTTGTTTTCGTTCACGTCATGTCTCCGCCTCCTGTTTCCCCATGTGTGTTTGTTATTGTATTGCGTCATGTCTCTGCCCCGTTTCCTCATTGGTTCTCTGTCTAATGTGATTATAATGTCCAGGTGTCTTTGATTGTGGGTATTATTTGGTGTGTGTTTAAAAACCCCTGTTTGTGTCCGCTTCAAGGCGGAGTATTAGTATTAGTTAGTATTAGTATAAGTTTGTCATAGTTAATCATAGTCTTGGTTTTTCATAGTATTGTTATTCATAGTTCAGTTTGTTAGTATTTAGATGTGTTTAACCGTGCGCTTTGTTCCGATGTTTCCCAGATAACTAATCTTGTTTACTACAGCCTGGATTACAGTTTGTTTTGCTCATGGTATGGATTCTTTTGTTTATAATAAACTCTTCTACATTTACTGACGTCTCCCCAGCGCATGCATCCTGACTCCCTCTTCCGACCAACACGTCTGTGTTACGTAACAGAATACTCCGCCAAACATGGATGCAGCGGGGAAATCTTGGGCCGGCCACACTGAATTTTTCGTTCCTCCCTTCGATTCAGTGTCCTTTGAACAATGGACTTTCATTATTATCCCGGAGGCATATGATGGCTTCTCCATGTGGCCTCAATTTTTTTTATGGAAGGCCCAAATGTATTTTCTCAGTGTAAAGGATCCCTTGCCCACCGAAGAACAGTGGTTAAGGTTCCTCCTGTCCCGCCTGGTCGGTTCTGCCCGTCAGTGGGCGGAGCTTCACCTTGCCAGTGGGTCCACCAGGATCTCTTCGGTTTCGGATCCCGACCTCAGGACATTCTTGGGGAAGGACCGTCTGGGTCATCGGTCTAGCCAGTCATTCCTGGAGTATTACAAGAGGAAGCAGGCTAATATGGCGGCCTGCACCTCTCAACCCTGGACCCAGGAATGAGCTACCAAGGGCTGCACCCGGCAGGCCAGTCTACAGTGCCCCACCTGTAAAAATCAGGGAACTAGGAGCTATTACTTCTGCTCCCAGGACTGCTTTAAGGACAGCTGGCGAGCACACAAACGGCTCCACAGGAGGGCAACCCCAGAGCTCCAGCCGGAGGCCCAGCAGAAGGTCTCCACAGTGGAGCTGCCCCTGGAGGTTAACGTGGCGACCTCCAGCCCCGAGCTCCAGCCAGAGGCTCAGCAGGAGGTCTCCACAGCGGAGCTGCCCCTGGAGGTTAACGTGGAGACCTCCAGCCCCGAGCTCCAGCCGGAGGCCCAGCAGGAGGTCTCCACAGTGGAGCTGCCCCTGGAGGTTAACGTGGCGACCTCCAGCCCCGAGCTCCAGCCAGAGGCTCAGCAGGAGGTCTCCACAGCGGAGCTGCCCCTGGAGGTTAACGTGGAGACCTCCAGCCCCGAGCTCCAGCCGGAGGCCCAGCAGGAGGTCTCCACAGTGGAGCTGCCCCTGGAGGTTAACGTGGCGACCTCCAGCCCCGAGCTCCAGCAGGAGGCCCAGCAGGAGGTCTTCTCAAGGGAGCTGCTCAAGGAGGTTCACGTGGCGACCTCTATCCCCGAGCTCCAGCAGGAGGCCCAGCAGAAGGTCTCCACAGCGGAGCTGCTCAGGGAGGTTAACGTGGTGACCTCCAGCCCCGAGCTCCAGCAGGAGACCCAGCAGGAAGTCTCCTCCACTGAGCTACACCTGGAGGTAAACGTGGCAACCTCCAGCCCCGAGCTCCAGCCGGAGGCCCAACAGAAGGTCTCCACAAGGGAGCTGCTCAAGGAGGTTAACAAGGCGACCTCCAGCCCCGACAAGCAGCAGTCAGAGGTTCGAGAAGAAATCTCCACTCCTGCCCTGTCCATGTCTGGGGTCCATGGGATGACCTCTTCTCAAGCTAGTCCATGTCCCAGTCCAGGTCCAGGTTCCTGTCCTAATCCCAGTCCATGTCCAGGTTCCTGCCTGAATCCTAGTCCAGTTCCTAGTCCAAGTCCAGGTTCCGACCCTGTTCCTAGCCCACTTCCTAGTTCAGTTCCAAGTCCAGTTCCTGATTTCGTAGCTAGCTACATAGGTCTAGTTTCTGGATATGTGTTTGCTCTCCTTCTCAGTTCGGAGGCTGATTTGACTCCCAGCTCCGGTTCCAGCTCCGTTTCCAACCCAGCTCACTCCTCTGTCTCCTCCTCTGTCTCCAGCCCTGTCTCCAATTTAATTTCCAATGCTGTTTCCAAACAAGCTTTTGATTTTGTCTATGGTTTTCGGTCTAACCGAGTTCTCTGTTCTGTCTCAAAGTCTGTCTCGAAGTCTGTTTCCAAGTCCTTCTCGAAATCTGTTTCCAAGTCTCTCTCGAAGTCTGTTTCCAGGTCTTTCTCAAAGTCTGTCTCGAAGTCTGTTTCCAAGTCCTTCTCGAAATCTGTTTCCAAGTCCTTCTCGAAATCTGTTTCCAAGTCTCTCTCGAAGTCTATTTCCAAGTCTCTCTCGAAGTCTGTTGCCAAGTCTCTCTCGAAGTCCTTCTCTAAGTCTGTTTCCAAGTCCTTCTCTAAGGCTGTTTCCAAGTCTGTCTCTGATCCAGGTGCCAAAGCTGTTCCTGATCCGGGTGCCAAAGCTGATTCCGATCTGGGTGCCAAAGCTGATTCCGATTCAGGTGTGAGAGCTGATTCCGATCCTGGTTCCAGAGCTGGCTGACTCCGATCCTGCTTCCAGGTCAAGCTTCAGGTCAAGCTCCAGGCCAAGCACCAGGTCACGCGCAGCTCCGAGATCCAGGTCAAGCACCAGGTCACGCGCAGCTACGAGATCCAGACCCAGCACCAGGTCACACGCAGCTACGAGATCCAGGCCCAGCACCAGGTCACGCGCAGCTACGAGATCCAGGCCCAGCACCAGGTCACGCGCAGCTCCGAGATCCAGGCCCAGCACCAGGTCACGCGCAGCTCCGAGATCCAGGCCCAGCACCAGGTCAAGCATCACTCCGAGCTCCAAGTCAAGCACCAGGTCAAGCATCACTCCAAGTTCTCGACCAAGTTCGAAGGGACAGCCCGACACGTTCTGCTCTGGCCTCAGGACACTGGACATCGCCAGCCTCGGGTCCTGGGGGGCAGATGTTATGATCCTGCCCAGGGGCCCGGGTCCGCCAGAACGGTCAGAACTTTCGGCTCTTCGGGAGAAGCGCCTTTGGGGGAGGGGCTCTGTTAAAAGTTTCCCCTCGTTCTCCGAGTCGCTCGAGCGGTGGTCTCGAACACTTCCGCATTCCACTGCGTGCTTTCCAGCGCTATTCAAAAACTCTCCGATATACATTCCATTCATAAAGACTCTCGTGTTGTTTACCTATGCCATGTGCGTTTTGTTTTCATTCACGTCATGTCTCCGCCTCCTGTGTTTCCCCATGTGTGTTTGTTATTGTATTGCGTCATGTCTCTGCCCCGTTTCCTCATTGGTTCTCTGTCTAATGTGATTATCATGTCCAGGTGTCTTTGATTGTGGGTATTATTTGGCGTGTGTTTAAAAACCCCTGTTTGTGTCCGCTTCAAGGCGGAGTATTAGTATTAGTTAGTATTAGTATAAGTTTGTCATAGTTAATCATAGTCTTGGTTTTTCATAGTATTGTTATTCATAGTTCAGTTTGTTAGTATTTAGATGTGTTTAACCATGCGCTTTGTTCCGATGTTTCCCAGATAACTAATCTTGTTTACTACAGCCTGGATTACAGTTTGTTTTGCTCATAGTATGGATTCTTTTGTTTATAATAAACTCTTCTAGATTTACTGACATCTCCCCAACGCATGCATCCTGACTCCCTCTTCCGACCAACACGTCTGTGTTACGTAACACCAACTGAGCATGCATTTCACCTGAGGTTTCAGTATTGAAAATGCTTATGTAAAATATGATGTGAGATAACCGACCATTCCTTTTTTTTTTTTTCCAGTAGGACAAACTACAGTTTCAGTCTCAAGAGCTGTGACTTTATGCTTTTAGATTCCTCATCTGAAATCATTCTTGAATAACACGCTCACACTGGCAATGTGAATAGACCAGTTAAACGAGAGGTTTATTAATCAAGCTATAGCATTATGTTCAGAATTTGACAAAGAAAAACAGAATAGAAGGAAATATTTTTTTAAATAATTTTGCAATTATAATTTTATTCATTTTTGTTTTATTATACTGACAGATCATAGTTATATAGTTTAGACTGACAAATTATTACACTGAATTACATCATACCTAAAATTACCAGCCAAATTAACATTAAAATCTTTCAATTATATCTAGTTAGTAATTAAATACACTAATCGGCCACTAATAGAAACACCTGTACACCTGCTTATTCATGCGCTTATCCAATCTCATAATCTTGTGGCAGCAGCAGTGCAATGTATACAATTATACAGATACAGGTCAAGAACTTGTTTACATCAAATATCAAAATGGGGTAAAATGTGATCTCAGTGTATTTTAGAAACTGCTGAAATCTAAACCTACAGTGGGCACAGGCTGACATCCCTGCTGAATGGAAACCATTAGAATTTCGGTGATGGTTTCTATCGTTTTTTTCAGCAGGGATGAGTGGAACCCGATTTCATCGCCTGCTGCTTAAGTCCATTCACCTCAAGCTTTGTTATGTGTTGTGTGTTCTCAGATGCTTTTCTGCTCATCACGGTTGTAAAGAGTTACTGTAACTTCCTGTCAGCTCAAACCAGTTTGGACATTCTCCACTGAGCTCACTCATCAACAAGGCGTTTCTGCCTACAGAACACTTTCTCACTGGAGGTGTTTTTTTTCTTTCTTTTGTTTGTTTGTTTATTTTTCCACCATTTTGTATAAACTCTTCAGTACCTACTGTTAGATCAGCAGTTTCTGAAATACTAAACCAGCCTGTCTGACATGTCTGAATGCGCAGGCGTACGTGTGTTCCTAATAACGTGGCCTATCGGTGTGTTTTCCTACGTGCCAAACTCCCACAACCTCTGAAGTAAACACTTTTCATCGTCACGTTACGAAATGCAGCAACTGTCGCAAGTCCGTTGCTGTAAAATGTGGCTGAAATGCGGCCCTGTCGTGAAGTAGAGGGAGGGGCGAGATAGAGAGAGAGAGTGAGAGAGAGAGAGACAGAGAGAGAGAGAGGTTACAGAAACCAAAAACAGAAACCTGCCTTAAAATCACTGGAAGCATTCTTCCTTGAAGCCGAAACCGCCTTTATCATTCACAACATGGAGGATATAAGTATCGATCAGAAAAGGCTCCCCGGCGTCAAAGAAGGTAAGTAGAAGGCAGAGTGATGCGGCTACGCTCGAGACATTGGCGACTCCTTTGACATGTTTATGACATGTTGTAAAATAAAATAATAATAATAATAATAAAAAAAGACAAAATACCTCCATTAACGTTCTCGGATTTCCTATACACCGTTTAGTGGTGTCATTGCGTAAAAAACAATCTGCTGCAGCACCTTAATCTATCCTGCCACGCAGCTGCCGAGATTAGGGCTTTGACTTCCTGCCATAAATCAAGAATTAAAGCTTGATATCTAGCTCAGAATTATGTGATAACACATCATACACAGCAGCATTACTTTGTTTGTCCTGGTATATACGCTAGCACAATCTTTTATTGATGTAGCTTGCATGGTGTCGCATTGGTTCAGTCGCTGGCATACATCACGTTGTTTATTGTGTATTATTTTCCCCACAGCTCAAAATGTATCTAAATAAACACAGTTTAGAGGTCTGGCAGGTAACATTTGAGAGCTGTGTCATGTTATGTCAGCAGATATTTCACTGCGATGCGTTTGTTTGTGTGTGTGTGTGTGTTCGTTCTAAATAGCTAAAATAATTGGATTAATAACCAACAATGCGCCGGATATTAATCTCAAAAACTGCAATCCAGGCTTGATCAAGGTCTTTACTGGAGTTAAAACAGGAATATTATAAACAAAAATGTATAACACCTGAAATTATATCTGAAAAAAGTGTTATCAGTCTAAAATATTTAATGTAATGTTGATGAGCAAAATTACAGAACATATAATTTTCAAAAATATATAAAATATTCTTGACATGAATAAATGTAAATAGAATGTATCCAGTTTAGGACCCTTGCATGATGCAGCTGATTTTGGAGGGAAAACTAAATGTGATCTTAAAGCTAATGTGTAAATACATACATACATACATACATACATACATACATACATACATACATACATACATACACATATACATACATACATACATACACATATACATACATACATACATACACATATACATACATACACACATACACACATACACACATACATACATACATATATGTATGTATGTATGTATGTATGTATGTATGTGTGTATGTGTGTATGTATGTATGTATGTATGTATGTATGTATGTATATGTGTATGTATGTATGTATGTATGTATATGTGTATGTATGTGTGTATGTATGTATATATATGTATGTATGTATATGTGAGTGTGTCTGTGTGTGTGTGTGTGTATGTGTGTAGCTATCGATCGATTGTTAGATAGTGGTCGCTCAGTGGCTAAGATGTTGGACTATTGATCAGAAGGTTGTAGGTTCAAATCCTAGCACTGCTGAGCTGCCACTGCTGGGTCCTTGAGCAAGGCCCTTAACCCTCAGCTGCTCAGATGTATAAATGACATAAATGTAAGTTGCTCCCGTTAAGGGTGTCTGCCAAATTATACATAACAGTGACTATCTGTGACTATCAACATAACAGTGCAGAGCATGGTAAAGCTTCAAGTCTTCAGTGTTTCGAGAGTAATTGGACCTTTGAATCGTTTCAAAGCTCGAAAAGACTGTTCAGACATCACCCATCTTACTGAACTCTGGCTCAAATGGCTCAAAAAACACTGAAAATGACCTTAAATTGTCTGTCTATAAGTGTGGACACTATGCATGTTTACTTTTACTTTGTAACACAGCACGGGTGAATTCTTGAATCTGATTGGTCAGAATGTTGTTATTATTGTATAACAGCATGTCTCGGACAGTAGTTCTGGCTGTAACATGAACTACAGGTTAATATTAATGTACAAGTTCCACTATACTGTTGTTTCTATAGTAGCAGCTCATTCACATAATCAAAGATTAATAATAAACGGATTAAAGAAAACGTGTTGTTAAATAGAATAAAATGTATAGTCGTTGATGTGAGTTTTTTTTTTTTTTTTTGTTAGGAGACTTTCATGGAAGGGATCTCAGGTGTAAGCGCTTTGTAACAGTCACTGTGCAGAGTTTACGGAGTCACAGAGGAGCTTACACATTCTGGTGTTTCTGTAAAATGATGACAAGCTTGACAAGAATGTGATCTTTGTTGTCACAAGGGGCAATGAGACTCAATTTAGAGTTCTTCAACATAGTCACAAAGTAACCACATGATCTGCAACTTGATATAAATATTAGGGATGTAAAGATACACAAAATTCAAATTCGATATGATTTTGATACAGCACAAATAATTATTGCCGGAATACGGACATGTGCCTTAGGTTTCCATTTTCAATTAATAAAAGCATTCAACACTACAAAAGTTTGAACTTGAAACTTAATAATGACACAGTCTTTGTATGATCCATTCAGACTCTTAGCAGCATAAAACAAAACAAAAGCTGTGTTTCAGAATGCAACAAAATTAAACATGGCTAGTAGGCTTGTGCAATATAAATTAAATTTTTTCTGGTCACGATATTCCATTTT
The DNA here is from genome assembly GCA_023630585.1 of Cranoglanis bouderius. Classification (NCBI taxonomy): domain Eukaryota; kingdom Metazoa; phylum Chordata; class Actinopteri; order Siluriformes; family Cranoglanididae; genus Cranoglanis; species Cranoglanis bouderius. The sequence goes on along the minus strand of CM042553.1, from coordinate 3,838,060 downwards.
AAAATATCACGATAAATGATTTGATCGTCCAGAATCACTAGCCTAAAAAAGACAGGAAAACAAGCATTTTCACCATTTCCTGTTTAAGGAGAGTAGAGGAGTGTGTAATAGGGTTGTCAAAAGTACCGGTACTTTGGTACCAAGTCGGTACTAAAAAAAACAAAAAGTTGACGGTACCAGATTTTTACAAGTACCGGTAGTACCGAGTACCGGGTCAACCCGGTACTGATGTGCTGTCGAAAGGTAGTCGGTCGGGAACTTTTCATAGGTGCACCGTGCAATTATGGTAGCGGTTGCATTATGGATGTTGTAGCATAGTTTAATTCAAGTGTAGGATTACAAAAAACACCCTCGTTTTTGTTTAATTTATGGTTAGCATACGCGCGTGTAACGCTAATACGGTCATGTGTCCTTATTAACCATTTAATTATTTTAAAAACATCCACGCCCCACCGGCGGACCACCATATTGTTAAGTGTAAAACTATGCTATGTACCCAGCTGCTGTGTTTACGTAGATACTCATGCAATATATCTTTGGAAAGCCACGATTATTGTGCTCCGATTGATATAAACCAACACTTAGAAAACTGAGGCAACTCACCTATGGAGCCTCATATTAGTCTACTGATCCATAAAATCCTGACAAAAACAGTCTTGTTACACTGACAAAGGTCCAAACGATCCAATTAAGTAAAAATATTTAGTCCAAAACACATTATTACATCAATAAATACCCACTTATTTATTGCTAATTAATTGACTATTGCTGAGTCACTTCAAATTACAGTATAGGCAGATGAGCCTAATCTTTCAGGTTTTCTCTGTTATAACTCCGGTTCACTTTCAGCACTTCAATTTAAAAGTCCGTGCGTAAAGATGCCTAACAAGTGGCAAGTGTTTCGTTTCAGAAACTTTTTTTACATAGTCTGTATTTTTTGCTTGTAATTTATGTAGTTATTATTTACTTGAAGGGAAAAAACCTAAGGCCAAAACTTAAAGCATTTTATAGAAATACTTGAAATATACATATACATTTGTTTTAATTTATTTTAATATATAACTTTATAAATAAGAAGTGTGTGTTGTTCAATTATAGCATATTGTTGTGTTTTGCATGCTTGTAATTTTTTTGTTTATTTATTTTTGTACCTTTAATTACTTGTGGAAAAAAAACTTGAAACACTTTGAAATACTTGAAGTATACAGAATGGCATTTAAAAAAAAACATTTTATATTGATATTTATCTTTATTAATAAAATTCTAAAGGTATAAAAGTGTGTCGTTTAATTAGCATGTTTTTGTGTTTTGCTTTGGTACCGAAATTGGTACCGAGTACCGTGGAATTTTACTGGTATTGGTACCGAATACTGCAATTTTGGTACCGTGACAAGCCTAGTGTGTAATAATAATATCAGCTGTGCAGATAGGAACTGCGGCAGTCGCAACAACTCAGCTGGATGGTGGATTTTTAAGTGATTCTGCAGTAATATTCAGTAAACTGTTAAAATATTTGTTAATTAATATTATTTATAAAAATAATCAAATTATTTAATCACCTTCTAATGTTCATCACCATTGGTGTTAAATTTGTCCTTTGTCCTTTTTTTTCTTTTGTCCAAAAACCGAAAGAGCTGCTTTGACCATTTTCTTCTGAAATTTTTTATCAGTAATAAATATGTTAAATTATATACTTATCTAGTGTTAACGAAGTCAAACACACACTGACTGACAAAACATTCTCTATCAGAAAAGACAGAAAGTGGCATCTGCTCGTTGAGAGCATTGTGAGGAAAGGGTACGGGGCTTACAGCCTGTTAACATTCCAGATTCACATGTTGATTTGCTCATCTTCCATTTTATTGGAGAGAGAAAAAAAAGACTGCTGTTTTGGCGTATTTTTAAACGATGACTTGTACTGCGACAGACTAGCGACAGACACGGTCTCTCGATGCGGCTCACATGTTCATACCCTCAAAATTAAGCTGCACTTTGAGCTCATATTCATGATCAGATTTCAACTCCAATATAGTGTGCCAGACATCTAAAATAACAATAACTTTGTCAAAGTCCAAATATTTATGGACCTGACTGTATTTAACATTGGTTTACTTCATATATGAAGTTCAAATGCAGTGCCGTAATTGTACAGGAACTGCAGCCTTTTTTTATACAGTCCGCTTTGTCATGTTCAGTGCTTGGTTACGGATCTTTTGCAGACTGCCTGATGTATGTGACAGATTAAAAAAAAAAAAAAAAAGTCAGACACTGCGTATTTTCCCCAGTGATTTTTTTTTTTTTTTTTTTTAGCCATTTCCGGTTCCTGTTTGTGCGTTTAGTTTTATCTTTAGCAAACGAAAGTTCCACGCAGCTGTAATTTCCTGTGTCTCATTTTCAAACCCTACATTGTTAGTAGCATTAAATTATGATACAGATATAATGCTAAGCTAACTGGCCTCTTTGAAAATATAGTTGCTTGAGAGCTTATTGGTCAGGGGTTCTAGTTTTCTAAAAGGATTCTACTTGTAGAAAGGGACATCCCATATTTTATGGTTCTACATAAAACCTTTAAGGGACAAAAGCCTTTTTAATCTTTTGCTGTACAACATTTTTATGTGACACTTTTTATTATTGAAAATTCTCCTTTTTCAAAGGAGCTTTTGATGTGGTATACAGGTGCATCTCAATAAATTAGAATGTCATGGAAAAGTTCATTTATTTCAGTAATTCAACTCAAATTGTGAAACTTGTGTATTAAATAAATTCAGTGCACACAGACTGAAGTAGTTTAAGTCTTTGGTTCTTTTAATTGTGATTATTTTGGTTTACATTTAACAAAAACCCACCAATTCACTATCTCAACAAATTAGAATATGGTGACATGCCAATCAGCTAATCAACTCAAAACACCTGCAAAGGTTTCCTGAGCCTTCAAAATGGTCTCTCAGTTTGGTTCACTAGGTAAGCCACAAACATTCATTGCCAAAGAAGCTGGCTGTTCACAGAGTGCTGTATCCAAGCATGTTAACAGAAAGTTGAGTGGAAGGAAAACGTGTGGAAGAAAAAGATGCAAAACCAACCGAGAGAACCGCAGCCTTATGAGGATTGTCAAGCAAAATCGATTCAAGAATTTGAGTGAACTTCACAAGGAATGGACTGAGGCTGGGGTCAAGGCATCAAGAGCCACCACACACAGACGTGTCAAGGAATCTGGCTACAGTTGTCATATTCCTCTTGTTAAGCCACTCCTGAACCACAGACAACGTCAGAGGCGTCTTACCTGGGCTAAGGAGAAGAAGAACTGGACTTTTGCCCAGTGGTCCAAAGTCCTCTTTTCAGATGAGAGCAAGTTTTGTATTTCATTTGGAAACCAAGGTCCTAGAGTCTGGAGGAAGGGTGGAGAAGCTCATAGCCCAAGTTGCTTGAAGTCCAGTGTTCAGTTTCCACAGTCTGTGATGATTTGGGGTGCAATGTCATCTGCTGCTGTTGGTCCATTGTGTTTTTTGAAAACCAAAGTCACTGCACCCGTTTACCGAGAAATTTTGGAGCACTTCATGCTTCCTTCTGCTGACCAGCTTTTTGAAGATGCTGATTTCATTTTCCAGCAGGATTTGGCACCTGCCCACACTGCCAAAAGCACCAAAAGTTGGTTAAATGACCATGGTGTTGGTGTGCTTGACTGGCCAGCAAACTCACCACACCTGAACCCCATAGAGAATCTATGGGGTATTGTCAAGAGGAAAATGAGAAACAAGAGACCAAAAAATGCAGATGAGCTGAAGGCCACTGTCAAAGAAACCTGGGCTTCCATACCACCTCAGCAGTGCCACAAACTGATCACCTCCATGCCACGCCGAATTGAGGCAGTAATTAAAGCAAAAGGAGCCCCTACCAAGTATTGAGTACATGTACAGTAAATGAACATACTTTCCAGAAGGCCAACAATTCACTAAAAATGTTTTTTTTTTTTTTTATTGGTCTTATGAAGTATTCTAATTTGTTGAGATAGTGAATTGGTGGGTTTTTGTTAAATGTGAGCCAAAATCATCACAATTAAAAGAACCAAAGACTTAAACTACTTCAGTCTGTGTGCATTGAATTTATTTAATACACCAGTTTCACAATTTGAGTTGAATTACTGAAATAAATGAACTTTTCCACGACATTCTAATTTATTGAGATGCACCTGTATTTTAGGAATGGCTAGAATATTTGGGCTACAGGTCTGCAGGTAATCATTCTCATGCCGATATTCAGTATAACAGCATGATTGCGAATGCAACACTGCTTTTATACAACAGTTTTATAAGAAATAAATTTTGACTAAATGATATTTCAGACACAGTATGGCTCTAAACTATGGCAGTATTGGCTCTCTTCACTGGGGAGAAAAAGACTGCTCTTTTTGTGTATTTTTGAGTAATAAGTCATATTTATGCGGTGTCACCCAGATGAGGATGGGTTCCCTTTTGAGTTTGGTTCCTCTCAAGGTTTCTTCCTCATATGGTCTCAGGGACTTTTTCCTTGCCACTGTCGTCTCTGGCTTGCTCATTAGGGATATATATATATATATATATATATATATATATATATATATATATATATATATATATATATATAGTGTGTGTGCAAAATGCAAAAATGTTGGCAGGTCTGGGAATAACATAATCAGAGTTAACACCACTGGTAATAGTGGTAGTGTAATATCATGTAGGGACGATAAAATTGTTAGTCTAATGGACTGGAGGTAAAACTCTGTTATAATCCACTGAGTTTTAAGGCATTTGATTGGTCCAAAGGTACTACTCAGCAGTCAAAACATCAATAATAATAATTTTTATCTTTTTTTCCCCCCATATGACATTGTTTTACCTCAGGTTTTGCTATTCTTGATTTTTTTTTTGTTGCTGTAAGGTTTTACACCAGCATTCTTCCCTAGGTAAAGGTTTTAAACACAACAGGGCAAGCTGTTATAGGAATCTAATCAATGACATGGTGGTTTATTAAATTTGGTAATAAAAGTAGTCACTTCACCTAGATTAAAAATGCATGACGGAAATCTTGGCGCACTTTAAAAAAGATAAAAACTTCCTCTAAAGTCTGAGAATTCTTTCCATTACACTACACTGTTGGCATCTTGACATAACTTGTTTTTTTTTTTAATGAGTAATATTTTGATTTGTAAGCATCCATTTCTGGTTTTCTAGCAGTGGCACACATTTATAGTCATGTTTAGCTTTTGTCCTATCAGAAAGCCTTGTCTTGTGCTACTTTTGGCTAAAAAGTAGTACCTTTGTTTGACAAGAGATGAATGTTTTCTCATTTTTAAAACACTCGTTCTGAAGCGTGTGCAATTTGCAGTGTTGGGCACAGGGCTGGACTTATACCAGGCTGTCCTGGGCTTGTAGGAAAGGGGGTGCCCAAATTAATCAAAACTTATAAATAAATAGTTGGAATTAGAATATTTTCAAAGTAATGTTGTTGGCTTGTTCAATACTTTGTTGAATTCTATCTATATATAGATTTATATTGCGGTTTTCTAGGCACTCAAAGAACTTTACATAGTATGGGGGGGGGGGGAAATCTCCTCAGACCACCGCCAGTGTGTAGCATCGACCTGGATGATGTGATGGCAGACATAGTGCGCCAGAACGCCCACCACACACCAGCTATTGGTGGAGAGGAGAGGAGAGTCTCATCCGAAAAACAGTGCTGTTTTTACAGTATAGTGTCCCTGTCACTATACTGGGGCATTAGGACCCACACAGACCACAGGGAGAGCACCACCTACTGGCCTCCCTAATACCACTAATTGTCAATGTTGGATAACACAAAATATGATAGTGGAGCGAAAGAAAAAAAACATCAGAATGTGGACTAGGGCTAGCTTTATTGTGGCTTTATACAGAGAGGTTTGATTGATGTCTGTTAATAATCCATATTAAAGTGTGTTGTGTTGTGTGGCTACGTAGAAGTTTGATTTGGCTGAGCTGGTGGCTTTGTGTCTCTCTTAATGTGGTAAAGTTAGTTTTGTATTCAGACATTCAGGGATTTTTGGTCAATAGCACACGAATAGCACACCAAACTATTGTAAGACTACATGTTTTGAATGTGACAACTACACCTGTTTAATCAACTTGAAGGAAAAAAAAAAGATTTGGAGTTAATAAAACATTTTCGGTTTCTGTGTCACTGAAACGTTAGGGACTGTCGCTAAAGTGCAGCAAAAAGTGCAGGAAAATGTGAAAGGTTTGACTTACCAACATGCACTTATCGATGTATTTGTGTAAAAAAAAAAAATGTTGTGTGGTGCCTTTTTAACTATTAGGTATTAAATTCTGAGCTTATGATTTAAGGTTGATTTAGAAATCATTTTTGGACATGCGTTAATATCTCTGAAAATTGCACTTGTTTGGTTTCACGTTTAATATTTTCTGTGTTTCTACATTTCTGTTATGCTTTTTATGTACATACCTAACGAGTGCTGGGTGGAGAAGTGTTTTGAACAGTTTTGCAATTGTTTTGAGGTCACTTGCAAAATGTGATGAGACATTTCAGATAGGCAGGATGGAGATTAAAACACTCTAGTCGCACAAGTGTTAAGCTAGATAAATGTAAGGAGCCTGTTAAGCGTTGTGAATAAAATAATTTATCCTAGATCTGCAGTTATTTTCTGACCTTGACCTAGAGCCAGTTTAACAAACCCAGTGGTAAATTCAGTCAGTCTGCCTAAAGTGTCATAAACACATAAAGTGTGTTTTTCATATGATTTGATCAGATTTTTGGATAGTTACACACCATAGTTCAGTTTGTAATCAGATAGTGGCTGTCAAAATGTCTGAAATGCTGTTGCACACCATCACATCATTATCAAAACAGAGAAGAATGCTTACACAATCTGGAAAGGTGAAGTTTTAAAATGTTTAAATGGCCATAGACATTAATAAAAGCAATTCAGAAAACAGAACAAAACTGACTGTATTAATCAGCGATTCTTTCCCCACTGATTTTACTGTAAACAGAGATCAGTCGAGTGAAGAGACCACAAGGAGGCTTGTGTTTTCGAAGCAATATCACAGGCTGCCACACATATATTTAAATTTATTTGAGTTTGTTCAGTTGTTGACATGGTATTAATATTCTAATGATTAAGCCATTTCTACCTGATATTTCACTGCCACAATATCCAGTGGCGTTTACTCAGATTATATTATATTACCAGACCTGCTAACTTTTATTTTTAAATGCAGCTTAACATCAGACTACACTAGAAGAGGTTATCAAAGAACAGTTATTTTCTTCTCAACTTTATGATTGAGACATCTGACATCTGGAATGTTTTGCATAGATTTTGAACTCTCTGATAATAACCAACACCACCTGGATCCCCCGACCCCTTCCCCTCAATCTCACAAAGCAATGGGTCTCACTGTTGAAAGGAATTGATCAAGAGAGGGGTATAAAAGAATTTCCAAAACGTTAGATGTACCATGGAACACTGTGAAGGCCATCATCAACAAGTGGAGAAAATGGAGCAGAACAGTGACATCACCAAGGACAGGACGTCCTTCCAAATTTTACAAAACAATTTGACAAGACAAAAACTTATCAGGGAGGCTGCTAAGACACCTACAGCAACGTTAAATGAGCTACAGGAATATCTGACAAGTACTGATTACTCTCTGCATGTGATGACAGTCTCTCCTATTCTTCACATGTCTGGGCTATGGGGTAGGGTGGCTAGACGGAAGCCCTTTCTCACAAAAAAACATCCAAGCCCAAATAAATTGCCTCAAACCATGTGGCAAAATGCGCTATGGTCTGATGAAACCAATTCCAAAAGGTATGTTGGGTGCAAAAAAAAAAAGCACATCACCAAAAGAATACCATACCCACAGTGAAGCATGATGGTGGCAGCATCATGCTTTAGATCTGCTTTTCTTCAGCCAGAACTGGGGCTTTTATCAAGGTGGAGGGAATCATGAATAGCTACAAGTACCGGTCGATTTTAGTGCGAAACATTTAGGTGTCTGCTAGTAAGCTGAAGATGAAAAGGAATTTCACCTTTCAGTATGATAATGACCCAAAGCATACATCCAAATCAACAAAGGAATGGCTTAACCAAAAGAAGATCAGTGTTTTTGAATGGCCTAGCCAGAGCCCAGACCTGAATCCAACTAAAAATCTGTGGGGTGACCTGAAGCAGGCTGTGCACAGGAGATGCCCTCAATATGATGGCTCTGGAATGTTTTGAAAGAAAGAGTGGGAAAATATTGCCAAGTCCAGATGTGCCATGCCGATAGACTCTTATCCAAACAAACTGAGTGGAGTAATAAAATCAAAAGGTGCTTCAACTAAGTATTAGTTTATGGGTGTGCACACTTATGCAACTAGATTATTGTAAGCTTTTTATCTTCCTTTTCCCCCCCCAATAAAAGTTTCTGATTGTTTTTCACTTTATTTGCATACTTGCACATTAAAAGTGAGAAAAGATCTGACATGATTTATCTTAGTGTCATTCTTTTACTTCACAAAAATCTGCCATTTTAACAGGGGTATGTAGACTTTTTATATACATTGTACACTGAAAAAATGGAACATGTGGTTGGTCAGATTTAATAGAATATATTATGTATAGTTTATATAAAATTATTACGTTTCTTATCTAAACGTGATTTCATTGCTTATACTAAATTTAATTTAAACAAGTTTCTAACTACTAGATTGAATTATGTAGAGTGAGCATGATTAATTCATGTAGTATTAACAAAAATTAATTACATTATGAAATCTCGCAAAGATGCAAAAAGCCTGGGATCGATCCCCAGTTTGGGTGAAAGTGCAGAGTTCTATTGTATTCAGGGTTTTGAAAACACATGATCAAATCATGTATGAAAACAAATTTATTAATGTAACTCAGTTCAAACACATGGAACCAATGTACACATTTGAATTAAGTAAATTCAATGAGCTTTTTCAGTGTAGCATGTCTACCATAATTACACCTTGATCTTGCCATGAAAATAGCCACTGATGCTGGCATGGCATTAAAAGAACAATCAATAAATAAATAAATAAATAAATCTTCCATAATTACAGTCTTGCCTCTCATTCTTTTGTCAAGTCAAATCAAGCCAAGTGGGTTTTTTTCATTCCTCTATATAGCTTGTATACATTGGAACGAAATGTTGTTTCTTCAGGACCATGGTGCAGCACATAACTGTATGCAAGACTACATAAAGTGCAAATACATAACAGTGTGAGATGAGTGCAAGACAATAAATACACAGAACAGAACAATAAATACACCAGACAATAAATGCATAGGACAATAAATACACAAAACATGGGCTGTAAACTATTGTGTAGTGTAGCAGTATAGCAGCAATATTGGCAGCAAAAACGAGTTCCATAATATAAAAGTGACTGATGCAGCTATATGCGGTGTGCAGTGGTACTGAATCTTACTGGGTTAGGTGTTTGACTAGCCCTGGCGAGTGTTGGGAGGCAGCAGGGTGTTAAGTAATCTAACTTTTGCTAGAGTCTGCTGGTGGTGGCACGGATGCTCCTGTACCTTCTGCCAGATGGCAGGAGGATGAAGAGTCCATGAGAGGGGTGAGAGGGGTTGTCTGCAATACTAGTGGCTTTGCAGATGCAGCGGTTGTTGAATGAGGTGTCGATGGTGGGTAGAGAGACCCCGATGATCTTTTCAGCTGTTCTCACAATTCTTTGTAGGGTCTTGTGGTTGGAGGCTGTGGAGTTCCAGTACCACACGGTGAGACAGCTGGTCAGGACACTTTCTATCAACCCTCTGTAGAAGGAGGTGGGAGGGGGGAGTTTGTCTCTTTTCAGCCTCCGCAGGAAATGGAGGTGCTGCTGGGCCTTCTTGGCTAGGCAGGTGGTGTGGAGAGTCCAGGAGAGGTCCTCCATCATGTGCACACCAAGAAACTTGGAGCTTTTGACTCTCTCCACAGTTGTTCTGGTGATGTGCAGTGGTGAGTGGTCCACTTGAGTTCTCCTGAAGTCGACAATCATCTCTTTAGTCTTATCGATATTAAGAGATAGATTGTTGTCTCTACACCATTCTGTGAGCTGGTTCACCTCGTCCCTGTACACTGACTCATCACTGTTGCTGATTAGGCCCATGACCGTTTATGTAGTCTGCTTTCATTATTTTCCAATCATTTCCATCCTTGAATTCTTTGTACCTGAAAAAAGGGTTACTTTTACCTGTGTCTCTACCCCTGTTCTACAGACAACACAATCCATTTTCTGATTTGGCTCTGTTACTGTTCCCTTGTCATCATCACCATGACTGCTAGCTAAGTTCTTTGAAATTTTTTATTTTTTACTATTAATCATTTATTCTAGTCATGTCTGGTTCAAAACCTTTACTGGAGCTGCCTGCATGACCCTCTCCTATTTTTATGCCTTCACCAGTAGATGTTGTCAATCCATCATTGCTGAGTCCGTCTGAGTTTTGCACGAGCACAATATCTCAAGAACGAGTGGTTGAATGTTAAATATAAATGTAGAATTTATATGGCTTAATCACTGTATCTAGCAGACACACTAATTAGATTTTGTAATTGATCCAAACAGGGTCAAGAGCAGATGTATGAAATAGTTTCTCTTTAATAGCTGCCTTCCTGTTTCAAGTATATTTTAAGGTTTTTGGGGCATACAAATTAGAAGGACTAGACTTGGTGGTGGTGGTGGTGGTGGAGGCATCACCATCAACACCATTGGTGTTGAGTTGTACTTATTGAAACTAAGAGCCAATTAAAATTGAGTACACAAAATTGAAACATTAGAGTCTCAGAGTGATGTGGGGCATATATATATATATATTTTTTTTTGCATTATCACCCAGTCCTAATCTAGAGTATGCTGTATTTCTGCAGAGCTACACCTGTGTCCTGTGGCACAATTCAGCAGCCCACATCTCCGAAAAAAGAAAAAACAAAACATATAGCATGTTTGGTTCACTCTCTGCAGTTGAGTCAATTCAGGGTTGAACTACTTTCTCACTGCAGTCAAACCGCTTGTTTTGGTCTTCACTTGAGTGTCATTGCTGTGTTCACATCTGCCAAGATAAACACACTGAGGAGGTAAATACACTAGGGTTCCATATAGGCTCATGTGATATAGCAGTTTAATTACCTCTACATGATATTACACTGCAGCGATATCCAGTGACACTTACTCCAATATCGCATTGCATCGAAGTGTCAAATCCAACACTTTACAAATAAAGGTAATGGTGTGTATAATTATAACATGATCAAATGCTCTGGTTTTTGTTGAATTTTTATTTTTTATTCTTTGCTCTCCTGCACTAGTCAGCACTCGAATGCATTTTGAGCACCCTGAGCAGCAGATTAACAGTGAAAATGTCTGCCATGTGGATATTAGAAAACCTTTGTAAATGAATCATTTAATGTAGTGTTACTTATCACACAAGTCTAGTTCTATTCAAATGGACTACGTGCTGCATATCTGAAAGCACCATTAACTATTAAAATGTAAAATTTTTGTAGATAAGCAGATTCAGTATGGCTGCAGCTCTCATTGTGGCAGTGGTTAGCATAACAGTATTAGCAGTTGTCAGGGCTTAATTAGGAGGGCGGAGTAGATGGTCTAACTTTACTTGTTTCACTTGTTTGGGGATTTTACTGTGGGGGAAGTTACAGGACAAACCAGAGAGAGTAAAGACGCATGCACATTTTATATTCCGTTAATTTAATTTTCTCTCCTTTGTTTTACAGACTGCGTTTTTTAAAATCATCAGTCCATCTAATCAGATTTAATTCATAATTATTACAAAGTGGAAGTACAGCGAACCTGCTGTTAATTTGTTTTTTCTTGGATTGCTGAATGGTTTAAAGCTCTAAAATGGGTCTGTAGGCCAACACGTGATTGCGTAATTTCTGCTCCATGACACATTATAGCAGAGCAAATCTGGGCACACCTTAACGATCCTTTTGTGTGCTGTGTATTTTTCCATAGTGTGTCGCGATTTTGCTGTGCTGGAGGATCACTGTCTGGCCCACAACCTTCAAGAACAAGAAAGTGAGTATGCTGGTATATCACAAGAAATGTTATTAAAATATTAGATAAAAATAAATTACAGCTTTGGTATACCCATGTGACTAAAGAGTCTGAATACAGAGATTCAGTTGGTTTGAATGTAGCTAAGCCAGTTCAACAGGATTCATATATATATATATATATATATATATATATATATATATATATATATATATATATATATATATATATATATATATGAATGTGTGTAAATAAATAATGTGTGTGTTACTGTAAATCTGATTGTCTTATAATAATAATCACATAAATCCTGCTGCTAAATTAGTACTCCATTCCACCATTCTCATAAGGACTCTGACCCCTTTGTTAAAGTCCCCATGAAATGGATTAGCTGTGATTTGATTCCACACAATACTTCTGAAACAGGAAGTCAGAGTGACATTTGGTTGAACCGCGTCTCATTTACACTAGAGCCAGTAGTGTTCAGGGTGTGTTCAAATGCGCCACACCCCCACCCAATTTAAATAAATCTTTGTGAAACACCTCTGAAATATGCATGACACATAACCACCACACATACAGATTCCTCTCTCTTCAAAACAAATTTTTCTCTCAACCAGTTAAACCATGTTAACTGCTAACAAGCTAATACTGCAGAGCAAGACCTGTCTCCGGGGACGGGAACTATATGATATATGGAAATGTATATCTCACCATAAAACAAAATGCAAAAATGTTCATGTACCAAATGTACAGTGGGTATAAAAAAGAATCACCCCCCTTTAAAATAATCACATTTTGTTGCTTTTCAGCCTGAAATGAAGATGGACACAGTTTTTGTTTTATCCAGCTGTATTTACTCAGTGCAACTTATAACATCCAAGTGAAAGATATAACACCAACATGTCAGAAAAAAATTAAAAAACAGAATCACTGAGTTGGAAAAAGGATCACCCCCTTGTGTCAGTATTTCGTTGAACCACATTTTGCTTTAATTACAGCCTTTAGTCTGTTGGGATATGTCTTTACTAACTTTGCACATCTAGACTTTGCAATATTTGCCCACTCTTCTTTGCAGAAGTTCAGTTAAATTTGATGGTGACTGTTTGTGGACTGCAGTCTTCAAGTCATTCCACAGATTTTCAATGGGGTTTAAATCTGGACTCTGACTAGGCCATGCAAGGACATTCACCTTTTTCTCCTTCAACCAGTGTGTTTTCAGTTTTGCTGTGTGCTTTGGGTCATTGTCATGTTGGAAGGTAAACCTTCTTCCCATTGACAACTTTCTGGCAGAGGGCAGCAGATTTTCCTCAAGAATTTGATGGTATTTTGCCCCATCCATTTTCCTTCTATCCTGACAAGTGCTCCAGTCCCTGCTGCAGAGAAACACCCCCATAACGGGATATTACCACCTCCATGCTTTACTGTTGGAATGGTGTTATTTGGATGGTGTGCTGTATTTAATTTCCGCCAGACATATCGTTTGGTGCTGAGGCCAAATAATTCAATTTTAGTCTCATCTGACCATAACACCTTTTTCCATGTGGCCTCAGAATCTTCAAGGTGCATTTTGGCAAAGCTCAGTCGTGGGTGGCTTTTTTCTTGCAACCCTCCCATACAAGACACATTTGTGGAGAACTTGTGATATTGTTGTCACATGCACACAATGACCACTATTTGTCATAAATTCCTGCAACTGCTTCAGAGTTGCTGTAGGCCTCTTGGTAGCCTCTCTGACCAGTTTCCTCCTGGCTCTTTCATCCAGTTTGGAGCGACGTCCTGATCCAGGGAGGGTCTGTGTTGTATGAAATACCTTCTACTTCTTAATAATAGACTTCACTGTGCTTCTAGGCATTGATAAAGCCTTTGAAATTGTTTTGTATCCATCTCCTGACTTGTGCCTGTCCACAACATTATCCCGGAGATCTTTTGACAGTGCCTTGCCACCCATAGTTGATTGTTTGCTTCAGTTGCACTACAAAATGCTCCAGGAAAGCTCTTTTCATGCTGAGCTAATCAAAATGACCACAGCTGATCACAGTTGAAAGTCAAATGGCTTTGTGTGCCATTGTGAAGGTGATTAGCTACACCTTATTGAGTTTACAAGTCATTTTTAGGAGGGGGGTGATCCTTTTTCCAACTCAGTGATCCCCCCCCCCCAGCTTTTCAGGCTGAAAAGCAACAAAATGTGATCATTTTAAAGGGGGGTGATTCTTTTCTATACTCACTGTATTTTGTAAATTATTTTTGTAATTTAAAACTTGTGAATAAGTACACGTCCTATTTGGAAACTTCTGGATGAAGCTCACTCATGAAGCTTTTGACTGGTCGTGTATGTAGTTAGAAATAAAATTAGTGGAAAATAACTCAGGCCTCTGTGGGTTAAAGTGTAGAAACAACTACTGTATATATAATTGCTGCCATTTGTGTAAATACTGTATATGTAATTAAAAATAGATTGTTTGTGATAACAATGTGGCCAATTTGTACCTTTTTCCCTGTTCTTCCTTACTCTAGTTGAGAACCACCTGGCCTCTAACATCCACAAGAGTCGTCTGGTGCAGCAGGATCTCCGGGTGGCCAAGCGTCTGCAAGAAGAAGAGGACCAGCGGGCCAAAGCCCAAAGCCAAAAACAGCACCAAGACATGTGAGCAGCCCAGAAATACATAAATATAAAAACAGGGAAAGAACTGTAATTACACTTTTATCAGTGACTGCACAGCCAGTACTAGACCTGCCAGCCTTGATGCATTTTGAGTAGGAACTCAACATTAAAGTCACCAAAATAGCGGTCTTTTTTTATTTATTTTTTTATTTTTTTATCCCTCAATAAAAATGGCAGAGGAGTCCTGGAATCTGGAATTGTTTGCACAGGTGTTTTGAATTCTCGGACATTACCTGATGCCCTGGAAGCCCTGCCCCCTTCTCCCATCTCACATTAAAGTTTTTCCCTTGAAAAATGTCCCTTGCTTTCTGGCACAGTAAATTGAATACAATAAAATATATTAGTGTATGTTTGACTTGGCTAACATATATATATATATATATATATATATATATATATATATATATATATATATATATATATATATATATATATACAGTGCTGTGCAAAAGTTTTAGGCCTATGCAAATACAGTGTGTATAGAAAGGAATCACCCCCCTTTAAAATAATCACATTTTGTTGCTTTTCAGCCTGAAAGATATGTCATGAAAGATATGTCATGTCATACATGTCATAAAAAACTAAAAAAAAATTAAACATCTTCCACTTATCTGTAGATATTAGAAAACTTTACATGCACACTTTCTTATTAATTGCTGTATGTAATGTCTTTTGATACATTTCTTCTGTAAACGATTCTACTTTCCTGCATGTAAATCTCTCTAATGTTTACATTTTAACTAAAACATACAAGCAGTTTCTATAAAACCCAGTGTATATATGCTCACTGCATTTTGGACCGTATCGAAAATGTGTGTTCTGTAGCCCCAACCCTCCCCTGGCGAGACTACGCATTATTCCTCTTCATGGGTGGCAGGTCTGCAGTCAGTGCTGCAGGAGCCTTACAGAGACTTTAATTATTATTTAACTCAATTTAACTGCAATTCTTAAAGAACTGTTCTATGCTTTATGGCACTCCATGTTTGTGTGTGTGTGTGTGTGTGTGTGTGTGTGTGTGTGTGTGGGGGTGTGGGTAGATATATATATATATATATATATATATATATATATATATATATATATATATATATATATATATATATATATATATATATATATATATATATTGTTTTTTTTTGTTTTTGTTTTTAGTGAACGCACTGACAACGAAATAGCTCAAGAGATTCAGGAGCAACTGGTCCGGCAGGCCGAGAAGCAGAAGCAACAGGAGGCTAAGGATGAGGTTAGAACCAAATGATCTGAGACTGATTACCTGATTTTTTTGCCTTTTTTCCACAGGAAAAAAAATCACCATTTTAAGGCCTGTAAACTTACCAAGAAAAGGAGTCACAACCCCATGCATTTACAAATGGGGTCATGAGAGATGAAGACGCATTTTGTGTGCTACTATTCTGAAATGTGACTGAGAGTAGAATTCAAACAAACCACATATAAATTAAAAGTGTTAGTGCTATTTTAGTCTCTTTTGCTATCCTGACACGCTGAACTACTCAACAACGTTGTGCGACTCTGATTCAGTGGAAGTCAAGAAAACAACTTATTCCTTACTGAATTCTGCATATCTGCATCATGCATGAATACTGCAAACGAAGAGCATTTATAGACATGCAAGCAAACATGAGATGTGGGTTTTTTTGTGTGTGTGATGCTCTTAAGTACAAGCACTCGCATCCCCAAAGGTGAGCTAATTACAGTGCTCCAGTCCAGTGAAGGTCTAGTTTTATATATCAGTAACCTTTTGCCAACATAACAAAAGTAAAAACAGGAAGTAACGTGACAAATTGAATCAGTCACGTTCCTTTGAATGCAGCAAAGTGAACCCCAAACTACTGCTTTCAAGAAAATCAGGGATCAATATCTCTGGACTGCTCCTGGTCTCAAAAACAGCATTCATAATTCACCAGTCATACTGAACTCTGGGCTCAAACGAGGCTGGCCCCGAGTCTGGAAAAAAGACAATCGAACTGAAAACTACTTAAATCCAAATAAAAACATTAAGTGTGTTTGTGTGTGTTTCTATGTAGGCCATTGCTCGTAAGCTGCAGGAGCGAGAGATGAAAGAGGAACGGAAGAGGCAGAAACAGCTGGAGGCCAAACTGGAAGAGCAGTACTATGAAGACAAAGGAGGTGTGTACTTTGGGAATGAGTAAATAGTGGAGAAATGTGGGACAGCTTGTGTGTGTGCATGTGTGTGCGTGTGCATGTGTAGTTATGATCTGTGCAGGGTTTGACCACATTGAAAACACCCTGATATCGTGTAGATTTCTGTGTCAAACCTTGTCATAAATACACAGATGCCGATATATTCCTCTTGTGCTCTTGTAAGAGACATTTGGAAGTTGTTATAGATGTTTGTGTATTTTGTAGGTAGGATTTATTCAAAAAAAATTTTAGCCACAATATAAAGACATAACATATGATATCTTGGATTAGTTGTTATATCTCGCCCCCCCCCCCCCCCCCCCCAAAATAGGAAGAAAGAAAGTAAAATTTTCTACTGTAAACTTTTCCACACTCCTGCATGTAAAGCTTTCTAGTGTCTACATCTTAATTAAGACAAGTGTTTAACAACTTTCCCTCCAAGAGCCTGGTGGTTACTGTATAACCCTGTATATATGCACACTCCAGTTTGTACCTTAGACAAGTGTTTTGTGAAAAGACTATCCTGAAAATGTAATGCCATTCAAACCCCACAGGTCTACGCATTTTTCTCTTGGGGGCTGCCATGTCTGAAAATCACACTGTTGCAACAACAACAAAAAGATTTAGCTGCTACAAAAGTAGATTATTTGGTGTAAAACTGCTAGGAGGTGCTGGTTAGGTGAGCAGTAGTTGGTCATAAAGACTCTTAGTTTCTCCATAAAGGCTTTTGTGAACAGCCACTGTTCTATCTATGAACTGAGTACATGACTGTCTCAGCCTTTGAGAATTACTGCTCTCTGTGGTAAACACAAAACTGGAAAAGCAAGATTTCATCCATTACTCACCTGACTCCACCCTCTCATCTGAACTGCTCTTGTGCACCTACATTGATATTTGTTTGTTCATGCCTTGTTTGTGTGTAATTGAATTTGAAGGCTTAATGCCAGGCCTACACCCATATGAACCATTGCCGTAGTACACATAAATGTAGAGTAGATAAGCAAAATGGATGAGAGTAGCACTGTGGAGTTTCATCAGATTTACGAGACATTTATTTGTTATATAAAAAACAGACATTCAGATAGTTCAGTGTTTATACAGATCGTGTCCAGGAGCAACGCTGCTGATTCTGTGTCCAGCTTCTTCCTCTTCTTCAAGTAATAAGTTTCTCCACCACGGAAAAGAGCTGTTTTCATTCTGGTTTTACAGCTTTTCTTGACATTGTGTTTTTTCCGATGCACTGTATGGTTTATTTGACAGGAGAATTATCAGGCTGCACTGAGTGCTTACCAGTTTCAGTCATGTTTTTTCTTTCCAGACAGACTGAGATGGCCGTAGAATGAAGGGTCCATGAAAAAAAAAAAAAACGATAAAGGTCCATGTAAACACAAACAAGCACTCCGGACCATAACAGTTTTACAAACACTTGTGCTGATGCCCTCCAATAATATTGGCACCCTTGGTAAATATGAGCACAGAAGGCTGTGAAAAATTGTCTTTATTGTTTAAACTTTTGATCTTTTGTTAAAAAAAAAATCACAAAAATACTCTGCTCTCATGGATATCAAACAATTGCAAACACAACACAGGTTTATAAAAATAAAAATCTTTGTTAAATATAGGTGTGCAACAATTATTGTCACCCCTATGAATTTATATGAGAAAAATATATTTGAAGTACAGTTGCAATCAAAATTATTCAACCCCCATTGCAAATCAGGTTTATTGTCAAAATTTACAGACTTTCAGCTGTTTGCAATGAACAAATCAAACAAAAGCAATTGAAATAGGTCAACACAACGAATGCTTCAAGTAGTTTCCCATTGAAAATGCAACTTATAATGACTTCTCCAGTTTAAAAATTATTCAACCCCTTCATGACAAGCATCTTTAGTACAAGTAGAGCACCCTTTTGCTGTTATGACCTGCTGCACATGAGATGCATAGCCAGACACCAACTTCTGGCAGCATTCCTGTGGAATCTTAGCCCATTCCTCAATGGCCTCCAGTTCAGTAATATTCTTGGGTTTGTGTGCTGCAACCACCTTCTTCAAATCCCACCAGAGATTTTCTTCGGGGTTCAAGTCAGGTGACTGTGATGGCCACTGTAGAATCTTCCAGGACTTCTTCTGCAACCAAGCCTTGGTGGAATTTGAGGTATGCTTGGGATCATTGTCCTGTTGGAAGGTCCAGTGACGCCCAAGCTTCAGCCTCCTCACAGATGGTATGATGTTTTCTCTTAGGATTTCCTGATACTTCAATGAATCCATCTTGCCTTCCACACGCTGCAGGTTTCCAGTGCCAGAGGATTCAAAGCAGCCCCAGAGCATCACTGAGCCACCACCATGCTTGACTGTGGACAGAGTGTTCTTTCTTCATTCTTCTTTCTCCAGGCATACCGCTGATCCATCGTGCCGAAAAGTTCCAGTTTTGTTTCATCGCTCCACAGAGCAGAATCCCAAAACCTCAGTGAAACCTCAGTGCCTGTTGCCACCAAGTCTTGTTGCAGGTCTTTTGCAGTCACTCGAGTGTTCTTCACAACCTGCCTTCTCAGAAATCTGGTTGCAGCCGTTGTTAGCTTCCTTTTTCTGCCCCGTCCAGGTATTTCATTAATTTTCTGCCTCTCGCCAGTTCAGGTATTTCATGTGTTCCAGCTCAAGCACACCTGGTGCAACTAATGAAGCCCTTGATTAGTTGCATCATGTGTGCTTGAGACAACAGCTGTTATACATATTTGTGCTGTTATAATTTTGAGACTAGAGAAGTCATTATAAGTTGCACTTTCAGTTGAATTTGGAGAAACCACTTGAAGCATTCATTGTGTTGAACTATTTCAATTGCTTTTGTTTGATTTGTTAATTGCAAACAGCTGAATGTCTGTAAACTTTGACAATAAACCTGATTTGCAATGGGGGTTGAATAATTTTGATTGCAACTGTATATTCCCACTGATATTTTACTTTTTTAGTACACCTGGGTGACTAGGAACAGGAAATTGTTCAACCATGACTTCCTGTTTCACAGGGGTATAAATATGAGGTAACACATTGGCCAAATTCCCTTAGTCATTCATAACAATGGGTAAGACCAAAGAATATAGCTGTGATGTGCTGCAAAAGGTTGTTGAGCATCACAAAATAGTAAGTGGCTATAAGAAAATAGCACAAGTATTGAAAATGCTCATTTCCACCATCAGGGCAATAATTAAGATGTTCCCATCAACTGGAAATGTTATGAATCAACCTGGAATTGGATGTGTGTCTATATTGTCTCAACGCACTGTGGTTCAAGTGGCCAAAAAATCTCCAACGATCACAGCTGGAGAATTGCAGAAGTTAGTTGCGTCTTGGCATCAGAAAGTCTCCAAAACTACAATCTGAAGTCGCCTACATCACTACAAGCTGTTTGGAAGGGTTTCAAGATAAATTCCTCCACTCTCATCCAAAAACAAACTCAAGTGTCTTCAGTTTGCCAGACACTACTGGAACTTCAAATGGGATCAGGTTCTATGGTCAGATGAAACCAAAATAGAGCTTTTTGGCAATAAACACCAGAGGTGGTTTTGGTGCACACAGAGAGGTGTGCCATATGGAAAAGTACCTCATGTTCTGCAGTTAAATATGGTGGTGGCTCTTTAATTTCTTGGGGCTGTTTTTCTGCCAGAGGACCTGGACATTTTGTTAGGATACATGGCATCATAGACTCTATCAAATATCAACAGATATTAAATGAAAACCTGACTGCCTCTGCCAGAAAGCTTAAAATGGGCCGTGGTTGGATCTTTCAGCAGGACAATGATCCAAAACGTGAATCAAAATCAACAAAAAATGGTTTACTGACCACAAAATCAAGGTCTTGCCATGGCCATCCCAGTCCCCTGACTTGAAACCCATAGAAAACCTGTGGGGTGAACTGAAGAAGAGAGTCCACCAGCGTGGACCTCAAAATTTGAAGGATCTGGAGAGATTCTGTATGGAGGAATGGTCTCAGATCCCTTGCCATGTATTCTCCATCAGGCATTATAGGAGAAGACTCAGAGCTGTTATCTTGGCAAAGGGAGGTAGCACAAAGTATTGACTAAAAGGGCTAAAAGACTTTTTTTTTTTTTTTTTTTTTTTTTTTTTTTTTTTTTTTGGGGGTAAACCTGTGTTTTGTTTGCAATTGTTTGATATCCATGATAGCAGAGTATTTTTGTGAATTTTTCTTTAAAAAATATCAAAAAGTTAAACAGTAAAGACAATTTTTCACACCTTTCTTTGCTTATATTTACCAAAGGTGAATTTTAGTGGAGGGCACTGTATGTGTTTTTTTTTTTTTTTTTTTTTTTTTAAAAATTCATATTCATGTTTCTAGTTTGCAGACAGCATCCTTTTAACTGTAAAATAAATTCCAATGACCCCCTCAACACATTTATTGTATTAGCATAATTAAACTTTTCAGATATTAGGCTCATTATTCAAATGTGAAACATATTATTATTATTATTATTATTATTATTATTATTATTATTATTATTATATTATTATTATTATTATTATTTTTTTTTTTTTTAATACATGAATCTACATAGCATACTGTTGCTACTTTGCACATTAGAATGATGACCAGTACTTTTGTCACTTCTGTCTTTCCTACATATGCTCCAAACTAGCCTACCGACCCCCTTCAGACCCTCATGTGGAATACTCAGGCTCTGACTTGCCAATGTCTGGCAGAGAAAGGTACCGAGATGTAAGTCGAGGTCGATCTCCAGATCACTGGCCTCAAAAATTGGAACAAAATAGACGACTGGACAGTTATGATAATCAAAACAGGTACCCTGAAGATTACCGTGTTGAAGGCGATCCCTCAAGAGTCCCTGAGCGTCATAAATCTGAACAGAGCCGAGGGAAAAATGAAGGCAAGGCAAGAAGGCAAGCGCCTGAGCACCACCTCTCAGAGTTAAGGACTAAATATCCAGAGGAATACTTGGCTGGAAGAAACAAATGCACAGAAGCAGAACCACGTTACAACCAGGACCTGGCGATGACCATGAAGGAGCGAACATATAGAGATGACCCATCTGACAGGGACAGGACAAGGAGAAAAGATCGAGATCAAGAGAAAGAAAGAGAAAGAAGGAGAAAAGGAGATAAGGCACAATACAGAGACAAAAGTCAAGATAAGCTGAATATGGAGCCCAGTAGAGACAGGCTCAGGCACAAAGACGTGGACATGAGACAAAATGGCTATAGACACAGAAGCAGAGATTTAGATGTGGACTTGGAAAAAAAGCGTTGCTCAGAAGAAAGAGAGGAGAAAGCAGACTACAGTAACAGGCAGAGACTCCACAGCAATGATGAGGTGTTTGAGGAGCCCAGCTCTAGAAGTCACTTTAAAGGGCAAACCCCAAGGTATAGAGGTATGCACAAGGGCCCTTGTGTTTCACTGTGTTATGCTTCTTTGCTGGCCCTTTGTTGGGTGAACTGGTGGAGGGGCTTTTAACCACTCTATAATCTGAGACTGTTTCCAGACTCTCTTCCTTGTGGCTTATTGGGTGATTCCTCTGACCAATATATAATTGTGCATATGATTTCTTCTCTTTCAGTACATGGCACAAATCCATATTGCAACCAGAATGGTGGCTAAGCGTGTCCAGAATCTTAATAAAGTTTTTTTTTTTTTTTTTTTTTTTTCCCCCTCTCCTTCTGGCACCATGTGTTTGTCAAATGGATTAGTGATTCCAATTAAATCTTTCTTGTGATCAATCAAGCCCTAATGTATAAATTGATCTTTATAACATGCTAGAATTTTAAGAACTTGGCTCTCTGGTGCTCTCTGTAGGACGAAACGTACAGGAGGAGTGCGGGATGAGGGAAGCAATGCGCGGTTTGTCTCAGATAGACCTGCGAACCCAGGAGCTCAGAGACCTGGAGGTGGCACGCAGGCTACAGGAAGAGGAGCTCTTGGTAACCATACCACTTTTATATAAATGGAAAATTTTGATTTCCACAGTTCTCTTTCATTAATGTTGTTCTCCATTATATAGGCGAGTAAACTTGACAAACGAGCTGCTCAAGTTGCACAAGATGAGGTTAGTAGGTGTTTTCACTTTTTAAAGGCATCTGTCATTAGTCCAAGCATATTAAGGCTTAAATCAATCAAATTAAACCTTTACCAGAGAAAGATGACTTGGCCAGAGAAGCTATGTTCTATTCCCTGTTTGTGATAGTGTCATTTATAGTTGAAATACCTCTTCAGTGCTGTTCATTTTAAGTGTCACTCATTGTGTAAATAATACACTGTTGGTTTTGTCTGAAAGGAAATAGCTCGACAGTTCATGGAGGAAGAGGAAAGGGGGTACAAGAAGTCTAGAGAGAAAGAGAGACAGTATAGACGAGCCGAGGAAGACCCCAGGGTAATTCTGGTGGCACAGTACTAGATATATATTCACTCGCCACTTTAATAGAGCATCAGTTAATGTTCATCAGAATGGGAGAAAATGGTGTCAGATTGGCTGGTTTAAGTATTTCAGAAAATGCTCTGTATTGGGATTTTCATGCACAATAGTCCCTAGATTTTGCACCGAATGGTGTGAATGCATCTGATGATTGTCAATGCTGTGAGCTTAATCTGTCCAGTTACTTTTGTTCCCTATGCTTATGTTTGATGTGAACATTAACTGAAACTCTTGACCTGTATCTGCATGATTTTATGCATTGCACTGCTACCACATGATTGGCTGTTTAGATAACTGCATGAAGGAGCAGGCTGTTAAAGTGGCCTGTAAGTGTAGACAGACATATAATTGGGATTTTGCCATATCATCACCCATGTGTTTTGTTTTATGTTTTACTTAGCCCACAGAGGAGGAAATGCCCCGACTGCGAACACGAGAGGAGTACGACTACCAAAAATCTCGGAATCCCAAATCATCCAGGTATCCGATGTGTGTATGGAATGGGGATTTAATAATATTGTTAGTGTTGCAAACCCGCACTGTCACACTCCAATTTTTCATATTCTCTTAATTTATGTCTTTCCTCACCTGTCCTCATTTTCAGACCTCCACCACATATCCATAACTATG
The DNA here is from genome assembly GCA_023630585.1 of Cranoglanis bouderius. Lineage (NCBI taxonomy): Eukaryota > Metazoa > Chordata > Actinopteri > Siluriformes > Cranoglanididae > Cranoglanis > Cranoglanis bouderius. The sequence goes on along the minus strand of CM042553.1, from coordinate 3,814,112 downwards.
TGAATGTTGACTCCAGTTACGCTTATTCAGATAACTACTCCCCTCGCCCGCCTTCCAGACCCGAGGCTGCTTACAAAGGTTTGTACTTATACTTTGACTGTTTTGCAAATGTACACCCACACCTTTTGGGTGGAAGTGGTATGGAGTAATTGTGGAAGGATTGACAGATGAGTGTCACGGAGGACCAGGGCAGTGTTAGGTCCCATCTCTCTTTTTCTGTTCTCTGTGTTAGTTAGGAAGAAGATTCAGACATGGTCTGTGACCAAAACTTCAGTTAATTGTAGGGCTGCAGTGAATATTTGGTCAATTGTAATAATTACCATTATCTGGGGAAAAAAATAACAATATAATAATTAATCATGGGAATATGAGAAACAGTAGAAGTGCAATGTCCCAGGTTGAATCACCAAGGTTGGTACTTTGTATGACAACTTGAAATTGAACATGGTGTCAAATGAATCATTAAAGGCTCATTTCATGAAGTATATGTTGATTCACTGATTCTAGACATTGAGAACTAAGAGTCGACCCCAAAGCTTTAGAGTCGATTCCACACACCAAAAAATGATTCACCTATCCAATATTTTTGATATCTAAAAGCAAATAATCTATTAATTTAAAAAAATAGATTGATTAAAAATCAACGTTTATATATATATATATATATATATATATATATATATATATATATATATATATATATATATATATATATATATATATATGTATATATAAACTTCCAGTGTATTAAGGGGTAGAACATGTTTTCATGTTTCAAAGGAAATGTATATAGTACATGTTCATAATCTTGCATATGTCTTTGTCCCACAGGTGCCTACTATAGACAGTGATTCAAGGCCCTTGCTGTCATTTCATGATTTGTGCTGTACTTCTGGGTTTTTTTTTCTTCACTTTTTGAAGATTGCTGTATACTGCTAGGGGGATTTTGCTGGGTCTGTTTTTGCGCTGATCTCATACAAAGCACCAAGTCCAGACTTTTGAATACACACATGCATCGTCATAGCTCTGTGTGCACGAGGATTAAGCATCCATTTCTTGTGCATGTTTGAAAATTTTCTGACAACAACGACAGATTTTTTAATTTATTTTTAATTTATGTTTTGTAAAATCGAACATGAAAATCATATAATTTACTTTTCTAGATATTACATTGTTGTGATATCAGTGTTGTAATGAGTAAATGTCTTTACTGCCACATACACATATTAGCCATGCCAGTACATTGACAACTGATGTACACTTCCTTTTCACACCAGCAGGTGTGTGTCCTGCGTGTTGTTTTTTTCTGGTCGCAACCTTGCATTCAACTGGGCATAGCAGTTATATCTGCAAAGACAAATGCAACAATAAACACAGAACAGGAGGTAGTATTTCCTGCCCATTGTGCCATATGTCAGATTGTTTTCAATCCAAAATGATCTCAGTCATACAAGGTTTTCGGTCCATCTGCATTTGCATTTGTTGCATTTGTGAAAGACAAACATAAGTTAAATTCCTTTGGTACAGTATTAAAGCATCTACTATTCAGTTCAGTTCAGTTGCCAGTACTATATGCCTGTATCTTATATTCATAAACATGAAAACATCACTTATCTGTCATTGAAGGATTGAAAAAGCTACTATGCTGAAGTGAAGTTACTGAGTATTATTCAACAGTTTTTCTTTGTTGAACTGAATTATTTATCAGTATGTACCTTTTAGTGATGATTCTGCATATTAAGATATAAGGTGGTCCATGGACTAGTGGAGATGCCTCGCCTGCTCTTTATCTGCCAGAAATAAACGGTATTGCATTCATGTTTTTCACTGAATGTAAAGTGATTAGCTGTTTGTTGCTAGATGATCATTTCTGGAATATAATGAAGTGCTTGCTGTAAAGTGACTTCGCTTTAACTACTGTCATCAGCTCATCCTTGCGAGGAGCAAGGAATCTGATTTATACATATATATTTTAAGAGGCAATAAAAAAAAATGTTATTCAATGGTAAAATTCATGCTCAGAAAAGGCTGTGACTATAACTATTTGTTCTACAATCAAATGCTGTATGTCTTGTGATCAACCATGAACGTTTGTATCTTGCACATTATTTCATAGTAACACTGGCCAAGTATGATTTAAACAAGAAATAAATGAATTTAAGTTTTTTTGAATTTTTTGTTCATCTAAAACTCATTTAACTTCTAAGATGTGTTCCTATGTCTGTATTCTTGCTAAAGCTGTCAACACATCCCATTTTGGCTCCCAGAAAGCGCTCGCCCTATTGTCAGAGGGTCAGAGGTTGTGAGTGCTGTCTGGGTGGGAGGGGCATACACTCTTTTCACCATCCATCACAGCGACACTAGAAATAGTGGGTGTCTTTGATCTCATGTATGCGGAAGCGGGCAGATACTGCTTTCCTCTGGGTGTGTTATGCTGCCCTGTGACAGCATGAGCAGCAACTCAAAAATACTTGGCTGGCTTCACCTGTCGGGGAGGAAGCACATGTTAACCCAGTTCGTAGCTGTCGTATGACGGGAAAGCTGGCTGGTGGGTCAGAATAGGCAGGTGACCAAATTATGGAGAAAATTTGGGGCAGGAGGAATCCTTCTTCTACGAGGATTTTAGCACCAAGAATGTTCAGTATAGTGTTCATTGTGATAAGTTGCAAATCAATTCTTTTATGCCAATTTACTCCAAAAAAATTTTTATTTATTTATTTTTTTTAAAAAGTCTATCTCTACTTCTGTATTTTAAAGGTAAATTCAAATATGATTTATCGCCCCATAAATCCCATATAAATACATCATGTACAGCATATTCATACATTATGAACACATTTCACATCATCTTCCTGTACTGGAAACAGAAAAATATTCCAGGCAAACTGAATCAGGTCTAATATAAATACAATTTGGATGGATTAAAAGGAGATACTTTCAAAGAGCTTAAATAATCAACCTTTTCAGAACCTCTAAGCAATATTTTGTTTGATGCGATGTATAAAATGTTACTTTAATTACATTAAATCTGTTGCGAAAACAATGTGTGAAATAATGTGATAATTGTCAAGCAACTATTTTACTGGGAAAAACAGTAACTTATATTTTTGACAATGTTAGATGCTTGAACATGCTTTTTTTAAATTATTATTCTTCCCAGATGTCTTAAACTGGTGCTTCTTTTAGAATGTAATGAAACAACCAAGACAGTTGTGTAAATTTTTAAACATCTAGATTTGAAGTGAGATGGAAGAGAAACTCAAATGAAGGGAATGTCTGTGTAAGAGATTTGAATGTGCTGCAGGCTGTACTATGATTTGGTTTGAGCAAAACCATAATGCTGTAATACATGAGGAATGTTTGAAGCCAGCAATGCCTTAGTCGAAGCTAGTTCACCTGCATGCCTTTATATCTTTATGGCTCTTTACACGCCTTAATGTCTTACTGCCACTTGGGGTTTGAATATAGTCTTTATAGGTAAGGCTACATGAAAAACACCAATTTTGATTACAATGAAACTAATGGCATAATGCAAAATTCCAAGTCGAGGGAGGTGGGGGGTGGAGAGATTCATGGGAGGAAGCTACATTGAGTAAAAATGTCATTAAATTTTTAGGCATTTTTAAAAAATTTTTTCTTTATACATTATGCAGTTAGTACAAAAAAAAAAATAGATTCCCAAACAATAGTTTTCTAGCACAAAATTAAATGTTACAGAAAAATGTTGGTATGTCATTAAAGAAATCAGCATATTACATAAGAGATCACTTTTCAGACAAAAAACACAATGAAGGCTGCTGGGTTTTGCTGCAAAAATAAGAAGCGAGTGCGAAAGTCAAAGTCTCCAGAAGAACATTATTTTGCAAAACTTTTGCACAGTATGTATTGTATGTGCATATAATCTGTGGTTTTTCTACATTTATAATGTAGCAGTTAATATGGTATCACAGGTGGTTGCTGGTGTTTCAGCTCAGTGAGACTTAACGTTTCTTAGATACAGGTATTTGAATTTAACTCCAGTCCCTAACCATAGCAGATAGCCTCAGAATATAGCACTGAATATGGGTTTGAAGTATTGTTTGATTCTGTCTAATATGCCATGTGTTATAGCTGTTATAGCTGAGTAAATTAAGCTCCACCTCTTAATGAAATTAAACCTCTACCTCTTTACAAATCTCAACATTAAAAAAAAAAAAAAAAAAACGTTCATGGACAGATGCTTATGATTTAATATTCCATCACAATTTTTGAAGACAAAAAATCTTAGGAATAGTTTAGCATATTATGCAAATGATCAGAATTTTGAGTAGGTGGGGCTAAATGGATCTACATATATGTGGTATAATCTAATGAATTAGGAGACAAAAGAAGAATCTTCACTGTTCACTTTATTACTGTAGACATTATTACAAGTGGAAAAACATGACAATGCATAATTTTTAGTGGATACCTATAGGGTTACACTAAAGTCATTCAAGGTTTTTGGTGAGTGCTCATTGCTAAGCCTATGCCTGCTGAAAACTGATTGGTCGATGGTGGCCATGTTTTTCAGGTCAGCATTAACAAAATGCTTACAAATTAGCATAAAGATGCAGAATACAAGAATACAAGAAAACTCACTTGGAATTGCTGTTCATGAGAAACAGGTTTCTGAACTTAACTTTTCCCCCTACTGATGAACACACCCAAAACTCAACCCAGGTCCTCAGATCCTTGTCGTGAAGGGGAATTTCAAATCCATGTAAATAATCATAACTTATAGTTGATTAAGTGAATTTGGCTTCGACCCCATTAGAACTGATTGGCATGTGGCAGCCATATTGTGCATAAATCTCAATTTCTTTTTGACGATTACTGTGGGGGAAACTCTCCTGAGCCATCTGACACTTTTTGTGAAGATGAGACAAAAATCTTAGGATTAGTTCTCAGAAATAGGTTTTGCCACCACCACCATGACTGAGTCACTAACATGACTGCTGATGATGTGTTACGGATGTGTCATTGAAAAAATCCCCCAATGCGCACACCCTCTAGGAAGCATAATCACCTGACATGGCTGTCACTGATAGGCTGTGTGAATCTACAGTCTGGCCTAGAAAGAAATCAGCCCACAGTGTCGCTTTATACTGTACTATTCTGTGTGTTTATGGTGCTATTGTGCTCCGTTCCACAAAAGTCCAAAATAATCCATTTGCTAACAGCAAATTATCTGATAAGGGTGCCAGAAATGAAACCTGATTTTTTATTTATTTATTTATTTATTTATTTAGGGAGAGAAACTCTGTTAGCTGACTGATACCAGCTGCCCCTGTGTATTTAACTGTATATTTCTGTGTATATAACTGTATATGTATTTCCTCAGGGTTCTCTGGTTTCTGAGTGAATTGCTCTTTAAGCTTGTTCATTTAATATCATTTTTAATTGCTGAACATAAGTGACCTAGATCACAAACCAGTTACAATGTGTTGAAAGATTTGAAACATTTTGTATCATACACATTTCTAGTTTTATTAAAACCGCGGATGGATTTAACTTAACATTAGTGCATTAACATTATGCGTGTTTAAGTTATTTAGTTTTAAATCAGGAAATAAACCTCATGTAAAGAAAACACAGTATGATGGCTTTGAAATTTATTCAGCTCATGTAGCTATAATTGAAAAATAACAATAATACCATAACATAATAATAAAAATAAATAATAATAATAATAATACATAATCAACACATTGTGCTTTTTAATCTTTTCACACACAAAAAAAGCATTCCTCAAGACATGATGATGGTGTGATGTCATTTCCGCAAAGGGAAATCACTATTCAAGCCGAATGCCTGCTGCGCCCACTACCAGAAACAATGACTGAAATTTCTTGTGTTCATTTCAGCCACGGTTCCCAGCAGAGTGTGTAACAGTGTGATGGGAAACGGCGCTGTCACATGATCTGAAAGCACAACACTGTATATTGGCTTTTCTCTGTCACAAGTTTTCTCAGTGTGCTCTGAATCTCATTTTTAGGTATAAACAAGAAGTGTTCAGGCCTGGGTCATAGGTCCTGTACAGTTTTAATGCCTTGAGTTAGAGAAGTGTGAAAAGAAGAATGTTAACATAAACATTTCACTCAGTAAGACTGAAATACTACTAAGCTCTGCACAACAGCTAATAGACATTTGCTTAACCCTTTCACACATGATTAAAAAAAACTCAAATTACTAAAAATTGCATGTAACATAAATTTGGACTTTTTCAAATAAATAAATATTAAATAGACTGTCCCTGCATAGGAATACAATGCATCAGAGACATCAGGAAATGTTTTATATACAGGTTTGGGCCTGTTCCAATTTTAAAAGGCTACAGCATTCATTAGTTGTTTTTTAACCTTAATTTAGGATTTTCTGTAGAAAGTTTGGACAGATATACCAGAGACATGCTGTATTGAAATGTCAAATAGTCTAGAGTGCAACAGAAATCAGAATAATGCTGTATGTTAAATTACAGTGATTTGGAGGTGATTTACATCTTATATTTTCCTACAAATAGACATAAATGTGAACACTACGCATGAAAGGGTTAATTAGATTGGCTGCCCCAATGTGTAATATAGTTTATCACCATATATGAGTCTTTTTTTAATCCACAAGACTGCACTATGAATCTGTTTAAAAAAATTAAAAAATCCTCATAGTACTTACCTGAGATTATATGCTGTGTGATGAAGAACAATGAAACTACACGTTGAAACATGGAGATCCCAAGAAAATAACTTAAAGCCTGGTGTTTTGTCTGCAGTTTATCAACCTAGTAGAAAGCAAAAACACTGAAAAGTGTGTGTCAGAACAGTAGTGTTGAGGAGTCAGAACACACCTTCTGCTCAGTCAACCTCTAAACTTCACTTTAATTCAGGTGACTGACTTTTTTCACCCCATCAGCCTTGGGCACATCTTCAGGAAAAACCGGTAGAGGTGCTCACCAGGGTGTGTCGACTAAGTTCATAAAACTTCAGAAAGGTTGGAAAGTGTGTGTGTGTGTGTGTGTGTGTGCGTGCGTGCGTGTGTGCGTGTGTACAAAAAAAACTTATTATAAATGCTAAGCAACTAAAAGTTGCAGTGCGATCTCTGGCAAAACATATACAATGACTGACCCTATTGAAGATAATGCCAGTGAAATAATGTGGCCAGATTTGTTCAGATATTCAAATATCTTTGGCTGTGTAAATTTCTTTTTCTTTGGGAAAGTATCTCATCCATTTACTCTACTCCATAATTATCTCTGCATTTCCCCTGAAAGTCCATTAACCTAAGATTGTGTTTTGCTTTTTATTATGAAGAGAACTTACTTTCAGACATAGATCAGTGGACATAGGCAGTTTGTTTAAACACAGCACTCTCATATAAAGCAGTGTCAAAAAAATAAATAGGCAGGCCGTTGTGCCCCAGGCACTTTTCCCCAACTAGGAATGGCATTGAACAGGTTTGCGAGTGACAGGCACAAATCTCACATGCACAGACTGAGAGTAAAACCCTGCCTAGTAGTCAAGCAGCTACAGTGTAAAATTAAAACACATAGTTGTGTGACATGAGAAGAAGGCCTATGCATTGACCTTTAAATTGACCTACAAATTAAACTCTTTGCTCTTTTGTCTATATGACATTTAAAGTGTGCTTTTTCTTATCATGAAATCAAAGCATGTGCAATATATACTATTTCAGAATGTAGCTGTTTTACTGACCCCATTTCCATAAAAGTTGGGATTTTTTCCCTTCAACACACTCAAAAAAAGTTGGGACAGAAGCAAAATAAAACTGAAAGGTTTATAGAATATTCAAGTAACACTATTTTGGAGGATCAGGTTTATTGGTAACAGGTAAGGGTATCAGGATTGGGCATAAAAGGAGCATCCACCAAAAGCTCAGTCTTTGCAAGCAAGGATGGGTCGTGGCTCATCACTTTGTGCCAAACTTCATGAGAGAATTGTCAGTCAGTTCAAAAAGAACATTTCTCAATGCAAGATTGCAAAGAATGTCATCAGTACCTCAACTAGTTTCCTATCAAAAAATGGTTTCGATGGAAAAAAATGGATATAGAGGCATGTGTAGAACTTTTATTATATTACAAGTGTATGAAAATACAAATTAGCCTGTTTTGTTATTGTATCACACTGTATTGTGTCCTCCAGTTTGAGTTGACATTTCCATTATTTGATGCCTCTCCCCCACAGTTACAGTTGCAATCAAAATTATTCAACACCCATTACAAATCAGGTTTATTGTCAAGATTTAAAGACTTTCAGCTCTTTGCAATGAACAAATCAAACAAAAGCAATTGAAATAGTTCATCACAATGAATACTTCAAGTGGTTTCCCCAAATTCAACTGAAAATGCAACTTATAATGACTTCTACAGTCTCAAAATGATTCAACCCCCTGAATAGAATCCCTCACAACAGCACAAATATGTAAAACAGGTGTTGTCTCAAGCACACTTCATGCAACTAATCAAGGGTTCATTAGTTGCACCAGGTGTGCTTGAGCTGGAAAACATGAAATACCTGAACTGGCTAGAAGCGGAAAATACATGAAATACCTGGACGGGGCAGAAGAAGGAAGCTATCAACAGCTGCAACCAGATTTCTGAGAAGGCAGGTTGTGAAAAACCCTCGAGTGACTAAAGACCAGCAGCAAGACTTGGTGGCAACAGGCACTGAGGTTTCAGTGAGTACAGTATGGCGCATACGAAACACAGAAGGTTTCCATGCTAGAACTCCAAGACATACACCATTACTGACCCAAAAGCACAAGAAAAGTCAGCTCAAAATCATATAAATAAGCCACAGAAGTTTTGGAAATTCTGTTCTGGGGAGTGATGAAACAAATTTGGAACCATTCGGCACGATGGATCAGCGGTATGTCTGGAGAAAGAAGAATGAAGAAAGAACACTCTGTCCACAGTCAAGCATGGTGGTGGCTCAGTGATGCTCTGGGGCTGCTTTGAATCCTCTGGCACTGGAAACCTGCAGCATGTGGAAGGCAAGATGGATTCATTGAAGTACCAGGAAATTCTAGGAGAAAACATCATACCGTCTGTGAGGAAGCTTGGGCATCATTGGACCTTCCAACATGACAATGATCCCAAGCATACCTCAAATTCCACCAAGGCTTGGTTGCAGAAGAAGTTCTCAAAGATTCTACAGAGCCATTCCAGTCACATGACCTTTTGATTTGAAGAAGGCAGTTGCAGCACGCAAACCAAAGAATATTACTGAACTGGAGGCCATTGCTCCTCAGGAACGCTGCCAGAAGTTGGTGTCTGGCTATGCATCTCTTTTGCAGCAGGTCATAACAGCAAAAGGGTGCTCTACTAAGTGCTAAAGATGCCATGAAAGGGTTGAATAACTTTGAAACTGGAGAAGTCATTATAAGTTGCATTTTCAGTTGAATTTGCCGAAACCACTTGAAGCATTCGTTGTGTTGAACTATTTCAGTTGCTTTTGTTTGATTTGTTCATTGTTCATTTCAACAGCTGAAAGTCTGTAAATTTTGACAATAAACCTAATTTGCAATGGGGGTTCAATATTTTTATTCATTTTAATTCCTAAAATGAAAAAAAAAAAAAAAATCCCTATCAGCAGGGTTTATGATATTTACTACATTAAGAAGTACATTTCACATTTTACATGAAATTCAAGATGGGAATCACCAAATGCTAATGTTTAGTGGGCGATATGACTACAATCTTATTTCACGATAACGATACATTTTCTCAGGTATGTCTATCAGTAGTATTCAAGTAAGGAGAACTACAGAAATTGAATAAAGCAATTGAATGTAAAATAAAATAGACTTCACTGTGTGACATATACATTGATTCTTAATGAATTTACTGAAATTATTCAGTCAAATGAATGAGTGATTTTCTCTTTGTCTTTTGCTATTTGATTAACATGACACAGACAGCAGCAGGTTTATTAGACTGCTGTCACTTTAAGACTTAATGCACAGAGCCAATATACAGGTGCATCTAAAAAAAAAAAAATAGAGTATCATGGAAAAGTTCCGTAATTTAATTAAAAAAGTGGAACTTTCATATATTCTAGATTCATTAAACATAAAGTGAGATATTTCAAGCCTTTTTGTTTTAATCTTGATGATTACGGCTTACAGCTCATGGAAATCAAAAATCCTCAATATCTCAAAATATTAGAATAAAATTAATATCTCAAAATATTAGAATAAAGAAATGTCGGCCTTCTGAAAAGTATGTTAATTTATGCACTCAATACTTGGTCGGGGCTCCGTTTGCACGAATTACTGCATCAGTGCGGTGTGGCATGGAGGCAATCAGCCTCCTTTGATAGCTTTGATAGCGGCCTTCAGCTTGTCTGTATTGTTGGGTCTGGTGTCTCTCATCTTCCTCTTGACAAAATTCAGGTCAGGCGAGCTGTCTGGCCAGTCAAGCACAGTAATACCATGGTCAGCAAACCAGTTACTGGTAGTTTTGGCACTGTGGGCAGGTGCCAAGTCCTGCTGGAAAAGGAAATCAGCATCTCCATACAGCTTGTCAGCAGATGGAAGCATGAAGTGCTCTAAAATCTCCTGGTAGATGGCTGCATTGACTCTCGACTTGAGAAAGCACAGTGGACCAACACCAGCAGATGACATGGCACCCCAAATCATCACTGACTGTGGAAATTTCACACTGGACTTCAAGCAACTTGGGTCCTTAATTTCCAAATGAAATGTAAAATTTACTTTAATCTGAAAAGAGGACTTTGGACCACTGAGCTAAGGTCCAGTTCTTTTTCTCCTTAGCCCACGTCTGTGCATGGTGGCTCTTGATGCACTGACTCCAGCCTCAGTCCACTCCTTGTGAAGGTCCCCCAAGTTCTTGAATCGGCTTTGCTTGACATTCCTCTCAAGGCTGCAGTCATCCCTATTGCTTGTGCACCTTTTTCTACCACACTTTTCCCTTCCAGTCAACTTTCCATGAATATTATTCCTTGAATATTGTGGTTGTGTGTACTGAACCAGACTGAGAGATTAAAGGCTCAGGAAACCTTTGCAGGTGTTTTAATTAGCTGATTAGAGTCTTCTCTGGTTGACATTTCTGTATTATAAATTCTTTATTCTAATATTTTGAGATACTGGATTTTTTATTTCCATGAGTTGTAAGCCATAATCATCAAGACATCGTGAATTTCATGTCATCGACATGATGTGTGTGTGTGTGTTTATTTGAATGTCTAAGTGTATTAAGCCACTAAAGAGAACTGAATAGAGAGAACTCTATGCACAAACACTGCTTACGTGTTTCCGGTAGAATCTCAGCCAGCGACTTTACTTCCGTATAGCGCATTCCTATAGTGAGGTGAACTAGCGGCAAAACTCTTTCATACGATTCATTTTACAATGATTAAACTATTATATATATATATATATATATATATATATATATATATATATATATATATATATATATATATACACACACACACTAACAGAGCTGCAAATGGCAAGTATTTTGCCTGAAATTATTTGTATTCTTCATATTACTTATATGACTGGGTATTTCAAAAATGTAACAGAATAAGTTTGAATGAAAATCATTCATTCTGATATGGACAAAATGGTCCATTCATATAAAGTGTGGGACTAAAATGTGAATAAGGACATTGTGTGATGGGATCATCTGGTTATTAAATGTGCTTATGAGACTTAATGATAGTGCTTTTGTAACTGTGGGAATGACAGAAAGGTGACAAAGAAGTTTTTTATTATTTTTATTGAGAAATAAGAGATGTTTGACAATGTTGGGGCCGAGTCTATTTCTCATCTTTGACAGTACTTCCCCTGCCTTAGAGAATACTCTTTCACATGGTACAGAGCAGGCCAGTGTACAAAGAAACTGCAATGCCAAAGTGTATAGATTACCAAAACAAAACCAAAAGAGCAAAAATTCACCAAGAAAAAAACAAAACAACAAAAACCAATTAGACAAACAGTTAGTGATGATTTAAATGTGACATATTGATTATGCCTCGAAGCTTCAGTGTCATACATAACATCACTAGCAGGAAGACAGTAGTTCGGCCGAACTTTGTTGTGTCCCATTATGTGAGACCTCCTCAAAGTTCAACTCTTAGAGTCTTCCATGTTTGAATGCATCCTTATATTTGTTTTACCTTGCAACAGTGATTAAAATTAAAATTAAATGTAATGAAGGTTAATGTGTTTTTTTTGTTTTTTTTTTAAATTAAGTAAAAGTACTATGATTTAACTATACTCAAAAGGTACAATTACAGTGAACCATGTACTCAAGTTGTCATGGACTGGAGGAGGAGGTGGATGCAAGTGTAGATAATTTATTGTATGAAGTAAATTTTAATTAGATAAATAAATACAAATAATGAAAAGAGAGGTATGAACTGTCAGAAATGGAGACTTAGCTAGATTCGCTAGTCGGATATAGCATCAGAATACTCACCCTCAAAGTTGTCGATGTAACTCAAAATATATCATTTGAAGCCCTTCTCCTTCTTACTCTTGGGTGTAACAGCTGACTGCCTCACAATATGATTAACATCATTCATGGTAATCTGGGGAAGCTCTTGTAAACAGCGAGCGTAATATGTCATACTCTCCTGCGACATTTTCACACAGTTATCGCCAATAGCAAAAATGGCTTCTGGCGCGGCACCAGATGTAATTGATCTGGCTGACACAAAATGTGGAAGGGCATAGAGTCCATTCGGTACTTGCATGAGTGTACATTTCAAGTGTCATTAATTTCTGGTTATCTTAATTGTATGTTATTTATTTTTTATCTTTCTTTTCATGTTACACATGATGTGGACTCGACTGTACTCGGAAAAATTTCTGAGTCCAAAATGTCAGAGTCCATGCCAAGTTCAAGTACAAATCTACCTGAGTGCGTTACAAGTCCGAGATCATTCATAATAGGACTCGAGTCTGAGTCCAGGATCGAGTACCCCAACTCTAGAATTTAGGTCTTTCACCAACTACAGTGCATAATATTGTGAAAAGATAAAGGGAATCCGGAGAAATCGCATTGCGTCAAGGCTTGAAACCACTGTTGAATGTGCGTGACCTTTGAGCCCTCAGGTGACACTGCCTGAGAAATCGTCATGCTACTGTAATAAATATAACCACATGGGCTCGGGAGTACTTCGGAAAACCATTGTCACTTAACACAGTCCGCCACTGCATACAGAAATGCAACCCGACACTCTATTATGCAAGGAGGAAGCCACACATCAACTCTATGCAGAAACACCGCTGAGTTCTCTGGGCCCGATCTCATCTCAGATGGAGTGAAAGGCAGTGGAAACATGTGCTGTGGCCAGATGAGTCCATGTTTCACCTTGTTTTCAGGAAAAACGGATGTCGAGTTCTCCATGCCAAAGATGAAAAAGACCTACCAGACTGTTATAAGCGAAAGGTGCAAAAGCCAGCATCTGTGATGATATGGGGGTGCATCAGTGCCCACGGCATGACTTGCATATGTGTGAAGGTACCAGTGATGTGGAGGTGTATATTGGTATTTCAGAGATACATATGCTGCCATCAAGGCAACGTCCATGGTTATTTCAGCAGGACAATGCCAGGCCTCATACTGCACTGTTGAAAAGCTGAAGTCTTGTATCAAGCAAGAATGGGCAAAGATTCCACTTGCAAAACCACAAATACCCAATTAGTATCCTCAGTTCCCAAACGATTAAAAAGTGTAATTAAAAGGAAAGGTGATGTAACACAGTGGTAAACATGCCCCTGTCCCAACTTTTTTTGAGAGTGTTGAAGGAAATGAAACAAAGTCAATATTTGGTGTGACAAAAAAATAAACAATTAAATAAAAATAATAGTCTCCGGTACAATTTGTGCAGTTTTATAAGGAAATGAGCTGGTAAGTTTTATTGAGCATCTTGCAGAACCAGCCACAGTTCTTCTGGAGACTTTGACTTCCACACTTGCTTTTTATTTTTGCAACAAAACCCATCAGCTTTCATTGTGTTTTTTGTCTGAAAAGTGTCTCTTACGTAATATGCTGCTTTCTTTAATAACATACAAACATTTTTGTGTAACATTTAATTTTGTGCTAGAAAACTAATGTTTGGGAATCTAAAATGTTTATGTACTGACTTGATAATGCTAATACCACTGGAAAAGACTGAACATTGACTTTAATTATTCTGTGATTTACAAAAACATTTACAAAAGTTAAACATTGTGTGGAGGCACAAAATTAAGTACTGAAAACTCAATGTTTGGGAATCTAAAATGTTTTTTTTGCACTGACTTGATAATGTAGAAGTCATAAAATTAGAAAAAAATCTATAACAAAGTTTGTATGAAAAGAAAAATAGGGTGCCTAAAACTTTTGCACAGTACTGTTACTTCCTGTTTTGGTTAATTTTCTGCCTCTGCTCTGTCATTATCTACTAAGAATGTAGTCATGGGTGTTCCTTGTGTAATTATGTGTATATATCGCCCTTGTCATCCATTATCCCTTGTACTGACTGTAGTTTATCTGATGGAGAATTAGAGTATCCTTGTGTATGATTCCTAGTTTGTGTAGTTTTGACCTGTCCAGTGCCACTTGTTTAACATGTCCACTCTTTTCTCATTTCAATAAACCTAAGGGTGACCATAATTTGGTTTTTAACAAAGAGGAGAATGAGGGCAGACAGGTACCCATGGTATGTTAATGATCAATAGCCTATGAAATGTTTCAATAGCCTATATGATCAAATAATCTTACTCCTTTCAATTAAAAAATATTAGCTTAACTTTTACCAGCTTTTACATAACATTGTTTCTGTTCATGGCCACAGAATAAAATGAAATAAAATATACATTCTTTGAGGCATGAAAATCTTTGCAAGACATGTGCTTAAAATTATATTATATAGAAGTCCCTTTTGTGATTCACTTAGCTGACAAACTCTCTGCTTTAGCTGCAGTTTTGTTTCAAGTATTTCAAAGAAGCTCTGAAGTTGGGTTATATTTGCCCACTAACATCACCTGCCATTGCTTGGTTTTTCTTTGTGGAGGAAAAAAGCACCCTCAGTTTTCCAAGCATTTGTTAATGAGGTTCTTTGAGAATTCCTGAATGAATGTAGAAGCCTTTCAAATGCTCAAAACTCATTTGCACCAGGACCCCCATACTTAACCACCCTGATCCGTCACTGCTATTCATCATGGAAGTATCTGAGAGTGGAGTAGGAGCAGTGCTTTCCCAATGTCATGGAATTCCTCCTAAGCTGAATCCCTCTGCATTCTACTCTAGATCATTAAATCCACCTGAATACAAGTGAAATGGAGGAATTAGTTGAGCTCTATATGCTAAAAGATAAAACACTTGCTTGCTGGGTCTTCATCTGGTTCTAGTTTATACTGACATACTGACCTGGATCTAATGAAAGCAGAAGCTCTATCCAAGTTATATGAAAGTCCACAAGAGGAACAGAGATGAAACCATTCTTCCTCAGTCCTGTATTGTAACTTCATTTAGATGGGAGATCATGGAGAACATCTTGATAGCACAACCGGAGGAACCCACACCACCAGAATGACCCCCTGGAAAATTATTTGTTCCTGAAACTATGAGAGAATAATGAATGCAGTGAGTTCACACTCAGCTCAGGGCATCCCGTGATTCTACAAACCATAAAGCTGGTGGAAAACAAGTTCTGGTGCCCTTCTTTGTCTCAACATGTAACTCAGTATGTCAAAGCCTTTCCAGTCTACTCACAGGCTTGCTGAAACCTCTGCCTATTCCATGTCACCCATGGTGTCACACATCTAATCTGTCCGTTAAAGGTGTCTACAACAACAGAAACAGCCAAAAGCATCTTTAGTGAAGTCTTCAGACAGGTTACCAAATGACATTGTGTCAGACAGAGTCCAGTTCACTTCAAGGGTTTGGAAAGTATTTTCTCAGCAACTGAACATTAATATCAGTCTGTCATCCCAGTCTGTCGCAGGTTGTCATCCCAAGTCCAATGGTCAGGTCAAACAAGAGATTGTAAGATTCTTAAGGCCCTATTGCAGCAGCAACCAGCATGATTAGATTCGTTATCGCCAGTTGAAGAGTCACGTAACAGCCAAGGCAACTGTCAAGTGTCCTTCTCCTTTCACATTGCTAAACTGACACTCTTATGCCAATTTCTCCTTTACAACATATCAGAAGGATTCATATTCATTACTTACCTACTTATTTATTATACTTATAGTTATACTTTATTATTATTATTATTATTATTATTATTATTATTATTATTATTATTATTATTATTATTATTATTATACCTTAAATAAGCTCCAAACTCCCGTCTTAAGCAAGTGGTAGAATATTATCATGTTACCAAGTATGATTTAATGATGGAACACAAAAGAATGAAAACATTTTATTTTGTTATATTTTAATTATTTGATCACTCATTCAACGTTGCCCCAAGAGGGAGACAAACTCTCGCACATAGAATAACTTTATTAAAAATAAGCATGCTTATGCGTTTATCACGAAATAAACATAAAACAGCAAAATACCTAACTGCAAGCTTAGACCTATTAGCTTATGCATAGTTAAACATTTAATGAGTGAGACAGTAGAGCTAAAGTGTAATGATTAAGAGAGAGATAATTCATGTAGATCTTTTTGAAAGTTTATTAAATCCAAAGACTAGCCATACAAATATAACCTAATATATAGTCATGTGAAAAAATAAGTACACCCCATGGAAATGGTTGTTGTTGTTTTTTTAACATTTGGACAAGCAAACACTTGATCATCTTTGAAACAGTGGCTATTACTGAAGATGAACAAACCCTCAAGGAAAAATAGCTTTTCAATCATTTATTCAACAGAAATATCAATAGATGTGATATTCTTCTGTGGAAAAAGTAAGTACACCCTTGGCCTCAGAAGCTAGTATTGCCCTCTTTAGCAGAAATAACTTCTTGTAGGCATTTTGCATAATTCTCCACCAGTCTCTGACATCGGCTTACTGGAATTCTTGACCACTCTTTCATGCAATATTCTTTCAGTTGCAAGATGTTTGATGGTTTTCTTGCATGCACTACCCGTTTCAAATCCCCCCACAACATTTCAATGGGCTTCAAATCTGGGCTGTGACTAGGCCATTCCATAACCCTCCATTTCTTCTTTTTGAGCCATTCCTTGGTGGATTTACTAGTGTGCTTAGGATCATTATCCTGTTCAAAGATCCATTTTCAGTTCAACTTAAACTTTTGGACATATGGCCTCACATTATCTTCAAGCACTCTTTGATATGATGCAGAATTCATATTTGAATCAATGAATGCAAGCTGTCCAGTCCCTCAGAAAGCAAAGCAACCCCAAACCATAACATTTCCACCACCATGCTTCACAGTTGGTATGAGGTGCTTCTCCTGAAAAGCTGTCTTTAGTCAGCACCAAACATGTCTGCTGTTACTGTGGCCAAACAACTCTATCTTTGATTTGTCTGTCCAGAGCACATTATTCCAAAAGGCCTGGTCTTTGCCTATATGCTCATTGGCAAACCGTAGTCTTGCTCTGATGTTCTTTTTAGATAGCAAAGGCTTTTTCCTGGCACACCTCCCATGCAGGTCAAATTTGTGCAATTTCTTTCTGATTGTAGAAGCATGCACTTTGACACCAACAGTTGAAAGATTTACTAGCAGATCCTGTAATGAAATTTTGGGGTTCTTGGAGACTTCCAGACATTTCTGAAGGCCTTACAGAACTCTTTTATATCTTGGCATGATGACACCACACACCTCAGTAACAAAGGGAACACCAGGCACTAGATGTGAGAGGTTCCACCTGCACTCCCTAAGCAGGTTCTAATCATCTTGAACCACTGATTCTAATTTTATGGATATGAAGGTGTCATAAATGTAGGGGTGTCCTGACTTTTTCCATGTGACTGATCTGTTTTTTTTTTTTTTTTTATTTAATTTGTGAAAATTACTACAAAATGTCAATTTTATGTCATTTAATAGAGTTGATCATCTTTATTAATAGGCACTGTTACGAAAATGTAAAAGAAAACCCAGCAATTTCCATGGGGTGTACTTATTTTTTTACATGACTGTATCCATTTTGTAGATATCTCAACCAGAAGTGAAGTTATAGCATCTTAAACTCTGGATACCACAAAAAGTAAAAAAAAAAAAAAAAGAAATAAAGAAGAAGAAAGAAAGAAAATCACATTTAAAGATTCTGAGCATTTAAGGATTACACTCTAATTCCAGTGAATGACAGACACATTGGTTTAAAAGAAGCTTTTATTTATTAATTCAATGTACATTTAAATTGTAATATCCAAAAAACAATATCGAAAAATCACAAATGTACAAAATATTACATGTATAGTATGGCTACCAAACTATCACTAAGCAAAAAACAAAGAAACAAACAAATAAATTGCACTAACAAAGCTAAAATATGTTATTTGATTTGCACCATCTTATGTAGGAATGTAAACCTCCACTGACAACGGAACATTCATAATCATTCAAACCACATAACTGTTTCAACACATTAGTAAATGAAACAAAACAAAACAAAAAAAAAAACTATTACAATACAGACCATTAATATAGATAATAATCGATAGATGATAATAGGTACCAATGACACGTGAGAGTGAAGTCTGTGGGGACAATCACTTATGACGTGTGGTGGCATGTTCTTCAGCAGAATTTGTTCTGTGATGTGACTGTCTGAAAATTTGATTTAGCTCCATAAAGCCAGATCCCCTGTATGTGAAGTAGAAACTGTGTTTTTATCTTGATCCCCACCACCTCCTTGAAATAAATGCCAAGGAAATTCACCCAGTCCAATGTTGGAACAATGACTTTTCCATGTTCCACAAAGCTGTGCAGTGTTGACATGAGAGGACTGCTCCACAACATTGGCAATGTCATTAAGACAGTCTACCTTTGTATTTTGAGTGTGGCATTTCACCAGGCCACAGCTGATCTTTTCTCTTGCTCCATACGTCAGTATTCTCTACATCAAGTACCATAACATGCAGGAGTTTTTATCGTGGAGGCTGAAATTATCTGCACATAAATGCACATGACTCACAAATCCATGTTTTCAAAAAAGAAATGAAGCATAGATATAACAGAGTTTAGTTTAGTTTGCACCTCCATTAACCTAACAGCCCTCATCAATATGAAAGTTCAACTATTTTGAGAGAACTTCACATGCAATCCCAAGGACCCCACATTTCCCAGGACATTTAAATTAAATGGATCCAGGCTATAAAGACTTGGAAGGAAAATACACTTTTTGGCCAAAATCAAATCTGTAGAGCATATTTCAATCAAAGCTACAAGGAGGGTGTGGACCAAGAACTTTTTGTGTAATTTCTGGACCATTACATGTTTCACAGTACTGTGGCCACTCCATGGTGGTTCTTTCTAAATGTTCTTCCACAGTACGCACTGCAGCACTTTCGAATTTCCTGGAAGATTTGCAGTAAGGGCAAGCTCTGAAACTCCTGACTGACAAAACCAGTAAAGATCTGTAGCATGATGCACTGTTGTCACAAAAGGCATCAAGAGTTGCTATAAGCTCCTGAGAGAATCTATGTGAATCTATTCCAGTTAAAGTTGCAGCTGTTCAATACTGATCAGTACTCACTACATACGCTTTAGTGCGGCAGTAGTGTCACATCTGGTTTCCAGTGCCATAGGATTTGGTTCAGCATAGTTGATAATGAAATCTACAACTGCTCCTGTTCTTGGTAATGGTTCTCCTGTCCTGATCATGTCACAGTGGTGCCCCATTTTCTCCACTTGTTGATGATGGCCTTCACTGTGTTCCATGATATATCTAATGTTTTGGAAATTCTTTTATATCCCTCTCCTGATCAATTCCTTTTGACAAATGTGATAGCATACATGCTTTGTAAGCTCTTTGCAGACCATGGCTTCAGGAGTCAGATGTCAAGAAAATCATACAGAAACAGCTGATCTTTATTTGGGGTTAATCAGAATAATTTCATTGATGACAGCTGTATGATAATTACATTTGAACATGAAATTGAATGTGATTGGTTCATTCTAAACGCAGCCACGTCCCCAATTATAAAAGGGTGATGCGAATTGGTTTCCTTTTGAGTCTGGTTCCTCTCAAGGTTTCTTCCTCATGTCATCTCAGGGAGTTTTTCCTTGCCACTGCTGCCTCTGACTTGTGTATTAGGGATAAATTCTGAAATTTAAAATTTATATCCAGAATGAAATATTTCTGTGAATCTGCCTTGAGACAATTTACATTGTTAAAAGCGTTATACAAATAAAATAATCCTTCTTACATAATCATTCCTAAATTAACACTAGTCCTAACACAGCTTGTGAACAAAGTTAGTCACACATTGATTGGAGGGTATTAAATCGATCATATCATAATATAGCAGATTCAGTGGCATCGTCAAATATGGAATCGTTTCCTTAAGCATCTAAATCATGAGGAAGCCTGATGTTTCACCCTTACTATTTAATTTTGGAGCTTGCGCCTCTAGAGTTGGAGGCATAAATAGTGAGACAACGTGCCCCGCTCACCCCATATCAAAATCATTTTATTATTAATGAAGTATTAGTATGTATATAAAAAAATAACTTTTTTTTTTTCTAACAACGTCGCATACTACAGTACTAAATGCTATACTGAGCACACTATGTAGTAGTGTAGTACACAGCCGTAGTGATTTCCTACTTCGAGGGGGAGGAGTTCATTTTATCCAGCAGTAGAGGGGACGTGATACAAATGTCGCCGGCAATGGGACCATCAACATGACCAACAGATCACTTGGGGTGGTGTGTGTTCTTTTATGCGCGTCTTGGGCTGGTTACACCAGTCGTGTATCCGGTCATTTTGGGTTATTAGACTGAGACAGTGCTTTCTAGAAAGTTTCTTTGCCTTGTGAGCGCCGAAGATGGTCGTCCACTTTCTCCAATCATGGGGGGCTTTAACACTCATACTCCACACGCTCGTGTTGTTATCAGCAGCCACACTCGAACCCTACGACCTGCTTTACAGCAGCGGACTAGAGGCTTTACAGCGGGGTGATTATGCGAACGTAGTGCGGTACATGGAGAAAGCGCTGGAGAATTTCGCCCAATTGCGCCAGACCAAAATCCAGTGTGGACTCAAGTGCAGGGATCAACACAAGCTCGACGCGACTACGACTGACCTCCAGTTGTATGATGCGATTTTGCGAAGAGCCGCTTGTCTCAACGACTGCATGGAAGGAAAACTCGGACCTTCTTCTATGCATAAAGTGAGCGCTGATGTTGACCAAGACTTCCACAGGAGAATCCCATACAACTACCTTCAGCTCGCGTACCTCAAGGTAAAAAGAAATGAGCCAGAAAGTTGAGTTTAGTCAGTTGAGTGGGAAATACCCCCAGTGTGCTCTGCAGTGTCACTGGTCCTGGAGAACCAGCACATTTTTTTTGTTGGTGTTTTCCCAACTCTAACACACACGCTTCATCTCTGAAAGAGCTGATAATTAGTTCAGGTATGTTAGAGCTGGGAAAACTTCAAGGAGACAGGACCAGGGATATGAAACTGTTAAGTAGTTGATAGTTATTTTATTAAACACCGTCATTAATATCTTACATATTACATATTGCTGAGGGTAAGGTTACACCAATGAATTTCAGGATAAAGGAATGATCTAAAACAGTATGAGTGTCAAATTATAATGCATTACACCATATCCATTACAGTTTCTACTACTGATGTCTAATCGTGTAAATTATTTAAAATGAATTGAACTGAGTGCAGAGCACTACTGACTTACTAATATTTTGATGTTTTGTTTGGGGGGATAAGTGAAACCTTATTATAAATTGAACATTTTTTTTTATTGGCACCAAGCCTAGACCCCAATTTGCAGGCGATGATGATGTAGAGAAGGACTATCAGAGTTATGGGCAAATCACCTTAAATTATTTAATAATTTATTAAATTATTTACACATCAGTTTAACAATCTAAAATTGACTGTCCTTTTTTGATAATAATTGCTCTATAATCAATTCTAATTCTAAATATGAATTTCAATCATTAAATTTTTAAATCGATGCATCTATCCAAATTGTCTGTACACCCCTATAAATTACCACACACACACACACACAGCAGTGGATGAAGGCTGCTTTGACCTTTGTAGCAAGCTGCGATCAGACGCATTCTTGGTTCTGTTTCTACTTCAGAGGACATAGAAAAACTCCACAAGTGTATTTTAGGAATTATATTTCTGGGAAATGTATAACACTCCACCACCTCTAACACTGCAGTCTCAAACAGGCCTCCAAACATCGGCATCTCGTCTCTGCCATAAAGACCTTCCTGGAAAGGTAGAAGCTTGCCACAGATGCCAACTATTTCTCCCTTGACAAAGTTTGTGTGTATCTCCTGTTCACGTCAGGTTTATTCAACCAAATATTTTGTTTCCCTCTTGTAGCATGTTTACTTTCCTAAACGGAAAGGCTCCACCTTGTCCTTGGTTATGAATGGACGATATTTATGTCTGTAGCTGCTGTGGTCATTGATTGGTTGCTTTTGGCGCTGTGTGCTACACTGCAGATGGATCAAAGCACCCAAAAGGCTTTTCACCTGCCCTGGAACAAAATGGCAGTCTTGTACATCAAATAGAGTCCATTCACATATAAGCTAGCAAAAATAAGCAGTTGATTTGAAATTAAAAGACGATACAGGAATTGAGTGATCACTTCACAAACATTCTGAAGCTTTTTTGATCTTTATCATGTAGACCTGTTGAAATCCACAAAAAGTTATGTTTGACTCGCTATGAATTACCTGCAAACACTTATGTCTTATTACATTCTTGGAAAAAGGCTTTCCTCAAATTTGCCCCAGGGAATCACACCACAGTTTCCACAGTGCAATGAATCATTCTGTCTGTCTCGCCGTACAAGCCATTACCTCATACTGTAATCTCACCATAATTTGTCTGACAGTGGATAACTGAGGAGACATGTGTTTTCCATCCTAAATTTAAAACGAGTTGAAATCCCAATGCATTTCCAATTAAGCTATCCGGAACCTTGATCTTGAAATACAAAAGGTTCACCTATGTGTATTTGAAAAATGCCCCTCTTTCTACACAGTGGATGGCTGTTCTCATAGTGATTCTTGTGAGAAACCACGTATTCTTTTCTCATTTTTCAATTTGCATTAGTGTTAAAGAATGAACCTTTTTAAAACCATTTTAGGAAAATGTTTAATGTTCAAATAAGGGGGGAAAACAGTAGCACACAGCAAGTGATATAACTGCAGCTCTTCTGCATGGTTGTTGGAGGGGGCTCACCAAAACTGTGATCCAGTTTGATTTTGTACACACGGTTGTAGTATTATATTATAGTCAACAGAATGATAATTTACAAATATAGTAACAAAACTGGGTTCTCTGGTTTCCTCTCAATGTCCAAAAAAATTAGCTATGCTAAAAAAAAAAATCTTAAACATAACAATCAGCATGAGGACTTCATTGATAACAGCACACAACAGCAACCAACAAACATAGCTGAATAAAATCTTCTGTGACTATTGAAAAGTACAAAAAAACATGTACCCATACTTAGTCTGAAAATAGAAAAAGGTATTGATGCCTCTCTACTTATTAGGCTCATTAGGTTGCTCTAAATAGTGAATAGTGAATTTTTCTGTGAATGTGCCACCACTTAATGGCCAGTGGTTATTAGGAGAAACCACCTCAGAATTGACCTTTGACTTTGAACCTAAAAAAATTTAACCCAACGTCCATTTTATTTTGATGGTTTATAACTCGTTCATATCGATAAATGCGACATTTTCAAAGAAATTCTATGTGTGTGCAAACAAAATGGCACTTCCTCTGCTTTTTGGATGATGGTGGATAAAAGTACAGTTAATTATTGATGTATTTTGGTCAGTGAAATAAGTTGAAAAACACAATTGTGGGCATTAAAGAGGGTTTTTTTTGTAATACAATGCTGAAAGTATCTGATTGTATTTTATCGTGTTATACAAGCATCATACCAACCAAATGCCACTTCCATGTTTGTAGAAATAGACAAACAGAAATATCATTCCATCCCATTATAAACATCATCCTTTGTTGATGCATTGTTAAATCCATGTTTTACTAAAAGAAAGAAATATATTGTAAACACTGGTTTCAGTGTGGAGGCATGGTGACTTAGTGGATAGCACATTTGCCTCACACCTCCAGGGTTCGGACTTCGATTCCCACCACCGCCCTGTCCTGTGTGTGCAGAGTTTGCATGTTCTCCCTGTGCTTCAAGGGTTTCCTCTGGGTAATCCGGTTTCCTCCCCATCTGAGGACATGCGTTGTAGGCTGATCGGTAATTCTAAATTGTCCATAGTGTGTGAATGGGTGTGTGATGGCTTGGCACCCTGTCCAGAGTGCCCCGAGTCCCCTGGGATAGGCTCCCTGTGACGCTGTGTGGGACAAGTGGTACAGAAGATGAATGGATGGTTTCAGTGTACATCAGGAAGATACATTTTCAGAAGTTTGTATTTTCTCAATCACTAAGACAGAAGTGACATACTGTAGAAAAATTAAGATGCTGCAGACATTACTCACATATTTACCTTAACGATTGACGATTTAACCTTTACTACGTCTACCATGTTTCAGAGGCTGAGGCTTATGGCAGTTTAGGTTTGCATGAGTAGTGGGCACAGACATAACAGTAACCTGATTCTGAAACAATGTTAGCTTGCTTGCCTGTTGTCCATCGTAATCCAATGATGATGTCCTCTTCTGTCTTCTAAAGGTGGATTCTGAGATGGCTAAACAGCCCAATCCTAGAGCCACAGATTCTATTACACGTAGGGCATGTATAAGTACTGGATTGCTTATGCTGCAGTCTTGTCCTCCAGCATGTGAGTCCCATCAAGGCCATGCAGGCATCAAGGTACTCAAGGAACCTCATATGACATCCATAGGTGACCCAGACTGTACAGCTATAGAGGAGGGTGGCTATACAGACAGCTTGGTAAACAGCAACCATTGTGTGTAAGTGGAGATTTTTGTTCTGAAACACCCAGCAACAAAGTCTCTTGAAAGCAGCTAATGCTTTGTTAATCCTCAGAGAGGACACTGCCCATGTATTTGAATGTTGGAACTAGTGCAAGTTGTTTATGGTTAATTTTGAAGACTGGCAGACTGGTGTGGTGTTCCAGAGCACCACTGGCAGATCATTTGGTGGTGTTACCAGAGAGCCCTGTCCTAACATTAAGTAAACCTAACACTGCCTTACCTTAGTTCACATGTACTACCAAATACGAAAAAAACGTATATAAGAAATAAGATCTGGTAAAAACAAAAAAACAAAAAAAAAAAACTACTCATCACCAAACCAGTAGCTATAACCTTAGCCTTAACTGCTGCATAAATACCCTCATAAACTGAAAACATGCTGTCATCAAATCACTTGAAAAGTGATTCCTTGTTCTCTTGTTTTGAGGTATTGGTGAGTGTTGCATCTAAATGAGGAACAGTGTGCCAACTTCTTAAATTTAATTCAGGACATTTACTGTAGCTTAACTTGTAAAGATTATGATTTTGTTGAATTATCCTAAAACCCATTGCCATTCTAATGTTATTTAATGCTTAATCTATGTCCGGAAACAAATGTCCGTCTCTACACTAGTAATTGGTATTAATGAATCTGAATGACCTGGAGTTAACAGAGATCCATCTAAAAAGCATTTTAAAATATAAATGGGTATAGAGGTCTTGGGAAAGACTCAGAACTGGTGTTTGATTCCTATGATGATAATTGTTCCTATTAAACGCTGTTAAAGTTTATGAAGGATTCGGTTTTACTGAAAAAACAATCACAACAACTACACTTACTTTGGCTGATTAACACAAAGCACTTCAAATTATTTGCTTGCAATATACTAATTTTATTTTAAATTAGTTAGGCTTGAGTGAAATAGATTTCTCTATGCTTGTGATTTATCATAAAACACATGATTAATGAGTTAATCATCCAGATTCAACAGCCTAAAAAGTCAGGAAAAAGAGCATTTTAACAATTTCAGGTTTAAGCAGCGTAGGGAAGGGTGTAATAGTATAACCAGCCTAGCAGTTGGGAACTGCTGCAATCACAAATTGCTTGTCTTATGTCCACATGGCTGAGGTGTTGGATTCAACACTTTGTTGTAGGCCTGTTTAATCAAGAGTTTTTCTCTCTTAGTTTTTCTCTCTTATGGTTTTTGACCATTTGCCGCTTGCATATTTTTGAGTGACTCGTACTAGTGTTAAACTGTGGTGCTTCTATGCAAAATTCATGAAGGTTTCCAGATATGATAATCAGTGTAAACATCAGTGGATAATGTGGCAGCATAATATTGTGTAGGGATGATAAAGTGAGTATACCTCTCACATTTTTGTAAATATTTTATCTTTTCAACACTGAAGAAATGACACTTTGCTACAATGTAAAGTAGTGAGTGTACAGCTTGTATAACAGTGTAAATTTGTTGTCCCCTCAAAATAACTCAACACACAGCCATTAATGTCTAAATGGCTGGCAACAAAAGTAAGTACACCCCTAAGTGAAAATGTCCAAATTGGGCCCAAAGTGTCAATATTTTGTGTGGCCACCATTATTTTCCAGCACTGCCTTAACCATGTTGGGCATGGAGTTCACCAGAGCTTCACAGGTTGCCACTGGAGTCCTCTTCCACTCCTCCATGATGACATCACAGAGGATGGTAGAGACCTTGCGCTCCCCCACAGATGCTCAATAGGGTTTAGGTCTGGAGACATGCTTTGCCAGTCCATCACCTTTACCCACAGCTTCTTTAGCAAGGCAGTGGTCGTCTTGGAGGTGAGTTTGGGGTCGTTATCATATTGGAATACTGCCCTGCGGCCCAGTTTCCGAAGGGAGGGGATCATGCTCTGCTTCAGTATGTCACAGTACATGTTGGCATTCATGGTTCCCTCAATGAACTGTAGCTCCCCAGTGCCGGCAGCACTTATGCAGCCCCAGACCATGACACTCCCACCACCATGCTTGACTGTAGGCAAGACACACTTGTCTTTGTACTCCTCACCTGGTTGCAGACCAATTTGATGCAGTGTGCGGCGTATGGTCTGAGCACTGACAGGCTGACCCCCCACCCCTTCAACCTCTGCAGCAATGCTGGCAGCACTCATACGTCTATTCTGCAAAGCCAACCTCTGGATATGATGCTGAGCACGTGCACTCAACTTCTTTGGTCGACCATGGCGAGGCCTGTTCTGAGTGGAACCTGTCCTGTTAAACCGCTGTATGGTCTTGGCCACCGTGCTGCAGCTCAGTTTCAGGGTGTTGGCAATCTTCTTATAGCCTAGGCCATCTTTATGTAGAGCAACAATTCTTTTTTTCAGATCCTCAGAGAGTTCTTTGCCATGAGGTGCCATGTTGAACTTCCAGTGACCAGTATGAGAGAGTGTGAGAGCGATAACACCAAACTTAACACACCTGCTCCCCATTCACACCTGAGACCTTGTAACACTAACGAGTCACATGACACTGGGGAGGGAAAATGGCTAATTGGGCCCAATTTGGACATTTTCACTTAGGGGTGTACTCACTTTTGTTGCCAGCGGTTTAGACATTAATGGCTGTGTGTCGAGTTATTTTGAGGGGACAGCAAATTTACACTGTTATACAAGCTGTACACTCACTACTTTACATTGTAGCAAAGTGTCATTCCATCAGTGTTATTCCATGAAAACATATATTCTAAAATATTTGCAAAAATGTGAGGGGTGTACTCACTTTTGTGAGATACTGTATATCGCAAAAGCCTAAAATGAGTTGTTTTCATTTCGGAGTGTCTAAAGCATAGTGTTTTTGTTTGCTGTCGCATTGAAATAATGTATACGCAGGATATTCGGTTTCCCAAGCCTTAAACATGAATATTATTATTTTTTTGGACATTGAGCCAAAATGTGTTGGATTTAATTTTTGTCAAAGTCACAAAAATATGTATTCATATCCGTTGAATTTACTTGTAGCAAATGGTTAGGTCCACTGGTCGAGAAATGGGAGGAAGCGTAAAGATAAAATAGAAAACAACTTTTAATTTGGGATGCTTTTGGAAGCGTATGCGTTTGTGTATTCTTTACTAATGTATATTATACTTTAATAACTAGTAAAAACTGAAAAACAAAGTTGGCTTGATCGTACACAGAATAAGCTTTACTCTGGTGTTAATTTTGCCGTAGGTGTAGGAGGAGCTTGTCTCTTGTGTCACTGAGTTAAAGATAACTGATTATGAGCTGTGATTTCATACAGTTACAAAGCAGAGACTCACTGTTGTAAGCATGTCAACAGGAGTATATATGAAACTCATCAAATTCACTAATGAAAAGATTTGTGTTACAAAACTGAGCACCTGTTTTAGAGATCATTATCCTGTGCAGTGTTTTTTTTCTGCATTCCTTTGAACCACAAGTTCTCTAAAAGAAGTATTTTGGAAAAAAGTTTGAAAAACCTCTCATGTTTTTGCTAATTTAGATGAACTGTGAAAAGGTGTATAATTTATCTTAATCTCTGCAATTGTATCTATCGATATTAAGAAGAGGAACCAGGAAGAAATAAATGATTTAACAGGCATTTTCCACTACACTGCACTAATCCAGGACAAACCTCTGCCCACCACCATGTGATTTTTCTGGAGTTATCAGAAAAAGAGCTTTCCAGCTGTCAACACTCACTGACTTTTCCTGTTTACTCAACCAGCAGAAAACAGCTGCCGCTTTCCCAGAGTTCTCATTTATCAAAGTGTACGTATGTATGGATTTCTGCATAAAACATGCATACACACATTTCTATGCATAGTATGTGACTTATTTCATTAGTTCTTCTTGTGTGGGAGGACGTGCCTATATCTACACACACTCCTGACCATGCGTGTGCAGGAAACTAGTGTTCGAACAATGCTATTGTGGGTAAATTGATTAAGAGGAGCTTCCATCCCAGTTATTGTCAATCATATCAGCATAATTGACAGATTAGCCTAATTACTGATTTAGGTGTTCACAACAAGCTGATTTAGCCTTACTTGAAGATTTGGCGCACAGAGCTTAGCTCTCTAATTCTATTTTCACCTCTACTTCCTAACCCATAGCTATTGGAACAACCACTTAGAAGTTTCCATTTGTCTGGCCAAATGTTGTTTATCACATGGTTTACACATTGAACATTATGCACAGTCCAGTTTAATTTAGTAGGTGAGCTCATCTGGCAGTGGCTTGCCTATGAAATATCTGAGGAATTAAAGTGTCTTCATGTGTTGATGTTGGTTAAATATAGAATTACATATATGAAATGATTTTACTTTTGAACTTGTCTCCTTTTGTTTTGGGCATGTTCTGGAAATATATGAAGTAATATGGTTCAAAAACAAGTTATTTGCTTTCTATGTGGACTTGATTACAAAGTTCTACTGTTCTGCAGTGTAGTTTTGTGTAGTCTGTGCTGCCTCTGCAGTACTACTCCAGTGTTTCCTCAGAGCATTAATTCAACTGTTGTTTAAGAAACCACCACACTGCACAGTTTTGTTTTCCCTGCTTGCTTAATACAACAGCATTTAATTTGATAGGATTTTTTAACAAGCAAGAGCAGCTCTGTTGCATTGCAAACGATTAAAGTTACAGAAAAGCTACTACTACTGCTACTACTGCTAATGCTGTCACTCAATCTAATCTTAACCATTCTTCACTTTTCATCCGAGTTGTTTTCTGTGGATTCTTATAAATTGCATGCTGGTTTCCATGAGTCAATTCATTAGCTAACTTTAAGGCTCCTAATAAGCTGCATAAGATGTCATATATTTATACTATTCTCTCAGATGTTGCTTCATATTTTAATACAAAATATTTTATGTTGAATTTTAATGTTCCTAACAGGACTTGCAGTAAAAGAAATTATATGGATCATATATTTTCTTAAATGGCAAATTATATCTCTTCTCCACTGTTATCTAATTTTGGAACAAGGCTAAGAGCATTGGAAAGTTTGCAGGTAGTTTCTTGTATGACTGAGTGTAGTATGTCACACTCTTGTTCAGGGGACCATCAGCACTTCCCAAGGAGATAAAAATTCGAAGGCAAAACATCAAGTCTTTGCTGAGATATTGCCTCACTTTCTGTTTTCAGTAGCCCTCCTAAGATGTAAATTAATTCAAAGATTGTTTGTTAGGTAATATTGCTAAACATATGTCACAAGTTTGGTTTAAATACATAAAAGCTTTGCTGGGATATGTCTATATATATATATATATATATATATATATATATATATATATATATATATATATATATATATCACTTTCTGTTTGACAACTTGGCCATCAGATACGTTTGTGTGTTATAGACAAAACATCCCGAATGTCAAAAATCTCAAAGACAAGTTTTTTTTAGTTGGTATCACAATGCTGTCACCCAAATGTGTGGAAATGATCGTAAATTTTGTAGGAGAAGATGAAGCTAAAAAACTTTTGGAATTTTTTTAAAAGAAATTTAAAATCCAGTATGGCGGAAATTAAAAGCATGGTATCCCTAGAACCTGGCATGACTAATAATACTCAGTGTTGTTCACGTCACCTGTCAGTGGTTTTAATGTTATGGCTGATGGGTGTATTTCCCATGCCCTCTCATTTTCCCTGAAAATGAATGTAGAGCTTCTAAGCTTATTTATTTGTAGATATTTTGACCTCCCTATGTGATCCAATATAATGGCCCAGTGATTACAAACATCCCATTTCGAGTGTATCTGGAGTTAAAGGAAAACTCCACCCTGAAACACATTAAATACACTACATGGCCAAAAGTTTGTAGACACCTGACCATCACACCCATATGTGGTTCTTCCCCAAACTGCTGCCACAAACTTGGAAGCAAACAGTTGCCTAGAATGTCTTGTATGCTGTAGCATTATGATTTCCCTTCACTGGAACTAAGAGGTCCAAACATGTTCTAGCATGACAAACCCCCTGTCCACAAAGTGAGGTCTATGAAGACATAGTTTGCGAAAGTTGGAGTGGAAGAAATCAAGTCTGTCATGCTTCTTTAAAAAATTTAAGCATAAGGGATAAGTCAGATTTCACTGTTCCCCCCCTGAAAACAGGAGGAAGAGCTTTTCTCACACATCATTTTCCATCGATGTTCAGTGAGAAAGCCCAGCGTAGAATTAGGGGAGAGACGTTGGTGCAGATGTTGGCCAGAAGTCCCAGAAGGCAATGCAGCTATACAATATAGATAGGGCAGAAAATTGGCTCAGCTAGTTAGCGAACTACAAGATGATTAGCATGATGGTGTTGATGGCGGGATTAGCATGAAAGTTGAATTTTTGTAAGCTGATCTATTTGAGCAGAGTGTACAGATGAGTGAGAACTGGACAGACTAAAAAAATAAAACACTGCTGCATCATTGTCATTAGGTACAGATGAAGCAAAGGCTAAATCCACCTGGCACCACTATAAGCAGGGAGTTGAACTGCATTGTGGGTAATGTAGGAAACCATTAACCGAAGTGAAAATAGACCAAAATATTCATAAAAGAATTTTAAACTAAAAAAGTAAATTTTTTATTATAAATAAAAATAATCCCATGAAGAACTTTTCTTATGAAGATCAACATGTATTGGGGACATAACAGACACCCAGTTTGAGTTTTCAGTACTTCACACAATGTTTAACTTTTGTAAATGTTTTTGTAAATCACAGAATAATTAAAGTCAATGTTCAGTCTTTTCCAGAGGTATTAGCATTATCAAGTCAGTACAAAAACATTTTAGATTCCCAAACATTAGTTTTCTAGCACAGAATTAAATGTTACAGAAAAATGTTTGTATGTTATTAAAGAAAGCAGCATATTATGTAAGAGACACTTTTCAGACAAAAAAACACAATGAAGGCTGCTGGGTTTTGCTGCAGAAATAAGAAGCGAGTGTGGAAGTCAAAGTCTCCGGAAGAACTGTGGCTGGTTCTGCAAGATGCACAAATTGTACCAGAGACTACTATTTTTATTTTTATTTTTATTTTTTTGTCACACCAAATATGGACTTTTCTTTGCATGTGCCTAAAACTTTTGCACAGTACTGTACGTCCTGCTGTAAAAACTTTCATTTAAATTATTGACTGACTTCACAAGTTTCATTATGTCTTTGCATCACTGCAATGTGTAGGGAGAGGGGAGGATATAGAAAAGATTTGCTGAAATTTCAAGTCGAACTATTGACTTGGGTGGGGTGATGAGTTGATTCAGATATTTTTTGCCTAGGTCCTGTGGCATTTTATGCCAAAATTAACTAAAGTCAACATGCTAAAATTAAAACTAGTACTGAACGTGAACCAGACCATACATAGGGTTCAGTGGCTACCATTCATCTGTGATCTCAAGCCCAGCAGTATACAGTAGAAGGCCTGTTTTCCCAGCCTGTTTCCACTCTGTGTTTTTCCCCCAGTCCTGTCTCCACATGCTGACCCTAATAAATGAGGTTATGTCTGACGTTAGCTTACATTCCTCCCACATTACTTTAGATCCAGCAGTAGCAGAGCAGGGAAGAAATAAAAGAAAAAGTGTTTCACAGAGGGGAGGTCCAACGGAAGAGGTGACATCATGGCTTCCGACAAGCTGTGGGTGTTTCCTGAAGCACATATGTGTGCCATTTTTCTGTGGGCCAGTTTAAAGTGGTGGTAAAAATAATAGTCGATCCAGCTTCCTCTCTCATTTACTACAGGAGAATGAATAAGTAATATGTTTAAAACTAAGAATCTCATCCACAGATCACACTGTATGAATATAGTTTGTATGAAAGCTCTTGTGCCAGACGAAGAATATCTAATGCTTGGAGAATAGCTAAAGAACTATGATGAACTACTTACCATAGAAGTGGACAATTTAAACACTAAAATCGCTTTCTGAATTCTGGGATTGTAAAATAGAAAAAATGTATGAAAATAAACAGTATTATTTACAAAAGGAAAATGATAAGACTAAAATTAGGATGTTTCCAAGATCTCTGTCGAACTAGATACCTACTAGAAACCTTTTACACTTTGACACATTTCAAGATTTCAGTATGTCTTATATATATTTTTAGCAGTTACAGTATACATGGAATAATAGGCCTGCATAGAGCCTTCGACTTATTTCAATTTTAATGTAATATTTTTTTTTCATATTTTATATTGTTACCAGATTAACTCCCCAGTGTTATTTATGAACTATTTCCTGTAGTATGACCCCAAACAATACAGAAAGCTTCTCAGAGCACATCATAGCACTGCTGAATACACTTGGAAAAAAAAAGGGCAACTACATGTCTCCTGCAATATTTCTCTTACAATCTGTGCTGCCTAAAACCTACTCATGCCACCTGGGATCTCTACTGGTTGTTATTTATAGCCTCGAGCTCTACTGTTTATAACATAGAGCCTCTCTATAATTAGTCTAAATCTAATCCTTTAAGGTGGTCAGTGTGTAACAGAATATGTTCAAAAAAGCATATGGTGGCCTTCGGGGACACTGGAAGGCAGTTTAGATTAGGGGTGCTGGAATTTTATGCAGCATACATGTGGCATGAGTTATGACATTACAATTTTTTCTGTTAACAAAGAAGGTGTGGCATGGTTGAATTCTTGAATCAGAAAATGTTGGTTAATTTTCTATACCAGCACAGATCTGAAACGTTCACAACTGTAAGATAAATCACAGGTTTATACTGCTCATTCTAATACGTTATCATTCCTGTAGTAACAGCTCAATGACAGGGACTCGTATGGCGGATGTTCCACATAATCTAAGCCAAATAATAAGCGAATTAAAGTGTGTTGTTATATAACAGCGACAAGCGTATAGTTGTTGATATGGTGATGCTTCTGTTAGGCGATGTTTACTTTACATTTATTGAAGGAGTGTCAGTGCTTTGTAAAAGTCAGTAAGTTGCCTGACATGTTAGTTAGTTCCTGTCTTACTTTATAGCAGCTATATTTAATCGTTCCCTCACCAACCAGTTCTGAGATGCTTTTCTGCTGAGTCTCTTGGACATTCTGTAACATTAAGTAACTATGAACAGTTAAAATGCATGATGTCATTCATTAATAATTTTAAAACCGTAATTATTGGCAAATCACTGTGGTGTAAGAGAATCCTATCTCTGACTCAAAAACTAAACAGCATACATAATTTTAAAGTTGTTTAGCTTAGTTCTTTATTTGTTTATTATTATTATTATTATTATTATTATTATTATTATTATTATTATCATTAGTAGTAGTAGTAGTAGTAGTAGTTGTAGTAGTATAGCAGTCACATCTGTATTTGCAATTAAAGGCATCCTCAAGGTCAGGGGTGCAGCACCTGCAATACCCTCAGAACCTTTACTTCCCATGTTCCTGGTACAGTACACAGTGAAACGAAACAACGTTCCTCCAGGACCATGGTGCTACATAAAACAACACACTAACCACATGAGACGACATAGAACTATCTAAGACCTACACATTTTTACATAAAGTGCACATGCAAACAACACAAGACAATACAGTACTACTAAAACAGGAACAATAGGCACAGTAAGTGACAGTGTAGCACTGACCAGTACACAGTTCTAGTATGGAGCAGTGTCTGGCGATGGTAGACATAAACACCAGTTGCTCCGATGTCCATGTGTTGTAGAAAAACGGGCTAAGAACAAAAATAGCACCATTTTCGATCTGGAGAGGCCACTGCGTGCTACTGCTGTGCCGCCATCTTGGATCTTGCAGAATGTGTATCTGGGCTTGTTGAAGGTTTGCCAGTGTGGGCTTGTTTATATGCCAATTCTGTGAAGAAAACAACAGTCAGTGACCTCACCAACAACCTCCACAGGGCAGGGGTGAAGGTATCGCAACCATTGTTCAAAAAAGACTTCAAAAGCAGAAATGGAGACCAGAAATAGAGTGCCATTTCATTCATTCATTTTTCTTTTCTTTTCTTTTTGTAGACATTTGATGATAATAATTGGCTTAATAATGGAGCCACCCAACACTATACCAGGAGTCACATATATGCTGGTGGGCTTTCTACCTGTCAGCACTTTTCAACCCTGAAATTGAAGTTTCTAATCTAACATCTCTTATAGATTAATGGGATAGCTGTAAGCTCATTGATAACCAAAATATTTTTCTCTATAAGTCTGGAAAACAAAGGCTGATTGTTTTCCACAAAACCCATATCTATTCAAATCATAATTATTTGGTAATATTTACCAGCCTGTACTAAACCTGCAACTTCTTTGTCTTTCTGTCAGCTTAAGCAGCCGGACAAAGCAGCAGCTGCTGCTCACACATATTTCCAGGCAAATCCTGAGCACATAGAGATAAACTGGCTTTTCTTTCAACCCTCTCAATTTGTTGGTGAGAAAAGAGATCTGAAGAAGAGAGAATCTGTTTCCACAGACAGTCTTTAAGGGCCTACCATACAATTGAGTTTAACACTTCTGTGGATCTGTTAGTGCTCATGAAAAGTGGTATCTATTTAGAAATAAATTTTACAAGACTTTCCTCTGCTAAAACAGAGGTCTTAAACTGCCATTGTCTCCTGGAATTAGTTGAGTTAGGGAATTATAGGTCAAGTGTAAGGGGGCATGGTCAGATATGACTATGTTTTGGTATGCACAAGAATGAACCTGTGGTGTCAGTTTGTTATCAACAAAATAGTCAATCCATGAATATGTGTGATATACATGAGAAAAGTATGATTATTCTCTGTTTCAGGAATGCAAAAAACCCAATAAATCTGTTATGCCTTACTCCTAAAGGCAGTCTTTAATGGAAGAAGCAGATTTGCTTATTGCACTGGGTTTAGAGGATGTGAGGTCCAATACTGGATCCAGCAAGCAGCTGAAGTCACTACCAAGTATGAGTGGGTGTGACTTAAGACCAGGAAGAAGAGTGTTGTAAGAATTTATCTGTATAGGGGCATAAACATTGGAAAATGTAATTGAATATTTTATCTGAAACAATTATGTACTGACTATTTTTATCTGTTTGAGGAGGAATAAAAGGTATATTTTTGTATGCTTTGAGAAAAGTAGGCTATGTTTTTGAGAATGGGTACTTCTCTTGCCTTTGCCTGGAAGAAAGAATGAAAGAGCAGCCCTGCCCACCACTTGTGAATGTGAAAGTGGATTATGCAATGTGCCACCCCAAATTAAAAAAAAAAAAAAATAATTAATGTGAGAGGGGACCTCATTTCTTTTTACTGGATGGCTTAAATTCCACTTCACAACTTTGACATTACTGCCCATTTTTGTTAAGACTAACCTTATATGAGAATGGAGTTAAACAGAGCTGCATCCACTTGCCAGATGTTTAATCTGCCGCCATCTTGGATCTTGCAGAATGTGTATCTGGGCTTGTTATGGTTTGCCAGTGTGGGCTTGTTTATTGGGCTTGTATGTGTGACTGTTCCGCACCACAATCACTGTCTATCTGTGGAATGTAGATGGTCAGCTCAGGTCCTTGTTGAAGCTTGAAATCTCTTCTGATAACAACCTGGTTATAACCTGGCAAACTCTACTTAAATAATAATACAGGTGCATCTCAATAAATTAGAATGCCGTGGAAAAGTTCATTTATTTCAGTAATTCAACTCAAATTGTGAAATTTGTGTATTAAATAAATTCAATGCACACAGACTGAAGTAGTTTAAGTCTTTGGTTCTTTTAATTGTGATGATTTTGGCTCACATTTAACAAAACCCACCAATTCACTATCTCAACAAATTAGAATATGGTGACATGCCAATCAGCTAATCAACTCAAAACACCTGCAAAGGTTTCCTGAGCCTTCAAAATGGTCTCTCAGTTTGGTTCACTAGGTAAGCCACAAACATTCATTGCCAAAGAATTCAACATTCATTGGCTGTTCACAGAGTGCTGTATCCAAGCATGTTAACAGAAAGTTGAGTGGAAGGAAAAAGTGTGGAAGAAAAAGATACACAACCAACCGAGAGAACCGCAGCCTTATGAGGATTGTCAAGCAAAATCGATTCAAGAATTTGAGTGAACTTCACAAGGAATCGACTGAGGCTGGGGTCAAGGCATCAAGAGCCACCACACACAGACGTGTCAAGGAATTTGGCTACAGTTGTCGTATTCCTCTTGTTAAGCCACTCCTGAACCACAGACAACGTCAGAGGCGTCTTACCTGGGCTAAGGAGAAGAAGAACTAGACTGTTGCCCAGTGGTCCAAAGTCCTCTTTTCAGATGGGAGCAAGTTTTGTATTTCATTTGGAAACCAAGGTCCTAGAGTCTGGAGGAAGGGTGGAGAAGCTCATAGCCCAAGTTGCTTGAAGTCCAGTGTTAAGTTTCCACAGTCTGTGATGATTTGGGGTGCAATGTCATCTGCTGCTGTTGGTCCATTGTGTTTTTTGAAAACCAAAGTCATTGCACCCATTTACCAAGAAATTTTGGAGCACTTCATGCTTCCTTCTGCTGACCAGCTTTCTGAAGATGCTGATTTCATTTTCCAGCAGGATTTGGCACCTGCCCACACTGCCAAAAGCACCAAAAGTTGGTTAAATGACCATGGTGTTGGTGTGCTTGACTGGCCAGCAAACTCACCAGACCTGAACCCCATAGAGAATCTATGGGGTATTGTCAAGAGGAAAATGAGAAACAAGAGACCAAAAAATGCAGATGAATTGAAGGCCACTGTCAAAGAAACCTGGGCTTCCATACCACCTCAGCAGTGCCACAAACTAATCACCTCCATGCCACGCCGAATTGAGGCAGTAATTAAAGCAAAAGGAGCCCCTACCAAGTATTGAGTACATGTACAGTAAATGAACATACTTTCCAGAAGGCCAACAATTCACTAAAAATGTTTTTTTTATTGGTCTTATGAAGTATTCTAATTTGTTGAGATAGTGAATTGGTGGGTTTTTGTTAAATGTGAGACAAAATCATCACAATTAAAAGAACCAAAGACTTAAACTACTTCAGTCTGTGTGCACTGAATTTATTTAATACACGAGTTTCACAATTTGAATTGAATTACTGAAATAAATGAACTTTTCCACGACATTCTAATTTATTGAGATGCACCTGTATATCCATCCATCTGGTAAAGTAGTATTTAAACTACTGCTGAATTTAAATGGTTAAATTTTAAAGTTAACTGCTTTTGGGTGGCTCATTTGGGTTATACATCCACTGACCACCTCATCCAGTCATGTGGCAGAGCACAAGGCATAAAATCATGTGGATGCAGGTCAAGTCAAGTTGTGAGATGCTTTTCTGCTCATTATGGTAGTAAATAGTGGTTATTTGAGTTATGATGGTCTTTCTGTCAGCTCAAAATCTGGTCATTCTCCTGTAAGCTCTCTTATCAACAAGGCATTTCCACCCACAGGACAGCCGCTCACCAGATGTTTTTGTTTCTTTTTCTCCATTCTGTTTAAAGTATTGAGACTGTTATCAGTGAAAATCCCAGGAGATCAGCAGTGTCTGAAACACTCAAACCAGACCGTCTAGCACCTACAAGCATGCCAACGTCAAATTCACTGAGATCTTCTTTTTCCTATTCTGCTGTTTGATATGAACATTAACTAAAGCGCTTGGCCTTTATCTGCATGATTTTATGCATTGTGCTGCTTCCACATGATCGGCTGATTGGATAATTTCATGAATGAGCAAGCATACAGATGTTCCTATTAAAGTGAGTGTACAGTCCCCTCTGAAAATCTTTGGAACAGCAATGCCAATTCTGTGAAGAAAACACCAGTCAGTGACATCACCAACAACCTCCACAGGGCAGGGGTGAAGGTATCGCAATCCATTGTTCGAAGAAGACTTCAAAAGCAGAAATAGAGACACTCATCAGCAATAAGAATCAGAAAACCAGATTGGAATTTGCAAAGAAATACAGAGATAAGTCACAAAAATTCTCGAACCAAGATAAACCTCTACCAAAGTGATGGA
Organism: Cranoglanis bouderius; assembly: GCA_023630585.1. Lineage (NCBI taxonomy): Eukaryota > Metazoa > Chordata > Actinopteri > Siluriformes > Cranoglanididae > Cranoglanis > Cranoglanis bouderius. The sequence continues at coordinate 3,775,074 of CM042553.1, read as the reverse complement.
AAGGCCAGAGCATGTAGAAAGAAAAGATCTGCTTATAATCCAGAACATGGTGGAGGTAGTGTAATGGCTTTGGCTTGCTTTCTCCAGACAAAAAGTAAATCTCTAGGTTTACAGAAAATGTGGGGGGACTTTGACGTGGTCTGTGTTCATAAGGACTGAGGAGTATTAGCAAAAAACCTCCCATTTTGCTGTGTACTTATTTGGATCTGTTCCTCCAGGTTCACCCAATGCAGTTTAGAAGTGTGACTCTGTAAATTGGAAGCCATGTTAACTAAATATTGTTCTGTACTACAGAAATATGTCCAATTTAGGGCTCCCAAACATAAAACAAGAATAATATTTTTGAGAGTTACCATCCCTTACTGTGCCATTTCTTCTTCTTTTCCTTTCGGCTGTTCCCTTCAGGGGTCGCCTCAGCGAATCATCTGCCTCCATCTAGCCCTATCCCCTGCATCCTCTTCTCTCAGACCGACTACCTTCATGTCCTCCTTTACTACATCCATAAACCTCCTCTTTGGTCTTCCTCTCGGCCTCCTGCCTGGCAGCTCTAACCTCAGCATCCTTTTACCGATATATTCACTCTCCCTCCTCTGAACATGTCCAAACCATCTCAACCTGGCCTCTCTAACTTTGTCTCCAAAACATCTCACATGTGCTGTCCCCCTGATGTACTCATTCCTGATCCTATCCATCCTCGTCACTCCCAAAGAGAACCTCAACATCTTTAGCTCTGCTACCTCTAACTCTTCCTCCTGTCTTTTCCTCAGTGCAACTGTCTCCAAACCATACAACATCGCTGGTCTCACTACTGTCCTGTACACCTTTCCTTTCATTCTTGCTGGTACTCTTTTATCACACAACAGACCTGACACTTTTCTCCACCCATTCCAACCTACCTGCACACGCTTCTTCACCTCTTTTCCACACTCCCTGTTGCTCTGGACTGTTGACCCTAAGTACTTAAAATCCTGAACCTTCTTTAATCTCTTCTCCCTGTAACCTCACTGTTCCACTTGGATCCCTCTCATTCACACACATGTATTCTGTCTTGCTGCGACTAACCTTCATTCCTCTTCTCTCCAGAGCAAACCTCCACCTCTCTAGACTTTCCTCCACCTGCTCCCTGCTCTCACTACAGATTACAATGTCATCCGCAAACATCATAGTCCATGGAGATTCCTGTCTGACCTCATCTGTCAGCCTGTCCATCACCACCCCAAACAAGAAGGGGCTCAGAGCCGATCCTTGATGCAGTCCCACCTTCACTGTGAACTCCTCTGTCACACCTACCGCACACCTTACCATTGTCTTACTGCTCTCATACATATCCTGCACCACTCTAACATACTTCTCTGCCACTCCAGACCTCCTCATACAATACCACAGCTCCTCTCTTGGCACCCTGTCATAAGCTTTCTCTAAATCTACAAAGACACAATGCAGCTCTTTCTGACCCTCTCTGTACTTCTCCATCAACATTCTCAAAGCAAATATTGCATCTGTAGTGCTCTTTCTTGGCATGAAACCATACTGCTGCTCACAAATGCTCACTTTTCCCCTTAGCCTTGCTTCCACTACTCTTTCCCACAACTTCATTGTATGGCTCATCAGCTTAATACCTCTGTAGTTTCCACAACTCTGCACATCTCCCTTGTTCTTAAAAATCGGCACCAAAACACTTCTCCTCCATTCCTCAGGCATCCTCTCACTCTCTAAGACCTCGTTGAACAACCTAGTTAAAAACTCTACTGCCATCTCTCCTAGACACTTCCATACCTCCACTGGTATGTCATCAGGACCAACCGCCTTTCCTCTCTTCATCCTCTTCAAAGCTCTCCTAACTTCACCCTTGCTAATCCTTTCTACTTCCTGCTCAACAATATTTGCCTCTACTACTCTTCTCTCTCTGTCATTTTCCTCATTCATCAGTTCCTCAAAGTACTCCTTCCATCTTTCCCTCACTCTCCTGTCACCTGTCAACACATTTCCATCTCTATCTTTAATCACTCTAACCTGCTGCACATCCTTACCATCTCTATCCCTCTGCCTCGCCAACCGATACAAATCCCTCTCACCTTCCTTACTGTCTAACCTTGCATACATGTCCTCATAAGCTTTCTGTTTGGCCTTTGCCACCTCTATCTTAACCTCATGCTGCATCTCCCTATATTCCTGTCTACTTTCCTCCGTCCTCTCACTGTCCCACTTCTTCCTAGCTAACCTCTTCTTCTGGATACTCTCCTGAACTTCCTCATTCCACCACCAAGTCTTCTTGTCTTCTTTCCTCCTTCCAGATGACACACCTAGCACCTTCCTACCTGTCTCCCTGATCACTTTGGCTGTAATAGTCCAGTCATCTGGAAGCACCTCCTGACCACCTAAAGTCTCAACTCGTCTCTGAAAACCGCACAGCACTCTTCCTTTTCCAACTTCCACCACTTTGTCTTCTGCAATGCCTTTGCTCTCTTCATCTTCCTCACCACCAGGGTCATCTTGCACACCACCATCCTATGCTGTCTAGCTACACTCTCTCCTACCACTACTTTGCAATCGCTAATCTCCATCAGATTACAGTGTCTACATAAGATATAGTCCACCTGTGTGCTCCTGCCACCACTCTTATGTCACCCTGTGTTCCTGCCTCTTCTGAAAGTACGTGTTCACCACAGCCATCTCCATACTTTTAGCAAGGTCTTCCAACCTCTGTCCTTCTGGGTTCCTTACCTGAAGACCAAACCTGCCCATCACTTCCTCATCCCCACTATTCCCTTCACCAACATGTCCATTAAAGTCTGCCCCTATCACCACTCTCTCACCTCTGGGAACACTCTGCATCACTTCCTCAAGCTCGCTCCAGAATCTGTCTTTCCCCTCTTGCTCACAACCTACTTGTGGAGCGTAAGCACTAACAACATTCAACATCACACCTTCAATTTCCAGCTTCAGACTCATCAACCTATCTGACACTCTCTTTACCTCCAGAACATTCTTCACAAACTCCTCCTTCATGATCACTCCTACTCCATTTCTCTTCCTGTCCACACCATGATAAAACAGTTTAAACCCTGCTCCAATGCTTTTAGCCTTGCTCCCTTTCCACCTGGTCTCCTGGACACACAGAATGTCGACTTTCCTCCTCTGCATCATATCTACCAGCTCTCTGCCTTTACCTGTCATCGTACCAACATTCAAAGTCCCTACTTTCAGTCCTAAACTCCTGCCTTTCCTCTTCTCTCTCTGCCTACGGACACGCCTTCCTCCTCTAACACACCTTCCTCCTCTCCTTCTTCGACCAACAGTAGCCCAATTTCCACCAGTGCCCTGTAGGTCAACGGCACCGATGGCGGTCGTTGTTAACCTGGGCCCCGACCGATCCGGTATGGAAGTCATGTTAGTGATTCGCATATTGAATTTGGCAAAAGTTTTACGTCGGATGCCCTTCCTGACACAACCCTCTCTATTTATCCGGGCTTGGGTCCGGCGCAAAAAGTACAGTGGCTTGTGACCTCCTGTGGCTAGATTCATTCACTCATTTTTCTTTCCTTTTCTTTTTGTAGACATTTCATGATAATAATTGGCTTAATAATAGAGCCACCCAACACTATACCGGGAGTCACATATATGCTGGTGGGCTTTCTACCTGTCAGCACTTTTCAACCCTGAAATTGAAGTTGCTAATCTAACATCTCTTATAGATTAATGGGATAGCTGTAAACTCACTGTTTTCCAGATTTATAGAGAAAAATCTTTTGGTTATCAAAGGCTGATTGTTTTCCACAAAAAAAACCCCATATCTATTCCAATCATAATTATTTGGTAATATTTACCAGCCTGTACTAAACCTGCAACTTCTTTGTCTTTCTGTCAGCTTAAGCAGCCGGACAAAGCAGCAGCTGCTGCTCACACATATTTCCAGGCAAATCCTGAGCACATGGAGATAAACTTGGAGCAGTACAAGGCATTGCACGGCGTGGAAGAGAAGCATTTCATTGACCGAGAAGCCCATCCGCATCAGGCAAGTGACCTTTGATCTCAGTATTTCCAGGAAAATTAACTTAATACTTTAATCTAGATGACTGGATTATGTTTTAAGCATTTATGGATGAAAACATGAACCTTAAGATCTTTAGGGTGCTTTCACATATGTAGTATTTTGTTTGCCTCTTGGTGCCATTTAATTACATTTCAGTGGGTCTCTGGCACCGCTCTGACCTGGCTTTAACATCCATCTTGGATGATCCGATCACAGGTGGACAGTGCTAAAAATAGGTCTGAATGGGGTCAAACGAGTATTGTGATCTGATCTGAGCATTTCCAAATGTTTGTTATGTGAACAACAATGCACCAAGTTGTATCCTTGAGGTTTATGCTTTTTTCACTGAAATGAGCTGGTATTGATGCTGGGCTTTAAAATAGTGTACTGGGTTTAGAAAAGGCAGGTTTTGAGACTACTAATAATTTGTCTGGCTCTCATACCATGCTTTCTCCCCATGGTCATGAAAATGCCTTCTGTTCCTCTGCAAGAGCTGTATTGTTTGTTCGGTTGAGAGTAGATCAAATTGTGTTTTATGTTTTAGGCACTCTTTGTATAAGTCTGCTGTGGGGCAGCTATCATATTGCCAGTTCAAATTTAGAATTGATCTGAAGAAGAGAGAATCTGTCTCCACAGACAGTCTTTAAGGGCCTACCATACAATTGAGTCTAACACTTCTGTGGATCTGTTAGTGCTGATGAAAAGTGGTATCTATTTAGAAATAAATTTTACAAGACTTTCCTCTGCTAAAACAGAGGCGTTAAACTGCCATTGTCTCCTGGAATTAGTTGAGTTAGGGAAGGATATTTTGTTTTATCAACAAAATAGTCCATCCATGAATATGTGTAATATACATGAGAAAAGTATGATTATTCTCTGTTTCAGGAATGCAAAAAACCCAATAAATCTGTTATGCCTTACTCCTAAAGGCAGTCATTAATGGAACAAGCAGATTTGCTTATTGCACTGGGTTTAGAGGATGTGAGGTCCAATACTGGATCCAGCAAGCAGCTGAAGTCACTACCAAGTATGAGTGGGTGTGACTTAAGACCAGGAAGAAGAGTGTTGTAAGAATTTATCTGTATAGGGATATAAACATTGGAAAATGTAATTGAATAGTTTATCTGAAACAATTATGTACTGACTATTTTTATCTGTTTGAGGAGGAATAAAAGGTATATTTTTGTATGCTTTGAGAATGGGTACTTCTCTTGCCTTTGCCTGGAAGAAAGAATGAAAGAGCAGCCCCTCACACCAGTTGTGAATGTGAAAGTGGATTATGCAATGTGCCACCCCAAATTAAAAAAAAAAAAGTTTAATGTGAGAGGGGACTTTATTTCTTTTTACTGGATGGCTTAAATTCCACTTCACAACTTTGACATTACTACCCATTTATGTTAAGACTAACATTATATGAGCATGGGGTTAAACAGAGCTGCATCCACTTGCCAGATTTTTAATAGCCACTATAATGTTCTCCTAAGTTGTAGTTATTTTGAGTTATTTTAGCCAATGCACACAAAATCAGTAGTATCAAACTAAACTCTTGGCCTACTACAGTGGGGGAAAAAAGTATTTGATCCCCTGCTAATTTTGTATGTTTTCCCACTGACAAAGAAATGATCAGTCTGTAATTTTAATGGTAGGTATATTTTAACAGTGAGAGACAGAATAACAACAAAAAAATCCAGAAAAACGCATTTCAAAAAAGTTATAAATTTGATTTGCATTTTAATGAGGGAAATAAGTATTTGACCCCTTCGACTTAGTACTTGGTGGCAAATCCCTTGTTGGAAATCACAGAGGTCAGACGTTTCTTGTAGTTGGCCACCAGGTTTGCACACATCTCAGGAGGGATTTTGTCCCCCTCCTCTTTGCAGATCCTCTCCAAGTCATTAAGGTCTCGAGGCTGACATTTGGCAACTCGAACCTTCAGCTCCCTCCACAGATTTTCTATGGGTTTAAGGTCTGGAGATTGGCGAGGCCACTCCAGGACCTTAATGTGCTTCTTCTTGAGCCACTCCTTTGTTGCCTTGGCTGTGTGTTTTGGGTCATTGTCATGCTGGAATACCCATCCACGACCCATTTTCAATGTCCTGGCTGAGGGAAGGAGGTTCTCACCCAAGATTTGACGGTACATGACCCCGTCCATCGTCCCTTTGATGCGGTGCAGTTGTCCTGTCCCCTTAGCAGAAAAACACCCCCAAAGCATAATGTTCCCACCTCCATGTTTGACGGTGGGGATGGTGTTATGACTTGGGGTCATAGGCAGCATTCCTCCTCCTCCAAGCACAGCGAGTTGAGTTGATGCCAAAGAGCTCGATTTTGGTCTCATCTGACCACAACACTTTCACCCAGTTCTCCTCTGAATCATTCAGGCAAACTTTGCCTTGCGGGCGCTGCAGGATTTCAGTCCTTCACGGCGTAGTGTGTTACCAATTGTTTTCTTGGTGACTATGGTCCGAGCTGCCTTGAGATCATTAACAAGATCCTCCCATGTAGTTCTGGGCTGATTCCGCACCGTTCTCATGATCATTGAAACTCCATGAGGTGAGAGCTTGCATGGAGCCCCAGACCGAAGGAGACTGACAGTTTCTTCCATTTGCAAATAATCGCACCGACTGTTGTCACCTTCTCACCAAGCTGCTTGGCGATGGTCTTGTAGCCCATTCCAGCCTTGTGTAGGTCTACAATCTTGTCCCTGACATCCTTGGACAGCTCTTTGGTCTTGGCCATGGTGGAGAGTTTGGAATCTGATTGATTGATTGCTTCTGTGGACAGGTGTCTTTTTACAGGTAACAAACTGAGATTATGAGCACTCCCTTTAAGAGAGTGCTCCTAATCTCAGCTTATTACCTGTGTAAAAGACACCTGGGAGCCAGAAATCTTGCTGATTGATAGGGGATCAAATACTTATTTCCCTCATTAAAATGCAAATCAATTTATAACTTTTTTGAAATGTGTTTTTCTGGATTTTTTTTGTTGTTATTCTGTCCCTCACTGTTAAAATACACCTACCATTAAAATTAGAGACTGATCATTTCTTTGTCAGTGGGCAAACGTACAAAATCAGCAGGGGATCAAATACTCCCCCCCCCCCCACTGTACAACTGACATAGTGCAAGCAAGAACATGCCCCCAATAGAGCTCCAGTCTGAGAGTTCCTCCAGCCATGATATTTACAAGTGTTTGGAACCTTGAACAAAAGCTTTGCAGGTTCCATCGAGATTTGAACTGAGATTACTGGATTCAGTGTCCAGGGTGCATGGAATTAAGCTACTTTGAGCGTTTGGATTTCTCCAGCCAATTACTGCCATATACTGACCAATAGGTGGCAAGCAGCAGTTATCCCGTAGGTCAGAGAATAATATATCGTCATCAAAACACAGACTCCAATGCCGAAACCTGGGATTGAACCAGGGACCTTTTAGATCTTCAGTCAAAAAGTCAGCCATTATATTTCAGCCACACATGGGCTTAACTGCATGGACCAAAAGTTTTGACTTTGCTCATATTCATCAAAATAGGGTCCCTAGTCTAATTTACAAGTGATTGGCACCTGTAAGTCTTTATAGGTTCCACCGAGATTTGAAATTGGATCACTGGATTCAAAGTCTCCCAGATGAGTTATTTTGGCCAAACCACACAAAATCAGTACTGTATCAAGCAAAAATCAGAAATGTTCCATGTACATCTTGATTAGAATTTTGGCTTACTACAACCTACATAGAGCAAGCAGGAATCTGCCACCATCAGACCTCCCAGCTATGATATTTCAGCAAGTGTGCACATGGGCTTAATTGGGTCCCTAGTCAACTTTACAAGTGTTTCGAACCTTGAACAAAGGCTCTGTAGGTTCAACTGATATTTGAAACCAGATCGCTGGATTCAGTGTCTCCCAACTGAGTTATTTTGGCCAATGTACACAAAATCAGTACTGTATCAAACAAAAATCAGAAACTTGTTCCATGTATATCTTGAATAGCATTTCGGCCTACTACAGCCTACACAGAGCAAGCAGGAACCTGCCACAATCAGAGCTCCAGGCATTATAGACATTATAGTATCTATTGGCCCTACTGAGTTTGCATGAAAAATATTATTATTTTATAATAAGATTATTTATTAAATAAGATTATTTTGCTCCAGACTGCTTTACCCTTGAAATGGCAACTTAACTAACTGGAGCAACAGCACCATTCTCTCGCAGGTTGATGGTGTAGTCAATTGGTTAATTATCCATCCATCCATCCATTTTCTGTACAGCTTATCCTACTCAGGGTATCGGGGAGCCTGGAGCCTATCCCAGGGAACTTTGGGCACAAGGCAGGAGAGCCCCTGGACAGGGTGCCAACCCATCGTAGTTGGTTAATTATGTTACTGTTTTATATACTGTTGTTGAATAGGACCGTAATATTCACGCTCCATGCTGCTGTAGCATCCATTCCAAAATGTAAAAACAAAAGCACAGCTCTCTTTCAGGACATTTGGGTAACGATAAAAAGGGAAGAAATTTCAGCAGAAAGTTCGCCCTCCAGCAACAGCACTGCTACTGGGAGCACGATGGTGTCTTCTGCTGCACCCTACAGTAATCCTGTGAACCAGCTCAAGTTAGACAATTTCTCTGTTAGACAGTTGCATGGAAAGTGTTTGTGGCTTGTGGACTTAAACTGGCCTCTGCTTGTCATTTTGATCTAGTGCTATAGTTATATCCTAGATTAAAGCAGGACATCATCTTTCATCCTCTTGATTAAATGAATGGCAAAGAGAAGAAGCCAGTTAATTTTTATTTATTTATAGATTTATTTATAGATTTTCAACCTCACCTATTCTCACATGCTCCCCTGCTTTTTGGTTTGTTTAATTTTATATACAGTGTGAAACCCAATCACAAACCAACCAATTTCACACTTATTTAGAATTGGCCATTGGATTAATAGATAAGAATGCACCCTTAGCATAAATTATGGTGTCAGAGAACTTGTATGTCCAGTATTTTACTCTGTCTACATTTAAAGCTGTATTTATATTGATGATGGAAAACTTCCTGTATGTTCAGAGAGCCTTCACTGCTGCAGTGCAACTGTACAATAATGGCAACTATGAAGCATCTGTGGCTCTCTTCGAGGAGGCTTTGACTGAATACTACAAAGCAGACACAGAGTGTCGAGTACTATGTGAGGGTCCTCAGAGCTTCAGGGATCACGATCATGTGCTCTACCGCTACACCATCTCTGAGCTCATCTCAGGTAAAAATACTTTTCCTGTGCCAGCATTTTCCTGTGACAGCTCTCAAGATCTCAGCTTATAATAGTTCTAATGCCCTATATTGAAAACTCAACATCTGATCTAGCACTACTTGCATTCTTTATTAAAGATGCATAGTCATACTGTTAATTTTAATACTAGGTGGTTTTAGTAGTAGTTACTAAAATTACTCTCAAGGTGTCTAATGGCACCTAGCTCCTCTAATATTTTATGCACACTAACAGGGGCATAGCCATCATTTCAGATGTGGGGGGACAGAATGTCAGGGGTATTCTTTTTTTTCTGACCTTTGTCTAAATTGATGGGTTTTTATCTCTTCTTGCTCTTAATTGGCTTAATATGCTATTTATGATTCTGCACTTGCATGTTATATTGTATATTGCACTGTATTATTTAAATATTGCAAATTGTGTTTAGCGTACATTGTATTGCATATACATAGCACACAATATATAATATATACTTGTATATTATGGATGATTTTGTTTCAGTCCTCTCCCTTTTCTAGTGAATTATATACAGTAATGTAAAAATGGCTGGGTTACACTTTGTTCCCCCTATACTACTAACCTACTACTAACTTAAACTGCTGCATAAGGATTTAAGTTATTATAGCAGCCTGTTATGACAGTCATTGTATTTATAAAATGAAAATGTGTTCTATTCTATAATATTTCTATGATTATTTAGCGTCAGCATAGTAAAAGAAACCATTATGTAACATGCAACGCTGCCTGATCCAGACATACAGTATGTAATGCATGCAAATCTGAATTCAACATTAACAATTCACCATCTTATTCTAATGTGAAGGACTTGGATAACACATCTGTAATAAAAATAAAAGACGTCACATAAGAGTTTGAAAACAAGTAACGCGTTTGTGTGGGACTGCAGGTGGGCTAATATTACCATCAAATCTGGCTAATTATTCATCAATGGAAATAGGCACTACGGATTCTACGGCCATGCACTCTAACATAGGGATGGTTTTTATGATTCTTGGAGAAAGTGTTGCACACTACATTGTTTACTTATCATTCCACAGTAGTATTAGGGTTGTGTGATATGAAAAAAAAAAAAATTACAATTCACAATAAAAAGATATCCTGATACACTATATGGCCATAACAGTGTGGATACCTGACCATCATGACCATATGTGCTTGATATGAAATGGGTTTCCCCTTTGCTGCTGGAACAGCCCCCAATCTTCTGGGAAGGCTTTCCACTAGATTCTGGAATGTGTCAGACAAGGAGGGCTGGAATGCAATCAGCATTCCAGTTCACCCCAAAGGTGTCCAGTGAGGTTGAGGTCAGGGTTCTGTTCAAGTTCTTCCACTCCAAACTTGGCAAACCATGTCTTCATGGATCTCACTTTGTGCAAAATGGCATTATCATGCTGGTACATGTTTGGACCCCTTGGTTCCAATGAAGGGAAATCATAATGATACAGCACACAAACACATTCTATACAATTGTGTGCTTCCAACTTTGTGGCAACAGTTTGAGGAATGCCCACATATGGGTGTGATGGTCAGGTGTCCACATACCTTTGGCCATCTATATAGTGTATGTCAGAAAATACATAATTTCTCACAATATTGATGTCATCATATTACCCAGCCTTAAATAGCAGACTACTGGTCTACTGGTGCTAGTGAGCTGAAATATATAAAAGGTAAAGAATAAATGATAAACACAGATCAACATCTTGTTTCCCAGTGTGTTTGCCTTTTTTTTTTTTTTTTTTTTTTTTTTTTTAGTTTTGATCACTGTTAATTTATTGACAATTAACATTGACTTATAATAATAATGATAATAATCGGTTGAAGCAGTGGTACTGTATGGCCTTGCTGCTCCTTAACTCTTTAATTAACCCAGATCAGAGCCTTGTGTGGTGGCACATGTCTGCTTAGAACCATGCAGCTGGTTTATGTGCTCAGCTCACCGAGATGATCTCACCAGGCAGGATTGAGTGGGAGAGTCGCGCTAGATAATACTGTGTCTGTAAAATTAACCAAATGTCTATAATCATAGATTTTATATAATAATGTCTATAATTAACCAAATCACTATGAATAAAATAAACTTAATTGGTGACTACATCCTAGAGGAAGACAAAATAAGCTGAGTTGACTGATAATATGCAGGGGAATTTTTTAGAGACCTCTTAAGAGTAGCAGGATAACTGTGTCTTGTTGACTTGCTAGGCACTTTTACAATATTGCATTATATATTTGTTTGCATTGTAAGTTGAATTGTATGATCAGAAACACTATGACATGCCAGGAATGCACCATGTGGAAAGCCTCTAAACCTTGAGAAAACTTAGTGGCTCAGCACTAATGGGTTGAATTGTTCCTTCCAGATCATTACACGCAAGTCCTGAACTGCAAGAACGAGTGTGTGAGAGATTTGGCTACGCGCCCCGGTCGCCTCTCGCCAATAGAGAACTATCTGCCGCTGCACTATGATTACCTGCAGTTTGCTTATTTCCAGGGTAATGTATGTCGTTGTCTTGTCGTGTGCACTGCCTTAGCTCAGTGTCTGCACTGCCATAGTCATTTACATGGAATGGAAGCACATATGTGCTGTTTGCATCCATGCAGACAGCCTCATAAATAAGAACATTTTGTTGCATGTTAACACCGAGAGAGATTAGTGGTTAAAACTCTCTCTCACTCTCTCTCTCTCTCTCTCTCTGTCTCACACACTCACACACACTCACACACACTCACACACACACACACACACACACACACACACACACACAGTAAATGCTGAGAAGCAGGTGTCTGGAAGTGGGGTTTTTTGTGGCATGTAGTTTGGGATAAACCTTTGGTTGATTTTTGTAATGTAGATCAGTAGGAATGGCGTCTCAGATGCTGTATCTTTCACTATGCCATGGCCTAAGGTGTGGGCCCGTGTTAGAATACAGACTCGGATTTAACGGCTTGGTACTGCCAGAACACAAGGTAACTGAGCAATTACTTCACAGGGAAGCAAACACTGAATGAGGTTTATATAGAGCACAGTGATAGGTGTGTGATTGCAAACAGGTGTGTGTCATTAAAAGTCTGTTGACTGTGAGCGTGTGTGTGTGTTGTGGGAAGTGGAGTCTATGGCGGCCATGTTTGTAGGCTGCTGAGTTTGCTGGGAAATGGAGTCTGAATCATGGTGTAACCTAACTGGCTGGAGTTGGGCTAGGAAGAGGAATGAGGCGTAACGATTTAGAGAAGCGGCCTATGACTACCAAAATGGTGGTGTTACCTGATGAGTTGGGTAGGTCAGTGATGAAGTCTAGAGCTATATGTGACCAGGGGTGCTGTGGTGTGGGCAATGGCATGAGTTTACCTGTGTAGGCAGGGCTCTGGAAACTTTGGTCTGGGCACATGTGGTGCATGCGTTCACCGCCTGATGGAGATCACGGAACATGTGTGGCCACCAGTACTTGGTCCTCAGCAGGTGGTAGGTGCATTGAACCTCTGGGTGGTCCATGCCGGTGGAGGTGTGAGCCCACATAAGTTGGTTCCGTCTTGAGCTTGGGACAAAGAGTTTACTCGGAGGGCAGGCAGTGGGTATTTGGCTATGAGGAACCCTGGACAAAATGTAGTCCCACTGTATAGGTCCCAAAATGCACTAAGGGGGCAAGATCGGCTCAGGCCGACTGAGTTGGGGATCGCCAGAGTGCATGCGGGACAGAGCATCAGCCTTGACATTCTTTGAACCTGGTCTGTATGATAGAGTAAAGTGAAATCTTGTGAAGAATAGTAACCAGCGTGCTTGTCTATGGTTGAGGCGCTTGGCTGTGCATAAGTATTCCAGGTTCTTGTGGTCAGTGAAGATACAAAAGGGGTGTTCTGCTCCCTCCAGCCAATGTCTCCATTCCTCCAGTGCTAACTTCATGGCAAGTTTTCTTTTGGCTGAGGACAGTTTCTTGGAGAAGAATGCGACTAGATGGAGCTTGGGTTTCTCTCCAAAGTGCTTGGATAAGATTGCCCCTACCCTGGTTTCGGAGGCGTCCACCTCGACGATAAAAGGACGAGAAGGATCAGGGTGCTTGAGGATGGGGGCAGTGGTGAAGGCTGCTTTCAGCTTAGACATGGCTCGTTCTGCTTCTGGGTTCCACTTCAAACTCGTGACCCTCCGTGTAGGAGAGATGTGAGGGGAAGAGCTATGGAGCTGAAACCACGAATGAAGTGCCGATAGAAATTGGCGAAGCCAAGGAAGCATTGTAATTCCTTAACTGAGATGGGAGTGGGCCACTGCGCCACTGCTGTTACCTTAGTTTCATCCATGGATACCCCTTTAGGGCTGATAATGTACCCCAAGAACAAAATGGTGCATTAGTGGAACTCACATTTCTCCCCCTTTATGTAGAGTTGGTGGTCCAGAAGCCACTTCAAAACTTGGCGTACTTGGTTAACATGGGTCTCATAGGTGGGGGAATACATGAGAATGTCGTCGATGTATGCAATTACAAATTGTCCCAGCATGTCGCGCAGCACATCATTAATGAGACAGAGAGAGCCCATATGGCATGACAGGGTATTCATAGTGGCTCGTAGCGGTACTGAACGCTGTTTTCCACTCGTCCCTTTCTCATATCCGTACCAGGTTGTATGCGCTACGCAGATCCAGCTTGGTGAAATACTTTGCGTCTTTTAACTGTTCCAAGGCTGAGGGGACTAGTGGAAGAGGGTACAGGTACGTAACTGAAGCTTGGTTCAGGCCTCGATAATCAATACATGGTTGGAGACCCCCTCCTTTTTTGGCCACAAAGAAGAAACTTGCTGCAGCGGGCGACATGGAGTGAACGCGGACAAGTGTTTCCAGACTTTCTATGGAGGTTGATGCTACCACCAGAGTAGGTCGATGAAGACAGTGATGGTGGCAGTATGGAGACTGAATCGTCGCGTAACCTAACAGCCCGAGCCACAAATATCAATTGAAGATGTTCTCCTCGCTGTTTTGTAGACAAAGTTGAATAAAGCCGTAGTTGTGTTTCTTGCCAAAGAATATCTAGTTAATAAGCTCATAGTAAGCGGTCTTGTAATTAAGGAAACTTTTGTTCAGGTCATTCCACATTACTCACCATCAATATGAATCATGATCTCCCTACCTTTCATCCCTTATGAGATTTTGGAGATTGAATTAAGGTACTGGCAAGTAAATACAGCTGTCTAGCTAGGATGTAAAAATGTAAAAACATGGCTTTAAAACACAACATCCTTTCGATGACAGGTGCATGATTCACCAATGCAAACTCTCGATATTTCCTTTGGCGTTAAATATGAAAGAAAATAGTTATGGTGCAACTACAGTAAGATGACTACGTGTTAAATGTAGGGATATAGGATATAAGCAAACAACATGTCCACACAAACAGCAGGCTGCCAAAAGCACTTCTGTCAAAACCATGTATTGTTAGACTGCAAATGAAGGGGCAGCACATTAAATGGAATGAAGGCAGACACAGCGATTCAAATTATTATGAATATGCAAAACAAATATTAGAAGAAACTAACTGCAATATCTCCGAGACAGTGACTATTAAGTTAAAAACTACTGAGCATAAGGTAAGAGAAGCCTGTCAAACTGATACTGATCACTCACAACCACTTGCCGTTGAGCTGTCGAAAACTTATGTCAAATAAACAATCGTAGGATTAGTGTAAAGGAATGAAGAATGTGTGGGTGAAGAGGAGAAATTTGTGAGAGCAGCAGTTTTGGAATGTGAAACCAAACGCTATTTACATTTACGGCACTTGGCAGACGCCCTTATCCAGAGCGACTTACGTTTATTTCATTTATACATCTGAGCAATTGAGGGCCTTGCTCAAGGGCCCAACAGTGGCGGCTTGGCAGTGCTAGGATTTGAACTCACGACCTTCCAATCAGTAGGCCAACACCTTAACCACTGAGCTACCACTGCCTACTGTTATCTGCTATCTTCTCAAAAGCCATATGTAAGCAAAACAATCCAATTAAGAAGCCATAACCATGAACTTGTTGCTTTATTTTTGTCCACTCCTTCCTTGCCATGACATTCTTGAAGGTTGGTTCACTTAAAATAAATGGTGGAGGTTTAAGGGGAAGTGAGCCCTGTTATCAGTAGAAATAACTTAATTTGTGCTCTTCCAGGAAACCCATACTCATCAGCCCAATGAAGATGAAAGGGGTTGTGGTGGATAGGTCAGTGTACTTTTAGCCATGGAACAAATTTTAGTGAAGGGGTAGCAATAAGGTCTAGGGGTAAATGATTTGTCACAGCACTACTAGTGGTAAGTAGTACTAAAAGGTAGCTGTTGTTTAAAGCAAATATTAAAGGAATTACTTTTATATTAATAAATATCTATGCCCCAACCAACCACAGCTGACCACACTCTCTGTGTGTTTGCCATTAAGCTGCATTCCACTCATTATCTGATATCTGATGTATTTTCAATTGCTAATTTCTTATTATTAAACTTTGTATGTTTTACATGTCTGTTTCTCTCGTCACAAATGAGTTCTACAAGCTATCAACAGATTCACCAATTTGATGTAAATCAAATCTTTCAGATAACAGATTCTTATTTTGATAATGCAGCCATTATCAAGTTATATCTCTTTTTATCTCTTAATTTGTCTACTGGACTAGTACTACTTTTAATAGAATTATTATTATTATTATTATTATTATTATTATTATTATTATTATTAATAATAAAACATATCTAATTGGGGACGAGAAGGCTTAAAGGCTGAAGGCTGGTGATGAACAGCCTGGCTGCCTCCACACTGTTACACAAACTGTTGGCTTTAGAACCACCAGAGGGAATGCTTGAAGGCACACAGAGGAAAGCAGTACAGTTTTTCTGAAGCAAACAACACTGGACTCACACTGCAGTCTTGTACTTGCTGATCGAGAAAGGGGGTAAAGGTCTAGTGGATATTAAAAATTGGGTTCAAGCTTTTAGGTTGCAGGCATCTAAAAACTGTTGTACAGAAGAGCTCTACCATTAACTAATAGCTAAGGCTATTCTACAGAGAACAAAATAATCTGTTTTTAATCAGACTGGAACAAGTTGGTTTAGCCAACCTTAGTCCCTTTTATCAATCAATGCTTGAGACATGGAAAACAGATTTCACTGTGCAAAAATCTGTGGAAACCCCTGGAGAGTGGGTAATGGAAGAACCACTGCTCCATATCTCACTAATCCAAACAAGGATGCTGTCTTCTGCTGTCTCAGAAGGAAAGGACGAAGAAAACTCGGCTGCTGCAATGGACATCATTGGGTGGAAATCTGCTGAAGCCTTTAGGGAGGCAACAGGCATACAGTCCTTCAGAGTAGTGTCAAAGCTGCTGGAAGAGGTCTGGATGGTTCTACCCAGATCTTAGAGAGAATTGATAGAGAGGGAATGTGGCAAATATGGGCAGTGTGAGTAGAACCTCTTGTTGTAAAAGTTTTTCTGTGTTGTATGAGGAACAGGAAGCCTCCTTTAGAGAAGCAAACAACTGATCTACAGTGGAGGATTATTCACAGGGCAATAGCTAAAAACAGACATGTGGCACACCTAAATCCAGCAGTTACGGGACAGTGTTGGTTTTGTTGCCAGTTGGAAACCTTAAAACATATTTATTTTTACAGTGTGAGAGACTAGGTAGCTTACTAGTTACTTTTTTTTTAATAGATGCTTTTGGGTTTGGTGAATTGTTTACATTTCTCTCATTTATACAACTGAACAGTTGAGGGTTAAGGGCCTTGCTCAAGGGCCCACCAGTGGAAGCTTGGTAGTGTTGGGATTTGAACTCATCACCATCCAATCAGTAGCCCAATGTCTTAACCACTGAGCTACCACTAAAATAAAAAATCTAGGTTTGCAGTTTGGAGGGAAAAAAGTGTTAATCTGCTAATCTATTTGATTGGGACAGCCAAGTTAACAATTTGGAAAACAAGAAAGAACCAGGGTCTTTGGTTGCACTGGTCCAAAAATGATGCTGATTGCCCTGATAGCTGGTGAATAATGTAGAAGGTTTTTGTGATGTGTGGGGAGTGGGGAGGTTCTGTGTCACATTGATAAAGATGAACAATTAGTTTTTAATTTCTGAATGATGAAAAGGCTTAAAAAAGGCAGTTTTCCACTTTGCCTCAGTCCATTTTAAATTAGCTTTGGCCCAGAGAAGATGGCGGTGTTTCTGGATCATGTTCACATATGGCTTCTTCTTTGCATGATAGAGCTTTAACCAGCATTTGTGGATGGCACGGCGAACTGTGTTCACAGACAATGAGTTCTGGTGGTGTTTCTGAGCCCATGCAGTGATTTCCATTACAGAATCATGCCTGTTTTTAATGCAGTGCCGCCTGAGGGCCCGAAGATCACGGGCATGCAATATTGATTTTCACCCTTGTCCCTTGCACACAGAGATTTCTCTAGATTCTCTGAAACTTTTGATGATATTATGTACTGTAGATGATGAGATATTCATAATCTTCACAATTTTACGGTGAGGAACATTATTCTGAAATTGTTCCACAAATTGTAGACGCAGTTTTTCGCAGATTGGTGAACCTCTGCCCATCTTTACTTCTGAAAGACTCTGCCTCTCTAAGATTTTTTATACCCTATCATGTTACTGACCTGTTGCCAATTAACCTCCAACTGTTTGTTTTTAGTAACACTTACTTTTCCAGCCTTTTGTTGCCCCTGTCCCACCTTTTTTTGAGACGTGTTGCTGCCATCAAATTCAAAATTACCTTTTCCAAAATCCAAATCCAAAATTATTTTTTTCTTAAAATGGTACATTTACTCAGTTTAAACATTTGATATGTTTTCTATGTTCTATTGTGAATAACATATGGGTTTGAGATTTGCAAATCATTGCATTCTGTTTTTATTTACATTTTACCCAGCATCCCAACTTTTTTGGAATTTGGGCTGTATTATTGGGTAAAATAAAGAAGAAAGATGTGTGTTAAATCTTAAATCTCTCTGTCTGTGTTTCTCTGCTTCTGTCTCTCTCTCCAGTGAACAATCTGGAGCAGGCTCTGTTCTGTGCTCTGAGTTACCTGCTGTTCCATGAAGAAGAGGAGTTCATGACTGAAAATGTGGAGTACTACATTGAAATGCTTGGACATGGGGGGCAGCCTCGGCAGGTGAGTTATGAATGAAATCATTCTTGATATTATAATTCACAATTGAGGTATTTAGACAATTGAATTGTTTGGATGTTAAGTTTAAAGCTGTTTTATTTATATTTCTAGTTATACTTTATATCACTTATACAGTTTATGTTTTACACGAGAGTAATCCTTTTGGGCTTTTTAAACTAAGCATGTACAATCAAATTACTGGCCATGTCACATCACTTCAATAATATGGTGTTATATATATATATATATATTAAAAAGCATTTTGAATTACTTCTAGAATCTACAGTAGGGGTATCACCCCGGTGTCCTGGCAAAATTGCCCCATTGGCCCTTGTCTATCATGGCCCCCTAATAATCTCCATCCCTGAATTGGCTAGATCTCTCCTCTCCACCAATAGCTGGTGTGTGGTGGGTGTTCTGGCGCACTATGGCTACCGTCGCATCATCCAGGTGGATGCTACACACTGGTGGTGGTTGAGGAGATTTCCCCCCATACTATGTAAAGCGCTTTGAGTGTCTAGAAAAGCGCTATATAAATGTAACTAATTATTAATTATTATTATTAAAGTATAAATATGCAGTTTCTTTTTCCATAAGCTCAGCTGCCAAATAGCTGATTATGCCCAGTCTTGTGTTCACCATACATATTTAGCAGAGCCACAAATAATATTCATAATAGAAAATAAAGCCACAATGCTGTATGCATTATATATATACATACTGTATAGCCAAATGCTACATGTGGACACTTACACCTATATGTAGGCCCTTTGTTTGTTTTGTGGGCACAAAATTCAAAGCACACAATAGTCTAGAATGTCTTTGTATGCTGTAGCATTACAATTTCTCTTCACTGGAACTAAGGGACCAAGCCCAAACCTGTTCAAGCATGACAATGTGCACAAAGAGAGCTCCATAAAGACTTGGTTTACCAAGGTTGTAGTGGAAGAACTCGAGTGGCCTGCACAGAGCCCTGATCTGAACCCTATTGAATACCTTTGGGATGAATTGGAATGACAACTGCATGCCAGGCCCTGCCTGACCTCACTAATGTTCTTGTGGCTGAATGGCCAAATCCCCACAGCCATGCTTCAAAATCTAGTAGAAAGACTTCCCAGAAGAGTGGAGGTTATTATAACAGCAAATGGGAACTAAATCTGGAATGGGATGTTCCAATAGCACATATAAGTTTGTTTGCAGGTGTCCACAAACATGTGGCCATATAGTGTAGAAAAGTTCATGAAGGCTTCTCACTTCCCTCCTAGTCAGCCCAGAGTAACTGGTATGTTAAGTTTTTAACTTATTCTGTGGCTACATTTTTCATTCATTCACAGTGTGAATGAATGAACACATTTCCAGTTCCTAGGATCACAAATTAAGCATGCTTAATTTCCAGCAGCAGTTAGAAAAGAGGCCTGCCTAGAAAGAGGCCTGCCAAAGATCCATGGATTTCAGAAAATGTTGAAATGTCTCAGAGCTCTTGTTTCATGGCTGTTGTGAAAGAGTAAAACTGTTCCAAAAAATACAAATATTACCACCTGCTTTCTGTTCATAACCTACCTCTCACTGCCAATGGAGTATTCAAAACTACACATAATTTCACTTCAGAGTATTTACAGAAGCATTAGGCTTTGCTTCACCTAGAGCAATTCTTTTCAGGCTAGTCCTGAAGGGGAAGGGGCATTATCCTGGGGTATGGGGCTCATTTTTAGACTAAAATAGGCTTCTGTATTACAGGTATGTAATATGGAGGTTCTTGCATTTTCTCAGTAATGTTGCCCGGTTTTGGTATTTTACTACAAATGTATTTAGATCATATTGTACTGTTAAAAGGGGGCCAGTGTCAATAACCTTGTCTTTTCCCTACTGTTGACTGCTTGGTTGAGAATAATGCAGCATTGTAAAACTTTCCTCCTCCTTGTCTGTAGGATGCTGTGCACTATTTGAAGAGACACAAGAAAGAGTTGGAGCTACTCCTCATTGGCAGTAAAAATCTGGGTGTGCCCTACATAGAGGAGGTGAGAATTTAATTTGGACTGTTTACGTACATATATCTTTTTGTGTGTGTGTGTGTGTGTGTGTGTGTGTGTGTGTGTGTGTGTGTGTGTGTGTGTGTGTGTGTGTGTGTGTGTGTGTGTGTACACGTATGTATGTTCCTACTAGTGATCATATCCAGCTCTTAGCTCTTCAGTCTATATAGGCCGTAACACCATTTATTTCAGCAAAAAGAAAGCATTGAAAGACAAAATATTGGGACATCTTTTCCATATTTCTTGCTTTTGGAGGCCTCAAAAACAGAATATTCTTATTTACAGCACAAGCCCCTCTAACTCAGCTTCACTGAATCAATTTAAGTCTTTTTTTTAAAACTGATTTTAGTGGTCTATATATTACTTTTCACACTGTGTGAGATGATCCCAATAAAACAAAACTGCCTAAAATATATAACAGAGTGCGTGATAATGTGTTTTCCGTGTCACATTATACACTGATCCTCCAACAGCAGTCATGCAATTAAAGAAAATTTCTATGTTCTGTTTACGTCATTAATCGGTGTGATCCGGAAATCAGCTCGTGCAGAAAACAGGCTCACATAAACATAAACATTCTTCAAAGTGTGCTTGAGGTAATAAGAAAATTAACATTAGTTTTAGTTTTGTTTACATTTCATCATCGCCACTATCTGTAGCTGTCCTGTGAGTTTGGCATCCTCCTATACTGTCGTCCTATTGGTGGTTTTTAGACAAGCAGTGTAGCAGGGTTCATAATCTGAGATTCATCCATCCATTTTCCATACCACGTATCCTACACTGGAGCCTATCCCAGGGAACTCAGAGCACAAGGCAGGGGACACCCTGGATAGGATGCCAACCCATTGCAGGGCACAATCACACACTACGGACAATTTAGATGTTCCAATCAGCCTACAACTCTTGTATTTGGACTGGGGAAGGAAACCGGAGTACCCGGAGGAAACCCCTGAAGCATTGGGAGAACATGCATACTCCACAGACAGGGCAGAGTGGATATTCAAACCTCCAACCCCAGAGGTGCAAGGCAAATTTGTTAAACACTAGGCCACCATGCCCCTCCATACTCTGAGATCGTAATTGTACATTTTCCGACAAAACTTTGTTGTTGAACATCTTCAGTCCTAAAATTAATCACTAAATCAGCCACTGCTGAGGACATCATATTGTGAATTCAAAGAGTGCCAATCTCAACTCACAACTAAAGAATTCTGAGACTCCAAAATCAGGCAGAAAATCATCCAGTGTAAACCTGGCTTTGCCTCCTCAGATTATAGAGTCTGCTGAAAGCTTTACTTTTATTGGTCTGTTGCTGCATAAATCAGGGCATGCTTTATGTGAATTAGAGGTATATGAGGGAAATTTAGGGCATGTAATATACATATACTTAATAGTAAGTAAGGACTAGTGATCAGGAGCTTGGGTCCATATAGCTGAAAATGATTCATCATTTGTAGTCATAACAAAGCTTGTTTTGATGTCATTTGTCTGTTTCATGCATAAGATGCTGACTTATTTATATTTCATTCTGCCTGCTTCAATCTGTGCTCATTTCTGTGCAACTTTGATGATTAAAAGCCAGTGTAATGGTAACAGGTGCTTATAAATTAGGAATCATTTATTTTTATGATGCATGCATACTTGTTTGAAATATATGTCCTCAGTCTGATTATTTTTCTGTTTTCTTTTAAGAACTACTGGAGCAGCTCTGGTGGAAGAGATGATGAAAATCGGTATTTCACTGTGTTTATTAGTTCCAGCTCAACACTGTTGATACTAGTAGTCAAAAGGCAGGAGTTCTTGGCTCATATTTTCCATTTTTTCTACAGGATCCCCACCGGAACAGACGGATGGATGGAGTATGTGCCCATATCTAAGAAAAAGAACAGCTCAGTGGTAATGATGCAGCAGCTTCAAGAGGGTAGGTTGATGTAGTGCAGTGTTTGGAGTAGGTAACCTCCAGTGTGACGATTTAATGTTTTTTGCATTATGGGGTAATCCAAGCCAACACTGCAGAGTAAACACAAAATACAGATTTTAAATGATAATGTTATTTCTTGAAGCAGAAGAGTTATCCAATGCCAACTGGGCCTGTGTGAAAATGTATTTGCCCCTGTAGTTACTAATCCCCCAAATCTACGAAACTACATTCATAATGGGGTTCAGCTGGACTAGACGCAACCAGGACTGCTTATTGCAAACCTTGTTCAATCAAATCAACACTTAAATAGAACTTTTTCAACAGCATGAAGTTGGTTAAAATGTCTTACCCAGTAACACACTATGCCAAAATTGAAAGAAATTCTAGAAATGATGAGGAAGAAGGTGATTGAAATACATCAGTCTGTGAAGGGTTACAAAGCTATTTCAAAGGCTCTGGGACTCCAAAGGACCACATTGAGAGCCATTATCTCCAAATGGAAAAAATTAGCACAGTAGTGAACCTTCCCAGTGGCCGACCTTTCAAAATCCCTCCAAGAGGGATTCACACATTCAGACATATCTTTAAAAAAAAACTCGATCAACACTCTTCTTGGTAAACAGACAGATGTGGCAAAAGTAAAGAGAACAAAAACAGTTTACATGTATTATTACTCTTAGTGTCCACAATCAACTAGGCGAGTGTGAGTATTATTGGGAGATGATGTGTGCATGTGAGGGAACTCTGAGTTGAAACAAAAAAATTAAAAGTTGTTTACGTTATCTCTGTGGTTGATAATGGATAAGGATATGATGCTAGTGGAATATAAAATACAGCCTTTTTTGGCAAATTGTCGTCTTTTTCCCTCTTGCACCTACACATCCAGCAAGTCACAAAAGAGCCAAGGACAATATCAAAGGACCTACAGGCCTCTCTTGCATCAATAAAGGTCCACTATCAGAAAGACACTGGGCAAAAATGGCATCCATGAAAGAGTGGTGACTCATGGAAGAGTTGAATTTTGACAAAACACACCTTAATGATCCTCAAACCTTTTGGGAGAATGTTCTGTGGACTGATGAGTTGAAAGTGGAACTGTTTGGAAGATAGGGGACCCATTACATCTGGCGTAAACCAAACACAAAATTCCACAAAAAGAACATCATACACAGCAATGATGTGTCAAGCATGGTGGTGGAAGTGTGATGGTGTGGGGATGCTTTGCTGCTTCAGGGCCTGGGCAACTTGCAGTAATTGAGGGAAACATGAATTCTGCTCTCTACCAGAAAATCCTAAAGGAGAATGCCCGGTCTTCAGTCCCTAAATTGAAACTCAAGCACAACTGGATTATGCAGCAAGACAATGATCCAAAGCATAGGAGTAAGTCCTAGTCCTAGAATTAAGTGAAACACTGATCTGCAGTTATCGGAAGCATTTGGTTGCAGTTATTGCTGCTAAAGGTGGTACAAACAGATTTTGTTTGATGCAATTAGTTTTTCATAGTGGTGATAGGTGTTGGATAACTTTTTTTGTGTCAGTAAAAAAATTAATTAATTAATTAAAATTGTATTGTGTGCTTACTCAGGTTGCCTTTGTTTTATGTTGTATTTCATTTGAAGATCTAAAACTATTTAATATGAGATATACACAAAAACAGAAGAAATCAGGATGGGGGCAAATACTTTTTCATAGCGCTGTATACATATAAAAGAGTTAAAGATTAACATTGGCAATAAAAATCTTCCCACTCTTCCACCCAGAGCAACATTAGAGGGTACACGTTTTGTGAAATTATACTAACATTACAGTTGTATATTTATAACTCTGTCACATCTACATAGGAGGCTCTTTGTTGTACGACAATATTCGACTGGTGAAGAACTCGGTTGCTCTAAACGGAACGCAGAGGGTTCTCTTTGATGACGTCATTTCAGAGGATGAGTGTTCTGAGCTGAGGCATCTGGCACATGTATGTCTTTGATCACACACACACGGCTTTGACTTGTGTGTTCACAACTGTATTAATATGTGTTGTAATCTTCAGGTTTCCCCAAAAATGTAGATGAGCCAGTCAACATGTGAATGTAGAATGACTGACAGATAGGTGTTTTAAACTTTCCGATATTAACTGATACCCTGGAAGCCCTACAACATACTTTTCCACACCCATGATTTGTTCTTTTTTCTTGATCGCTCATGGTGCTATGTTGGCTATGTTGGCTATGTGGCTATGTGTGTTGGCCGACATTTTTAACACTTGAAAATGACACAAGACGAAAATGTATACATCACATCCAGGATGTGGCTGAAATTAGAGTGTCTTAAATAATGGTCCATCTTAAAAATGATACATCCATCAATATTTACACATTGCATCGATACATCGGATCATTGGTAATTTGATTGCTACATCCATCCATACCGATGGATCGTTACACCCCTACTAACCATACTGACTTGCCTACTACTTCCTGCTTGCAGAAGGCATTAAAATTGCTCTTAACCTGGTTAAAATGTGGCTTCAATCTCAGTTCTTTTTGTTACTGTCATGGAATTCCCCTCGTGCTGACTGCTGGAGCTCAACAGCCTGTAGCACGACAGCACGCGCTTCCCGGTTTCATTAACTTTTTTTACTTTTCATGTGTGTTTGTTTTGGTTTCTGTCCTGTCTCCGCCCCTGTTATGTCATTGGTTCCTTCCTAATGTCTCAGCTGTTCTTGTTTCCCCCCGTTGATTAGCTTGTATATTTAAAACCCTATGTATCTTTATTCTAGGTGAAGTATTGTGTGTTTCTCACCAGACCCGTACCGAGCCTTTGAGCCGTTTCGCTATTCATGGTTTTTGATCCTGTTCTCGTCCTCGTTTCTCAATTCTAGTCTAAGCCCTGTTTATGCCCGTTTGCCTGACCCCTCACCTGTTTTTGACTACGTTTGTGTTTTACGATTTGGTTTTGTCTGCCTGCCTCTCTTCATTAAAAGCTTTAAGTGCATTTGTATCCGTCTCATCCCCATTACATGAGGGTTATGCCTACAAATTTCAGAGAGACATACATTTTTTTTATCAGTTGTTATTCTTACTAACTTATATTTTGCCCTTGTTGACCGTATTAAACGGTTAAAAAAAAAAAAAAAAAAAGATTAGCTCAGGTGTACACAAGCCACAAGAGGGTATCCATGTTTTCTGAGGGTATCATGATACGAGAGGAGACATTTGCAATAATTGTTTTATATTTTATCTCTATGTTAGAGTACGACAAATGCTGGAGATGGTTACAGAGGAAAGGTGTCCCCTCACACACCAAATGAAAAATTTGAAGGGACAACTGTGCTCAAAACTTTGAAGGTGATTTTGTTTTCTATTCTGGTAAGGTAACTGATACCTGCATATCATTCTGAAAGTTAAATTCTATTTACCAATGGCTCTCACAAAAAAAAAAAAATAAATAATAATAATAATAATCAGTGGATCATTGGGGATTAATGTTTGTTGAGTGGCTGATATAGGCCTGTGTGTGTGTGTGTGTGTGTGTGTGTGTGTGTAGTGGGGCTGTGCTTTACCTGTCCCATGGATGATCCGCCACTGGTTAAGACTAGAAACGAAAGTGTTCAGGAGTAAAAGCTTTTCAAAATTACTCAAGTACATATGATGGGTTGCCTCATTTGCCTTATATATGAATAGGTTAATTGTGTTCATAAATCAATTTGTACTGGTGTCTTTTTTTTTTTTTTTTTTTTTTACACTTGAAGTGATTCCTTGGCTGCAAAAACTAGAACTGCTGCTTTATGCAATATCTGCTTTATCCAGTATCAATATCTCTAATTTTGGAACTGTTGTGATTTACAGTATGGTTATGAAGGCCGTGTTCCTTTAAGAAGTGCCCGTCTCTTCTACGATGTCAGCGAGAAGGCCAGGAAGATAATTGAGTCCTATTTCATGCTGAATTCCACTCTACATTTCTCATACACTCATCTAGTGTGCAGGACAGCTGTTCCAGGTGTGTTACACTAAATCACTTTAGCTGAGAATCCAGTATAACCGTTGTAAATAGAAATACAAAATTATTTCTATATAATTATTTAATGAGAGCTCATTAACAAGAAAAATAAGACAGCAAAGTCACTCTTGACCATTCTCACAGCAGTAAATTTGTAATTTGTATGTTGTTTTTCAGCTTTCACTATTGGTGTTAACTAGTTAATACAGTTAGCTACTAGTTATCTAATGATTCTAACTAGCCAACACTGATAGTGACAGTTACAAATATGCATGAGAGTTCATTACAAAGTAAAATGTAATGGCATATAAAAAAAAAATTAAATAAGGCAATGCCCTTAATAAACAGCCTACCTGGTTGTGATAACCATAATCCTTGGCAATGCTAATTCTGCAATCCATTGTACTTGGAACTCAGAAAAAACAGACCTCCGACATGGAAAAGTGCAATGGAACTGTCATTCAGCTTGGAATTCCCAGTAGGGAACTTGTGCAACATCTACCTTGCCAGAGTTCTCTGACACGCCTAATATCATTAACAAAATGGTAGTGCACACAGTCAGTGGGAAAAAGATTTCCCTTTGCCTCATTTTCTATTTGAAAAAAACTTGATTTTACATGACATGTGACTGATAACTATTTATGGGCAAAGATGAACAAAACAGTTACCTTACACATCTCTTCACTAGTCACACAGAAATAATTCATGTAGATCTTCTTTATTTTCTTTTATTTATTTTATGTTTATCAATTTCAGAGACTAGCCATACAAGTATGACCTTGCTCTGGGCATGTGTTTGTGTCCAGTATTATGGAATTTCACAACTAAACATTTTAGACTAATCTTAAGTAATGCACCTTTAAGCTCATTTTACTGTTCTTATTAGAATACTGACCATTATCTAAGTTAACTGTCTTAACTATTGTTGTTGTTTTTTCACATTAGATCAGCAGGAGCACAGGAATGACCTTAGCCACCCAATCCACGCTGATAACTGTCTTCTGGACCCTGAAGCCAGTGAATGCTGGAAAGAGCCTCCTGCTTACACATACAGAGACTATAGGTTGGAACTGATTTGACACTTGGTATTGCTTTATTACATTTCATAATAATGGTTAGTAAGAGTCAGTCAAAACAACAGGACTACTCTTAAACATGTTTTTTCACTAATCTATGGAGATTCATAAATAAAATAATGTAAATAAATGAAAAATCCTTTTAGACATTCAAGATGTCTGCATTCTTTTCCTTTTATAAATTATATAGAGAAATTCTCTTTGTCTCTCGCAGTGCCCTTCTTTACCTCAATGGGGATTTTGAAGGTGGCGATTTCATATTTACTAAAATGGATGCCAAAACCATCACGGTATGAAAGTTATGAAACCTTTACTTGGTTTACATAAGGGCAGGGTTTTTTCTGTCTGTAATAATATTTTCTGTTTCAGGCTTCAGTGAAGCCGAGGTGTGGGCGGATGGTGGGTTTCTCCTCAGGTGGTGAGAACCCACATGGTGTGCGTGCAGTCACAAGAGGGCAGCGTTGCGCTGTGGCGATCTGGTTCACCCTTGATCCCCTGTATAGAGAGCTAGTGAGTATTGCCTTCACATTAATTAAGTCAAGACACATCAGATTGTGCACGTTTTCTATGTGCCTTTAAGAACTTCCTTGAGTTATATTTTCAAAATCTCATTTTCTTTAGGAGAGGCTTCAAGCTGACGAAGTGATTCAAGCTCTCGAAAACCAGCACCAGTGGGATCACATCAACCAGAAAGATGAATTATAGTCCAAGATCCAATGAGATCGAGTCTGAGATTCAGAGAAAGCATTTCATTTAGAACAGTTACTATTTATTTTGTCTTATGTTATCAGAACAAATTTATTTTTATACTGTTTATTGTTGCATCGTGTTTCTGTAATTCAGTCCATTAGATCCACCAATATCACCTTTAAAGTGTTGGTGCATCATGGATAATGCAGAGATACTGTACAAGATAATCTACAGTGTAGATACATTTCGTGGGGTTATTAAAACAATTATTGAGG
This sequence comes from Cranoglanis bouderius, assembly GCA_023630585.1. Classification (NCBI taxonomy): domain Eukaryota; kingdom Metazoa; phylum Chordata; class Actinopteri; order Siluriformes; family Cranoglanididae; genus Cranoglanis; species Cranoglanis bouderius. The sequence continues at coordinate 3,746,648 of CM042553.1, read as the reverse complement.
TACATTAAAAGAAATATTTTATTAGTATTAGTATCAGGATTTGCAAATTATTTTTGTGTTTACTGCACATGCCTTACAACAATTCTTTTTTTTTTTTTTTTTTCGGTACCACCAATCATTGGAGCACTGTATTTTCTTTTACAAAATGATATCAAGATATTAAGATGTAGTTTGTTCCTGTTTCAAGGAATTGTCTATAAAATGTGACTTTTCATGGTTCTGGTTTTCTCTCCAGTTGGGTGCCATTTGCACTGCCCTTTAAATATGGGCATATGAGTTTAGTTTAGACTCACTTGTTCACGTTATTTTTTGCTAAGGAGCATGGCCATGCACTGATGTGTATTGTGACACATATTTAAATATACCTTAAACTGACACAATATATTTGTAATAATAATGAATTTTAAATTAAATATTTAAACACGTGCTGTGTTTTCATTTAACTTTCAATTGCAGCTTATTGGGGGGGGGGTTATTTCAATCACAAGACCTGAAAGAAAGCTGAAATTATGATCTATCATCTCATATTCATCATTTCCTCATTTTGCTCTCAAACCCAAATGTCTTCAGTGTATAGCAAAAACGAAAGAATTGGCCTTGCCATTCCGTCACAGAGAAGGCCTGTACATTGAACCTGCATCAATAATTGAGTTAAGGTTAAAAGTTAAAGTTGATTTTTTTTTTTCATAGTTTTTCATTTGAGGTCAAAAGAAAACTAGTCAATGTCTTTTTGCCTGGCTGCTTAGAAAAGTGTTGGATTAATGCTGAAACACTGAAGCCATGTTTAACAGCACTCTTCTGCTTGGTACTGTGTTCTGTCATGTTCATTTGGTTCAGTGGTGCCTGAGAACACACCATTAACTAAATCACATGTGTCTCTGAGTGTCGTGTTCAGCAGTAGGAACTATGTAGTTTTGTTTCTCATTTGGCCTTTATGTGGGTGACCTGTTTTTGACAGTGTTTCCTGTGTGCCAGACCAGTTGAAACTGATTCTATAGTTACTATTTTGTTTCTTAGTGTCAACTGTGTTTAATGTCTTCCCAGTTAATTGTTGTTAAAGTGAATGTGTGAAAAGTTTTTTTTTTTTTTTTTTTTGTTGCTGTTAAAGGGGTACTTGGAAATATGGCTAATCATGTTTAAGAGGTTCCGCTATCTAAACACAGATTAACTGTTTGCATAAAGGAAATGATTGCACAAGCATACTTGAATGCAGATAAAGAGATAACTTTTTCTCTTAGATGTCATTTGACACACCTTATGCCTCCTAGGCTGCACTAAGACAATTCTAACTACAAGCAATAACATCTTATTTTAATGCTGTCCGACACTTCATTAGAGCCAGCACTAACTAACTGTTAAATGCCCGATCTGGTATGTCTCAAGCTGAAATGCACCATATACTCACTATTCTGTTGCGTGCCAACATCAGCTTTTTATGACACATGCTCTTCTGCTTTTCCAGCCTAGCATCAGGGAAGACACATGGGCGCATGATAGACTTCTGGCCAACAGTCGCTGAGACTGTTTAAACATGGCAGGTTCCCTGTGTGAGGTGCTTTGTAAGCTGAAATTAAAAAATATATATATATTGACAGGCGTGATTAGCATTCATCAACATAACACATGACTATGAAGAAAATCAGCATTTCTAAAACTTTTGTAAAATACTTTTCTAAATTTTCACTTTTCTAAAATATTGATAAACGAGGCCCAATGACAGAAATGGATGAATAAAAGCTACCAGTGTTATCTGAGAACATCCTATGACTAAGGTAGGACCTAAACCAGCTCAGCACATTCTCCTGCAGGCCATTCATATACTCAAGGCATTCAGTGAGTGATATACTTTGCTCTGTGGTGAGTTCGAGTGATTCTCCTCCTCAGTATCAGCACTATTTACAGTACAGGTGTATCTCAATAAATTAGAATGTCGTGAAAAAGTTCATTTATTTCAGTAATTCAACTCAAATTGTGAAACTCGTGTATTAAATAAATTCAATGCACACAGACTGAAGTAGTTTAAGTCTTTGGTTCTTTAATTGTTATGATTTTGGTTTACATTTAACAAAAACCCACCAATTCACTATCTCAACAAATTAGAATATGGTGACATGCCAATCAGCTAATCAACTCAAAACACCTGCAAAGGTTTCCTGAGCCTTCAAAATGGTCTCTCAGTTTGGTTCACTAGGTAAGCCACAAACATTCATTGCCAAAGAAGCTGGCTGTTCATAGAGTGCTGTATCCAAGCATGTTAACAGAAAGTTGAGTGGAAGGAAAAAGTGTGGAAGAAAAAGATGCACAACCAACCGAGAGAACCGCAGCCTTATGAGGATTGTCAAGCAAAATCGATTCAAGAATTTGAGTGAACTTCACAAGGAATGGACTGAGGCTGGGGTCAAGGCATCAAGAGCCACCACACACAGACGTGTCAAGGAATTTGGCTACAGTTGTCGTATTCCTCTTGTTAAGCCACTCCTGAACCACAGACAACGTCAGAGGCGTCTTACCTGGGCTAAGGAGAAGAAGAACTGGACTGTTGCCCAGTGGTCCAAAGTCCTCTTTTCAGATGAGAGCAAGTTTTGTATTTCATTTGGAAACCAAGGTCCTAGAGTCTGGAGGAAGAGTGGAGAAGCTCATAGCCCAAGTTGCTTGAAGTCCAGTGTTAAATTTCCACAGTCTGTGATGATTTGGGGTGCAGTGTCATCTGCTGCTGTTGGTCCATTGTGTTTTTTGAAAACCAAAGTCACTGCATCCATTTACCAAGAAATTTTGGAGCACTTCATGCTTCCTTCTGCTGACCAGCTTTTTGAAGATGCTGATTTCATTTTCCAGCAGGATTTGGCACCTGCCCACACTGCCAAAAGCACCAAAAGTTGGTTAAATGACCATGGTGTTGGTGTGCTTGACTGGCCAGCAAACTCACCAGACCTGAACCCCATAGAGAATCTATGGGGTATTGTCAAGAGGAAAATGAGAAACAGGAGACCAAAAAATGCAGATGAGCTGAAGGCCACTGTCAAAGAAACCTGGGCTTCCATACCACCGTCCCACAAACTGATCACCTCCATGCCACACTGAATTGAGGCAGTAATTAAAGCAAAAGGAGCCCCTACCAAGTATTGAGTACATGTACAGTAAATGAACATACTTTCCAGAAGGCCAACAATTCACTAAAAATGTTTTTTTTTATTGGTCTTATGAAATATTCTAATTTGTTGAGATAGTGAATTGGTGGGTTTTTGTTAAATGTGAGCCAAAATCATCACAATTAAAAGAACCAAAGACTTAAACTACTTCAGTCTGTGTGCATTGAATTTATTTAATACACGGGTTTCACAATTTGAGTTGAATTACTGAAATAAATGAACTTTTCTACGACATTCTAATTTATTGAGATGCACCTGTATGTGTGCTGTCTTTTTTTGGTCTTGTGAGGTGTGCTATTTTGATCACTGAGGATGACAAGAATGGTCAAAGTACAAGCTTGACTTAGCAGAGACTTTTATAGGCTACCCATGTGGGGTCATGGTCACAAGGCTATTGGTAATTGGTAAGCAAATGGGAATACTCTATTCCCCAGGGAAACCACTCAGTGGCAGAACCATTGTACTTATGTAACCTTACTTTTTGTTTTAAAAAACATGTTTAACAGGATAACCATAAACATTACAGATCTAAAAAGTTTTTATGAGTGTGAAATTCAAGTAGAAAATTTTTTAATATTTATTTTTATACAAAGAATTTCCCATTCTTATGAAGGGTGTCAATAATTCTGCTTCCTGTTGTACTAGCTAAACATAAGTTGCCATACGCAGCAAGCTGCAGTGTTCTGACACATTTCTATCATAGCCAGAATTAACGTTTTCAGCAATTTGTGCTACAGTAGCTCTTATGTGGAATCAGACCAGACCAGAGAGCATGCAAACTCTGCTTACACAGGGCAGATACAGAAATCAAAACCCCAACTCTGGAGGTACGACGCAAACGTGCTAACCACTAAGCCACCATGCCCAGGATTCAGAATTTTGCATCTGTAAACCACCACAATGGATTTGAAATGAAGCAACCTAGATGTGATTAATGACTTTCAGCTTTAATTCAAGGGGTTTAACAAAAATATTGAATTAATCATTCAGGAATTACAGCCTTTTTTTTACACCGTCCCTCTGTTTTCACAGGCTCAAAAGTAATTGGACAAACTAACATAATCATAAATATTATGAATATAATGGCAAAGTGGGGAAAATGTCTAATTTGAAAGAATTGTTTGTGTTGTGTATTGGGCATGAAATGTGTATTGGGGAAAAACGTGGTATATAGAATAGGCTACAATGAATAGGTTTAAATGGATATGCCTGTTTTTTAATTAATTAATTTTATTTTATTTTTAGTTAATAATCAGAATCATTATATTAATTATATATGAGAATTGTCAGGGAAGAGACATGCACAGGCTGTTGTTATGAGTCCAAGTGCTGGGATCTTTATTGATAATAGCTGACGCAGGTGGGTAATAGCAAATGTGGATGATAACAGCAGAATATGACAGCAATGGATGTAACATTTGTAGTAGACATGTAGTAGACATTTGATGAGCAAAAATACAAGTAAGTATACCAAACTGGAGAAGACAACAATCCACAAGGAGGATGAGGAAAGACCACCACGGAAGGGCAGTGCAGTCTGAGCAGTTCTTGTTGGGACTAGACAAAGAGGTGAGGTGAGGCTATTATTTTTGGAGTCCTTGATGAACAGGATAATTGATGGCAGGTGTGTATGGTTAGTAGTCCTGAGGCTGAGGGTATGTCTCAACCTCCTCCCTAGTTCAGTAGTCAGGGCACTGATGAGGGAGTTGGAATTGATACTCACTATGGCCGTTTCTCAATATGCATTCTTGTGCAATCTTGCGTCATTGTGAACTCGTTCTATGTCATCATCCACCGCCGAAGTTCAATTATAACCCAGTGTCTCAATCAGCTACCTAGTTCAGTAGTTAGGGCACTGATCAGGGAGTAGGCCATTTTAAGGGCTGTCTCAATGGCAAAATCCTTCCAGTGCACTGGAATGTTCACTCCCTAAAAAATCCCATAATGCACTGCAAAAACCACGCAGCATCAATGCTCATTGGGTGCTTCTCATTTCTTATTGTGCATCCTCGTTTCCTGTCCTCGCTTCCTTTCCTTGTGTCTTAGCTCCACCACCTTAGGATGCGAGGAGAGAGGAATCAAAGCAAGTCGAATGGAATATCCTCACTCTCTCAAGTGTTACTTCAAAGCGACGTCAATTAATGATGACTGTTGCTCAGCTGGATGACCTCACTGCGCTTCAGGGATATGTTGTTATGTTGTTGGAGTTTGGTTAACAACAACATTCTCAATAAAGCAAAATGCACTAATAGTATGTGAAATGTCTGGGGTCTGGGTTATTCCACAATGAATTAATGAACAATACATAATTTATCACATATTTTCTGCACCTTTGCATATTCAAATATGCAAGGATCAATTAATTACAATACTCATTGTAAGCATATTATTATTTAATTACATTTCACACAAAATTCCATCACATCATCAAATTACTTTTTGTTCGAGATTTGAATTTATACCTGTGTCAGGTTTTGACAAGAAACACTTCCGCATAGGATACACCTGTGTGTCCTCACTCCTAGGTCCTCTGGAAGCGTCCTCACTCCTTGTTCCTCGCCTCCTCGTGGTGCAATTAGAGAATTGATATGTCCTTCAAGATTGTTGACGTCGATCAATTTCTGGGTTATGGGCTGGAGGACAGAGGAGTGAGGAAATGAGGAAACGTCAATTTGAGTATTGAGAAGCACCCAATATGTTTCCTTACTGGAAGTGACATCATATTTTCTGAAGCCTCTCAGCTCAAAAAAAAATGGGGGACAAACTCTCAGCCAACTTCCAGCTACAAATGTAAGTAGCTTGTTATTGTTGTTGTATCTCCCAAATGATTACTTATGTTGCCAATTTTTAACTTTATTTGACGTTCTATATATGGTTTGAGTCTAATGATTTTTAAGTGTTTAATGATTTTAAAAAAAATCCACTAGCTTGCCTATGATCCTGCTTGACATATTATGACAGAATGCATGTGATTAAGCTAACAATTTTATTTGACATATAATATGCAAGTACTTAGTCATGTCGCCGGAAATTCAGTTATCAGTGACCCAATGTGTAGTGAGCCAGGGTCCTTACCAGTGCCCCAACTTGTGTACACGATATACTGATTCACACCCTACTGAACTAGGGAGCTGGTTGAGACATACCGTAATACTCAAGAACGCATGTACCGGGGACGCACGAAATTACCTGGATGTGTTCTTGGTATTGAGCATGCATCGGTGGTGGGGCTGTGTGTCCATGTTGCATTATTTTTGAGAAAATTCGATTAGTTTATATGTGCATCTCTTTTGGATAGTTTTTCTTTGGGGAATAAATAAGTTTTATTTTGATCTAGTTTTTATGAAAGTTTAAAAACAAATATGTATGTTTGATAATTGTGCCTCTAAAGCTTATTATTATGATTATTATGATGTTTAAATGGTCGTATTCTGTGCAAAACAAACAAAAAACACATTGTCTGACTACAATGGAAACTGGACAAAAACTATTTAGTTATTGTAGAATGTACTGCATTACAATTGGAAAATACTATAATTGGAAAATACTATAAATTGATAAACTGACAAATCTAAAAACTGCAAGAACATGAGGCAGACTAGCATGATATTTTCTTCTTCAGTGTGATGACGTTTAATGTCCCTGACAATGTCTATAGTCCCATTTAGCAATCGCCTTTTTCGATCCACTGTAACGAATCAATCATTACTAGCATTATTCTTTTCCACCAGAATAATGTAATGGATCAACTTTAAACATGAAAAACGAAACAGAAGCGCACGCTTGGATTCGAAGCACCTTTTTAAAGGAGATGAGTTTTAAAGCATGCCCGCATTATCTACCAGAATGTGTAGTAAATCAGATGAATCTGAAACGTTTAAAAATATTCTCCACCAGTTACAATTTATGTAACAAATTAAAAGATGTTTAACATGTTTAAATGTATTCTCCAATTTATATAAGGAATTAGCTTGAATGGCGTGAAATGTATCTATATATCTAATCAACGCGTGTTGTGACCAATTATAAATATACATCAGCCATGAAAGGAAATTCGTGTATGTGCACATATACATATAGATAATTAACTACAACGGATTATAATTAATTATGACTATGTATGTGGTCTAGATCAGCTTTTAGGATTAGCTGTAGTGTAGTTTGGAATTATGAACTCTAAAGAGGGAGTTTATCCTTCTGGCCAGGAAGGATTAACCAACGAAGTTGTTATTAAAAATTAGAGCGGGTAACCGAGATCTTATGCAGCGTAGAATTTACTCATCACATGACCAAAACAGAGACAATCAAGCGTGGGATAATAGATTTTAACTAGATGTAACTATGGATACACACGACTAACTCTAAGCAAAACATACATATGTACATCTATATACAAGGAAAGAAAAGGTATAGAGCGAAAGTAATGAAATAATAGGGGATGGCAGACAAAAACAACAATTAATTAGTCTTTTTCAAAACCAGCAACGAACTTAATTCTCCTGTAAACAGGGGTACAATCTTAAACGCAGATATAGATCCATTAACTATACTTGCATGGCTTCGGTTTGAAAGTTCGCGCGAGGTCGTGTAGAGTTCGCTGGTTCGTCGTGCCATTTGAAAAGGCGTGGGCCGTGAGGCGGTTGCATCTTTTGTCCGGGAGAGAGAGATCCTGGCTTCCTCTTCCCGGGGCACGTGGCCCCGGGGGAGAGAAACCGGAAGGAGCGTAGAAGTGAAGTTGAAGAGTGTGAGTGAAGAGAGTGAGAAAAGGTTTCAAAGCATGGTGTTGTTTTAAAGACAACACCAACACACACGCCTCTTTGGGCTATGGGCCAATCAGGAAGTTGGATTTGTTGGCGGGATGAACTCTCTTTGTCTGGTCTCAGACCTGGATTTGCATGTCCAGGGAGGAGCCGGTTTAAACCGTATTACATGTGAAATTAAGAAAAAGCATGAAATAATGTATCCCATTGCAATATGATATGCATAATCAATCAGGGTATCTCTAGACGATTAACCTCATACCAAATTCGATGGACTTATAAAGAATATTACAAGTAAAACATGGTTACAGACATTTAAAATAATATCCTAAGTTAAAACTATCTAAAATCATTATGGTTAGGTCACATAAACACACAATATATGCAACAAGATAACATCACACTATTTGGACATCGAATAATTACATATAATTACATGTTACATTCAAAAGAGATTTTTCATGGTGTGTGTGTGCGTGTGTAGGTAAGCTTTGTGTGTGTTTGTGTGTGTGTGTGTGTGTGTGTGTGTGTGTGTGTGTGTGTGTGTGTGTGTGAGCACGCACGTGTGTGTGTGCTTTGTGTGTGTGTTTGTGTGTGTGTGTGTGTGTCTGAAGAGGGGGGTCTTGTCCCCTGTCCGCATTCCAGTGGTATCTGGTGAAGAGGTTACATAAGGATTCATGGCTCAAAGACACAGAGAAACTTCTTTGCTAGATCCAGGCTGATTCAGAAATCAGTTTGATACATTCAGACGTTACACCACGTAAAAGCTTTTAAAGATCATGAGTGGGGTATTACTTGTGTATATTATGTTGTACAATAAAACGTGAAAATATTTTGAGCTTACTCGCTTACTGTGACAGTACGTACTTCATTCAATGCTGTACCTACTGCACGGTACCTACGTACCGTTGAAACAGTACGTACTAATCAGTATGTGTGCGTAGTATGAATACAATCCCGGACATGCTACATCCGCCATGTCGGCATTGTCATGTGATCTTCAACGTCATCATTAACACAAAAATCTTAATAGGACCACCTTTTAAGCAACCGCACCAACGGCAAAATGCACATCAGGAAAGTTAACTGAATTAACAGTTTAATGTGGGCAGTGTTAACAGTGTTAACAGTCTGAGGTAAATTCGTTGCTGTTAGCTTGGCTGGCTAAGACATGATGACAATGCTGTGACAACTGTTTTCTTGTTGAAACCTTCAACAAGTTAACAATTTATTCGGGTATTGTTAAACAAGTTCTGTTTAACCAAGGTTTAATACTTAAAAACAGCTGACGTGCTGTCTTCCGCAATTTATTTAAATTTTTTCTGAACTCATCCGCGCCAGTCCCGTTGCATTATCCGTTTTTTTGACTCGCATAGTGTCCATGGGTTGCACGCTGCAAAATCTCGCTGGAAGCAGTACGACATCTGGGTATTTCTCGCATACTATTTCTCGCATTACTCTTGGTCCTTACAATACTGCCCCACATTATCACTTTTCTTGATACCCTGCACAATATCCTTATTCCCAATGACCAGAGAAATGGACCAGAGCAGTCAAGGTTTGTTGTCTTGTTATCTGGGACAACGTAAGTTTCCACCGGACTGCTCTGGTCCGCAATTGGTTCAATGACCATCCACAACTTTTGATGCTCAACCTGCCACCATATTCTCCATTTTTAAACCCAATAGGTTAAAAAGAAGAGTTCTTTTTGGCATGGCGTTGGAAGGTATACGATCACCAACCCCACCAACGCATACCCCTTCTCCAATCAATGGAGGAGGCCTGTGGTGACATAGACGAGGGGGCATGCCAGGCTGGATACGCCACTCCAGACGCTACTTCCCCCGTTGTTTAGCCAGAAAGAACATTGCTTGTGATGTAAGTATTTTGTGTGTAAGTAGTTTGAAAAAACTGTAATAGCGCCATCGCCCTTGTGGACTTGCACCCTATAGCACCCCATAGGTCTGCATTAGCTGACGTCACCAAAGTGTGGACTCAGAGGAGAGCCACAAGAGCAGAGTGTGCCATTTGAGACAGGGGGTCCGGAGCGGCTGCACAAGCTCTAATGACGACACAGCTATTTCGTGATTGGCCAAAATCACAGACGACAACGATGACATGCTTTTCATGTTTATTCTGACACCTTCAGGCTCACAAATCCATATTTTTATAACAGTAAAACCCCTTTCATGTAATCTTAATGTTATATTGTGACATGTTTATCAAAATAAAACGGATAAAATATATAGACCCCACTTTATTGTTTTTAAAATAATACAGGCTTATGTTGAACTTTCTTCTTGTACATGCAGGCACTGTATTAACTTAACATATTCAGTGAGAAGTGTTTCTGGTTGCTGCATGTAAAATTCAGACGTCTGTTTATCTAATAAATGTTACATTTAATCCACTTCATCTGCAATAAAGAAAGCAAACACCGCGCGAGCGTCACTACGGGAAGCAGGAAGTGTCCGACTTGACGGCTCAGTTTTCAACTCCTCCCCCGACTGCAAGCGGCAACTCTCGCCGATCGATTACATCCAGCCGCAGCTGAAGTCGAACACACCGACTGACTTCGGGACGATGGAACCGGAAGGGCTAAAATGCTAACTCGTTTCTGGGTTTTGGCATACAAAATGACGTCATCCCTGCACCACTCTCAGCTAACTTCCGGCTACAAATGTAAATCGCTTGTTATTGTTAATAATAACATATCCAAGTATAATTTTTTGTGATGTTTTACAATGCGAGTACTGTAAGTAGTCATGTCACCAGAAATTCAGTTATCAATGTCCCAATGTGTAGTGAGCCAAGGCCCTTACTAGTGCCCCAACTGATTCATGACTGATGGCATACTGAACTAGGGAGCTGGTTGAGACACACCCTGAGAGTCTGGTGCATGGGTTAAATGGGTTAGTTATTATTTGCCACACCTATTTGCCACACCCATTCCTCTCCACAACAATTCCATGAATCAAAATTGTTTTGATAAGTGATAGCGCATACTTAATTTTGTGTGAATCAGACAAACGGCCTAGGACGAGTTAAAAACCAGGGGTATTTATTTATTTATTTATTTATTTTAGAAAATTTGAATATCAGATATATTTTATATATACAAATAAAAATGAGATACACATTTTGTAATGCTTGATGCAAGGATTCATAGAGAGCCAGAATTATATGCTAGCATGCACGGGTGCAGAGTTATTAACAAAAATTTATCATATGGTTGTGGAGTTATAGTGTTTCCTTAAGATTCAGAGGAAAAAAGAATTTTGATTCTAGCCCTTACCCCTTAGCCCTTCCAGAGTCATGAACCAAAATGCAAAAATTCTCATTATAGCGCCACCTAGTGTCCGACATGTGTGTCAATGCGCCTGAGTAGTGGGTGGGATTTTTGACCATCCCACCAAGTTTGCTGTCTCTACCACTTACGGTCTCTGATGCCCAGACACTTTTAGGGGAGAATAATAATGATCACAAGAAAATCAGTACAAATACAATAGAGTTTCAGCACATTGTGCTTGGACTAGCCCAAGCTATGACACTGCCTCCACCATGCCTGATGAGCTTCTATGTTTTGGATCATGAGCAGATCCTTTCTCCAAACTTTGGCCTTTCCATCACTTTGGTAGAGGTTAAGCTTGTTTCCAGAACTTTTGTAGCTCATCTCTGTATTTCTTTGTAAATTCCAATCTGGCTCTCTAATTCTTAAAGATCATGAGTGGTTTGCATCTTGCGGTATGGCCTCTATATTTCTGTACGTGAAGTCTTCTTTGACTTGGGGATTGTGACACCTTCACCCTGTCCTGTGAAGATTGTTTGTGATGAAACTGTTGTTTTTAGGTTTTTCTTCACAACTCTCCCAATGTTCCTGTTCTTTGTCTGGTTGCCAGTACACCAGTGGTTTCTTTCTTTTTCTGGACATTCCAAATTGTTGTAGTGGCTATGCCTAATGCTTGTGCCGTGGCTCTGATAGAATTTCCTTCTTTTCTCAGCTTCAAAATGGCTTGCTTTTCTTCCATAGACTCTTTGGTCTTCTGTTTTAACAACAAACGCAGTATTCACAGATGAAGCCTAGGGCTCAAACCAGAGTAGATATTCAGAGCTATTAATTCTTTTCAATCAATTTAAAAGGGCATACCTGTCAGTCACATGTTCCAATATTTTTGATCACTTAAAAAAATGGGATGGCTCAAACAAAAGACGCCACGTTCTAAGTTGTTTAGCACAGCTAACATTCTGATCTATTATCTCATATTCATCTTTTGATGTCAAACCAAAAATGTCTTCAGTGTATAGTGAAAACAATAGATTGGAGAAATTTCTCATTTTTAAAACATCACTTCAGTTCATTGATGTTTGAGGGCATTTGTTTATGCACAGCTCTCTTAAGATCCTGCCACAGCATCTCAGTGGGGTTGTCTGGACTTTAACTTGGCCATTCCAACACATACATTTTTGTCTTCTTTAACCATTCAGATGTCGAATTGCTGCTGTGCTTGGGATCATTGTCCTGTTGCATGACCCAATTTTGGTCCAGGTTAAACTGCTGGACAGATGGCCTCACATTAGCCTCAAGAATATTCTGGTATAAAGTGGAGTTCATTATTTCCTGAATGTTCCAGTGGCTGCAAAACAAGCCCAAATCATCACCCCTCCTCCATCATGCTTGACAGTTGGTATGAGGTGTTTGTGGCACTGTGTTAGGTTTTGCCAAACATGGTGCTGTGCATGATGACCAGACATGTCCACCTTGGTCTCATTAGTCCAAAGGATATTGTTCCAGAACTTTTGTGGTTCATCCAGATGCAATTTTTCAACCCTAAGTCATGCTCCATATTCTTTTGTAGAGAAAAAGGACTTTTTCCCTAGCCACCCTTCCCTGAACGCCATATTTGTTTGGTCTTTTTATGATTGTGCTGTCATGAACATTAACATTTAATGTGTTTACAGAGGCCTGTAGGTCACATGATGTAGCTCTTTGGGTTTTCTTTATATCTCTGAGCATTAAACGGTCTGTCCTTACACTGAATTTGCTGGGACTCCTACTCCTGGGAAGACTAGCAACTGTTTTGAAGGCTCTCCATTTGTAAACAATACTTGAACTTATTTGTAATCCGTGTACTTATTTTTTCATACCTGGTTTCTGAATGTTTTTTGGGAAAAATTACTACATATTGAAATCTGTTTTTTTTTTTGTTTGTTTATTTGTTTTTTGTTGTTGTTGTCGTCACCTGATGTTATTTGTTTGTTTATAGAAGTTGGGTAGGACCACCCAATTATTATTTACGTGCTGATAAATAAAAACATAGAATTGAAGGAGGGTGTACTTTCTTTTTCCCATGACTGTATATGCAAAGCAGAAACATTTCCATTCAGAAAAACTTGTAGTTTTCAGAATTATATAACATTTTGAACAAATTTAACCATATGAAAGGATCTTTTTTCCAGGCCATCACATATATATGTTTGGATTGTGTGACTTTGAGACATTTTATGGGTTTTAAGATAAAATGAAAAGAAACCTAGACTTTGAATGTGTTTTCTTTTGTTTTTCTTTCTTTAATTTTTTGCTAATTACACATGCATCTGAGTTTCATGTTCCGCATCATGCAGGAGTTACATAGTTTTTGTTTCTTGCTTGGCCTTTATGTGGTTGACCTGTTTTCACACTGTGCTTTTCTCACTATGTGCTGACTTAAACTGATTCTATAGTTACTATGTTATTCCTTTATGTTAGTGTGAATGCTATTTAAGTCATTTATTAAACACACAAATAAACGTCTTTTTCTACATTTCTACATGTTTTTTCCTTTCCTATTTTCATGTTTGATTCATAGTTGTGCTGGTGGTTTGAGTGGTTTCTCTGTGCATAGACTTCCTCCTCACTTCTGCTGTTTTAGCTTTTCAGCATGATTTCACATGAACCTGCCTATAACTCAATGCTCAGCCTTAGACCGCTTTGACATCACAAACTAGTGTGTTTTTCAGTGTTGTAGGTGTGCAACTCCTGTGATACACAAGACGACATCTTTGTACTTTCCACCGGTTCTGTCCAAAAGGTTCTGGCATTTTGGGCACGCTTCTTTTAAACAAGAAAAATGGACTACTTATTCAGAAAGAATTTTCTGCTATTGCTCACAGGTCAGACATTTTACATTCATACCTATACAAGATAAATTGAAATGCTCATAAATTCTATCATGCAACAAAAGGCAAAAGGTTAAATGTTTAAGTCAATCATGTTTTTTTTTTTTTTTCCAATTTATTGGTTATTTATTAGTACTCCCTAATTATTTGAATAAGCCGAGCTTTTCACATGTATTGCATTGCCCTTCAACCGTGGTTCTCAAAGTCCAGGGGTTCGCAATCTAAAAAAAAATTGTTACATTGATGGAATTCACAACCCACCATTATCAATGTTATTATATTTATTGTCACTTTCTTCTTGTTGCTAGACTGTTTAACTGGTCACTTGACTTGAATATGTTTAATCCAAGCATCAATAAACAAAAAACAAACAAAAACAAGATTTATAAATAATATTTATAAATCTTTATTTATAAATAATATCAATTTGAATATACTGACAATTTTAATATTGTGTTTTCTGTGAGTGGAAAGTTTCAATAAACAGCCATAGCCAATATTAAATGTTATTGTACATTTAATAAATATGTGCTTAATATTTTAATAGTTGGATTATATAAAATTAATTTGTACTAAGCTGTCAAAAACAAAGAAACAAAAAAAAACCGTGTTCTACACAGATAGCTAATTTTCTACAGTGACATTAAAGACTCAATGCCCAGAGGCAAAGGTTAGATGTGTAACAGGAATTTCTAAAACTTTAGATGCACTTACCTTATTCTTTGCGAATCTCAAAGCATTTGCTTTCCCGTGGGAATCCTGTATGCTTCACCTTTAAAAAACCTGTATGCTTCACTTCCATAAAAATCTTTTTTTAGTTTTGTCTCTGATCTTTTTTTTTTTTTTTTTCCAACCATACATCTTACAACCATAACATGTAATTACATGTTACATGTTCAAAACAAAGAAAAAACATTGGTAAAATATTGGTTTTAAATACACCAGAGGAAAAAAAACATACATTTTATATCAATTATATACACGTGATGTGTATATAATTGATATAAACATATGAAATTCATATTCAGATACTTCTGTCTGATTCCAAGCCCCATAATACTGTACCTGTTTAGAGTACTGGAGTAGGACTAGAGTTTGATGTTAGGAAATTCATTAAATGATTTATTTACTTTTAATAAACGAAATACTAGTTAACTCTATTGGTGTTCTAGTTTTTCCTGTGAAGCTTAATCCCTAACTTTTTAACTGAAATATGATGTCTTCTCTGTGTTTTGTTTTCCCCACAGTGGGAGCCATAATTAACACCAGAGTTCGGGGGACACTTATTGAACCTAAGGTCCCAAAGATGGTTAAAGCATGTATAGGATCACACACAACCATCAACTGCACTTTTCACAAAGTTAAAGGGCTGAAAGTGAACTGGTATTTTGACAAAACTCCTGCCTTTAATGGCCAGAAGAAGATTGAAATACACTCACATAGCTCCAGTGTGAGTCGTTACCATGAAGACAGAAGTAGCACGACTTCATATTTGACCATTAGAAATGTTACTTTAAATGACAGTGGATGGTATTTTTGTGAGGTCACACAGGATATTCCTCGACTTGTCAGAAACCTCAGCAATGGATCTGAACTGGTCATTTGTAAGTACTATTTCATAGGAAAATATATCAGTGTGGGTTTAGAAATTCTATAACAAAACCCTCAGAACGTATCTGAAGGTATAGAGACACTCTGTGTTCATGTTAAAAATATTGTTGTACCAAATACATTATAGTAAAAAGGAATCATAGCATGGTTAGACGTAACAGTGTGTTTACATATTAGTTACATCATGGCATTGTCACTCTTTTGTGTCACTTTTTAAGATTAAGAACACCTAATTTCATTTCATTTATTCATTTATTTTACAAATTTTGAAATGTTACTGGGAGTCACATTAAAACAAGCCATATTTAAATGAAGAGTGTACCATGTCCTTTTAGTTTTTATTAGCTATCTTGACATGCTGCACTAGTGTAGGAATTCAGCAATATAAATGGACAAATTTCTCAGTCCATCCACATCTGTTAGTTCCTAGACAACATTGAGTGATCCAGACTCAGTGGAACTGAACAGAAGTCAAGAAAACAGACTTCTGAAAATATGCCAAAACATTTCTTGAATACAGATTTACCGGTCTTAAATTATAAATGTGGATTTTAAAACAGAGTAGGGTGGTCAAGGCTTGGGGATGTCCATTTGAGGTCAATTTGTACAAAAACGTTTGGAAACACCTGAGTTAAGTGCTTAGAATACAGTTCCATTATTCTCAAAAATAACTAATTAGCATTAAATTGAGCATGAGTAATATCTCAAAACACCATCTCTCACTAGCTACACTACATCTAACATCTAACTAAGCAATTTCATATTACCATGTTTCTCTTTTGCAGATAATCCCACAGAGTATAATGTGGAGGACAATACAACAAATCCACCTACAATTTGTGGTAAAATGTTGGCTTTTATAGTCAGTTTTTTGTGTATACATTAGAAGATTTTCTACAGTCACAACTAACTTATTTCTAGGCTTTTTTTTTTTTTTACTGATTTCAAGCGTAAAACAGTTTTGTTTTGCTGGAAGATAATTTTTCTAATTTTAAGCATTTATTTCTAGAAAGATGCAGAATTTTTGGCCAATAGAATAAGAAAGTGTAAAGCCTGAATTTAGTAAATGTGTCTAAAAATAGGGTTATTAATCTTATATCACATGTAATCTTATAATAGGAAATACTAGATAAATCTGGCTATATTCAATCTATTTTTAAGATGCTTGTTAGGTTTTCCCTTCTCTAGCGCTCGCTACTCAACGAGGAGGAGCGAGTGGCATACTTCCGCATTCCACTGGAATGCGTGCAATGGAATGCGGAAGTATGCCACTCGCTCCTCCTTGTTGAGTAGCGAGCGCTAGAGAAGGGAAAACCTAACAATGCTATTTTTTTGCAGAGTAATGCCCACAAGTTGAGAACCACTGATCAATTTTACATTTACATGGTGTCCCAAATGTCTCCATACATAGGGGACTATGTTTGCCAGCACCATGTCAGCTATGCCTTTGTCAGTGGATGTTTGTGGACATCCACTTCCCACCTGGTCTGCAACACTTCCAGTCTTTTTTGAATTTAATAAGTTTGGCAACAGTGTCGTGTCTGATGTGCTCGCCATGTTTCCTGATAAAGTCCATCGCAACCTTGTGACAGCTTCCCGATCCAGCCATGAGAATGATTTCAATACGTTCTTCTTTTGTCAAAGGCATTCTTAAAGGCTCTCTGAAAAAAAATAAATAAATAATAATATAAACTAAGCATGAAACATTTTGGAAGACATTTTGCTAAAAATTGGGACACCTTGTATTATTATTGAATGTCAAATTACTATATGAAGAATAAAAGTAATGGATTAACTCTCACACAATATTTTGCAAAAATTGCTGCTACAGAAGCTTCTACCTTAAATCAATTAACAAAATTAAATTGTTGCCATTTGCATTATCTGGGGCAGTTAAAAAAACCAAGACCAGTGGAATCTTCCACTATCTAGTCCACTGTAATGTCAGGATATCATAGTCCTTGCCATTACATTCTTTAACCAGCACAGTGTCTACAGATCCTGATACATTTAACATTTTTGGTGAACTCAAAACATTCTCTGTTTACCCTGATGGAAAGCGCGGATGCTGCATTAGTGCATCTTTCAAGCACGTAAGCACCCACCAAAACTTGGGGCTGTAGGATTAAAAAATAAATAAATAAAATTGTCCCATGTCAATCACTGCAACACTAGCCATCTGTGAGTGCGTATGCAGAAGAGAACAGATAGCACTTTCATCTAACTGTGTTACATAGCCCTGTGATGACCTGTGGCATAAGCAACAGTTCAAAATGTTGCTGTTGGCTGGCTTCATGTGTCTCAGAGGAAGCATGTGTTAGTCTTCATCCTCCCCAGTTGGTAGCTGTCATGAAAGGGGAGAGCTGGCTGGTGGATGTGAACTGATAGTTTATTTATTTCTTTATTTAATTTTTTTTTTTTTTTAATTTCATACATATATACTTTTTTATACTTCTAGTACCTTAAATTTCATTGTACTGTTGTGCAACGACAATAAAAGTATTGTATTCTATTCTATTCTAATTTGCATTAAATTGAGCAGGAGTGATATCTCACAACATCATCTCTCACTAGCTACACTACATCTAACATCTAACTAAGCTATCTTGTATTACCATGTTTCCTGTTTGCAGATTCACCCACAGGCAGTAATTTGACAGACAATACAACAAATTCACCTACGACTTGTGGTAAAATTTTGGCTTTTATCAGTTTTTGTGTATTCATTGGAATATTTTCTACAGTCACAGCTAGTTCATCTGTACCTGAACTAGTTTTAATTTGCATTACTGAGGTAACTGGAGAGGTTGAGAAGGACACTTATTAAGATTTAGATCATTACATTATCTTAGTGGTGCCTTCTGTACCAGAGTTTAGTCTAAGTCAGTGGCTTTCAACTAGTCTTGTCTATAATGGTCATATAACGTTTAAGCCCTTCAAGCTGTGACCCAAAATTGACCCAAAGTTTAATTATAATCACTATTATCATATCTTCATCACCAATTCAAAGTCATAACATACATATAAAAGATTAACCACAAAAAAGTCATCTTAGCAAGTGATAATATCTTGAATGTATGTTGAATTAATCTAGTGTTTCCTATTGTAAGATTTTAATAAACCAAATATAAGATTATTACACCCATTTCTAGCCATTTTTACTGATTTCAAGAGTAAAACAGTGTTGGTCTATTGGCAGATAAATTTGCTCCTTTTAAGCATTTATTTCTAGAAAGAAACATAATTTTTGGCCAATAGAATGAGAACGTGTAAAGCATAAAGAGAAGAATAAATGTAGTGGATTAACTCTCACAATGGAATTACAATAATTTTCTGCTACAGAAGCTTTTACCTTAAATAAACCAACAAAATTAAATTGTTGCCATTTGCATTAACTGGGGCAGTTAAAAAACAGTGCCCATCTGGAATCTTCTAGTCCACTGTAATGTCAGGATATCATAGCCCTTGCCATTACATTCTTTAACCAGCACAGTGTCTACAGATCCTGATACATTTAACATTTTTGGTGAACTAAAAACATTCTCCATTTACCCTGATGGAAAACGCGGATGCTGCACCAGTGCATCTTTCAAGCACAGTAAGCACCTGCCAAAACTAGGGCTGTAGGATTCAAATCCAATTTTGGACTTGAGTGCAGTCTCAAATTGTTTTTGGTATTGACTTGAAATTGTCTCTGACTTAATGGTATTTGTACTTGGACCACCACACTCATGCCACTGGGCTGATATTAACTTTGTAGAACCTGGAGGGCATACATGGTAACGTCCAGTTAACAGCAACTCAGAATTCCTGGATTGGCACACCTATATATAAATAAATAAATAAAGGAAGTACATGCCCCAAAGAATGGCATGTTCCTGGAGAGGCTGGGTGTCTGGCTCATTGGCTATTGTGATAACTTTCATCATCCAGTGGGCCACTGTCTGTTTAGACAAGGGAGCTTCCCATGTCTTTCTTCTGTAACAGAAGAATAACTGATAGAATAACTGCAGTCTAGCCCAAATAGTACCATATTGCCAGGGAATAACTATATTGGACATAACAAGGAAAGCTCTGCAATCTCACCCTGATGAAATGATGTGGGGTAATCCATTGGTTTGCAAAAGTAGGTGATATAATTTTGGGCAGAATTATCTGGCCACCAATGCATGCAAGGCATGCAGTTCTTCCACTGTTTTTGCAGAACTAATCTCTCCATGAAAGCTAGAGCTTATGCCCCTCTTGCTGAGACAAGAATGCATCTGAGAGTGCAGACTTAACACTGAATAAAACAATGAATATGGACATCCTTAAGTTCACAGTAACTGTTACTGCAAAACAGAAAATACATTTTTCTATTTTATTTTGTGTGGTCTGTGTGACATTTTAGTGGTGGGTGTGCCATTTACCCCACACACCTGTGGCTGACAGAACTTGCAGGTGCTGGAACATAAAACCAAGCTGTGACAACTTAAGTGTGCTGTGTGGCCAGTCTATTTGACTGTGCTGGTTTGTAGACTCTGAAACACCCTGTGCTCTTCTTTCTAGGGATTCTTCGGCATCAGAACCACTGTTTCTGAACTGAAGAAAAAAAAAAGCGTAATAATGAAATATTACCTGGTTGCGCTAAAATCTTGAGTGGTTTTATTTTTTATTCTAGCTTAATGCCATCCTAATTTTTCAGTTTATAGTGATTTTGACTTGAACTAATGACATTAGAGCATGTCTGAATTATCAGGGGAAGAAAAAAAAAAACTTAATAAGCTGCTTTGTTGGTACTAAGTGGCTTTGAAATTAATTAATCAAAAACATTATTATTAAGGTATTATAATAGTCACATATTATTCTATTCTATTATATAGTCAGGTATTATTATGGTCAGACTGTTGCTGCCACCCATCTTTATATCCTTACATTATATTTTTATACTTAAAAAAAAAAAAAAATACTTTCCCTTTTTCTAACTGTATACAAGTAAATTCTGGTCAATGTAAATTCTATTCTATCTCACATACAGTCGTAAAAAGCATTTCACTACACGTCGTACTGTGTATGGTTATGTATGTGACAAATACAAGTTGAATCTGAATATTCAGTATTCCTTTTCTCTTTCTCCTTTTCAGCCCCTGAAACTCCAAATGCTTCTCCTTGGTGGTTCTGGGTAGCTGTGGCAGTGTGCTGTTCTTTGATTGTAACAGCTGTGATCATCACAACTGTCATATGCAGAAGAAAAAAAGGTGCTAAAAATTCTATTCATGGTAAAGACTATGTACACAAAGATAGGCAGACTACACTGATGCAAATGTTGTCATACATCATTACACTGACCCTGGCAGACAGCCTTTCAACCCATTCTTTGAGCAGTTAAGTGCTAAGCTTTCTAAATGTGTTCTCCTTGGATAACCTTTTCTGAAATGGCAAACCCTGTAGGATTGTAGGATTGTACATAGTACCTTTATGGGTTCCCACAGAGAGAGGAAAATTGTGTAGGCAGTCATGAATGTATGCTCATTTAACATGGCTGCATGTGAAAAAGTCATGCACAGCAGAGCAAAACTTCTGTTTGAGGTCAGGTCTGCTTTTTCTTATGTCTTGATGGAGCAGTTACATGTGTAGGTGGTATGTGGTATGAGTCAGACTCAGAGGAGGTCTCTAATTCAGATAACACAGGGTGCTATAGACTGATTGTGGTTACAGTGCTGGTGTGCAACATGTATTTGCAGAGCAAGTTATTTGTCCTCAATCATCAGACATCTGTGCATTACTGACCATATAAGAAAAAGACAATTATACAAATATCTAAAAAATGTGTGTATTTTTTTTTAGAGGCCCCTGTTTATGAGAACACAAAAGAAGCATTAAAGAGACACTGGAAAGAAGATCAATCCCTTCACCACGGCATGCCATCAAAAGGATATTCATATAAACAAACGGATACTCTGAAACCACATAAATATGAATGTTATCCCAAAGGTAAACAACCAAGCCCAAAATTATAAATAATGGAATTGGATTATAATCTGCTAGTCCATCTTCATTTTATCATTCAGCCATTCAGTTGTAATTTTGCTGGTGTGGTTAGGATCATTGTCCTGTGGCATGAACCAGTTTAGGCCAAGCTTTATCTGCTGGACAGATGGCCTCGCATTTGCCTCCAGAATGATTTGGTATAATGAGGAGTTCATGCTCATCTAATAACTTTAAGATGCCCTGGAACTGTAATTACAAAACACAGACATATCCTCACCTCTCTACCACATGTACTATATTGATGTGCCATGTATTGGTGTTGATATGCAATGTTTGGCCAAAGCTTGTGCTGTGCATTATAACCAAACATCTCCATTTTACAACAACATTTTTCCAGAAATATTTCCTTAGATGTAACATTCAATGGTTTATTAGATGTAACATTGCAGACTGTGCGTGAATGGAGAAAAGAGGCTCTCTCTTGGCTACCCTTCCATAAAAGCCATACTTAATCTTTTTTCCCCTCATAGTACAGTCATTTAATATAACATTTAATATTTTAACTGAGTCCTGCAGATCCCTAGATGTAACCCTTGGGTTCCTTGCCATTTTTCTGATCAAATGGTCTGACATTGTGGTGAATTTGCTGGGACATTCACTTCTGGGAAGATTGACAGCAGACTTGAATGTTCTCAATTTGTTCTCTAAGATCATTGTAGATGTCTTATCTCCTTGGCCTGGTGTTAACTAAAAATTTATGCCACCAATCCTCCCCACTAGACTGCCAAAATTTCTGCTTTTATAAAGGTGGCCACACATACAGATTATCAACAAATCAGTTGCATTTGATTAGTAGCTCCTGGCTGCAAATTACTGTTAATTGATATGGAAACAGGAAGAGTATACTTACATTTTCACATGGCTTCCGCATATGGGCTGATTTTTTTGGTAAGTAAATAATGACACAGTAGATTGTGGTGTTTGTCACCTGATGTTAGATTTACTAGGTTTTTGGACCTGAAAAGGAGAAGGTGATGTTTTAACATGTCTGAATATATAAAACCATACATTAAAAAGAGGGTGTATTTTCTTTTCTCATCACTGAAAATGCATTACATATTTAATTTAAAATCAACACACAGTGTACACAATGTATTATTCTGTATATAATTATTATGTAGAAATAATAGCCATATAACTTTATAATAATAAATATTTATTATTATATTGTTAATATCATTGTTTCATTATTTCATTTTTACTATGATACACAGAATGACAAAATTGTTCAAAACTTGGAGGTTCTTAGCCATATTATTTACTTATTGTTTACAGATCTACACAGGATTCTGTGCTCTTTAATGGAGTGTGTCAAAAATATTCTGATCTTTGCTTAATTTTTTATTGCAGAAATACAGTGTATGTTGCATAACAAAAATACATTGCAATATACACTCATCAGCCACTTTAATAGGAACACGTTCATTTATGCAATTATCCAATCAGCCGTTATGTGTCAGTAGCATGTGTCAGAGCTTCAGTTAAATGAAAAAATGAGTGTGGCGTGGTTGTTAGTGCCAGACGGCCTTGTTTGAGTATTTCAGAAACTGCTGATCTCCTGGGATTTTCATGCACAACAGTATCTAGAATTTACACAGAATGGTGTGAAAAATAAGAAGACTTCCAGTGAGCAGCAGTTCTACAGGTGCAAATGATGATGAGAAAAATCAGAGGAGAATGGCCAGACTGGTTTGAGCTCACAGGCAGGTTACATTAATTGAACTAACCACTCTTTACAACTATGGTGAGAAGAAAAACATCTTGGAATGCACAACGCATCAAACTGTGAGGCAGATGGGTTACAACAGGAAAAGTCCAATTGGGGTGTCACACAAGAATAGGAATCGGAGGCTACAGTGGGCACAGACTCACTGAAACTGGACAGTTGATTGGAAAAAGACTAGGAGATGTTTCTCCAGTCTTCAAGTATCTAGTCTCAAACCAGTACATCTGGCACCAACAATCATGCCACGGTCAAAGTCACTGAGATTTTTCTCATTTTGATGTTTGATGTAAATATTAATTGAAGCTCTTGACCTGTATCTGCCTAATTGTATGCATTGCTCTGCTGCAACATGATTGGATGACTGGATAATTGCATGAATAGTCAGGTGTATGTAGACGTGCTCTTATTAATGTTAGGTGAGTGTATTTAGGGAAGACTGAGGATGTTTGTAACACTGGTCAGCAATACCCGCAGACTTTCTTAAAAGGAAGTAACTACAGCCACATGACTGTCTTTGTACATGCTTAGTGTAGCATTAAGCTCACAACTGAAGAGGTAGCTGTCAAAAAAACAAACATTTTCCAGAGTTTCAGAAATTTTCATAAAATATAGGTTTATACGAATTGCTTTTTTGTGATTGATGCTAACATGGCTGCATGAAAAACCAATCATGCACAGCAGCTGTTTGAGGTCAGGGCTGTTCTTTCCTTGCTAACACGCTCACATGAGTAGGTGGGGTGCTGTAGAATGCTTGTGGTGACACAGCTGGTTTGCATCATGTATTTGCAGAGCAAGTTATTTGTCCTCAATCATCAGACCTCTGTGCATTACTGGCCATATAAAAAAAGACATTTATAGAAATATCTAAAAAAAAATGTGTGTGTATTTTTTTTAGAGAGCCCTGTTTATGAGAACACAAAAGAAGCCTCAAGGAGATATGGAAAGACAGATCGATCCCTTCACCACTGCATGCCATCAAAAGGATATTCAAATAAACAAACAGATTACTCTTAAACCACATAACAATTAATATTGCACCAGAAGTAGACAATGGAGCTGAGTGGAATAATGATGAAAAAATGGAATTGGTTATTATTTGCTAGTCCATATTTATTATAACTGTCTTTATGTTACGTGTCGTATTCTATTAAAAAAAGTGACTTCTGACCTGTAGTCACTTACTGCTTTTATCACAGGAGAAACAACACCATAGCTCTGTTTATGACACTGTTTATTTGTAAAAGACCCAACTGAACACTGTGATTCCATATTTGGATAAAATCTATTCACAGATACCAACTTTACACCTGTACCAAGATAATAGATCAGGGTTCTTCAAATCTGGCCTGTGAGGTCCACTGTACTGTGCTGCAGAATTTAGCTCCAACCCTAATCAAACACACCTGAACAAGCTAACCAAGGTCTTCAGGATTACTAGAAAATTACAGGTAGGTGAGTTTGGAGGTTGGAGCTAAACTCTGCAGATTTGAAAAACCCTGTGATAGATCATATTTCACTGTTGACAGTATCAAATGTAGTAACATTTTAGACCTCTTTGACAAGAGTAAGATATTGTATGTCAACCATAAACATAATTGCTGTAAAGCACTGTTCATTTTTATTATTTGTTATGCTTATATTACATCTGTTCATTTCTCAAAATGCATGAATAAAAGGAGGTTTTCCCCCAGATTCTACTAGCCCTAGCTCTGTAACCAGTGGAATCTGAAACTCAACATTTTTACAGCAGAATGCTACTATAGAGGACTTATTTCTATGAAAATTTCCGGTTTGTATCTGGTCCCCCACCAGAGATATCCAACCTGAATTCAAACCTGAATTTTTAAAAATCAAACTTTCTCACATCCATTAAAAAGTAAATAAATAAGAGAAGTCTCAAACCTGAAATGTTCTGCATACACACTATATTTACCTAGGTGCCCCCCTTCCCATAATAAATTGATCTTTAATGTGGAACTGTAAGCAATCTTGAGCATTACATTTGGGCTTAAGTTCTAAGTCTAAGCAACAAGTATGTGCAAAATGTTCATGTACCTTGTAATGTGCTCTAGAGACCAGGTTTTGTTCCAAGGAGCTAGGACCATCCTGAGCGGAGATATTGAGGTTTCCGTAAACAGCTGTATAACCAAAATTTATTGTGTGCCATGACACAATGATGGCCGTTGTGGTTAAATCAAGTAAAAAAAAATTACAATGTAAAATTTTTACTTAAAAAAAAAAAAAAAGTTTTGCAATGGCAATAGATAGACTTTACTCACTCAAAATAAATTAGAAAAATTAAAATGGTCAAGCAACCTTGCTTGAGCAACCTAACATTCACCTGATAGTTCACCTAATAGTTATTATATATATATATATATATATATATATACACATACATTTACATTTACAGCATTTGGCAGACGCCCTTATCCAGAGCGACTTACAGTGCTTTGAGTCTCTATCATCAAATACATCCCGATACTGGTTCACTAGGTCATGGACTAAGTATACCATCAGTCTGGTGGAAGGTAAGATGATAAGAGAAACACACAGACAATACATTTTTTAAAATTATTATTTTTTAATTTTTATTTTTTTTAATGAAGAGCTAATTTAAGTACTTTAGGAAGAGGTATGTCTTTAGACGCCGTTTGAAGACTGCCAGTTGTTCGGACATCTAGGGAAAGTTCATTCCACCACCTAGGTGCCAAAACAGAGAAGAGTCTTGATGTATGCCTTCCTTGTACCCTGAGAGATGGTGGCACCAGTCTAGCTGTGCTAGAGGATCGGAGGAAGTGTGGTGCAGTGTGGGATGTGATAAGTGATTTGAGGTAAGTGGGAGCTGGTCCATTTTTGGCTTTGTAGGCAAGCATCAGTGTTTTAAATCTGATGCGGGCAGCTACAGGGAGCCAGTGGAGGGAGAGTAGCAGTGGAGTGGTGTGGGATATATATATATATATATATATATATATATATATATATATATATATATATATATATATATATATATATATATATATATATATATATATATATATACACACACACAAAACTTTTAGGCATCATGTTTTTTTATGGCACTGCTGGACATCTTCCGGTTGCATAGGGAAGTAAGCCTGATGTGTCTTTCATCTGCTGCAGTAAGTTTCCTTGGCCGACCACAATGTCTACGGTCCTCAACGTTGCCCGTTTCATTGTGCTTCTTCAAAAGAGCTTGGACAGCACATCTGGAAACTGTCTACCTTGAAATTTCTGCCTGGGAGAGACCTTGCTGATGCAATATAATTATCATCTGTCTTGTTGCTGTGCTCAGTCTTGCCATGGTGTATGACTTTTGACAGTAAACTGTCTTCAGCAACCTCACCTTGTTAGCTGAGTTTGGCTGTTCCACACCCAGTTTTATTCCTCCTACACTGCTGTTTTTGTTTCAGTTAATGATTGTATTTCAACCTACATATTGAATTGATGATCATTAGCACCTGTTTGGTATAATTGTTTAATCATACACCTGACTATATGCCTACAAAATCCCTGACTTTGTGCAAGTGTACCTAGAAGAATTGATGCTGTTTTGAAGGCAAAGGGTGGTCACACCAAATATTGATTTGATGTAGATTTTTTTTTGTTCACTCACTTTGCATATTGTTAATTGATTAATATAAACTATTAACATGTCTATTTTTGAAAGCATTCTTACTTTACAGCATTTTTTCACACCTCCCTAAAACTTTTGCACAGTACTGTATATATATATATATATATTTTCTCTTGAGATTCAGATCACAGACAGATGTCATGCCATGACACAAAGATGGCCGCTGTGGTTAAACCAAGTTAAAAAAAAAAAAAAAAAGACAATACATAGACAATACATACTCACTCAAAATAAATTAGAAAAAGTAAAAACGGTCAAGCAACCAACTTTACAACTTTACACTTGAGATGGACTGACTCACCTAATAAAAAAAAAAAAAAAAAAACTTTACATTTATATACTGTGTATATAAAGTTACAATCAAAATTATTCATCCCCCATTGCAAATCAGGTTTATTGTCAAAATTTACAGACTTTCAGCTGTTTGCAATGAACAAATCAAACAAAAGCAATTGAAATAGTTCAACACAACAAATCCTTCAAGTGGTTTCCCCAAATTCAACTGAAAATGAACTTATAATGACTTCTCCAGTTTCAAAATTATTCAACCCCCTGAATAGAATCCCTCACAACAGCACAAATATGCAAAACAGGTGTTGTCTCAAGCACTCTTGATGCAACTAATCAAGGGCTTGATTAGTTGAACCAGGTGTGCTTGAGCTGGAACACATGAAATACCTGAACTGGCTAGGGATAGAAAATACATGAAATACCTGGACGAGGCAGAAAAAGGAAGCTATCAATGGCTGCAACCAGATTTCTGAGAAGGCAGGTTGTGAAAAACCCTCGAGTGACTGCAAAAGACCTGCAGCAAGACTTGACTGCAAGCAACAGGCACTGAGGTTTCAGTGAGCACAGTATGGTGCGTACTAAACACAGAAGGTTTCCATGCCAGAACTCCAAGTCGTACACCACTACTGACCGAAAAGCACAAGAAAGGTTGGCTCAAAATCATATAAATAAGCCACAGAAGCTTTTCGGCACGATGGATCAGCGGTATGTCTGGAGAAAGAAGAATGAAAAAAGAGCACTCTGTCCACAGTCAAGCATGGTGGTGGCTCAGTGATGCTCTTGGGCTGTTTTGCATCCTCTGGCACTGGAAACCTGCAGCGTGTGGAAGGCAAGATGGATTCATTGAAGAATCAGGAAATCCTAGGAGAAAATGTCATGCCTTCTGTGAGGAAGCTGAAGCTTGGGCATCATTGGACCTTCCAACAGGACAATGATCCCAAGCATACCTCAAATTCCACCAAGGCTTGGTTGCAGAAGAAGTCCTGGAAGATTCTGCAGAGCCATCACAGTCACCTGACTTTTTGCTTTGAAGAAGGTGGTTGCAGCACGCAAACCCAAGAATATTACTGAACCGGAGGCCATTGCTCATGAGGAATGGACTAAGATTCCTCAGGAACGCTGCCAGTAGCTGGTATCTGGCTATGCATCTTGTTTGCAGCAGGTCATAACAGCAAAAGGGTGCCCTACTAGGTACTAAATATGCTTGTGATGAAGGGGTTGAATAATTTTGAAACTGGGGAAGTCATTATAAGTTGCATTTTCAGTTGAATTTGGGGAAACCAGTTGAATCATTCATTGTGTTGAACTATTTCAAATTGCATTTGTTTGATTTGTTCATTGAAAAAAGCTGAAAGTCTGTAAATTTTGACAGTAAACCTGATTTGCAATGGGGGTTGAATAATTTTGATTGCAACTGTGTATGTGTATAATGTGTATGCGTATTTATATATATATATATATATATATATATATATATATATATATATATATATATATATATATATATATATATATATATAAAATGTAAATACTTTAAATTTATATACTGTATATATTTATATACTGTATATGAACTACTTGCTTCAGGTCCTTCCACAACATTTCTATTGGATTAAAGTCAGGACTTCGAAGTCAGCCATTCCAAAACATTAACTTTATTCCTCTTTAACCATTCTTTGGTAGAACAACTTGTGTGCTTGGGGTCGTCTTGCTGCATGACCCACTTTCTTTTGAGTTTCAGATCAAAGATAGATGTCCTGACATTTTCCTTTAGAATTCGCGGGTATAATTCAGAATTCATTGTTCCATCAATGATAGCAAGCCGTCCTGGCCCAGATGCAGCAAAACCATGATACTACCACCACCATGTTTCACAGATGGGATAAGGTTTTTAAGCTGGAATGCAGCGTTTTCCTTTCTCCACACATAATGCTTCTCATTTAAACCAAAAAGTTCTATTTTGGTCTCATCTGTCCACACTACATTTTCCAGTAGCCTTTTGGCTTGTACATGTGATCAAACTGCAGAAGAGAAGGGCAGCAGTGTTCTTTTTGGAGATCAGTGGCTTTCTCCTTGCAACCCTGCCATGCACACCATTGTTGTTCAGTGTTCTCCAGATGGTGGACTCATGAAAATTAACAGGAGAGTATGTACAGTAATATGAGAGAAGCCTGTAGTTGCTTAGAAGTTACCCTGGGGCCATTGTTATCCTGGGAAGGATAACAATGGCCTTGAATTTCCTCCATTTGTACACAATCTGACTGTGGATTGTTGGAGTCCAAACTCTTTAGAGATGGTTTTGTAACCTTTTCCAGCCTGATGAGAATCTTTCTGAGGTCCTCATAAATCTCCTTTGTTCATGCCATGATACACTTCCACAAACATTTGTTGTGAAGATCAGACTTTGATAGATAGCAGTTCTTTAAATAAAACAGGGCACTCACTCACACCTGATTGTCATCCCATTGATTGAAAACACCTTATTCTAATTTCACTTTCAAATGAACTGCTAATCCTAGAGGTTCACATACTTTTGCCACTTACAGATGTGTAATATTGGATCATTTTCCTCAATAAATAAATGACCAAGTATATATTTTTTGTAATTTAGTGTTTTTTGACAATAAAAGAAAGAAAACTTATTTGACCACTATTACCCCCTAACCTCCCCTCTTCCCACACCCAACCCATTGCACTACAGGACTTAGACAGATACATAAATAAAATGGAATAAAATAAAATAAGTACAGAGAAAAACAAATAAAATAGTAACAATAATAATAACATCCGAGGCAGTAGCTGTAGTTTAAATATCCAAAATTTCCTTGATTGTACATATCCAATTCTTCCACATCGACAAGGTCACAGGTTTAGCGTGATTAGTCCACAGAGATGACAGTTCCAGATATTGGATCTCCAAAAAAGAATGTAGCCAATGCTTAGTAGAAAGGTCATGAAGAGGTTTCCAACATTGACCAAGTATAATATTTTTGTCTCATTTGTTTAATTGGGTTCTTTTTGTCTACTTTAAGAACTTGTGAAAATCTGATGATGTTTTAGGTCATATTTATGCAGATATATAGAAAATTGTAAAGGGTTCACAAACTTTCAAGCACCAATGTGTATACACACACACCCACCCAGCCACACACACACACTCCCACACACACACACACACACACACACACACACACACACACACACACACACACACACACACACACACACACACACACACACACACACACTCCATTCTGTGTAAACTCTAGAGACTGTTGTGTGTGACAATCTCAGGAGATCAGCAGTTTCTGAAGTTCAGAGATCACACTTGTTTGATGGGGACATTAACTGAAGCTCTTGACTTGTATCTGCATGATTTTTTTTTTTTTTTTGCATTGTGCTGGCGCCACATGATTGGCTGATTAGATAACTGCATAAATGTGTAGGTGTACAGGTGTTCCTAATAAAGTGGATGTTGAGTGTAGATGCGCCATTTTAAAACCTGATCAAAAAAATGTTTATCATATAGAAAGGCAATCCTAAACACCAGATCTAAACACCTAAAAGCCAGAACTGTTGTCTTGCTCCTCCTCTCCCTCCCAATCTCTCTCCAACAGTTGCTATGGAAACCAAAGTAACCCCTGATGAACCTTGAAATGACCTTTGACACAAAAGCTCATGACCAGGGACAAGACATTTGGAGTGGCCAAAGGGCAATGAAAAGTCTGTATGGGATTTGTTTGTTTTACCAACCCATGCTTCAACTGGAGGATATTGTCCACTGGGTGAGTACAACACATTACAGTACAAATCACAAAATTAGACAAATTCATTCTATTGAACACACAATGAATTAATATGTACTGCAGTTATTTTGCTAATAGGACCTTATAGAACGCTTATCTGAAGCTACACTAAATACAACTACCCACTATCACACACTACACACTCACTATTATGTAGTTGTTGATTTTTTTTATACTGCCCTGAATACTTCCAACTAGAAACTTCAGGAAAAATATGTAAGCT
Source organism: Cranoglanis bouderius (assembly GCA_023630585.1). NCBI lineage: Eukaryota > Metazoa > Chordata > Actinopteri > Siluriformes > Cranoglanididae > Cranoglanis > Cranoglanis bouderius. The sequence continues at coordinate 3,715,238 of CM042553.1, read as the reverse complement.
GGTCTATAAAAATCCATCATTAACTGGAAAGCAGCCCCCCAAAAAAGATGGATGTCAGGTACACTGCCCTCCACTAATATTGGCACTCTTGGTAAATATGAGCAAAGAAGGCTGTGAAAAATTGTCTTTATTGTTTAACCTTTTGATCTTTTGTTCAAAAAATTCACAAAAATACTCTGCTCTCATGGATATCAAACAATTGCAAACACAACACAGGTTTATCACCAAAAATCTATATCTTTGTTAAATATAGGTGTGCAATAATTATTGGCACCCTTTTAGTCAATACCAAGTGCTACCTCCCTTTGCCACGATAACAGCTCTGAGTCTTCTCCTATAATGCCTGATGAGGTTGGAGAATACATGGCATGGGATCTGAGACCATTCCTCCATACAGAATCTCTCCAGATCCTTCAAATTTTGAGGTCCACACTGGTGGACTCTCCTCTTCAGTTCACCCCACAGGTTTTCTATGGGTTTCAAGTCAGGGGACTGGGATGGCCATGGCAGGACCTTGATTTTGTGGTCAGTAAACCATCTTTGTGTTGATTTTGATGTATGTTTTGGATCATTGTCCTGCTGGAAGATCCAATCACGGCCCATTTTAAGCTTTCTGGCAGAGGCAGTCAGGTTTTCATTTAATATCTGTTGATATTTGATAGAGTCCATGATGCCATGTATCCTAACAAAATGTCCAGGTCCTCTGGCAGAAAAACAGCCCCAAAACATTAAAGAGCCACCACCATATTTAACTGTGGGCATGAGGTACTTTTCCATATGGCTACCTCTCTGTGTGCACCAAAACCACCTCTGGTGTTTATTGCCAAAAAGCTCTATTTTGGTTTCATCTGACCATAGAACCCGTTTGAACCATTTGAAGTTCCAGTAGTGTCTGGCAAACTGAAGACGCTTGAGTTTGTTTTTGGATGAGAGTAGAAGCTTTTTTCTCGAAACCATTCCAAACAACTTGTGGTGATATAGGTGACTTCGAATTGTAGTTTTGGAGACTTTCTGACCCCAAGACGCAACTCACCCCCTGTCCCAAATGGCACACTTCATGTGGACTTGCGGTCTCGTAGCCTTCAGTTGCGCATCTGCATGAAGTCTACAAGTCCATAGTGTGTCCCATTTGTGATTTTAGCGCTTGCGATGATACTCGCGAGCGCTCCCTTTGTGCCCTCGATGCGGTCTTCATCGAAGCCCGCACTGCAGCAGGCTCATGGTGGTCCGCTACCCAACAGTCCTTGCGACAGACCAATCAGAAAGCAGAGAAGGAGTTTCGATGACGCGGGAAGCGGAGGAGGATTTTCGAGTGCAGGTTTTAGCCAACATGACAGAGAAGAGGATTTTTAAGTGCAAGTTTTTGTTTTTATAATTAATAATGATTTACAGTGTAATTGAACTGTAGATCTAGATTTTAGTAATATTTCATTATATAGTTTGAAGATTAAAAACGTGAAATTATTGTCAATTAAAATGGAATGTAACTTCAGGCTATGACCATTGTCAACGGTTATCTGATAAAATGATGCTGCTTTTGTATTTATGTTTCATTACTACTTTCAGAATATCCTTTAGCAAGCCATCTGGCTAGAGCCACAGTGAAAGCAACAACAACCGGCAACATCTTCCTCTTTCCAGCATCACGACTTCGAGTCTGTCCCAAAAGCCGTCTATTAATAGCCCCATCACCCTTGTGGACTCGTGCCCTAGCACCCCATAGGTCTGCATTAGCTGACTTCACCAAAGTGTGGACTCGGAGGAGGGCCACAAGGGCGGAGTGTGCCATTTGGGACAGGGGGTAACTTCTGCAATTCTCCAGCTGTGATCCTTGGAGATTTTTTGGCCACTCGAACCATCCTCTTCACAGTGTGTTGAGACAATATAGACACACGTCGAATTCCAGGTTGATTCATAACATTTCCAGTTGACTGGAACGTCTTAGTTATTGCCCTGATGGTGGAAATGGGCATTTTCAATGCTTATGCTATTTTGTTATAGACACTTCCCATTTTGTGAAGCTCAACAACCTTTTGCAGCACATCACAGCTATATTCCTTGTTCTTACCCATGGTTATGAATGACTAAGGGAATTTGGCCTATGTGTTACCTCATATTTATAACCCTTGTGAAACAGGAAATCATGGTTGAACAATTTCCTGTTCCTGGTCACCCAGGTGTACCAAAAAAATGTAAAATATCAATGGGAATATACTTTAAATATATTTTTCTCATATGAATTCATAGGGGTGCCAATAATTGTTGCGCACACATATTTAACAAAGTTTTAAAAAAATTTTTTTTTTTTTTATAAACCTGTGTTTTGTTTGCAATTGTTCAATATCCATGAGAGCAGAGAATTTTTGTGAATTTTTTGAACAAAATATAAAAAGGTTAAACAATAAAGACAATTTTTCACAGCCTTCTGGTGCCAAAAAAAGGTGCCAATATTAGTGGAGGCCACTGTAGTGTAACAAATGCATCAGTACAAATAGGCAGTTTGTCTAAAGATGTCTAAAACCTTGCTAGCTAAATGTGCTTTTGATTTGATGAGACTTTTTGGAGAGATATATAGTGAAATGGAATTAATTCAGTTTGTAATCAGAGAGTGGCTATAAAATGTATAAAATTGTTTCCTCACACCATCATTAAAAGAGAGAAGAGCAGTTACACACTCTGTACAGATGATAGCACACAAACTTTTAAAATGTTTAAATGGTCCAATAAAAGGCATTATTAAGAATAAATTTAGCCAACAGAGCAAAACTAACTGAATTAATCTGCAATTATTTCCCCACAGATGCAAGCATGCACAAACAGACTGTACATGTGCGTGGACTTCATAACCAGGGTTGAAAAATGTCTAAAATGTCTCTGCGGCCCTCTAGTGGCTAATTGCATTACATTTTTTAACCCCCGCCCTTTTACATGTAAGTGGGAGTTCTTTGCAGTTTTCCTTGTATGTAGCTCATTTTGATGCATAAACTAGTTCATTAACTAGCTAGCAAGCTGCTAGATAAAAGAATGCTAGACAAACAGAACCCAAATAAGACCAAAATATTATACTCGGTCCTTTATTTATATAGGAAAATTATCCAATATTACATATCTGTGAGTGGCAAAAGTGTGTGAAGCTAGTCAGTGTATTCAGTTGGTTGCTTCAGAGGCATAAGGTATTATAAGTATTACATGCAACAATAATAAAACTATGCGTTGACATAAAAAAGGAAATTTACTTTTGATACTTAAATACTTTTAAAAGCAAGTACTTCTGTACTTAAGTACATTTACGACATTTGGCAGACGCCCTTATCCAGAGCGACATACATTTTATTTAATTTATACATCTGCACAAGTGAGGGTTAAGGGCCTTTGTTCAAGGGCCCAACAGTGGCGGCTTGGCGGTGCTGGGATTTGAACTCACAACCTTCGGATCAGTAGTCCAACGCCTTAACCACTGAGCTACCAAAGTAAAAAAACTGTCTTTATAACTTTCACTTGTAATGGACTAATATTTGACCGGTAGTATCTGTACTTTTACTCAAGTAATGGAGTTGTGTACTTTGTCCACCGCTGGTACTTAGGGTTGTTGTCTTGCTGCATGACCCAATTTTTTTGAGATTCAGATCATGGACAGATGTCCTGACATTTTCCTTTAGAATTTGCTGATATAATTCAGAGTTCATTGTTCCATTAGTGATTGGCCTGATGCAGCAAAACAGGCCCAAACCATGATACTACCACCACCATGTTTCACAGATGGGATAAGCTTCTTATGCTGGAATGCAGTGTTTTCCTTTCTCCAAACATAGCCTTTCTCATTTAAACCAAAAATTCTATTTGGGTCTCATCTGTCCACAAAACATTTTTTGTTAGTCTTCTGGCTTGTCCACATGATCTTTAGCAAACTGCAGAGGGGCAGCAATGTTTTTTTTTTTTTTTGGAGAGCAGGTTTTCTCCTTGCAACCCTGCCATGCACACCATTGTTGTTCAATGTTCTCCTAATGGTGGACTCATGAACATTAACATTAGCCAATGTGAGAGAGGCCTTTAGTTGCTTAGAAGTACTTACTCTGGGCTCCTTTGTGACCTTGTGGACTATTACACATCTTGCTCTTGGAGTGATCTTTGTTGGTTGACCACTCCTGGGGAGGGTAACAGTGGTCTTAAATTTCCTCCATTTGTACACAATCTGTCTGACTGTGGATTGTTGGAGTCCAAACTCTTTAGAGATTTTGTAACCTTTTCCAGCCTGATGACCATCAACAACTCTTTTTCTGAGGTCCTCTGAAATCTCCTTTGTTCGTGCCATGATACACTTCCACAAACATGTTCTGAAGATCAGACTTTGATAGATCCCTGTTCTTTAAATAAAACATACTTTTGCCACTCACAGAGATGTAATATTAGATCATTTTCTTCAATAAATAAATGACCAAGTATAATATTTTTGTCTCATTTGTTTTAATTGGGTTCTCTTTGCTCTCTTTATGACTTGTGTGAAAATCTGATACAAAAAAAAATGCATGCAGATATATAGAAAATTCTAAAGGGTTCACAAACTTTCAAGCACCATTGATCTGGCAAACTGATGTGAGGGGGTTTTTCTTCACCAGGGAAAGAATTTTTCTGTCATCTATCACAGTTCTTTTCCATGGTCTTTCAGGTCTTTAGGTGCACCTGAGCTCACCAGTGTAATCTTTTTAAGAGTGTACCAGTGATGGCTTGCTTTACTCGCAGTGACAGCTCTTTGGACATATATTGAGAGTTAACAGCAACTGATTCAAATTCAAATGCCATGCTTGAAATCAACTTTAGACATTTTATTTGCTTAAATAATGAATAACACACAACTGGCTATGGAACAGCCGAGCAGCCAATTGTCCAATTACTTTTGGTCCCTTAAAAAGGGGGGTCACAACATATAAAAAGTGCTGTAATTCCTACACAGTTCATGTAATTTGGATGTATATATCCTCAAATTAATGCTATACGTCTGCGTTTTGAGCTCATATTCATTATTTAATTTAAACTCTAATATACTGTGGTAAACAGCTAAAATAACTATAACTTTGTCGATGTCCAAATATTTATGGACCTGACTGTATATGTAGAAACTGAAATTACTGATCAAAATTAGCATGTATGGGTGAGTTTAAAATAAGGTATGAGTGCATGATTTTAATAGATAAACAACAACTCCAACTATGATACATGGTGAAATGGCATACAGAAAATGCTAGGCCAAAGGATTAATGATGAGTTATAGAGACTGAGGGATCTATAAATGGCCAAATGTTTAGAAATTAGACACATTATTAATCTATGTCTTTTCCGCTAGACCATGATTGTAAATATGTAGTGATGGATGTTTGTAATGGATAAGGATAAAGGAAGGAAGGAAGGCAGGATGGTTGTTAGGATGATTGCAACTTCATTTCCACCTTGTCACGCTTTCGCAGATGAAAACATTGTTTTTATTAGCCCTGTCAGATTGCAATTTACCAAATGGCAAACACACACAGCATGCTTTATTGTGAATTTTTGAGCATGGAGACCGTCAGGTCCGGAAACATTAAGGAGATGCAACCAGGTGCCATAAAGATAGATGGAGACAGCGAACAGGCGCATGAGAGTAGAAATGTGGGGAGAACAGGAAGGTGGGCAGGAGTGCTTGCACAGTAAAATAGCTGTGTATTCTGCTGCTGTTCCAGGCGTTGTCTATTAGAAAATATAGGGCCAAATGATTTTTTGTGCATGAACAGTTTGGCCATGGAAGGCATTAGCAAAGGACATGATCAGCGCTAAAATGTTTGACATCCTGCACAGCAATCAATAGAAGGCCGGCTTAGTGCATTTGAGCATCATTCCCACCTGGTTCTAAATATCCGCCAGCAACACTACAACACACTAGATCCATATATGCAATTTCAGAATGAGCACACTCTGCACTGCTGGATAGATGTCTCAAGGCCTGTTCAATTGCATGGTTACATAATGCAAGTAGAAGCAAACATTTTTTTTTATTCTTATGGAAAAGTACAGTGGACCTCTGGCTTTGTTAGAGTAACTAAAACTAACTAAGGCCTCTTAGTGCAGGGTAAACTGTTTCAACTATAGCATACCCAAGAAAGTTCTCATAGCATTTAGCATAAGATTTCTTTATTTACATGCATAATTCTCTAACTCAAACTTGTTGTTTGAGTAAGTTATATAACTAAGTTATGACTTTTCGGAGATCAACTATCAGATGTTTTACCTCGTGGAAATTGTATCTTTCACTTAAACATTGATGATTTACTGTGTTACTGTCAGATTTTATGATAAAAAGAGTTTGGTCAATATAGGCAGAGAGAGAAACTGCATAGAGGCTATGCAGGGAGAAAAACAAAGGCACCTATTTTCAGTAAAGCATTTATCATCCTCTAAACTGCAGATTTCAAAAACCAGACATCTCACAATCATCTCCCACATCTCCCACATCTCTCTCTCTCTCTCTCTCTCTCTCTCTCTCTCTCTCAATTCCCCTGACTCCCACCAACAAAGATCAATAAGCTATTGATCGACTCGCTCCATTTACATTCTGTCCCTGTGGCAAAAGAGCCAGGGATGCTTAGAACAAAAGAATATGCTTTTTTCCCAAATACCTGCCTTTTCAAAATTAAGACCATACGTCTTTCCTAAAAGTACTGTAAATGATCTTTCTTAAGCTGTTTTCTCTGTGTCTTATCCCATATACATACAAACATTGTGAATGCTATTGGCAGAATCAGTATAATGAGAAAGAAGAGGGATCTTTTAAGGTTCTTTTTAGGATACAAACAGAGAAAATGGATTTGTTTGAAAGAAAGCCCAGTATGGGATAAATCAGAAAAAGATGAGAAAACTTTGCAGCCCTATAAAGTGCTTAAATGCTCTACCCTATTGCTGAATATTATTGAATTCTAGTGGTCACTGCTTATTGTGTAGACAGATACACCACTCTATACAACACTATTCAAGAAGAATTGTCCTAGTACTGAGATTTTGATTTACTTTTCCTGCCTCCACTGAGGCTCACCACCAGCCCACTGTCAATTTAATCTTAGCCTACCTCTCACTGGCTGAGGAGCCAATGATGCATTCACTGGACTGTGGTCTCAGTTGGAGGGAGACTTTAATTGTACTGTGAAACTAATAAATCCCAATTATAATATTCTCAGAAAAGTGCCAAAAATCACATCACATTGGATATTTTGTCTTGCTTTGTTCAATATAACACAGGCTTTAGTCTAAGCACATAACAGAGATGAAAGAAAGGACCAACAAGTGGTAGGAGTGTGTGTTTATGGGGAGTTGAGTGCTAATTCCTACCTGTAGTTTAAATAAGGATTGGCACTAGATAAAAGCCATTAAGGGAGAAATCAGACAAGCCGTGCTATGTAGGACAAGAGCTGACTGCTGGGAGGTGAGTGGGAGGATCAATATCCAGTCAATTCACTCAACACTACTTGGTGCAGAGTATTCATGTGTGCGAGCGGGTTGCTATCAATAGGCTGTTGGGCATCTGTTTGGGCTAGTGAAGATTGAGGTTGCAAAATGATCAATTAAATACACCTTGGTCAATAACTACAGAGTTGTGAATATAAACACAATAAAGTAGGGAAAATAAGGTGAGGACAAGAGGACAGATTTATTCAAAGAACACTTAAAACACAGGTGAATTTTTTGGAGAACTATTTTTTGGCAAACACATTGACTCTTTAAGCTCTCTGACACACTTGGCCCTCTCCCTCAGTCTTTCTCTTTATCTGTCTTACTTTTGCTACCTTTCTCTCTCTCCTTTCTCTGGAATTGATCGACTGGGCCTCCTCAATCCATCTCAGTCTCCTAGCAACCAGAGCTTTATCGAGTGTGGTGGAGGTTGATTTATTTTTTATTTTTTTCATTTCTCTCCCAGTCTAACCCTAAGTATACTAAACTGTATAGTAGTGTATGTAAAGTAGTCTACATAACAGATATCCTGCAAATATTGGGGAGGGGGTATTATTATGGCTCTCACGAGAATTGTAATATGAATAAAACAAACCAATTATTAACCTTGTGCAAATGAGTTTAGCATCACATCTTATTGCTTAAACACATTGTAGGAGAGGATGCAATTTCTCAAAACCACACAGGTTGAAAATCCTTACACAGATGGTTATCATGTTTACTTGTGCCATTCTATGTCAAGAAGAGAAAATCACATAAAAAATAGAAAATATTTGCTGATGTATTTATTTATTTTTGATGTATAGGGGTTCAATTTTGTGATCATAACACATACAAAAACAAGATGTAAGATTGTAGATTTTTGGTGTATCTTTGTGAACAACCGCAAAAGTGGTAATGTGCTACAGAGTGGCATAAGCCCAAGATGTGTGGTTGGCCGTGTTGCTGCTAATGTATGGCACAGATAAGCAGCTGGTTGACAGAACTTAACAGCAAATATATTTTCTCTCTTTTGTGTCACTCTATTTTGTGTGGTATACTTTGTGCTATGTTTTAGTTATAGTGTCACAAACAAGGAGACTTGTATACAAGTGTGTGCACATTTTACTTTTAATGTTGACAGTCCAAAAGTCACAATAATTTACAGATAGGCTACGGATATAACTGTAATGCAGAGTATGAAAGGTATTAAAGAGAAAACCTTGGTATGGTGTATTGTGCTGTCTAGGTCTGCAGTTTGTCACGTTATGATTTTATCATTTGAAAGGAATTCTCATGGAGAGCAGCATATATGTACAAATTATTCCATATGAATTATGAGCAAACACTTTCAAGTAGTGAAAGTTTCTGTAAAAAATGTGATCTGTCACATCTGTTTTTTTTTCTGAACAAAACTCTATATTGCCTACTGCATATCACATATAAAACCCCATGCTCACGTTCACTAACCCCTTTATTCTGGTCAGGGTAGCGGCAGATCCAGTGCTTATCCTGGGAACACTCTGCACCCTGGAACACCAGTCCATTGCAGGGCACTATGCACATACTCATTCTCATGTTTTGGGAGGTGGGAGGAAACCAGCGCACCCAGAGGAGGAAGCTAACACAAACTTGGGGAAAATGTGCAAAACTCTGGATAAATAGTTAGAGTTTATTAATCGTTGCTGAGATAAGAATTGCACCAGAGACTATACAGTTGTGAGGCGACAATGCTACCCAGTGTGCCACCCTGTCTCCCCTCTTCCTCCAAATACTAAAACACTCTTCTCTACACTTCATTTTCTACAGTATGAGAAAAACGTCACATTGTACGGGAGAGCGGAACATACTTTTTACTCCTTGTTACATTTTTTGAGTGTGATACATCACAATGGAATAAATGTCATATCAAATGAAAGAAAAAAGTCTCAGGTGCACGTTTGTACATTATAGACAATTAATTATAGGGTGTGCACTTGTGACAGTTTGCCCCATCAGTGGGTATTCTGTCACACTGGATTTTTCAACACATAACACAAGTCAGTGCCTCACACTGGATGTGCTCACAATGTGCTAGTAAAAACACACACATGCACACATGCTTAGTAAATATAGTCATGTGAAAAAATAAGTACACCCCATGGAAATTGTTGGCTTTTTTGACATATTTGGACATAAACAAACATTTGATCCTCTTTGAAAAAGTGCCTATTAATAAAGTTGATAGACTATCAAATGACACATAAAATTGACATTTTGTAGTAATTTTCACAATTTAAATGAACAAAAAACAGATCAGTCACATGGAAAAAGTAAGTACACCCCTACATTTATCACACCTTCAAATCCATAAAATTAGAATCAGGTGTTGAAGACTGGGTGCCAGTGATTAAAACCTGCTTAGGGAGTGGAGGTGGAACCTGTCTTATTTATACCTGTAACACATTTACTTCGACACTGAGAGAAAATGCAGAGGCAGGCTTGATCCACTTAATCTATTTCTTTTATTTCTCCTGTTTTTTCTTTTCCACTCCTCGGTGTCTTAAATTCTCACACACACAGGTCTCTGCCAGTCTCTCTCTCTCTCTCTCTCTCTCTCTCTCTCTCTCTCTCTCTCTCTCTCTCAAGGCGCCCTCCATTCACAAACCAGCGCTCGTCCATGCCCCCACCTCACAATATATACCCCTCTCATATCTAGTGTCTGGGGTTCCCTTTGCTATTGAGCTGTGTGGTGTCATAATGCCAAGAAAGAGTTGTGTAAGACCTTCAGAAAAGCTTCAGACACTGAGGCAGGGACTGGACAGCTTGCATTCATTGATTCACCTATGAATTCTGAATCATATCAAAGAGTGCTTGAAGATAATGTGAGGCCATCTGTCCGAAAGTTAATGTTGAACTGAAAGTGGGCCTTTCAACAGGATAATGATCCTAAGCACACTAGCAAATCCACCAAGGAATGGCTCAAAAAGAAGAAATGGAGGGTTATGATATCCCATTGAAATGTTGTGGGTGGGATTTGAAATGGCCAGTACATGCAAGAAGACCCTCAAACATCTTGCAACTGAAAGAATATTGCATGGAAGAGTGGTCAAAAATTCCAGCAACCTGATGTCAGAGATTATGCAAAATGCCTACAAGAATCTAAAGGGGGCAATACTAGCTTCTCAGGCCAAGGGTGTACCTACTTTTTCCACAGAAGAATTTCACATCTATTGATATTTCTGTTGAATAAATTATTGAAAATTTAATTTTCCTTGTGGTTTTGTTCAGGTATATCATCTTTATTAATAGGCAATGATCAAATGTTTGCTTGTCCAAATGTGTCAAAAAAAGCCAACAATTTCCATGGGGTGTATTTATTTTTTCATATGACTATATAAATGTCAGATAAATAATTTACTGTATTATATTATATAATAATTAATTTACAATAAACTTTAATAATATTTTCAAAAACCAAGCAGCTGATTACACAATATACTGTAATGATGATTTTTGAGCTAGTTCTCTGTCAATTTATATTCCAGTGCAACATGCCTCAGAGTGATGTATGTTAAAGTTGGCCATAGCTCAAGACCAACTTAGCATAGGGCAACAGCTAAAGTATCAAAATACATTTTATTTTCTCCTCTAAGCATTGTAAAAATAACATTTTGAACATACAAGTTTTATTATATACAACGTGAATTGCCATTTTTCTAATTTTCTACTAGAGTGCCTCTGGTGTTGGAGGGATTAAAGCGTGACAACTTACCCGGCTCTCCCCGAAAGCGAGAGACATTACACATTTCAGGATAGAAATAGTTTCATCACGGTAGTCTATTTATATTGATTTGACCTCTCCCTCCAGTTTGTAGTAGGCTACTTAAAGATTAACAATGCGTGATATGTAAAATCCAAAATATATGGTTTTGTTTTACTATATTAAACATTTTGCTTTAAATATTAACTATTACTTTTTTTTTTCTTTGAAATTTCCCTTTAATGTAAAAACCTGGGCTACACCCTGTGTGTGCAGTTGTCACATAGGCCATGCAATAGACTATAGGTCAGGTCTGGCACAAAGCAGCACAAGTCGATAGCCAAACAATCGATTCAGAGTCCGGAGATAAATTCGGTACGTGGATCAACGACTGAAACAGGATAAGACCTATAGACATTATAAACGGCGAGAGGTAGACGTAAACGTAATCAACAGTTTACAAGTTTAGAGGGATGGGGGAAACGGGGGGAAAGAAAGAAGAGAATATAAAGACTAAATTAAATATAAGGAGTAAATGAAATGCTCTTTCTCAATGAAACGGCGGCGTCATTATTTCATTATACCAGTTAATCATGTCATCCGTCGTGATTTGAGAATGAGAGAAGCAGAAGATTCCCAACCGGGTTTAAAAACGTTGCATGTGCATGTCAGTCTGATCTGCAAACATTCACCAGCATGAAATATCACTGTGTAGGCTAAGCCATAATGGAAAAAAGTAAACAAATTATTATTATTATTATTATTATTATTATTATTATTATTATTATTATTATTATTAATAATAGTAGTAGTAGTAGTAATAGTAGTAGTAGTAGTAGTAGTAGTAATAATAATAATAATAATAATAATAATAATAATAATAATAATAATAATAATAATTTAAGATTTGAGTGTTTAGTTGAGATCAAGGCAGCGTTTCCAAACAATTATCGCCTCAAAAAGATCATTGTTAAATGGTAGAACGAGTATTACATTGAACACTCTCTTCAGTTAATATTAACTTAATGTTGAAACATAGTATTATTATTATTAACCGACCACAGTATTATTTTTATTAGTAGAAGTATAAGATAAATAATAATAATAATTTGTTACATTTATATAGCGCTTTTCTAGACACTCAAAGCGCTTTAAATAGTATGGGGGGGAATCTCCTCAACCACCACCAGTGTGTAGCATCCACCTGGATGATGCGACGGCAGCCATAGTGCGCCAGAACACCCACCACACACCAGCTATTGGTGGAAAGGAGAGGAGGGTGATGTAGCCAATTAAGGGATGGAGATTATTAGGGGGCCATGATAGGAAAGGGCCAATGGGGCAATTTCGCCAGGACACGAGATAAATGGGTTTATTCGACTGAACACCGCCGTTTATAGGCATAAATAAACTTAAGTCAAAATGTGTTGCCCTAATAAATTTAATTTCCGTTAAGGTTGCACAAAACTAACTAAATTCAATTTTTTTTTTATTATGCTCATTTAGCCGATTTATTAATTCGAGAAAAATCAGACTGGCTCAAGATTATCTAATCCCTACTATATAGTAACCTATATAAAATCTTTATAAAGTAAACTAGGCGATATAAAATATAGGCTAAAATAGCCTAATTTCCTTTGCGACTCAGTTGAGCTAACCATCCAGGATTATTTTTCATGCTTTGTGTGACTGAAAATATACAACGTTGCGCGTTTAGACAGCATAGACAGTATTTATGCGAGTGGTAGATATAAACGTAATCACCAATTTACAAAAGAAATCGCGTTTACTTGGAAGAGATAGAACAAGCAGTATTATTAATATTAAAAGCAATTCTTGTGAAGAAAGTAGTTCTGGCAGATACAACACGAAAGGCCTTCCATATCTGTAGCAGTTATCTGGCCAATTAAGTGTCAAATGTTAGATTGCAGTCACCAGATAAACACTGCGTTGTCTATTTTGGTCGAAACTGAAAAAGGTAGATTTTCTTTTAGGGTGTCTCGTTTTTCTTTTTGTTTCTTTGAAACTGTTAGTGAAGTCTTTGCACATCTGGATATTTTCTTGATTTATTTTTTCTTAAAATTGCCACTCTCACTCTTTCTCCTGGTCAGGAAATGAATGTTCTGCTCTTCCATTTCTATCCCCTCATCCTACTGGTCTCTTACTGCACTCTTATTGCACTCTGCATGGCAGCTGTAGACTGGCTTTTAGGTGTATATGAAACATATTTCAAGTGGCATAAAAATCTTTTTTGAAAATCTTTTTGTGATCCAATGTTCTTTGTATGCATGAAGTGGTGTGCCTTGGCACAAAAGTAAGCTACTGTCTCAGTAAATTCACCTGTAGCAAATCCACACGTTTTCTGCAGGTTTTTCCTGTACCCAACCTGATGGTTGACCCAACTGGCCCAATGTTTTATTATTATTATGTACCCCTGGATGGCCTGTTTATCTTTATTAAAATGCTATTAAGTGAGTGACCACATAGGTGACCCTGTGTGACAGCTGCCACCCTTGGAATAAGTCTGCCTCACCAATGCCTCCTCAACCCTGACTTCAAATCACAAATCTTAGAGATCTATTACTCCTGCACAATTCATTCAGACTTCATGAATCATATCTCAAGCTCACTTACACCACCATCATTGTCATGTTGTATTAAAAGAAATACCTTCAACACTACATGTATTTAGGCTAAAAAGAAACTTTTAAGGTATTACAAATGCTGTAGTGTACTCATTTGTTGTGCACCAAAAAAAATCTAAGACTGAAAAACTGTTCTAGTGGGTTTGTATATGATTGAATCAAAGTATGTGGTCACCTGAGCAAACTCACCCATATGTGCTTGTTGAACATCCCATTATAGATTTAGGTTATAATAACCTCCTCTCCACTGGTGTGCAGTCATCATTCCAATTCATCCCAAAGGTGTTCAGTGGGGTTGAGGGGTCAGGGCTCTGTGCAGGCCACTTGAGTTCTTCCACACCAACCAGGACAAACCATGTCTATATGGAACTCGATTTGTGCACAGGGGTGTTGCCATGCTGGAACAGGTTTGGCCCTCTTAGTTCCACACAATTCAGACAATTGTGTGCTTAAATCTTTGTTGCAATATTTTGGGAAAGGCCCACATATGGGTGTGAAAGTCTTGTGTCCTCATCTATCTATCTGTCTCTGTCTGTCTGTCTGTCTGTCTGTCTATCTATCTATCTATCTATCTATCTATCCAGACAGACAGACAGACAGATAGACAGACAGACAGAGTATAAATAAAGCTGTGAGCTTAATGTGACGTGGTCGACTGGACGAGACTAGCCAGATAAAATCAATATATTTTTATACAATAATTTTTTGAATAGGAATGTGAATTAAAATGCAGAACGATGAAATCACAAAACAATTACATAGAAAATAATAATAATAGATGGAGGAGATATATGTTATCTGCAGTAATTAAACACTTTAAACTGTGTGTTTAAAATTAAACACCACACTTTTTACGCACCACTTGTGTTGCTAATCTCGGCTAATCTCGTTTGGAGGATAATGAAATTTAATAAATCGGCTTTTGAAAAAGTAAGTACCTGCACACGTTTATGCTTAAATATTCCACAGAGTTGTCTTTTTCCGCAGTTATAAAACCTAAGACATACAATACAGTTAAATCAGACATTAATACAACATAACATTTATGTGCTTTTTACTGAATTTAATATAATCATAAGAATTAACACCGTTGATTACAAGTTGGTTGATTAATATTTTATATTTTGAATATTTAGAATTTATCAACAGTCTTGGTACCCCGTCCAGGGTGTCCCCGAGTACTCCGAGTTCCCTGGGCTCCAGGCTCGACCGCGGCCCTGTGTGTAGGATAAGAGGTATGGAAAATGGATGAATGGATGGATATTTAGAATTTTACCAGGTTTAGATTACTTTAAAATCTCCGTTTTCTAATTTTAACTGCGCTATATCCCCGGAAACATTTATTTTTCACAACAGATCTGTGGACAGGCTACCATTAAACTACATTTCATTTAAATGTCCTGCAGTACAGTGTGATTTTTTTGTTGTTGGTGTTGTTGTTGTTTTGTATAAGGAGAGAATGACTAATCGATGTGGGGTGAGTTTCCCGATAACGATTAATCTTAGTGAATAACGAACAACGTAAAGAAGGATGTATGTTATGTACGAGCCGGTTTTGTGAGTGCTTCCCCAAAAACATTCGTTATCAGAGATTTACCGAACGACTCCTAAGACGTTTTTTGTTGACTGCACCCAGCCCGAGTCAAGCGAAAAGCAGCACAAGTAAGTCGATAGTCAAACAATCGATTCACAGTCCTGAGGCAAAGCTAATAGATAAATCAGTGATTTAAGCAGCAAAAATAGACGCAGATAATCAGGAGTTATAAATAGTGGACGATAGACGCCAGCGTAAACAACGGTTTACAAAAGAAATTGCGTTTGTTTGAAAGAGATAGCAAGTTATAACAAGTTATGTCATATTTTAAATGGCAGGGCATGCAGAGGGAAAAGGTGTTTTTGAGACTGAGGAAAATTAATATTCATATTAAGAGCAATTCTTAGAGGTGTAACATGTCAGACCTTCAATATCAGAATCAAATATCTTACCCAATTGAAATAAAAGTGTAAATTGTTACTTTGTATTCACTCATTAAACACTGGGTTAGCTATTTTGAACAAAAGTTAATAAATTGCTTTCTTTTAGAGTGCGCAGGGTTATTTTTATTACACACTTTGTTTGTGTGACACAGTTGTCCAATTTGTCTTTGCACATTTGGGTATTTTCTTGCTTTATTTTGTTAAAATCACCTCTTCCATTTCCCCTCAGTCCTCCTCGTCTTCCACATGAGGCAGGAGTGTTATTTTCCCCCTCTCCAGTGTTCTTAATGTGAGTGGAAGGAACTGTATGTGAGAAACTTAGCAAATATATGAATCGGAAATTCACTATCACTCAGTAGTCAACAATTAGCCAAAATAAAAGGAGTACTCCCCAGCAACATGGTCACAATTGTCTGTAAAAATGTTACACCTGCACACTTATTACTGGTCATATATATGGCAGATTTTGGAGGCAGGCTATATATAGAGATATGCATTGCACAGTATACTGTAACACTGAATTTCCCAGTGGCATAACACTGTCAGGGCAGATTTTCTGCAGGTTTCTCCTGTACCCAAACAAATAGTGTCAAACCCTTACCCAGAATGGCCTGTTTATTGTTTATCTCTAATATATTAACATGTCAAAACGATGCCTTTGGGTGACAGCTGCCATCCTTGAAATAAGCCCTGTCACCTCAATTGCCTTCTGACCTCAAATCACAGATCTCAGAGATCTATTAGACCTGGTTTTTTTTTTGTTTTTTTGGGGTTTTTTTTAAAGGTTAAGTCTCTGACTGTAAGGTGGGTTTGACATGTGAATGGTTTTCTTTACTCCTTGAGCTCACTCCCCAATTCCCGCGCATGTTCACAAAGCTCCGTCTAAAGGGTTTTAGGTGGCCCGTAAAGCATAGTGTCTAGAAAATTACTAACAGGAGTCACATCCAAACACAAACAAGTTTTCCGGACCGGAAGTCAGTTTTCCAAACAGATTTTCTCACCGAGTTAGTAAGCTTTTGCGTCCATGGCTTAATCTGTTGATTTTATTCTACACATATTTCAGGTCATTTGTATAAATACAGAAGTTGATTTACATCACCATTGTCATGTTGTAGTAAACAATACCTACTGTAACAACAATACATTGTATATGGAGTTCAAGAGAAACTGTGACGTATGTTATTTAATAATAATAATAATAATAATAATAATAATAATAATAATAATAATAATAATAATAATAATAATAATAATGACAACAACAAATTGCCCAGGCAGAGGGTCAGTGTGGATTTTTGTATAGAAATTAGCGGCATCTGCTTTTTTCAGGTAGAACTGCACCCCAGCTCCAGATAAAGAAGTTCGAATAACGAATGGGTCAAGTTACTAAATAATACGATTAAATAATACGAAGACCATTTATTTAAGATAACGAAGTGGCCACTTAGAATTACTAACATTTCTGGAAACCCATCCGTATTTTGTTCAAAGATGTGAGCAAGGACCGTCCCTTTCTCAGAGAGGTTACAAGCCTGCTGCGCACTTTAGAGCAATTCTGGGCTGAGAGTTCACATAGCAGTATAGAGTATTAACAACAGCTAAATAGATTTAAGCTCCAAATTGTTTGACAAAATCTTTAAAGCTATTCTGCCAGAACTCAATGGTAAGATCATTGCTTATGAAGTCGCATTTGACTCTAATGTCAATTTATATACTGAATCTTCAATTTATTTAGTGATTAATATAGTCCACATTCATTAGAATTGACAAGAGAGGTGTATCTAAATAGAAATACAATTAAAGATCGAAAATTAGCTATTATCTAATAATGAATATATGAGACTTGTTTTAAAAATTGACGAAGTAGCAAACTAGACCTGTCTGAAGTGAGCGACCTGGAATTAACACTCAGCTGCTCTAACACAACAAAGACACACTACATTACATTAACATTACCATACATTGCATTAGCATAAACCTTTTATATTGTTAAAACGAATAACAATATAATAGGCCTGATGTGTTCACATGTAATTGCAACCATTGTGAAGTAACTTATTTCATCTTATCTACTAGGAATCTGGCAAACATTTTATTGAGCAGAGTTGTAGAAATCCATTAATAATTAACCGTTTAGATATTTCGCGCTGGCGCCAGGTTAATCAAGGTAAACCGATGACTCAAGGAATCCCCAACAACTCAGTCCTCTCACGGCCTGTATGCGTGTGTATGCGTGTACTGTATGCATCCTTGCAATGTGTGATCAGTGATGAAAAAGTTGGGTCTGGGTTAAGGTTAGTTCAGCAGCACAGTATTTCTCTATAGGCCATAAAAACTTCCAAGGTGGCTCGACACCAAGTCAGACAGTAGCGGTGGCGTCAGAGGCTTCGGGTTCGTCTTAATGTTCACACAGACACAGTCGCCGCACAGTCCATACTTCCAGTAGCACAGGCGGCACACAGGGCAAAATACGAATGTGTACTGTTGGAAATAAAGAAGCGTGTGCAGCAGGATGAAATTCGTAAAATCATGCTGAATTACCTGGAGTTTAAGCTCGGATTTAGTGGTCTGGCTTCGAGCTCCTTCAGGATTTATTAGCTGCAGCGTGAGACAAGAGAGACAGAGGAAGTGTGTGAGTGTGTGTGTGAGAGAGAGAGAGAGAGAGAGAGAGAGAGAGAGAGAGAGCGCATCTTTCAAGTCATGGAACTTAGGATGGAGAATATCGGTAACCTTCACACGGTTTCACATTCTCATCAAACGGACAATTTGATGAACTCTCCTCACACGAGACAATCGGTGTCGCACCGGAACCTGGTGCACGGCCGATCATCCACCATGGTGTCTAGCATGGCCTCGATACTGGACGGGGCTGGGGAATATCGCAACGACCACTCGCTGTCCGCTCCTCTTCCCACGGCTATGACTATGTCCTGCGATTCTGGCATGAGCATCAGTACCACGTACACCACCCTGTCACCGCTACAGCACCTGCCTTCGATATCTACGGTATCGGAAAAATTCGCGCATCACCATCATCCGCACCCGCATCACGCGCATCATCATGCCGCGCACCAGCGCCTGACCGCTGGAAACGTCAGCGGCAGCTTCACGCTAATGCGCGACGACCGCGGCTTGGCCTCCATGGGCAACCTGTACGCCCATTATCCCAAAGACATTTCCTGCATGGCACAATCGCTCTCGCCGCTGTCCAACGGCTTAGGTACTTTGCACAACGCGCAGCAGCCTCTTGGCGCCTACGGTCCTGGTGCTCACCTCTCCAATGACAAGATGATTTCGCCAGGAGGCTTCGAGACTCACGCGGCGATGCTAGGTCGTGGTGATTTTGGGAGCCACGGTACCGGAATCATGTCCACTCTGAACGGCCTGCACCACCCAGGTCACTCGCAGTTGCACTCTAGTGGATCTATGCTGTCGGAACGCGACAGGCACGAAGCCGGGGACACCCAAGCAGGCGGATGCAGCCAAGCAGAGGAGATCAACACGAAAGAGGTGGCACAGAGAATAACGGCGGAACTGAAAAGGTACAGCATTCCGCAGGCTATCTTCGCCCAGCGGATATTGTCTCGGTCCCAAGGCACACTATCTGACCTCCTGCGGAATCCTAAACCATGGACTAAACTAAAATCAGGACGGGAGACGTTCAGGAGGATGTGGACGTGGCTGCAGGAGCCCGAGTTCCAGCGCATGTCGTCCCTTAGACTCGCAGGTGTGTAAAGGTGCTCGTGATGACAGGTTCATATCTGCAAGGCGATATAGGAAAGACACTGTAATACAGAAAATATTTTGCCGATAAACACAAACCTGTAGGCCCATTATACAAAATTTATTGATTTCATAATGGCTTTCCTTTAGTTGTTGTTTATTGTGTCGATTTAAAATGCTCTATATTGATTCAGTGTTACAGATACAGCCTATAAAAAGGAATGTATTCGCAAAATGATTTGGGTGACTGCTTGTTGCATTCTACTCACTAGAATATTGGGGGAGATGGCACTGTAAACAGTCCTCCAACTCCTTCAATCAATTTGAAATAGCTGTATTCACTTCTCTCTTATTTACTGAATAAAAGGGATGTTTAAAAGCGTGAAAAACATCTCTCTCTCTCTCTCTCTCTCTCTCTCTCTCTCTCTCTCTCTCTCTCTCTCTCTCTCTCTCTCTCTCTATTCGTGTTCCACCTTCCCTTCGCATATCTTCTTTCAACTGAGGGCTTAATTAACCAGAGAATGGTGGCATGTTTTATTTCTGCTCAGTGAATCGGTGAAAAGCCACCGATGAAATGTAAATGGTTCCTTTGCGCTTATATAACATGTAAATAAGATTTAAAAGTATTAAACGGTCCTCCTCATTAAAGTGTCGTACTATTAAAGCTAACCGTTCGTCGAGATTTTTTTTTCAACACTCCATCTAAATCAAGAAGTTATTTATGTAGACCTAGTTAGTAGGCTGAGCTTCTGAGACCGCGGGAAAGCTACCGTAATAAAGATTGGGTAATATAATCGATATCGTTTTGTTTTACTGTATTGTATTACAATCCTGGGCAGCATTTTAAACCCGAGCTTTTTACAAAAATGTGTTGAGTATTTTCATCGGTATATTGGGCCTATAATACAATCTAATATAGAGCTAACTGCACATAACTACTCTTAGGTTTTATGCCTTGGCACATTTAATTTTCATCCCATCAATATACACGTATTCAGTCGTAATCCAGGTCCAGTGTGCAACATACATTTAAGTGCAATGCAATGGCCTCCGTATGGCTGAGCAAATTAGGCTGGCAGGCTTTGATTTTTTGCGCATTACAATATGCGCATGTGCGCAGGTGCTGTGTCTGCCATCAATCAATGCATTTAAATTAGATCACTATTCCAGATTCATCATAGTCACAAAAATCAGTGGTGCTGTTTTGCTTCGCTAATGTAAAAGTGTGGAAGTCCAGTTGTCGGTGCTGTAGCCAAAGCTTTTAATTAGATTTTATATTCGTTAATAAACAGGTTTTATTTATTAAAGAAAAAAAATATTAATTATTTCAACCAGTCAAAGTAAGTGGTGAATATAACGTACCGAAGCGAAAAAATGTTTTGCTGTGTCATTAAATTAAATTCTATTGCCTAGCTATTTGACGAGAAATTAATGTATTCCAGGCGGCAGGACCAAGACAGACATTTAAAAATCTATTAACTATGAAAAACAGTTCGTATCAGCAGAATTCTACGCATAATCTCAGTGTATTTGGTCTGATCAATACAGCGATCGATAAAGATAGCCAGCCTATCTATCAATTATTCCAGTTCAGTACTCTCCCCATGGTGGCTCTCTCTGGATATAAATCTTTCAAATAATAGAGGGCAAAATTGATTGTGTTGTGTGGCTTCTGTTCTAATAAAACGAATGGAATTTGTTTGTTATAATTTGCCCAATGGGGAATTTAAATGGAAATATATAAGAAAATAATGGGATCTGGTACAAACTTCAGCACTTGAATCAAAATAAAATAGCGCGGACATGATGCCTATTTACCCAAACTAAGACTTCCTAACCTACCAGTCTGATTGATTTAAGACTTGGATTCCAGATATTTTTTCGTGAAGATAGGTTTAGGTAAGACCTGAAAATGGCCAATATCTGTCTTAATAATTGATAGATGATGTGATATATGGTAATGGTGTATTGGAAATGCAGGTGGATGCTGGCTGGCAGACTGACTGTAAGCGAAAACTTAAGCTTACACAGTAACATTCCCCCCAATTAAAATGTTTATTAAAACGCCTGGGGCTGTCCAGGATATAGGCGCATTTTCTTGAATCTTTTTTGATTGTTTTATTTGTTAACGAGATGACAGGTAGGACTGTTTTACCACAAACCCAAAACTAATTTAGCATATTATGGTTTACATGGTTTGCGCCTCATCGTTTACAGTTAATCCATGCCTGATTCATATAATATAGTGCTGGAAATTCTTGGTTCACACTCAGCGTCCACGTAAGCGCTGCGTATTTCAACGTCAACACAAACAAGAGCCACATAAATAGGGTGGTTGTAAACATATCTCCAAGGTCCAACGGTGATGCCTCTGCAACGCTTAAAATACTGTCCATTCTGGGTTGATGTGATCAATCCCTGCGCGCCATTCGTAGTTCGCTTGCCAAACCGATCGATAGGAGAGAGTGACCTTTAAATACGATTGTAAAGAGGTCAGCCGGCAGGAAGGAGCGCATCAGAGGCTTAAATTGCATATCGTCAGCCCCCTTCTACCAAAGGGAGAGGTAATACAAAATTTAAGACTAATGACCGGACTCATAAGCCGTATGTAACGACTTAGATCAGCTGAACTGAATTTCTATTTTAAATCTTTCTTGGTCAGTAAATACTGGACAATCTTTGCACTGATCGATGTGTTGCGCCATGATAAAAATAAAACGAATAAAAATAAGCACTGATATACTGATAAACAAAATAGTTTATCTTAAATGTCAAAAGCGTGATGAACATTTTGGTGGGAAACAATTATGTATGTAATATTTTTTTCTCAGACTTAGTCATGGAATACACAAGCATTAACATCTTAAGCCTTCCACTGTAAAACCGAATATGTTGGCAGAATTGAAAAACAGGCAATCAGTTGCCTAAACCTCGAAGGTTAGGGTTAGGAATAGAGTAGCCTAATATTTGGCCACAAAATAAAGTCAACCTTTATAAAACAAAAAACAGGCAAATAATCTTCAGGTAGGGGTGGGTAATGACAAAAATATATCCACGATACACAAACTGTATCCACGTCACATAGTAGTGTTGCATTAAAAAACTGTGAAAAAAGAAGTTTGATGATACATTTATTCAATGTCTACACAAATAAATAATTAAAATTAAAGGAAAATATAAAGGAATAATATAATATTTTATTAAATCATAATTCCAAATTAATTCTTATACAATTATTATTATTAAAATATAATTAATACTTTTAAAGTGACGAGTAGTCATGCTAGCAAGGTAAATTGCTTGTAACTCTGATCATTAAAATAGTCCTTCTCTATGCCATCATCATTCATGAATTAACAACGTTAATACCCAAGATTCTGAACAAAGTTGGTCACATGTTAATTGAACGCTACTAAAGTGAATGGTATCATATCTTAGCAGATTTAGTGGTATCATCAAATATTGAATATGCCTTAAAAATCAAAATAATTTCCTATTTTGTGGAAGCCTGGGGTTTACACGCCTACTAAGAAGTACACCTACTAAGAAGGAAACTTAAAATGCATGTCCTGAAAAAACATGAAATATCATCATATAGCGAGTCAGGATGAGCACAAAGAACAGTTTCATGCAGTTCCTAACAGAAAAAGAACAACTCTGACATACTCATCAAATCAGGCAATCCAGTGGTAAAAATCTGGACATGAAACCAATTAGAACTGCCGTTAACTGTTTCTACACATCACACAAAACTAACTTGGAATCGCAAATCACTCTTAAACTGTTCATTATAGAGCTCCAAAATGTCACCAAGTGCATCTGCATTCTCCCCCATATTTGGTGCTTTTTGCCTGTCATGAAACGTGTGGTGAGCCTGTTCTGCTTAGAGTTTGTTGGGCAAGTTTTTGTTTAGTGATCCTCTAGATCTCTACACTTTCAGTTGACAAAACTTGACAATGACATACAAATATATACATCATAAAACAGATACTATCTCCATATGCAGAGCAGACCAGTGTTCAAGGAATTGCACCAGTGGTGGGCTGGTGGTATCTGCCATTGTACTGCAAAGATGATCTGCCTCATTTTACTAATGAGAGTTGCATTTTTTAATCTGTTCAGCAATTCATGTTAAGGGTTTCAAGGCTTGCTTGTTCATGTGCCTGGGGAAAAGACTTTGGTCTCTTTACGTTTGATGTGTAATAGTTAATTTTCAGGATTGCTTTGACTTCTTTGTCCAGCATTGTTAGACACCTCCAGGCATTCTGTTCCCCAAAGCGTGGTCCTGTAGTTCTTGAAGATTTAGAGGAAGGCCGTTGAAAGTGCAAAAAGTGCACTCAAAAGACTGCACAGTGCACAGTCTATGCATTTATGCATACAACTACGCATTTATGTACATCTTAATGTTTTTTTTTTTAACCAGTAAAATGTATAATACTAGTTATTTGGCCGAAAGTGAATAAATCAAACATGTTGACATTGCATCCTGAATAATAATAATTCTTGCCCATCATACATAGCCTACCATTTATTTTGTCTACTCATTGAAACTGAGCTTTTTATCAGTCTGAAAATTTAATCTTACGATTTCTTACAGAGGTTTTGTCTATCATTCACATTTAACAATATTATGCAAAATTTACATTCTATTCCAGGCAACAAAAAAGTGTTTCATACAGCAATAAAGTGTGCATGTGCATCATTAATGATGAGTGAAACAAAGCTTTGAGAGAGTACCACATTTGAAGCGAAAATAATTTGGAGCATCAAAGCTCTGACAGCCAGCTTTATACTGACATCTGCTGGACAATAAGCATTGTTAAACCCGTCCCGGTATTAACTTACTGTATCATTGAGTCGCTTTGTGCATACCTAGTCTAAAGCGCAATTTTTTTTTTCTAAAATGTTGACGCTACAGAATTTTACGTTTTCGTATTCAGATTTAAACTGAACGTGGGCGTGGTCTATTGAAAAATTAACCCTACTATGCCCTGCAAATCTTATAGGAAAATCTTCCAGGATTAAAGCATAGGCTAATTATTTTACTCTGTAATGCTGATCAAAAATACATGCAGCAAAAATGAATATTTTATTATTTATAAAACTGAAGTAAAAGTGATTTATTTATTATTTAATTAATTTAACGATTTAATTGAATTAATTACTGACACAATTAATTGAATTAAAATTTAGTTATACTCAAAAATGTACCATTACAATGACCCATGTACTCAAGTACTATAAGGAGAGTACATGTACTGAATTAATTAATTCATTCATTAATTTAATCGATTAATTAATTTATTAATCTTTTGTGTGTTTGTTTGTTTGTTTACCTGGAAAAAGAAGAAATTGTTAAAGATAACTGATATGCTAAATTTAGTGTAACCCGAATATTTTTTTAGTTATTTTCACCTGACCCAATTGATGAATTTCAGTGGGTTTACAGTGTACCATTGAAACATTAATGCTGTTAATCTTTATCATTAATACTATATTGATCAGATCAGTCTTTTACGACAGCCCTACACTTAGCCTATTATAAACAAAGAGGAAGATGGTCTGTAATACAGTGCAAATATAAACTAACAGTTCTGTTTATGAACTGCTAAACAGCTGCTTTTACATTTGCCTTTTAATCCTTTGCTCTAGCCCTGCCAATGGACTGACCTTTGGATAATTAGAATTTCACTGATAACAATGGCTACCATACAATTAATCGAGACAGAAATCAAGAGTGATAAACAGAGTGTACATTATTAGTCAAAGTAAATGTATTTAAAATATCGTAATAGTCTGTAACAGTTTGTGCTAGTATTTAGGTAAAGTACTGTAGGTGGGATGCCAAAGGCTCTTTAGGGAATAGAGGAAAAAGCTCATAATTATTCATTCATCACCCAGAAAGTAGTGCAAGACAGGAATACATTGGAATTGGATGCCAGTTCATCACAAATTGTGGTTATACAGCTGTTTATAGAAACCTCAATATCTCAGCCCAGGATGGGCCTAGCTCCTTGGAACAAAAACTGATCTGTAGAGCACATTACAAGGTACGTGGGCATATATATATATATATATATATATATATATATATATATATATATATATATATATATATATATATATATATGTGTATATATATATATATATATGTGTATATATATATATATATATATATATATATATATATATATATATATATATATATATATATATATATATATATATATATATATATATATTTATTTAATGGGCAAAAAATTGCACATTCTTTTTCCTTAGACTTCCAGTGGGTATAGAAAAGAATCACCCCCCCACCCCCTTTATAATAATCACATTTTGTTGCTTTTCAGCCTGAAATGAAGACGGATACAGGTTTTGTTTTATCCAGCTGTATTTACTCAGTGCAACTTATAACATACAAGTGAAAGATATAACACCAACATGTCAGAAAAATAAATAAATAAATAAATAAACAGAATTACTGAGTTGGAAAAAGATCACCCCCCTCCTAAAATGACTTGTAAACTCAATCAGGTGTAGCTAATCACCTTCTCGATGGCACACAAAGCCATTTGACTTTCAACTGTGATCAGCTGTGGTCATTTTGATTAGCTCAGCATGAAAAGAGCTTTCCTGGAGCATTTTGTAGTGCAACTGAAGCAAACAATCAACTATGTGTGGCAAGGCACTGTCAAAAGATCTTCGGAATAAAGTTGTGGACAGGCACAAGTCAGGAGTTGGATACAAATAAATTTCAAAGGCTTTATCAATGCCTAGAAGCACAGTGAAGTTTATTATTAAGAAGTGGAAGGTATTTGGTACAACACAGACCCTCCCTGGATCAGGACGGTGCTCCAAAATGGATGAAAGAGCCAGGAGGAAACTGGTCAGAGAGGCTACCAAGAGGCCTACAGCAACTCTGCAGCAGTTGCAGGAATTTATGACAAAGAGTGGTCATTGTGTGCATGTGACAACAATATCACAAATTCTCCACAAATGTGGCTTGTATGGGAGGAAAAGAAAAATCCACCCACGACTGAGCTTTGCTAAAATGCACCTTGAAGATTCTGAGGCCACATGGAAAAATGTGTTATGGTCAGATGAATTATTTGGCCTCAACACCAAACAATATGTCTGATGGAAATCCAATACAGCTCACCATCCAAATAACACCATTCTTACAGTAAAGCACGGAGGTGGTAATATCCTGTTATGGGGGTGTTTCTCTGCAGCAGGGACTGGAGCATTGTAAGGATAGAAGGAAAATGGATGAGGCAAAATACTGTCAAATTCTTGAGGAAAATCTTCTGCCCTCTGCCAGAAAGTTGTCAATGGGAAGAAGGTTTACCTTCCAATATGACAATGACCCAAAGCACACAGCAAAACTGACCACACAGTGGTTGAAGGAGAAAAAGGTGAATGTCCTTGCATGGCTTAGTCAGAGCCCAGACTTAAACCCCATTGAAAATCTGTGGAATGACTTGAAGACTGCAGTCCACAAACGGTCACCATCAAATTGATCTGAACTTGAGCAGTTCTGCAAAGAAGAGTGGGCAAATATTGCAAAGTCTAGATGTACAAAGTTAGTAGAGACATATCCCAACAGACTAAAGGCTGTAATTAAAAAATAAGGCAAATTAAAGCAAGGGGGTGATCCTTTTTCCAACTCAGTGATTCTGTTTTTTAATTTTTGTATTTTTTCCTGACATGTTGGTGTTATATCTTTGACTTGGATGTTATAAGTTGCACTGAGTAAATATAGCTGGATAATGTCCGTCTTCATTTCAGGCTGAAAAGCAATCAACTGTGATTATTTTAAAGGGGGTGATTCTTTTCTATACCCACTGTAGAACTTAAGTCCAAATGTAATGCTCAAGATTGCTCACAGTTCCACTTTTAGGGTCAATTTATAATTGGAAGGGTTTGAGTCTCAGTTGTAATTTTTTGGGGGGATACCTGGGTAAGTATAGTGTGCATGCAGAACATTTCAGGTTTCAGACTTCTGAGATTTTTGAGAGAGGGTGAGAAAGTGCAATTTTCCCTCATTTTCTGGTTGAATATCTATTGTGAGTTTGAGATTGGAGGTCAACTCTGCAGGACAGTGGACCTTGAAGGCCATATTTGTAGAACCAGCCTGATCTATCATGTTGGTACAGGTTGGTATGCATGAATAGATTTTATCCAAATATGGAAGTACAGGGTTAAGTTGGGTGTTTTACAAATGAACAGTGTCATAAAAAGAGCTGCGGTGTTGTTTCTCCTGTGATAAAAACACTGATGATGAGAATGAGTGTCTGAATGTGGAGCACAGTACGTTCATGATGCTGTAGATGTTTTGGGTCAATAACAGACCCTCACTCATGATTCCATCTTCCTTTTCCTTTTATTCTCTGTTATTTCTGCAGCTTGTAAGCGCAAAGAACAAGATCAGCTGAAGGAACGCAGTACAGTCCCTAAGAAGCAGCGCCTTGTGTTCACTGACCTGCAGCGACGCACACTTATTGCCATTTTCAAGGAGAATAAGCGGCCCAGCAAAGAAATGCAGCTGACCATTGCACAACAGCTGGGTCTAGAGCTCAGCACAGTGAGCAACTTCTTTATGAATGCCCGACGTCGCTGCACTAACCGTTGGCATGATGAGGACCAGCAAGGCCATGGAAGCAGCCCTGGGCAGTCTGGCACCTCCACTACCAATTTCTCCAAAGCCTGAGGAGAACAGCTTCCTCCCAGGTGTCCTCAACTGTGCTAATTCCTTCAGACATCATACACAGAGTGCCATGAAATCCCACTCGCTACCAACAATTAGTAACATTTTTCATCAATGCAGTCTTTAAGCAGGACAACAGGCAAAATTCAGATACGTGTGTGCCTGAAGTCAGTTGGAGTCTTCAAAAGAGGCATTTGGACCCACAGTAGCCCCCTTACAGCAACAGCGGACCACAAGTAACACATGGGTGTGTACACAAACTGGCCAAAGTCAAACATGTAACAGGACAGCAATACATACATCAAAAGTTGCCTCAATGTCTATCCAAGACTTCACTCTTCTTCTCATATACTACTTCCCATATACTACTGCAATTACGTAATGGCTGTTTAACAGCACTTCTCAGATCATACACAATACTAATGAAAGTGAGGAACTGAAGCAGATGTCTTGATCTCCACCAAAGGTGAAGCATACTTCATTTACCCTTCCCAGCAATGAAATTGCAGACATGCTATTTTGCTTTATTTTGCTCAGAGATGACAGCATGCTCAGGGGATTTTTAACCCCTCTTGTCAATAGCAAATATAACTAATAACATGCCTGTGTAGTGCAGGAAAGCACAGTCTCTGTAATTACAATCAGCAAATGACAACCAAATCCTCCCGTGCTTCACTGTCATTATCCAGAAGGTATAGGATTACACTGCCACCTGCTGATCATAGCAGTGCATTGATGTCAAAATCAGTGAATTACTACTGAAATTCTAGGAATAAAATGAAGCATGTGCTAGCCATCACCCTCCTCTAGCTGTCTTTTGATAGGGGAGAGCTGGCTGGTGGGTGGGAATTGCCAGGTGACCAAATTGTGGAGAAACTGGTGGGGGAAAACTACAGTACAGTAAAGTATGAAGGTGTCTATTTCAGACACTACTGAAATCTTGACAAATCAAACTTCCAGTTGAGTTTACTATAAAAAATATAATGAGTGGTAAAGTACAATATTAAATGTTACAAAAAAAGAGTGCCAATAATTTTTGCCTTAATGTAAACAATAAAAATCTCTACTCCCGTGATCGTCAAAAAATGCCAGAAGAAAACAAAAACAAACAAACAAACAAAAAAACCCAATCATGATTAAACTTTGCTATTTTACATTTAAAAACAACAAAATGACTAAATAAATCATTTTAAGGCATTTGATACATAATCGAAGCAGAAAAACCTACTTATTCATTTTTGTTTTTGTACCTCTCTTTTCATGCTCTATTCCATATAATCCACCTCTCTTTAACTTTGTAATACTGATGCGGGTAATTGAGACATAATATTTCTATTTCTTCTTACTGTTGTGATATGGTATGCATATGTAAGAGACTTTGTTGACAATGTGAACGTTTGAAGATGAAGAGACTTTATGCAGGATAAAGTAAAATGAACTGACAATGCTTCAAGGAAAAAAAAAACTTTTCAAAAAAGTGAACCTTTCAGAGAAAATCCTCTCTAATGATGTACAATAATTGGGCAGAAAAAGAAGAAGAGGAAGGTGGTCTTTTTCACACCCTCAGCTTTCATCTCCACTATGGGATTTCAGACAGCAACCGAAATCACCACACCCACAAGGTTCACAACTTGAGAAGAGGTATTGCACAGTTTCCAAACAAACAAGATGCAACTGTTTAGCATTTCTGAACTCATTGTAGGGTAAAGGTACAATAATGCAACGGGACTTAAATTCATTTTGCTCTAAGTTGCAAACCTTAGAGATGGTATTCATGGCACAAATCAGGCACAATTTCATGTGTACATAAAAATAACTTTTCTTTGCAGTGAGGGAACCTTCCTCACTGTGCTGGGTGGTTTATTAACCAGCCACTGATACCAAAGATTTTTCTGCTTGCCAGTCCAGTCCAGTGTTGTCAAGGTAGGATTATAGCACACCACAGAACAACCATATACACCAGAGGAAAAACCTTTCTTTGACACACACATTTACAGTCAGTGCAGTTAGACTGCAAAGTACCAAACTGCAAAGAGGGAGGTGGCAACTATGCAGACAGCTGAGTGCCTTTTTCCTTCAACTGCAGCTAGACCTACACTTACAAATTTTATTCTAATATTTCTCATTATGAGATTATGATGATTATTAAGCATAGTTTTAGACATGTTTACTAATTTCCTATGTGAAATTTTTTTATTCTCTAGACCAATAATTTTGCAAATTTAAGCATTTATTTCTAGAAAGAATAAAAAATATATATATATCAACAATACAACAAGACAATGTCAAGATAGAAATGGACTTAATTTTCAATCATAATCTCAAGATCTCATAATGAGAAACATTCATTTTACTTCCTTTCATTTTGGACCTCATTTAAGTGGTGCCTCAACTAGTCCCAAAGGAAAGCGACCTGTCCTCCACACAGTTTTCATTACAAAAAAACAAACAAACAAAAAAACATTTTAACAAGCCAAACAAAACAGAATAATTTTCACTAGTGGTCTCAGACTATTGGGTATATTCATAACATTTTTGCTTGATATATATATATATATATATATATACATACAGGTGCATCTCAATAAATTAGAATGTCGTGGAAAAGTTAATTTATTTCAGTAATTCAACTCAAATTGTGAAACTCGTGTATTAAATAAATTCAATGCACACAGACTGAAGTAGTTTAAGTCTTTGGTTCTTTTAATTGTGATGATTTTGGCTCACATTTAACAAAAACCCACCAATTCACTATCTCAACAAATTAGAATACTTCATAAGACCAATAAAAAAACATTTTTAGTGAATTGTTGGCCTTCTGGAAAGTATGTTCATTTACTGTACATGTACTCAATACTTGGTAGGGACTCCTTTTGCTTTAATTTCTGCCTCAATTCGGCGTGGCATGGAGGTGATCAGTTTGTGGCACGGTGGTATGGAAGCCCAGGTTTCTTTGACAGTGGCCTTCAGCTCATCTGCATTTTTTTGGTTTCTTGTTTCTCATTTTCCTCTTGACAATACCCCATAGATTCTCTATGGGTTTCAGGTCTGGTGTGTTTGCTGGCCAGTCAAGCACACCAACACCATGGTCATTTAACCAACTTTTGGTGCTTTTGGCAGTGTGGCCAGGTGCCAAATCCTGCTGGAAAATGAAATCAGCATCTTCAAAAAGCTGGTCAGCAGAAGGAAGCATGAAGTGCTCCAAAATTTCTTGGTAAACGGGTGCAGTGACTTTGGTTTTCAAAAAACACAATGGACCAACAGCAGCAGATGACATTGCACCCCAAATCATCACAGACTGTGGAAACTGAACACTGGACTTCAAGCAACTTGGGCTATGAGCTTCTCCACCCTTCCTCCAGACTCTAGGACCTTGGATTCCAAATGAAATACAAAACTTGCTCTCATCTGAAAAGAGGACTTTGGACCACTGGGCAACAGTCCAGTTCTTCTTCTCCTTAGCCCAGGTAAGATGCCTCTGACGTTGTCTGTGGTTCAGGAGTGGCTTAACAAGAGGAATACAACAACTGTAGCCAAATTCCTTGACACGTCTGTGTGTGGTGGCTCTTGATGCCTTGACCCCAGCCTCAGTCCATTCCTTGTGAAGTTCACTCAAATTCTTGAATCGATTTTGCTTGACAATCCTCATAAGGCTGCGGTTCTCTCGGTTGGTTGTGCATCTTTTTCTTCCACACTTTTTCCTTCCACTCAACTTTCTGTTAACATGCTTGGATACAGCACTCTGTGAACAGCCAGCTTCTTTGGCAATGAATGTTTGTGGCTTACTTAGTGAACCAAACTGAGAGACCATTTTGAAGGCTCAGGAAACCTTTGCAGGTGGTTTGAATTGATTAGCTGATTGGCATGTCACCATATTCTAATTTGTTGAGATAGTGAATTGGTGGGTTTTTGTTAAATGTGAGCCAAAATCATCACAATTAAAAGAACCAAAGACTTAAACTACTTCAGTCTGTGTGCATTGAATTTATTTAATACACGAGTTTCACAATTTGAGTTGAATTACTGAAATAAATTAACTTTTCCACGACATTCTAATTTATTGAGATGCACCTGTAGTTTGTTACAAGTTTATGCAAAAATTGTGACTATAAGTAACTACAGTAAAAAAAAAAAATTGTCTTCTTAAACTAAAACATGAAAAAATAGATACCTGAATCGCATATATCAGAACATTATTTGCCCCAGTCTAACAAATAGCCCTTACTGACATGACCTGATATTATTATTACAAAATCATAAAACATTTTAATTAACCAAGACTTGAGCTGGTTAGGTTTCAATAATATTGATGAATGGTGGAACTGGCACTCTGTGGCCTTCAGAAGTTGGTTGATGTCCACATGCTTGCTGTCACAAAACAAACGCACTAACCAATGCAAGTGATGGGCGGGCTTGAGGCAAGAAACATGAAAAGACAGAGCTATGCGGCTGGGACGGGGTAGGTCTAATTTGTATGTGACTTCATTGATTTGCCTGAGACTGTCTTAGGTCCCTACTGGCAAGCCATACCCGGGGTCCTGGTTGGTCCTTGTTGGTAGCGGAGTTGGTCACTGCGTCATGTGTCAGCACTGGCTTTGTAGGTTATGGTGGCCTGTTCGAGTCGTTGGTGGCTAGTTTCCCAGACTTGTTCACTCCAACGAAACCAGTCATTGATGGCTGGTGAATCTGTCGTGTTAGCATTTCAGGGAAATAAAGGGGGTTACACACAGTGAAAAGGGGTGAACTTAGTTGCAGAGTGTTTCAGGGAGTTTTGGGCGTATTCTGCCCACAGACAGAACTGGGCCCAGTCCTCAGAATTGGAGGCACAGAAGGTGCGGAGGAAACGACTGATCTCCTGGTTAGCCTGCTCTACTTGGCCGTTGGCCTGAGGGTGGTATCCAGAGGTTAGGTTTACGGTTACCCCTAATTTCTCCATAAAACTGGCCCAGACTCGAGACGTAAACTGAGGACTCCAGTCACTAACTATTTCTTCTGGTATGCCAAAATATCTGAATACATGAGTAAAGAGGAGCTCAGCTGTGGTAAAGGCGGAGGGGATGTTGGGGAGAGGAATCAGATGCAGAGTGTTGGAGAACCGATCAATGACCACTAATAGTGCTGTATTACCTTGCGACTCTGGTAAATCAGTCAGCAAGTCAATAGCTACAGTACTGTGCAAAAGTTTTAGCCACCCTATTTTTTTTAGTACAAATTTTGTTATAGATTTTTTTATTTTATGACTTCTACATGATCATGTCAGTACAAAAAATATTTTAGATTCCCAAACGTTAGTTTTCTAGCACAAAATTTAATGTTACAGAAAAATGTTTGTATGTCATTAAAGAAAGCAGCATATTACGTAAGAGACACTTTTCAGATAAAAAACATAAAGAAGGCTGTTGGGTTTTGCTGCAAAAATAAGAAGCAAGTGCAAAAGTCAAAGTCTCCAGAAGAACTGTGGCTGGTTCTGCAAGATGCTCAATAAAACTTACCAGCTAATTTCCTTATAAAACTGCACAAATTATACCAGAGACTATTTTTATTTTAATTTTTATTTTTTTTGTCACACCAAATATTGACTTTGTTTCATTTACCACTGTTTACTGCTCTTTAAAGTATTTTTTTAAAATGTAGAAACATTTAATTTAATTATTTTGGAGGCATCTTTGCTCTATAGCATTTCTTTGCATGTGCCTAAAACTTTTGCACAGTACTGTATGTGTGAGCAGGGTCGTTGTGGTGTGGGCAGTGGGACAAGTTTGCCAGCAGGTAGGGTTCTGGGTACCTTGGCTTGGGCACATGCTGAGCAAGATGATACAATGTAGTGCACATCCAGGAACATGCGTGGCCACCAATATCTGTCCTGTAAGAGATAATAGGTATGTTGGGAGCCTGGATGCCCTGTGGCTAAAGAGGTGTATGCCCAGATTATAACCCAAGTTTGATGTGGGACAAGGACAAAGAGCTTGTTACAACCAGGTTGTACAGTCATGTGAAAAAATAAGTACACCCCATGGAAATTGTTGGCTTTTTTGACATATTTGTACAAGCAACCTTTGATCATCTTTGAAACAGTGCCTATTAATAAAGGTGATACACTCTATCAAATGACACATAAAATTGATATTTTGTAGTAATTTTCACAATTTAAATGAACAAAAAACAGATCAGTCACATGGAAAAAGTAAGTACACCCCTACATTTATCACACCTTCAAATCCATAAAATTAGAACCAGGTGTTCAAGATTGTGTGCCAGTGATTAGAACCTGCTTAGGGAGTGCAGGTGGAACCTGTCTTATTTATACCCCTCTCATATCTAGTCTGGTGTTCCCTTTGCTATTGAGGTGTGTGGTGTCATCATGCCAAGATCTAAAGAGTTCTGTAAGGCCTTCAGAAAAAAGGTTATGGATGCATATGAGTCTGGCAAGGGATTTAAAAAGATCTCCAAATTGTTTGAAATACATTATTCCACTGTAAGGAAAATAATCTACAAATGGAGCAGATTTCAAATGACTGCCAATTTGTCCAGGACTGGCCATCTCAGCAAATTCAGCCAAAGAGCAGACCATCTGATGCAAAAAGAAGTCTCCAAGAACCCTAAAATTTCATCACAGGATCTGCTAGTAAATCTTGCAACTGTTGGTGTCAAAGTGCATGCTTCTACAATCAGAAAAAGATTACACAAATTTGACTTGCATGGGAGGCATGCCAGGAAAAAAGTTTTTGCTGTCTAAAAAGAACATCAGAGCAAGACTACAGTTTGCCAATGAGCATATAGACAAAGACCAGGCCTTTTGGAAAAATGTGCTCTGGACAGACGAATCAAAGATAGAGTTGTTGGCCACAGTAACAGCAGACATGTTTGGCACAGACCAAAGACAGCTTTTCAGGAGAAGCACCCCATACCAACTGTGAAGCATGGTGGTGGAAATGTTATGGTTTGGGGTTGCTTGCAGTCACTGATTCAACTATGAATTCTGCATCATATCAAAGAGTGCTTGAAGATAATGTGAGGCCATCTGTCCGAAAGTTGAAGTTGAACTGAAAGTGGACCTTTCAGTAGTGTAATGATCCTAAGCATACTAGCAAATCCATCAAGGAATATCTCAAAAAGAAGAAATAGAGGGTTATGGAATGTCCTAAACAAAGCCCGGATTTAAATCCCATTGAAATGTTGTGGGGGGATTTGAAACAGGCAGTACATGCAAGAAAACCCTCAAACATCTTGCAACTGAAAGAATATTGCATGGAAGAGTGGTCAAAAATTCAAGCAAGCCTACAATGACAATGCAAAACGCCTACAAGAAGTTATTTCTGCTAAAGGGGGCAATACTAGCTTCTGAGGCCAAGGGTGTACTTACTTTTTCAAGAGAAGAATATAACATCTACTGATGCAGTTGCAATCAAAATTATTCAACCCTTATTGTAAATCAGGTTTATTGTGAACATTTACAGACTTTCAACTGTTTCCAGTGAACAAATCAAACAAAAGCAATTGAAGTAGTTCAACACAACGAATGCTTCAAGTGGTTTCCCCAAATTCAACTGAAAATGCAACTTATAATGACTTTTCCAGTTTCAAAATTATTCAACCCCTTCATGGCAAGCATGGTAGAGCACCCTTTTGCTGTTATGATCTGCTGCAAATGAGATGCATAGCCAGATACCAGCTTCTGGCAGTATTCCTGAGGAATCTTATCCCATTCCTCATGAGCAATGGCCTCCAGTTTAGTAATATTCTTGGGTTTGCGTGCTGCAACTGCCTTCTTCAAATCAAAAAGTCAGGTGACTGTGATGGTGCTATAGAATCTTCCAGGACTTCTTCTGCAACCAAGCCTTGGTGGAATTTGAGATATGCTTGGGATCATTGTCCTGTTGGAAGGTCCAATGATGCCCAAGCTTCAGCTTCCTCACAGACAGCATGACATTTTCTCCTAGGATTTCCTGATACTTCAATGAATCCATCTCGCCTTCCACACGCTGCAGGTTTCCAGTGCCAGAGGATGCAAAGCAGCCCCAGAGCATCACCAAGCCACCACCATGCTTGACTGTGGACAGAGTGTTCTTTCTTCATTCTTCTACCTCCAGACAAACCGCTGATCCATCATGCCGAAAAGTTCCAGTTTTGTTTCATCGCTCCACGGAACAGAATCCCAAAACTTCTGTGGCTGATTTACATGATTTTGAGCCGACTTTTCTTGTGCTTTTGGGTCAGTAGTGGTGTACGTCTTGGAGTTCTGGCATGGAAACCCTCTGTGTTTAGTATGCGCCATACTGTACTCACTGAAACTTCAGTGCCTGTTGCCACCAAGTCTTGTTGCAGGTCTTTTGCAGTCACTCAAGGGTTTTCCACAACCTACCTTCTCAGAAATCTGGTTACAGCCATTGATAGCTTCCTTTTTCTGCCCCGTCTTGGTATTTCATGTATTTTCTGCTCCTAGCCAGTTCAGGTATTTCATGTGTTCCAGCTCAAGCACACCTGGTTCAACTAATGAAGCCCTTGATTAGTTGCATCAAGTGTGCTTGAGACAACACCTGTTTTGTATATTTGTGCTGTTGTGAAGGATTCTATTCAGGGGGTTGAATAATTTTGAAACTGGAGAAGTCATTATAAGTAGCATTTTCAGTTGAATTTGGGGAAACCACTTGAAGCTTTTGTTCTGTTGAACTATTTCAGTTGCTTTTGTTTGATTTGTTGATTGCAACAGCTGAAAGTATGTAAATTTTGACAATAAACCTGATTTGCAATGGGGGTTGAATAATTTTGATTGTAACTGTATTTCTGTTGAATAAATGATTGCAAAAGCTAATTTTACTTGTTGTTTTGTTCAAGTATCAACTTCATTAAAGATGCTCAAATGTTTGCTTGTCCAAATATGTCAAAAAAGCCAACAATATCCATGGGGTGTAGTTATTTTTTCATTTGACTGTATGCACTGTGAAGATCCACCTTAGTGAAAAACTGAGCAGATCTGAACTGTTCTAGGGCTGTGGGGACAGGTGACTGATTCGGGGTCTGAGCGATGAGATGGTCAGGTTGCCCGCAGTAGAAACACCTGTGTTCTACTAGAAACACCTCTGCATGGAGTGAACAATCGTGAACAATGAACGAAAATCAATAATGATATCAATAATAGATTTTCTAAAAGTAGATCATGTGTGAGAATTGTTGGTCCATGATTAGGCTATTTTAAATTTTAGGCTTCTACTTAAATAAGATAATAACCCCACTTTAACATTAAAAGGATCTATAGCAGTACAAAAAAAAAAAAAACAACAAATAGAATATTGTCAAACATTTCTTTGGAGCACTGCTAATGACATCCCTATTTAAAATATTTTTAAAAAATGCTTGGTCACAAGCTCATTAAGTTGGGAGAGCAAAATAATGAAGTCATGGCCATGACTTAGCAATGCAAAGAAATGAGTAAACTATGTGCAGACACATAAAACTGCAGCTCATCTGTTTTAATTAGAATATAGACATGATAGTGGTTTACATGCACAATTTAGTATTAATTACTGTACATAATTATTTACTGTAAGTCATGGCCATGACTTAATTATCTCGTTCCCATGCGTACTAAGTTGGGGACCAACATTATTATTATTATTATTATTATTATTATTATTATTATTATTATTATTATTATTATTATTATTATTATATTTTGCAGGAATGTCATCAGTGAGGCTCCATACATTTTTCAACTGTATTAAGAAATTGATAGAAAGTGAAAATTATTTCGAATCATTTTCAGAATTAAACATTTTGATCATTTTGGTCTATTCACTTCATCTTGGTTTATTTATTGAGATGGCATTATGAATGGAGAGGACAGAGATTATAAATTAAAACTCTATCCTGGATTAAAACCTGTTCACAAAACTAAGAATAATTTAATATGGATTTGATATAAGTAGGTCAATTATTTAATACCTTTCTAAACTGTATTATCTATACATGTAAAAATATATTGGTCTATTTGTTCAGATAGCATTGTGTTTGGTTGTCTTCCTCTACCTCTTTTGAACTAAAATATTCACCAGCCCTTCACAGACTTGACATTCTATTCTTATACACATTCAGTTCTACTTTTACATTTCTCACCAATGTTCAGTACACAATCTGATTATAAAATGAAATCAGAACTGTAT
Organism: Cranoglanis bouderius; assembly: GCA_023630585.1. Lineage (NCBI taxonomy): Eukaryota > Metazoa > Chordata > Actinopteri > Siluriformes > Cranoglanididae > Cranoglanis > Cranoglanis bouderius. Next base: position 3,676,829 of record CM042553.1, on the reverse strand, counting down.
ATAATCTTTGTGTCTATTTAAACTGGACATGTTTCAGATCCTCTTTTCACCTCTAATCAGTAAAATGTAGAGGAGTAATGATGTAATGCACATGTTTTTCCTTCTTATGTCCTACCCTATGGTAAACACAAGGACCTGGCAAGCTCGTGCTGACAATTAAATCTGAAATACCTCAATTTTCTTTTCCAACTTTATGTAATCTAGATGAAATTAACAATAATTATAATGATTAGTCCAGCAACTTGTGACTTTATAATGTTTTTTCAGAGTCTATGTTTTTTTTTTATTTATCTTGTTTGTATGTGATGGTGTTAACATTGCTTAACAAAATGAAAACATTTTGAATGTTCCTATAGAAGAGGTAAAGCAATGTTTGATCAAGTTATAAACAGAGAAGGAAAATAATGGATCAATTTGACTGCACACTTTTTGGGAATATTAACATGTGTATATCAACCAAAGCAAGTTTGTTGTATGGATTTTAACATTTAGTCTTTTTTATTTTTTTATTTTTTTCCATTTTAATGTCATTCAAGTGCCCTAAACAATGTAAACGATGGCAGGCTGACTTATATCTGCATGAATGTAGTAGAGACTAAAGCAGGAACAGCTTGCACTTTAAACCAGACTTACACTACCAGTTTGGCATAATTTAGACAGCACACAATTTGGGTCTTGACAACATCACAAACACCTAATTTGCTAACTGGGAAGAGTTTTCTGATCATCTGCCTTTTTTCTTTCATCAGTGCCTTAGCACCTGCTCTAAGTGATTCTCCATTCTTGTGATTAACAATTTCACTTCTCAATTCCCTTTATGTAACTTTCCATCCGTCATTAATCAACAAAACTAAATCATTAATTGACTGGCCAAAAATCAGCGACTGGATAGAATGTCTGAATAATTTGTCTAAAGCTATAAATATGGAGTATTAAGAACTTTCAGTGATCACAGTAACAATGATGTCAAACAATATTGGCTGACATTTTCCCATTTAGCAAACAAGCTGCATGACAATTTGCACACAGTGCAATCTTTTTTCAATCTTTTAGGAAATTTGTGTGTAAATGTTTGCATTTGTCAAACTGAACTAAAATTTTCCAATGGATTTACAAAAGTTTGGGAAACACTGATTGTCTTCATACTGGTGTGTGTATGTTGATCACCCATAAAGTGTAAAGAGTGTTCCTGACACAGCTCATTTGCATCTAGTGACTCTCACAAAACTCCATAAAAGATCAAGTGCACAGAGGGCTGGAAACACGTAATGACGTCTGAAATGAATCATTTCTATGCCAAGAAAAGAAATTAGCAGTGTAACAGCAGCAGAAAAGGTCAGAATCTAGAGAGAAATGACAGAAAAGTTGAATTAGGTGTGAATTAAGTGAGCTGAAAAGAAAATGGTATGAAACTGGTATGACATCCAAGCAGGTCACACAGGGAAACTGCTATTTTTAAACATTTTTAAGTGTCTCGGCTGATGTGCTGGAAATGTTGCAAAACTTTAAAAGGATTATACCAGTCTTTAAACATCCTTTCCCTCATACAGTAACATTAATTGTCTAAAATGTGCGAAACCATTCATCAGCTGAAGGCATTTGTTTACAGTTTACAGCTATGTGCAGCAGACTGTCCCATCCTCTGTTTATAGAACACTATTTCTTTTGTCATAAGTATATGACAATTTTGATTTTGTTAGCTTGCTTTTTTCATATTCTTTAATCAATGTAAATAATATAAAACAACTGGTTTTCACAAAATGTTCTTGATGGTACTCCCTGACCTAATGAACTAGCATGAGGATATGTTTTTGATAGAGACTCCAAAGCACTTCTATAAGTCTCTCTGGATAAGGGCGTCTGCTAAATGCTGTAAACGTAATTTTAAAAAAAAGCAAATTAAACTTAACAGTATATTCCATATATAAATGTGCAGTAATCCATGATAATCATATAAATTAAAGCCAATTAGTTGAGATTTACATTAGTCTCCTTATGTGTAAATTCTCACACACTCAGGAGCACAAATAGGACACAAATGTTCTTCTGAAATTACAGGATTTTCATGAATACCAATTTTTTGTGTAAATGCCCCCAAGAAGGATTTACAAATAAATAATTTTTTATTAATGCTTAATAAATGATAAAAGGCCCATTGTGCTGAAGTTGGCTAGATGTCCTAATATGGGACGATTTTGCTGTCAGCGACAATCGGATGGTAAACCTCTTAGGAATCTCACAGTGTGAGAGGGAAAACAGTGCACAAATAATACATTCCACTGAGATGTCATTGATCACAACAAATTTCTGATATGTCAGAAAATTTATCTGTACATTGTGTAATGTGAGCAGTGTCATGATCCTATATGGAGATCTGATCCTATATGGCTAGTTAGCATGGACCACTAATGTCATCAGTATGTTGTGGTTATTTCTTTTGTTCATTTTTAAAGTTTAAGCAAATGAATCTGCATCTGCTCATCAAAATTTTAGACAGAGTTGAGTAGAGGCATCATTGCCATTCAACTTTATGGTATTGAACAGGGTAAGCACCATTGTGATGTGATTTCCCCTATTGCATCATAGATTTATGCAGTGTGAGCAGCTGTCAGATGATAAGATTTCTCTTGACATCAGAGTAAGCCTGACCTAGGAAGGGGAAGGGCTTGAAATGACAGGATGGGAAGGGTTGGGCTGGGTGGTATTAAAATGTTGTTAGAGGGGTCTTTGTTTGTATTTTCTATCAGTGTTGTTTTAAATTGATTGTGTGCATGTATTGTTGCAAAAAAAAAAGTTTTACACTTTTACATGTTTATTGTTTCCTTAAAGAATGTTGATAATACAATTTGATCTCTCAACTGCAAATTTGTCAGAATTCACTTGAACCAAAGTAAGAAAAGGGTAACAAGTAGGTAACAAATAGGTAACATTGTCACAGTAGTATGTTAATGTTTATAGATTTTCTTGTTGTTTCATTTTTATTAAACAAAATTGCTCTTGCTTGTTAGAATTCCTGGAAACTATTGCTGGTTTCATCCTGGTGTATTTATGTTTCAACCTCTTATGAATTGTAATTACTGGTCATTGTTTATTCACATGTGGCACTTTTAATTTTGGTTGCAAAGCAATCAATGCAAAAATACTACCGACAAGCCTGTGGCAATTGCAATCAAGCATAAGTGCTTTTTTATCTACACACATGCAGGCTGAATTAAAGACCAAATCACTGAGTTGCACTGTGGTCTCCCTCTACTATAACCCATCAGTCTATCATGAATGCAGTGATGGTAGAAGACAACCAGTTTCACTAGAAAGAAAAGATAGAGGGAACAGTCTGAGTAGAGAAGAAACAAAAGGAAAAGAGACCTCAAACAGTACATGTTTTTAGAGGTGACATTTCATTTAATAATGCAGAGCTGAGGATCAGTGTCCAAATGATATACATTAGAGGATAAATAGTCATTATGCAGTTTGCCATTTGTAAAGGCTAGGAACTAGGGCTCAATTTTTTGACACAGGTTACAACTTTAGCCCTGATGGCAGACTGTAAAAACCATCACATGTCCTAGACACCAAGAGAAAAGCTGATTATACTGTAAGAACTGTAAAGCATTTTAGAACACCAATATCCAGCTTTACCAAATACAATTACGCCAAATACAAATACACAAAATACAACCTTTTGTGCTACACATCAGTCAAGAAAGATGTGAAGGACATACACATCCCTGGGAACACTCTATGTGGAGGAGGAACATACCCTGAAAGGGCACATTCATATATCAATTTAGTGTAGCCAATCCACCTAATGGGAGTCAGAGGAAACCAGAGAACCCACATGGACATGAGGAGAACATGCAAAACTCTAGACAGACAGTAACCTGAACTCAGAATTGGACCATTTACAAAGGAGCTGTGAAGGCAGCAGCACTACCCATCTTCACCACCGTGCCACCCATATTTCGTTGAAACATGCGTTCATAAAGCCTAGCTAATCAAATATACCTAGTTTGAATTAGCTATTTTCTCAACATTATGAAGGATAGCACATGGTTGCAGGTGCTCGAAATAAGAGTGACTCATGTGAAGTCTGGATAAACATCATGTACAGTATGTTTTCCTTTCATAATATTTTACTCTAGTTTTTAAATAAGGTTTAGCCCAAAACATATTTTTGTATAAATTACCACACATGAGCCAATTCAATGACATTATTTTATGAAGTCATAGATTCATGCTTTTTTAATAAAAATAAGTGAACCTGTAAAAATATTTTGTATTTGTGAAACTTAAATATGGGCATTTGTGAAAAATAATCTGTGGAATTGTAAAGCATTACATATAATTGTGCCCCAATTATAAATACAAAACATTACACCTACAAACCTGATACAGACGCAAATACATTTACATACAAACACTGTCTCAACTGCATTTCACTGTACAACTCACTTGGAATTGCTTGTCCTGTTCAACCTCAGTTTCAGTCATAAAAATCTGATCAGTGCTGACAGTTTTTTTCAGTGGAAAGTTGCTAATGCATGTTCAAAAAAGTTGCTAGATAAATCACCAGATGGAAGGATGCTAAAATGTAAAGCATTTTAGCTTCTTTCTGCCTGTGGGTGTCAAAGAATAATTTCTTTTTTAAGGTAATGGTATTTATTTCTCCAGATAAATTTAAAAAGTCAATTTTCTTAATAACTAAAGAGGGTATATCCAGAAGTAGTGAAGCAGTACTTAATCTAGATAAGATTCAGATAAGTATTCAGACATTTAAAGAATGATGTCTCCTAGCAACCATGAGTCAAGTTTTTTTTTTCTTAAATGAATATATAATAGGGGAAACCACATGTTTAACAGGAATATTACATATAATATATATAGAAAAATACACCACCTTTCCCAAGAGCAGTTCACTGTTCACATTTCACATTTTCTATATTTTTTAAGACTAGATACAGAGGGGACATATAATTGTATTCTTAACCTCTTTATGACTTATTAAAAAGAGTGGTATCATCAGCTAATTGGGGATATCTGATTTCTTTATCCTGCACATCTCTTTTTATAGTCATAATATAACAGCAGGAATATGTTGAATGGGGATATGTATAATGGGCATGTTGAAAGGTTTAATAAAATTCATTGTCCAATTGTTTGTACAATATAATGTCCCAAATTTCCATTTTAAAACTGTCAATATCCAAAATCCTATTGTTAAGTTTCCAGTAAATTTACAAATTTTAGAATAATAATTTCTGCACAAGTTAACAGAAAAATAAATTGCTTTATGATCAGTTAGGACTTCAGTTAGGTAAAAATGAATGCATTAAAGTAAAGACCCATAGTGGTTTGAGAATCTGCATAAAAGACAGCTAAAACACTTTACAAACATTACATATCTCTCTATGTAACTATTGCCACATGTAATTAACATGTGGGCTAACCTAACTGTGGATAACATACTCAGCAAGCTATGATAGTGAAAATAAATTAAGATGAATAAGGGCAGTCAAAACAGATTAAACCTTGACCATTTCAGGTATGTGCACACAACTTTATCAATATCAAAGTTTCTACTATTGCAGTAACTGTTTCTGTTAAGATTTTCGGATCCTTTAAGACTCCATTACGCACTGATAGAGAAGCGTTCCCATTGGCTGCAGCCTGTAGGTGTTATGGCCAATCACAAAAGTCAGCACTGCAAGAAACCCCCTTGAAATTCACTCAGTCTAATGACTGAATCTCATTTCTATTTTTTCTATGTGATTGGGTGAAGATAATGATGCAGTCGTGAAAAACGTAGAGGTGTGTTTTAAACAGCAAAACTGTCCAAATGTTTGAGAAATAAGGCGCTGCTTCTTGGTACATTCAGTAAAACACTGAAAATATACCTTTAATTAAAGTGGCCTAGTGTCTTACACAAAATAGAAACTGAAAAATTGTGTTTAGTCTGTTTTATAGAAAAGCAATCCATAAATCTATTTAGTCCTGTCTAAGATAATATCAAGCTAATGTTCCTGGGGTGTATTTCTTTTGTGTTTCCCATATGTGTAGTGGGGAAACCATCCTTTCTGCCTCATCCAGAGTGGGCTCAGTAGAGCCTCGAGGACTTTGCTTAGGACAAATGGTGATGAGGAGAGTCTTTCCTGATCCAGGACTGTAGCTCAACTGGTTCCTTTAGTGAATGGATCTAAAAAAATTGTTATACTGTATGTTAAAGATTTTTGACAGACATATTCCTTATTGCTATAAGCCTAATAAAAAGTCCCCTCACCTTGTGTTTGTTGGTGTTCACCAGGATCACTTTTAGAGCTTGCCTTGTAACCGAGGGCAAGACAGCAGTGCAGCTAGATAGAAATGATGCCAACCATACAACTGGATTGGTGAAGGCGTTTAATGAAGCTCCTGCCAAAATAATGAGGACAGTCTGTTTGAGACCATCTGAGAGTACAGATCATACTGTACCAGTGAATGCCTGTTTGTAAACAGTAAAAAATATCTTTGCTAAATATAGGTGTTCAACAATTGTTGGCACCCCTATGAATCCATATGAAAAAAATATATTTGAAGTATATTCCCACTGATATAAAAAAAAAAAAAATTGTGTACATCTGGGTGACTAGGAACAGGAAATTGTTCAACCATGACTTCCTGTTTCACAGGGGTATTAATATGAGGTAACACATAGGCCAAATTCTCTTAGCCATTCATAACAATGGGTAAGACCAAGGAATATAGCTGTGATGTGCGGCAAAAGGTTGTTGAGTTTCACAAAATGGGAAGTGGCTATAAGAAAATAGCACAAGCATTGAAAATGCCCATTTTCACCATCAGGGCAATAATTAAGAAGTTCCAGTCAACTGGAAATGTTATGAATCAACTTGGAATTGGACGTGTGTCTATATTGTCTCGACGCACTGTGAAGAGGATGGCTCAAGTGGCCAAAAAAACTCCAAGGTTCACAGCTGGAGAATTGCAGACGTTAGTTGCGTCTTGGGGTCAGAAAGTCTCCACAACTACAATTTGACGTCACCTACATCACCACAAGTTGTTTGGAAGGGTTTCAAGAAAAAAAGCCTCTACTCTCATACAAAAACAAACTCAATCATCTTCAGTTCACCAGACACTACTGGAACTTCAAATGGGATCAGGTTCTATGGTCAGATGAAACCAAAATAGAGCTTTTTGGCAATAAACACCAGAGATGGTTTTGGTGCACACAGAGAGGTAGCCATATGGAAAAGTACCTCATGCCCACAGTTAAATATGATGGTGGCTCTTTAATGTTTTGGGGCTGTTTTTCTGCCAGAGGACCTGGACATTTTGTTAGGAAACATGGTATCATGGACTCTATCAAATATCAACAGATATTAAATGAAAACCTGACTGCCTCTGCCAGAAAGCTTAAAATGGGCCATGGTTGGATCTTCCAGCAGGACAATGATCCAAAACATACATCACAATCAACACAAAGATGGTTTACTGACCACAAAATCAAGGTCCTGCCATGGCCATCCCAGTCCCCTGACTTGAAACCCATAGAAAACCTGTGGGGTGAACTGAAGAGGAGAATCCACCAGCGGGGACCTCAAAATTTGAAGGATCTGGAGAGATTCTGTATGGAGGAATGGTCTCAGATCCCTTGCCATGTATTCTCCAACCTCATCAGGCATTACAGGAGAAGAATCAGAGATGTTATCTTGGCAAAGGGAGGTAGCACAAAGTATTGACTAAAAGGGTGGCAATAATTTTTGCACACCTATATTTAAGATATTTAAGACACCTATATTTAAGATTATTTTTGGATAAACCTGTGTTTTGTTTGCAGTTGTTTGATATCTATGAGAGCAGAGTATTTTTGTAATTTTTTTTTAACAAAAGATTAAACAATAAAGACAAATTTTCACAGCCTTCTTTGCTCATATTTACAAAGTGCCAATATTAGTGGAGGGCACTGTATATGTTGTAATGCTACATGGATTATTTTGTTTAATTGCAAACAATGTGCAAAATCATATTGCAGTTATGTTTTTATGGTTTATTTTACATTACATTACATTTTTGACATCACTGAATCATAATCTATTAATTACTAATTCATTCATAAATTTACTAATAAATTTAAAAGAAGCATTTAAAAAGAAAATCCTCACTACTTAATATTACATTGTCTGTTGCATTGATTAAGCCTTCTTTTATCTAGGATGTCCAGACTTGCAATACTTTAAATGTGGAACAATACTAAACTCTAGAGTCTACACAGAATCGTGCAAAAAACAAAAAACATCCAGAGAGCGTCTAGGTTACGTATGTAACCCTGTTCCCTGAGAAGGGAACGAGACATTGCCTGAGCTTCACGCTGTGGGAAGCGCCCCTCGCACGCGACCAGTATCTGAAGTCTGTGTGAAATCTATTTATAGGCCTGCCGTAGTCAGGTGACGTAGCATTTTGCATGTCACGTGATATAAAAAAGCGCCTGTAAACCACGTCATCAGCCTCTATTATCTGAAGTGAACACACGATTCACAGGCATACCCCAGTATGACAAAGCCACGCAATGTCTCATTCCCAATGTCTCGTAACCAAGACATTCCCTTTCTAAGGTAACTCAACGTTGCGTGAGCTTCATGCTGTGGGAATGAGTATACCCACTCCATCACACTGAGGGTATGGCCTGTTAAAAAGGTGCGAACCCGAGGGTCACTGCAAGAGTGGAATCCATGTCCAAACTGTAGTATTGAATGAATGTGTGTGGCGTTGACCACCCCGCTGCAGTACACACATACTGTAAGGGTACCCCTTTTGACAAAGCCTTCGAGGAGGCGGGAATGGCCTCCTAAATTTCCTGCCATCGATGGAGAGAGGTAGCTCGCAAGCGCCTCCTCCTTCAGCATAGCTAAATGCCCATTCTGTTCATTTCCCACAAAGGGCGAATAATCCGACGTCGCGAGTTATAAACACGGCTGGTGTGCAGTTTTCCCCAGCCGGATTTTCATCATGCACTTCTGGAAAAAAGGGGAGTTTTTTGTGGTGTGAAGGAGATTTATTTTCACTAGGGAGAAAGTGCTCATCCAGCCTGCTACGAGCCACTTCCTCTTCCCTGGGTCAGTCTAAATTAAGCCTTTCTACGGCCCTAGTAATAACTTCGAGCAGCTCTTTATATTATTGAGAGCTGCTCTCTGTTTTTGGTGCAGTGGCTCCCCCCTCTGGCTCCTCGGAGTCAGAGAGGGTGGGTTGACTCTACATACCGGAAGGAGGAGTCACGATGCGAGCTCCCAAACCCGGAAGCGGAGTGTCGAATCCGGAGGACAGAGCAAGAGATAGAGCAGTGCTCATCTCCGGTTCCTCCTCCAGATCCATACAGCATCCCCAGGATCTGAGCCAGCTGGCTTCACACACTTCACACAGAAAGTGTGTCCGTGCTCTCCTGTAATAAAACACACTTCCTGAACTTTCCTTGACTCATGCTTGAAAGAGGTGAGGGACAGAAAAGTATATATATATACACACACACACACACACACACACACACACACACACATATATATATATATATATATATATATATATATATATATATATATATATATATATATATATATATATATATATATATATATATATATTTTTTTTTTTTTTTTTGACAAAATAGAGAGGAAATAAAGCATTTGACGTGTTCACACAAACAACCAACATGCGGTCTTCACTGAAGATAATAAGGCTGATGTCGTTTTATATCACGCGACACATGAAATGCCAGGTCACCTGATCAGGGCAGGTCTATAAATAGGTGTGATTTCACACAGGCTTCAGATACGGGTTGTGCACGAGGAGCGCTTCCCACAGCGTGAATTTCACACAACATTGAGTTCCCTTAGAAAGGGAACACACAGTTGAAGATTAGAAAAAGATTGTTTGGTCTTTTTCCTGTCTTCAACTGTTTAGTTTTTCTGAAACCTGTGTGCATTATAGCCTCAAATTCCTGTTCTTAGCTGGCAGGAGTGGAAGTCGATATGGTCTTCTGCTGTTGTAGCCCATCTGCCTCAAGGTTTGATGTGTTGTGCATTCTGAAATGCTTTTCTACACACCACAGTTATAAATAGTGGTTATTTTAGCTACTGTAGCCTTCCTGTCAGCCTGAACCAGTCTGGCCATTTAGGAGAAAAGTTATCTTACAAGTAGCCATGTAAGAAATACAAAATTTATATATAAGTAGCCATGTAAGAAACATTTGTTTATGACCTCTCTCATCAACAAGGCATTTCCAGCTGCAGAACTGCTGCTCACTGAATGTTTATAATTTTTTCCATACCATTCTATGTAAACTTTAGAGACTGCTGTGTGTGAAAATCCCAGGAGATCTGCAATTTCTGAAATAATCAAACAAGCCCATTTGGCACCAACAACCATGCCATGGTCGAAGTCACCAAGATCACATTTTTCCCCCATTCTAATGTTTGACTTGAACATTAACTGAAGCTCTTGACTTGTATCTGCATGATTTTATGAACAGCTTTACAGGTGTTCCTGTTAAAGTAGATGGAGCAAATTAAAACTGCAAATTAAAACTGGATCTTGGATTAAAACCTGCTCAGATAAAAACTAATAAATAATTTAATACATAACTTTAATATTACTTATACTTGATATAAGTAAGCCTGAGTATTTAATGCATTTCCTAACTGTATTATCACTACATCCAAAAATAAAATAATAGTTTACCAGACACCTAGTGTATGTCTCTCTGAATATGCTTAGACATGCTAGTACATCAAAAAAAGTATAGTCATGTTATCCTCAGTAACATACCCAAGACTGCTGATCAAATACTGATTTGTTTACAAATCATACGATTTTTAAAATTATATACACCATGTCTGCATTTATATTAATGTTAATGGATATGAAGATATCAATATGAATGAATGGATATGAAGAGAATACCAAAGAAACTGTAGTCTTTGGGGGAAGATGTAAACAGACGAGGGCTATGAAGGATAATGGTGGACAGGAAAAACAGAACCAGACTGATCAACACTGCAGCAAAATTGTACTTAGTCCAGTATTTAGTCTGTAGAATGATCTAAGAGACACATGTAAAAACAAAGATTAACATAGATGAAATATATTTTTCAAATTTGAAAATTCAAAGCAGAAAATTCACATTCAAATTCTTCTGAAAGAAGAAGCAAAATATACACAACATTTACATACCTCAAAAGTAGCTGAGAAAACAACTGACATTTCCACAGTAACAGCCAAAGTCTGATAGTCTAGGCCTGAGTCCTGAAATACCCCAAAGGGCAAGAAGAAGTGGATGATGGAGGTATAGATAGAGTAGAGCAATGTCACACAGATGGTGAGGGGGTTGAAAAGCTCTTGCCTCTGTCCAGCCATGTAGAGCTCTGGCCAGCGAAGACAGCTCTCAGCACTCATGTTCTGCACCAGTACCCAGATTCATGTGAATCATTCAGCAAATGAAAATCACTGTAATGTTCTGATCAGGCCAACTGTTCTACTCACCTGGTCAAATAAACCCAAGCACTGAACAGGCAGGGATGTGTACAAAATGGAGTAGAGGGAAATAAACCAGCTCTCATAAATAAGCTGGATAATGAACAAACAGAAGGTATGTTTTAGTCCAAATATTGCCCATAAGTAAAATTTCATATTAATTGAAACCCAAAAATATTTACAATTGCAAAATACTTTACATACAGTATAAGCTGTGTAAATGATATCAGACAAAATAGTAGAGGAGAGAGGGGTACATTGTTAAATGAGTAAGTCGTCACACTGTTCATACTTCCAACACCAGAAGCACCAACCCAAAAAGAAATAGCTTCACGTAACTGACGTAACCTCGTAACGTAACTTCACGTTACGAGGTCAATTTCCTGTTCACATGTGGTCAGAAACATTCCAAACTCCAAAGACTCCAAACTGAATGTTCCAAATTGTATTTTTCAGTGTGGAGAGAATAAAGTGTCTTCTGAAACTTTAGCTGCAATCTTTTGTTAAGTTAGCCTTGAGATATACCGTATGGCCATTATTAGTACACATATGCTTGAGGGAAGTTGTCACAAAGGCTTTTGGTGCAACATGTCAGATGTGAAAGCATGCCATGGTATATAAACTGACATGCAGAAGTTGCTCAAAAGTCATTATGATATTGTGTAATCAGCTACTTGGCTTCTGATAAAAGTATTAAATGTTATTGCAAATTATAGTATTATAGACAGTATGGCATTTATTTGACATTGTATATTTATTAATATTTATATATTTTTATATTTATTAATATTTACATATTTTTCTACTAACACTGGGGCAAATTTTCACAAGTGCACACCCTCTACTTAATGGTTCATAACAGTCAGTTATAACTCAGTCAGAAGATATAAAGTTTTCAGGAAAGTTTGATATTTACTAAACAGAAAATAGCAGAACTGCATTAACCCGCTGCAAGACTATGACAGTAAACTTTAACATGCATTGGGCATAAAACTTTGATTGGTGTAGTGTTTATTGCACTTGTGTCATATCAATAAATAGCCTACTGAAAAAGCTTTTATTAACATATTTTTTTTCTTTCAGACAATAAAGTGTAATTACAGTATCTAATCAAATAAAATTTTAGGTGTCTGGCACAACCACTGAGGTCAAAGAAACAGAATATGTCTATCTTATTTCTTTACACTTGTCATTATTGTCTGACAGTCAAATGGAGGGAGTACAGTTCTGGAGAAGGCTTGGTCAACAAGGCTACGCAGGTTGGGTGGAGTGGCAAGCAGACCAGTTATATGGGAGGAAAAGGTTTGATAAAGGGGAGGCAATTTATGAAGAGTTTTGTAGGTGAGTAGTAGGATTTTTAAGTTGCTATGGTGCCTAACAAGGATTCATTGAAGGTTTGTGAAATGTGTTGACTGTATGCGATGTTAGTGAGTGGGAAGAAAAGATAAAGCCTGAGTGCCACAGAGATATAAAGCAGGGGGGAAAAGACTGGCAGAGTTGGTTTGAGTTTTTTGTGTGTGAATTGCGCCACCAGTACCACATGATGATATACGATATAATAATCTAGTGTGAGCTCAGAATTTAACACACTTTACACCTCCACTGCTAAGTAAGCAGTGGTCCATTACAGATGCACTTGGGCCTTGCAGTTCTAAGGAGTGCTAATTTGTCTTTTGGTATTTATTTAACTTGCCATTAAACAGCATTAGGGCTAGAATATGTGACACAAACTCAGTATAATAACTGATAAAACTTAGCAATAATTGTCTAATTTATATAATTATCTAATTCTCCATAAGCACATACAGTGGGGGAAAAAAGTATTTGATCCCCTGCTGATTTTATACGTTTGCCCACTGACAAAGAAATGATCAGTCTATAATTTTAATGGTAGGTGTATTTTAACAGTGAGAGACAGAATAACAACAAAAAAATCCAGAAAAACGCATTTCAAAAAAGTTATAAATTGATTTTCATTTTACTGAGTGAAATAAGTATTTGATCCCCTATCAATCAGCAAGATTACTGGCTCCCAGGTGTCTTTTACACAGGTAATGAGCTGAGATTAGGAGCACTCTCTTAAAGGGAGTGCTCCTAATCTCAGTTTGTTACCTGTAAAAAGACACCTGTCCACAGAAGCAATCAATCAATCAGATTCCAAACTCTCCACCATGGCCAAGACCAAAGAGCTGTCCAAGGATATCAGAGACAAGATTGTAGACCTACACAAGGCTGGAATGGGCTACAAGACCATCGCCAAGCAGCTTGGTGAGAAGGTGACAACAGTTGGTGCGATTATTCGCAAATGGAAGAAACTGTCAGTCTCCCTCGGTCTGGGGCTCCATGCAAGATCTCACCTCGTGGAGTTTCAATGATCATGAGAACGGTGAGGAATCAGCCCAGAACTACATGGGATGATCTTGTTAATGATCTCAAGGCAGCTGGGACCATAGTCACCAAGAAAACAATTGGTAACACACTACGCCGTGAAGGACTGAAATCCTGCAGCGCCCGCAAGGTCCCCCTGTTCAAGAAAGCACATGTACAGGCCTGTCTGAAGTTTGCCTGAATGATTCAGAGGAGAACTGGGTGAAAGTGTTGTGGTCAGGTGTGGTCAGATCTCTTTGGCATCAACTCAACTCGCCATGTTTGGAGGAGGAGGAATGCTGCCTATGACCCCTAGTCATAACACCATCCCCACCGTCAAACATGGAGGTGGGAACATTATGCTTTGGGGGTGTTTTTCTGCTTAGGGGACAGGACAACTGCACCGCATCAAAGGGACGATGGACAGGGCCATGTACCATCAAATCTTGGGTAAGAACCTCCTTCCCTCAGCCAGGGCATTGAAAATGACCTTAATGACTTGGAGAGGATCTGCAAAGAGGAGTGGGACAAAATCCCTCCTGAGATGTGTGCGAAGCTGGTGGCCAACTATAAGAAATGTCTGACCTCTGTGATTGTCAACAAGGGTTTTGCCACCAAGTACTAAGTTGAAGGGGTCAAATACTTATTTCACTCATTAAAATGCAAATCAATTTATAACTTTTTTGAAATGAGTTTTTTTGGCTTTTTTTTGTTGTTATTCTGTCTCTCACTGTTGAAAAAAAACCTACCATTAACATTATAGACTGATCATTTCTTTGTCAGTGGGCAAATCTACAAAATCAGCAGGGGATCAAATACTTTTTTCCCCCACTGTATACATCTGGAAGACGTCTGGAAAAGAATGGACATCCGGAATACATTGCATTTAAGTATCCAATTTCAGTTGTCGAAGCACTGCGTACATCACTTACTGACTCAAAACTAAAATATGTGAATTCACCATCCTGAATGTTAGCAGCTTGCAGCCTGTTTAGTTAGTTAGTTACAGCGGTGACAGGCAGTGCAGTGTAAATCATTTCTGGCTCAGCAAATATGCAACTGGTGGTGTTAAATGATGGAGGGAAGGCACTTTTGGCTTATTAGCTCTGTTAGCTCCGGCTCCTTTCTCCATTTAACTTGACTGGAAGTGAGGGCAATGCAATAGCTTATCCTTTAAGCAGAAACCTTAACAGACCTTGACAGATATTGAAGGAAAGCGAAGACTTTTGGCTTATATTTGAGTGATAACTTGTAGCAGCATACTCCAGTGTTAAAAGGCGGAGCTCCTACGCAAAATGGATTAAGATTGGCAGGTCTGAATAAGCACTTGGGCACAGTTATTGACTCAGAACTCACCTTTGATAAGAACTGTGAATTGTGTGTAAAAGGCAAAAAAGAAAGATACAGAAATACTTTTGTAGCATCAGCTATTTCGCTATTAAATAAATGCATAAACTAAAATGCCAGAACTCAGAGTACTGGCACTATGAAATAATAATAATAAAAAAAATACAGGTTAAATTTTTATACCCAAGTAATGGGATTTTCTATAGAAAGCATTTAGACCCAACTCCTGGAAAAATGTGAAGTAATGCATCTAAGGGTTAAACTTCAGTCAATCAGTGGCAGTTCTGAGGAGTCTGCAGGTTTACCTGGGCACTGAAGCCATTGTAGAAGCTGAACCAGATGTTCACCAGAGTGAAGGAAGTGGTTTTATACAGGAAGTAACTCAGAAAGCTGCAGATGCGGTAGTAAGACCAGTGGCCATGAACTAGCAGCAGTCTGCGCAAGAAGCGAAACTGTGACAGTGCAAAGTCTGCATTCTGTACAGCCTGGCCATCTTCTACACCACGTATACCAACCCCTATATGTGCCACTATGTTGATATGTGGGAAAGAGAGAGAGTTGTAGTCACTTTTTAAGATCTGGACACCATATAGTTTGTGAAAATATTGAATTAACATATCTGCAATATCTATTTTTAAAAAAACATTGTCTTTTTCTGTTGATACTCTCAATTTAGTCTTTCTCTGCTCCTTACTTTTAATCATATTCACATCGTTGGCACCATCTCCTATTGCCATTGTGATGGAGGAAGCAAACTTCTTCACCAGCTCTACAATTTCAGCCTTCTGCCCCGGGGTCACACGACAACACAGCACTGACTGGCACTGGTTGCACAAAGACACAAACCTGGCACCCAACTCAGGTGTCTTGATCAGATCATCCTATAAAAAAAAACATCAAGAAAAGGAGTTTTGGGGTGGACATGATGTAATACTGGAATCAGACATTTACAAACTATGGAACTTGAGTAGAATACTTTGGACAAACTATTGATTCCATAGTCATCTATAGACTAAAACTGAATTTTCCCATAAGCTTTGAAACTCCAGCTCCTTTATTTTTTTTTTATCTTATTTTTTGCTGTATCCACACTGGAAAACACGTTGCCTTGCATTTCTTAGAAAAATTAAGATGAATATTGGGAGAAATGGGACTGCCAGAAAATTTGCAGCATATTCCTTGTTACCTTAGAACAGTGTT
Organism: Cranoglanis bouderius; assembly: GCA_023630585.1. Lineage (NCBI taxonomy): Eukaryota > Metazoa > Chordata > Actinopteri > Siluriformes > Cranoglanididae > Cranoglanis > Cranoglanis bouderius. The sequence continues at coordinate 3,660,398 of CM042553.1, read as the reverse complement.
TGTGAAGTGGCTCTGTTTCTTCTAACATTACTTGACAAAATGCTCAGTAAAGATTGACGTATGCATGAATTCACAAAATCAGATACTCACAAGTTCAAATCCATCAACAACAATGGCAGCTTTACTCCACTGAGACATTTTGTGTGTGCTCCAAACATGAGACACTTTACGTTTATTTAAACACAATTCTGGGCAGGGAGATTGAAGAATCTCTCTAAAAAAAAAGAAGACATTTTTAGATATTCATCACTACACTGGTGCATTAGTCAATTTTTTTTAAAAAAAAGTGTTTGTATATACAAATGTCTGTGTGTGGATGCATCCATAAACCTTACCTGAGCTCCTCGCCTTGAAGCAGTTTTGTATCTGGATCCATCAACTTGCAGGCATAACCCACATTCACAGCGGTTTCTGTTCATTTGGAGATAGAGAAATTAGTCACTCTCTGTTAATGGCTTACAGTGTAACTTGCTCCAAATGATTCCATGAAAACCTCTTTTCTACATCTGAGCTGTTTGTTAGTGTGAATGGTGAAATGTACAGTATCGTGCAAAAGTTTTAAGCACCATATATTTTTTTTTTTTTTTTAGTACAACCTTTGTTATAGATTTTTTTATTTTATGACATCTACATTATCAAGTCAGTACAAAAACATTTTAGATTCCCAAACATTAGTTTTCTAGCACAAAATTAAATGTTACACAAAAATGTTTGTATGTAATTAAAGAAAGCAGCATATTACGTAAGAGACACTTTTCAGACAGTAAACACATTGAAGGCTGCTGGGTTTTGCTGCAAAAATAAGAAGCGAGTGCGAAAGTCAAAGTCTCCAGAAGAACTGTGGCTGGTTCTGCAAGATGCTCAATAAAACTTACCAGCTCATTTCCTTATAAAACTGCACTAATTGTACCGGAGACTACTGTTTTTATTTTTATTTTTATTTGTTTGTCACACCAAATATTGATTTTGTTTATTTACTACTGTTTACTGCTCTTTATGTTTGTTTGTTTTCTAATGTAGAAACATTTAATTTCAATATTTTGAAGGCATCTTTGCTCTACAGCATTTCTTTGCATGTGCCTAAAACTTTTGCACAGTACTGTATGTTTGACACCAAGCTACGACACTGAAGCAGAAAGATGGGAAGGATCCACTGGGAGTCTATGACAACCCAAAGCCCAGCACTTTGTGTGCTTTTTAGGAAATTTGGCACAGTGATAGAGGACAGTTCAGCCATTTACAAAGCAATTTATGTGTACACCTTTCAAGTGCTATAATGCCAACAACAGGGCATATTTGGACATGCAATTGCAAGAATAACTCTGCAATGCAACGCTGTAGGAACACGATTCTACTTTCCTCTGATTTTTTTGGTCATGATGTTAATTTCTGCCATATTGGATTTTCCGTTATTTTAATTTTTTCAACAACCATTTTTCCCCCTACAAATGTTGTGCAATCATCACAAAGCTTAAATCACACCAACCTAAAAAAAGATTCTTGGATTTTTTTTTTCTCACTGCACATAATTAAACAAACCAAAAAGTGAAAAAAATGTTGGCTGAGAAGCATGTAGTGCTTAAAATGCATGTGTAATTGGTCAGAAATATGGCAATGGAAAAAGTAAACAACCTTTGCTAAGTGCATGTAGAAATAATAAAATGACCTGAGCATGGAGCTGCACTCAGTACATTACTGTATAAGTATAGAAATTGCTAATTTAAAACATTAGGTATCACATCCATGTTTATTTTCTCTTTTTGGGACTTTCCATCAGTCCCAATCTCATGTCACATCATATTTCTGTAACATTTCAGCTCCGTCCTCTGACTCAGTTTGCACCTCGTGGCTCACTTTAACAGGTCTGCAACCCAAAACACATGGCATGATTGGTTCAATTCCTGTATTTGGGCTGATTCAGGATTGAAATGCTTTCTCACTGCAGTCAAACTGCACTAGAGTTTAATTGGAACCGTATCAAGACCACTTCACAGAGATGGTCTCGGAGTGGTTGTTTTGGTCATCACCCAAATGCAACTGCTGTGTTCACATCTGTACAAAACCCCAAGTCACCTATACCAAAGTGGAAAATGCACCAGAGTTCATTCAAACAAACTAAACATTGTATATGTGAAAGCAGCCTAAAGAACTCCAAGAATTACCTTTAGGTGTTGCTATTCACAAATGAGTAAAACTGCTCATAACGTTTGAGCCACTCAGCATAAAATCATGGGCTGCGTCTGAAATTGCATACTGTGATAGTACCTACTGCATCTGATTCAATATCTACTGTTGATACAGTATGTACTGATCAGTATAGGTGGTAAGCATGAATACAATCTGGACATACTACACAGTGCAGATTCTGACAGCTCTTACGCACTAGTCTCATTGCCTTATGGAATACCGCAGTCTCCACAGTGTCCAGTGGTTCCATACTGCAGAATCTCGGCAGAAGCAGTAGGTCATCCAGGTATTTCTCACCTACTGTTTTATGAATACTGAGAATTTGGACATACTACTCCTGTGGTGTACTGCTTTTCACCTACTGTGTAGTAGGGTAGTAGGGATATTCGGACGCAGCCATGGTTCTTCTTTTGTTATGAATTTGTGATGTGCCAAGCAGTAAGTCAGCCATTTTGAGTTTTAACAAACCTTAAAACAAATTTTTTTTTGCATCTGCTCCTACAAAATTTGGATTATATCAAATTCTGAGACATCATATTGTGAGATTGACCCAAACCAAACTTGTTTCTCAGATATATGACATGCAGGACAATTTGCCCATAATGCACACAAATTTAGTAGCGAAGTGGGGACATATCTCAGGAACCCTTTTATGTATTGACACCAAACTTGGCACATATATTTAGCAACATGAACTGATGTTAATAAACAAGCTTCAAGTTCAGGTACTGTGATTAGGAACCTTTGTAGAGACTACCACAGTACCAGTCTTATCTCCAGTCAGCACCCACACTTTCACCCCTGCCTGTCGGAGGCTGACAATGGTCTCTGGGACACCTTCCTGTAGATGGTCCTCAATAGCTGCCACCCCAAGGATCTTTAAAAATAAAATACATGTTAGCAACACTCAACTTCATATAATAATCTTTAGCTATGCTGATCACTTGTAGCTGTAGATGTTACATAAAATTCCTGCTTATTAGTGCAATGCATTCAATGCTTTAGATGTGCACAATCCTTTTCAGTTTAGTTCAGTTTTAGCTGTATATCACTTTCAACAAAAAACATTGTCAAAGCAGCTTTAGAGAAATCTTCATGTAGATCTAGATCTCTATTGAGCAAGCCAGAGGCAACAGTGGCAAGGAAAGATTCCCTGAAATGACGAAAAAATCTTGAGAGGATTGAAAAGGAACCCACCTCTTTTGGGTGGCATCAAATGTAATGCCCCCATCAGTTCATGCTATGGATTTCAGCACATACAGTGTGGTTTCCAGTGCAATTCAGCACTTCTGTGTTTTTGTTTTGTTTTGATCACCAATCACGTGTGTTTTGTTTTGATCTGAATCCTGTCTCCACCCCTACTCTCTCATTGGATTATTGCTATATTGTGTGTTGATTGTTGTCACCTGTTTTGTATTTGTTTCTGATCAGTTTGTCTATGTACAGTGGGTATAGAAAAGAATCACCCCCCTTTAAAATAAACACATTTGGTTGCTATTCAGCCTGAAATGAAGACGGACACAGTTTTTTTTTTATCTAGCTGTCTTTACTCAGTGCAACTTATAACATCCAAGTGAAAGATATAACACCAACATGTCAGAAAAATAAATAAATAAATAAATAACAGAATCGCTGAGTTGGAAAAAGGATCACCCCCTTGCTTTAATTTGCCTTATTTTTTTTAATTACAGCCTTTAGTCTGTTGGGATATGTCTCTACAAACTTTGCACATCTAGACTTTGCAATATTTGCCCACTCTTCTTTGCAGAACTGCTCAAGTTCAGTTAAATTTGATGGTGACCGTTTGTGGACTGCAGTCTTCAAGTCATTCCACAGATTTTCAATGGGGTTTAAATCTGGGCTCTGACTAGGCCATGCAAGGACATTCACATTTTTCTCCTTCAACCACTGTGTGGTCAGTTTTGCTGTGTGCTTTGGGTCACTGTCATGTTGGAAGGTAAACCTTCTACCCATTGACAACTTTCTGGCAGAGGGCAGCAGATTTTCCTCAAGAATTTGACGGTATTTTGCCCCATCCATTTTCCTTCTATCCTGACAAGTGCTCCAGTCCCTGCTGCAGAGAAACACCCCCATAACAGGATATTACCACCTCCATGCTTTACTGTAGGACTGGTGTTATTTGGATGGTGAGCTGTATTGGATTTCCGCCAGACATATCGTTTGGTGTTGAGGCCAAATAATTCAATTTTAGTCTCATCTGACCATAACACCTTTTTCCATGTGGCCTCAGAATCTTCAAGGTGCGTTTTGGCAAAGCTCAGTCGTGGGTGGCTTTTTTCTTGCAGCCCTCCCATACAAGCCACATTTGTGGAGAATTTGTGATATTGTTGTCACATGCACACAATGAACACTCTTTGTCATAAATTCCTGAAACTGCTTCAGAGTTGCTGTAGGCCTCTTGGTAGCCTCTCTGACCAGTTTCCTCCTGGCTCTTTCATCCAGTTTGGAGTGATGTCCTGATCCAGGGAGGGTCTGTGTTGCACCAAATACCTTCCACTTCTTAATAATAGACTTCACTGTGCTTCTAGGCATTGATAAAGCCTTTGAAATTTTTTGTATCCAACTCCTGACTTGTGCCTGTCCACAACTTTACCCTGGAGATCTTTTGACAGTGCCTTGCCACCCATAGTTGATTGTTTGCTTCAGTTGCACTACAAAATGCTCCAGGAAAGCTCTTTTCATGCTGAGCTAATCAAAATGACCACAGCTGATCACAGTTGAAAGTCAAATGGCTTTTTGTGCCATTGAGAAGGTGATTAGCTACACCTGATTGAGTTTACAAGTCATTTTTAGGAGGGGGTGATCCTTTTTCCAACTCAGTGATTCTGTTTTTTTTTTTTTTTTTTTTTTTTTTTTCCCTGACATGTTGGTGTTCAATCTTTCATTTGGATGTTATAAGTTGCACTGAGTAAATACAGCTAGATAAAACAAAAACTGTGTCCGTCTTAATTTCAGGCTGAAAAGCAACAAAATGTGATTATTTTAAAGGGGGGTGATTCTTTTCTATACCCACTGTATATCCTTGTGTGTCCTAGTTCCATTGTGAAGTCTAATCATGCATCCCACGACTTTGTTTCCAAGTTCTGTGTTTCCTAGTTCCTTGTTTAGTGTTTTCTGTGTTATTTCCTGGTTTTGACCCTTGCTTGAATATGGTTTCTGGTTTGAATATGGATTATCCAAGTTTGTTTCTGTCTGCCTGTGCTTTACTATTGTTTTCATGTTCCTGTTTTTGACTCGTTTGCCAAGAGTTTCTTGCCTGTGTCAGCATTTCAATTATACAGTTTTTTTCTTGTTCTTTTCCATCTATAATTTGCATCATTTTTATTTGTTGTATTTTTTACTTTCACCTTCTGTCGTATTTTCATTTTCATGTTTTTCTCTAAGACAGCCAGCGGAGGCCATCCATGTCGGATCTGCTTAAAATCATCTTAACAAAACCTTGACTAAGGGTATGTTTAACATGGCAAACATTCAATTTGTTGAGTGCAGGATGATTAGTCATTCTTCGTCCATCATTAGTAATAGCTTTATTTGTGATAATTGTATGTTAGTTAGCTTCCTGACTGAGAAAATTGCAGCATCCAGATGGTAGAGAGGGTTAGTGAGAGTGAGAGTAGCATATAATTTCGGTAGGGGAAAGACTGGATGCCTTAGGAGAAGATAGTAATACCCCCAACTCTGGGATTAGAGCCCTTACAGCAAGGTGAATGGGTCATGATTCGGTGGCATAATTGCAAAGCCAAAGCTAATGCTAAGGCTTACCCATGGGAGCAGCACTCCTCTCGGCTTTACGTGTCAAACAGGTTTGCTCTTTAAGCCTGAAAAAGGTCTGGTTATAGGAGACTCTATTTTACAGCACATGAAATTTGCTAGGGATTTAGGGGCACTCCCAGCACTAGGGAGCCAGGGCACCGAACAAGCAGGTAATCTTGGGGTCTTAGGTAAGCACAGGTATTCGAAGATAGTCATTCATGTAGGAGCTAATGATATAAGTCTTCATCAGTCAGATGTGAACAATGTAGGCTTTATAGATAATTGGAATAGTTTTGAGGGCAAGGCTGGCCAGTTAGGACAGGATGGTATTCATCCCACTTGGGAAGGTGCTGCTCTCATTTCTTGCAGCATAGCTCATATTCTCAGGTCAGGCCTAGTTAATTGGTGACAATCCAGAGCCAAGGCCATCTGCTAGCTGCCTTGACGAATTTGAATTTTTTATTTATTTTTTGTTACACTAACATAATGTACATAGCCACAAAAACAAGTCTACCTAGATAATTCTACCAATTAAACTAACTAAACTAGCAATTACAAATGCCAAATAAATGATTTAATGACACTGCAGATATATCAAAGCTGTTTTTTTTCCCTTCAATTTAATAGTTAGGAAAATATAGAGCCCAATTTTGGATTTTTTGAGTATGATTACCATGATATTAAAAACTAAAATGATACTAAAACTAAATACAAACTAAAAGTAATGATTTTTGAAAGATAAAAACAAAATCAAAACTATTTATGCACCATTAAAACTAACTGAAATGAAACTGAAATTCAAAACCAAAATACAAAACAAAATAAAAACTAGCAATATTTTTTAAAACTATAATAATCCTGCTGCCAACCCATCACAGGGCACAATCACATACTACAGACAATTTGGAGATGCCAATCAGCCTACAGGGTATGTCTTTGGGCTGGGGTGCCTGGGGGGCCACCCTGGGGCATGGGGAGAGCATGCAATGACACACATAAGAATTGAACCCACAACCCCAGTGATGAGAGACAAATGTGCTAACCACTAAGCCATGCCCCCACCCCCAGAGTCAACTTCTGGATTCCTTCATGATTTTGTGGATTTCATCTCAAAACTGTTTTTTTTTTTTTGGTAGACAAAGCATTAAATGTTGGAGACTTTAATATTTATTTTGATAATTCACAAGAACTGCTGAGAACAGCATTTGTGTTCAGTCTGGTTTTAGTAGGGAATAATCAGTATATAATAGGACCCACTCATAACGGTGGACACACTCTTGATTTAATATTAACATTTGGATTAAATATAAAAAATATAAAATAAATAAAAAAGTCTCACTACCCTAGTCTGAAACTATCTCAGATCACCACCTCATCTAATTTAAAATCTGTCTTAGTCATTATATACAGTATGCACTTTACATTTGTAGATAAATGTACATTTATGTCAGGTACCATACAGAGTTTTATAAAGTGTTATCAACCTTGATTGGATCACCATCTGTCCCCACAGAACTTGATCAGGCAATTGAATGCTTAGAGTCTAAATAATAATTAGAGAGAAAAATCTAGCACCTTGGTATAACAAACAAACAAACAAACACACACACACACACACACACACACACACACACACACACACACACACACACACACACACACACACACACACTAATGCAGTCTATTCAACAATTAGAATGTAAATGACATAAAACTAAATTGGTACTATTCCAAATTGCATGGAAGGAGAGCCTTCATGTCTATAAAAAGGCTCTTAGTGCTTCTAAATCAGCTTACTTCTCTACCCTTACAGAAGATAACAAAATAATTCTAGATTCTCACTTAATTTTTGTACCAAAATTAACTAGAAACAAGACAACCACAGCACCATACACACCATCAGTATGTAATAGTGATGACTTTATTAACTTATTAGGCAGGCAAAAAATCCTGACTATTAATTTAAAGAAAAGTTGATAACTGACCATGTAGATGACAATATAACTCCATCAGATCAGTGATTAGAATGCTTTTCTTCCCTTCAAGAGACCAAACTAATTTAATTAATTTCCTCAGCAAAATCATCAATTTATGTACTAAATTCCTCCTTCATGTAGCACTGGCTATGTACCTAAATCCTATAAACCAGCAGTTATCAAACCCCTTATTAAAAATCCTGACCTCAATTCCTGCCAGCTGTCCAAAAATAGACCAATATCAAACCTTCGCTATATCTCTTAGATCATAGAGAAGGTTGTAGCACAGCTGTTAGGCTCATACTTGCATAAGAATAACATTCATGAAATTCATCAGTCAAGATTTAGGCCACAGCACAGTACTGAGAAACTGCTGGTTAAAGTGGTAAATGACACACAGTGCACAGGCCTCTGATCAGAGTTGTGTCTCCTTGCTTGTGTTGCTTGACCTTAGTGCAGCTTTTGATACCATAGATCATAATGTTCTTCTAGATAGACTAGAAAATATTGTTGGAGTTATGGAAACAGCCTTCTTCTGGCTCAGGTCTTATTTGACAAATCATTTTCAGTTTGTACAGTGACCTCCACTAATATTGGCACCCTTGGTAAATATGAGCAAAGAAGGCTATGAAAAATTGTCTTTATTGCTTAACCTATTGATCTTTTGTTAAAAGGAAAATCACAAAAATACTCATATCAAACAATTGCAAACAAAATGCCCATTTCCACTATCATGATATAAATGTTATGAATCAACCTGGAATTGGACGTGTGTCTATATTGTCTCAAAGCACTGTGAAGAGGATGCTTCTAGTGGCCACAAAATCTCCAAGGATCACAGCTGGAGAACTGCAAAAGTTAGTTGCATCTTGGGGTCAGAAAGTCTCCAAAACTACAATCTGAAGTCACCTACATGACCACAAGTTGTTTGTAAGGGTTTCAAGAAAAAGCCTCTAGTCTCATCCAAAAACAAACTCTTCAGTGTGCTAGACACTACTGGAACTTCAAATGTGACCAGATTCTATGGTCAGATGAAACCAAAATAGAGCTTTTTGGCAATAAACACCAGAGGTGGTTTTGGTGCATATAGAGAGGTAGCCATATGGAAAAGTAACTCATGCCCACGGTTAAATATGGTGGTGGTTCTTTAATGTTTTGGGGCTGTTTTTCTGCCAGAGGAGCTGGACATTTTGTTAGGATGCATGGCATCATGGACTCTATCAAATATCAACAGATATTAAATGAAAACCTGACTGCCTCTGCCAGAAAACTTAAAATGGGCCATGGTTGGATCTTCCAGCAGGACAATGACCCAAAACATACATCAATATCAACACAAAAATGGTTTACTGACCACAAATTCAAGGTCCTGCCATGGCCATCCCAGTCCCCTGACTTGAAACCCATAGAAAACCTGTGGGGTGAACTGAAGAGGAGAATCCACCAGCGTGGATCTCAAAATTTGAAGGATTTGGTCTCAGATCCCTTGCCATGTATTCTCCAACCTCATCAGGCATTATAGGAGAAGACTCAGAGATGTTATCTTGGCAAAAGGTGGTAGCACACCTGTAAACCTGTGTTTTGTTTGCAATTGTTTGATATCCATGAGAGCAGTGTATCCTTTGAATTTTTTTAGCAAAAGATCAAAAGTTTAAACAATAAAGACAATTTTTCACAGTCTTCTTTACTCATATTTACCAGGGGTGCCGATATTAGTGGTGGGCACTGTGTATATATACACATATCAGTCAAATCAGTGGTAATACCTGAATAGTCAAATAGTGAATTGTCTTAGGACTGGTGGCCATCACTCTTGGAGGTCATGTTTGGCATCACACTACCTCTGATAAGCAATATGTTCTCAATCCATTTGCCAGGACATTCACACTGCTTTGACATCTAAATAATATCACATTTGTTCACTACTAAGAATTTCTAAACTCTTCTCTATAGTCTGTATCAGTGTTGCATTCCTTTCATTTTTAATCTACTGCTACATTTCTTTTTTATATAATGTTTTCATTTAAAAGACCACAAATAACCACTACTTGCACATGGATCTGCCTGAAATTCATAGTCATAAACAACGTAAGTACACTCTCACTCACTTATATTCAGTAACCACTTTACCCTAGTCAAGGTTGCAGTGGATCTGGAACATAATCCAGGAACACTTGGCATGAGGTGGAAATACACCCTGCATGGGATGCCAGTCCATCTCGGGGCAGAATACACAATCACATAATATACATAAAGTACAATCTGCAATTTTTCTGCATGGCTAACCTTTAGCTTGTTGAGTTTGTTTAGAAGCTGTTTAGCCATTCTCATTCCATTGGTAATAGTTTTACTCATGAGAAATGTAGACTAGATCGCATTCTAAAGAAGAAGTTTGTGGCATTTGATATGGACATCTAAATGCTAAAGAGGACTAGCAATAGAGAGAGCAGCTTTTTTTTCTCAGAGCATAGTTTGGGTAGGCAGAAGTTAGACTCTCACAGTGGTGCAAATATGTGGTATCTTGTAGATCCAGTGTCATAGCTTCCCCATGGGAGCACCCCTTCACTCATCTGAGAAGCCTGTTAAAGGTGCTCCGGTTATAGGAGACTATTCTATGGCACATGAACTAGCCTTTAGGGGCACCAGTGGCTGTAATTAGTATACAGGGTGTCTGGGCATCGGACACTGCAGGTAATCTAAAGGTCTTGGCAAAGCACATGTTTTTCAAGGTACATATTTACCCACGTAGGAGCTAATGCCATATGCCTTTGACAGTGATGGGTCACAAAGAGTAATAGTGTGGAGGTGTCTTGTAAATAAAAATGAAAAAAATTACAATTCAAGTGTGACATATTTGGTAAAACCATCTGTTATCATACCGTCAGTTCTCTTTCCATTCGGTCATGTAGCTCCTCCAGCATACTCTCTTGGCATGTGGTTGCCATGGTAACCTGCCGGAGAACGTGGCTCCACTCCACCCACTGAGCCTCACCTACAGAGCGTACAGCTACACAAAATGTCCGTAGACAGCTCTGAGCAAAAACCTGCCAATACAAACAAAGTCTAAACAACTATTAATTATTTTCATGTCATCTTTAAGAAGGTCGTGGTAAAGCAACATACAAACTGAATGCTATTACAGAAGTTCAGTGTTCAAAAATATGCTCAGTGTATTACATGGTAAAAAAATTTCAAAAGATTGAAAATTTGTAAGTAGACAGTGAATGGCCTATCAGCACTAACCTTAAGCGCTTTCTTTGTGCTATCTTCATGCATATTGCTTTTTTGCAAACGCTCTAGAACCACAGCATCCGCACCTTTGCAGTAGAGTTTTATTGCTCCCTCTGATGTCCTCACTAAACACACACACACACACACACACACACACACACACACACACACACACACACACACACACACACACACACACACTCTTCTGTCAGTTTCTCTGTATTTTAGTTTAAAGCTAAAATTATGCTGTAACTTATTTACTTTATTCATTTTATTTAACTTATTGTGTGGACAAATCATAAATCTATAAGTTTGCCCACCGGGCAAGTAAAAGCTCTAATGTGCTGCACAATGTATACTTCCGTGGTGGCCCTTAAGTGCCTGCCATATGCCTTTTACTCAGGAATGGCTTCTGTCTAGCTGCTCCACCATAACCAGTCAGGCTGATAGATGGAGCATTTCTGAGATGGTTGTTTTTCTGGCAGGTTCTCCCATCTATACAGTGGACTTCTGAGGCTGTATTAGAGTGACCATTGGGTTTTTGGTCACCTTCCTGACCAAGACCCTTCTAGCCAAACTGGAATCTATACTTATTTAATGGGTGATTTCAATCACACCGCTCTAGACCTGGTGAGAAGGCTATTCAAGTAACAAAACATCAAGAAGGCTACTGGCCCAGACTCTGTCTGCCCTGTCATACTCAAACTCTCTGCTGTCCTCTGTCTTTACTGCCATACACTCACGGAGCACTTTATTAGGAACACTATACTAAAACTGGGTAGAGCCTCCCTTTGCTCTCAAAACAGCCTCAATTCTTCATGGCATGGATTCCACAAGATGTTGGAAACGTTCCTTTGAGATTCTGGTCCATGTTGACATGATTGCATCATGCAATTCCTGCAGATTTTTAAGGTGCACTTTCATGTTATGAATCTACTACATCCCAAAGTTGTTCTAGTGGATTCAACAAGGCATTTCCACTCACAGAACTGTCGCTCAATGTGTTTTTGTTTTTCGCACCATTCTGTGTAAACTGTTGTGTGTGAAAATCCCAGGAGACCAGTAGTTTCTGAAATGCTCAAACCAGCCCTTCTGGTACCAACATCCATGCCACGATTAAAGCCACAGAGATCACACTTTTAGTTTGATGTGAAAATTACCTGATGCTCTTGGCCAGTATCTACATGATTTTTTGCATTGTGCTGCTGCCACATTATTGGCTGATTAGATAACTGCATGAATGTGCAGGTGTACCGGTGTTCTTAATAAAGTGGATAGTGATTGCGTATTTAAAATCCTACAAAATTATTCATTATCATCTATTTTTGTACACCCTTTTTGCTATGGGGTTAGGGTAGGATATGGTGTCACAGAAAACCAGAAGAAGCAGGTATCCTCGCACAAATAATGGTGACTGGTGACTAGGTTTATGTATGCACAGTAATCCTTGTAAAATGTTTTCTACAAAATGAAAAAAAATTCTACACTGTTATTTGCTGGATCTCTGTTAACACAAACAGTAAATGGTCTGCACTTATACAGCGCATTTTAACCTTCACAGTTCTACGAAGCGCTTTACTCTGTGTCTCATTCACCCATTCACACACATACTTACACACCAATGGCAGCAGACCTACCATGCAAGGCACTTGCCTGCTATCAGGAGCAACCCAGGGTTCAGTGTCTTGCCCAATGACACTTCGGCACGTGGAGTCGAACCGCCAACCCTACGATTGGTGGACAACCCGCTCTACCACCCTGTGTGCCGACGGTAGCTAGCATTATTTGGTAGATCTAGAGACTAGCCGGTTAGTTTTGTGATAGGACATGCACTACATACAAATCATGGACTTGTGGCCATGTGATTATTTTTGGACATAAATAGAGTATATCTTTTAAATTTTATTTTGAGAGAAAATTCTTCAGTAACTTCAGTAACCACTTTATCCTGGTCTGAGCTGTGGTGGGCTACAGTGTTTTTGGAGGCAATTTTGTCTCATCTGACCACAGAATCTGTTTACAGTCAAACTTCCAGTCACGTCTAACAAACTCCAGGCACATAAACTTAATAACTGCTTTTTGTGCTCTCACCCAGCACTGACATGCACCTCCTCTTGTTGGTAAACTCCAGCAGGGCCAGCAGGTGGTATTGACGTGTGATTCCCAGCTCGCTCACCATGAGGGAATCGCGTGTGCGAGACAGGAACACCCAGCCCAGCTCTCGAGCTGCACACACCAGAGCCTGCTCATCTGGAGATGCTGCCTGGTAATGAGGAAACCCTGGATAAAACACAGGATTATCATGCTACAGTGTATAAAGACTCTGGCAACAGTTCTTTTGTTTTTAACCCTATAAAGCCTGAAAAAAACCTGTTTAAAAAAAAACTCTTTTTAAACATTCAATTAGTCCCAGTCTGTAATAAAATATATAAAAATGCATTTCCATCTGAGTCAACATGTCCAGGACCATGAACCTTTTTGCCACAGGCAATCAAAGGTTACACTTACATTGCCTAATACTATAATGAATAATTTGTTTACATACAATCAGTTATTATTAAAAGTGATATTTCTATTAAATGCACCACACAGAGGAAATTCTCCATCCATTTTCTGTACCCCTTATCCTACACAGGGTCACAGGGAGCCTGGAGCCTATCCCAGGGGACTTGGGGCATGAGGTGGGGGACACCCTGGACACGGTGCCAATCCTTCACAGGGCACAATCACACACACACACACACACACTAATACACTACAGTCTATAACACATGTGTTTGGACTGGAGGAGGAAACCAGAGTACCAAGAGGAAGCACCCAAGGCCCCGTGAGAGTATGCAGGCTCCACGTTCTGCATCCCAGTGAGGAGCAGTATAAAATGCAGCTTCACTGTCTGACAGTTTGATGTTACCAGAATATGAATAAATATTTGAATACACTCAAATAAATGATAGAATGGCATTTGAGGCATTATAAAATTTAATAAATAAACATGACACTATTAAATCATTAATAGCATCATCCTATTAAAGTTAATTTGTTTTACAGAGGACATCATAGGAGATCTTAATCTGAGACACTGTTTATTTTGAGGACCTTTTTTAAAAATGTAGTTATGAATTAAATTAAAGTGACCTGTAAGTGTAACAGCTAAATGCTCGGTCAGCTTATCCTTCAAACTGTCAGCATGTAAGTAAAAATACTGACATTATTTTATTATTTCAGCAACTCATAATAGCAAATTAAAAGCATAATATAACCTACATGCCACATTATAATGTCATGACTTTGATTTATTATCTCATGGTTACATTAAGTTATGTGAGCAATTAACTGTTGGTGCCTGATATAAAAAAAAATTCAAAATAATAGGATGTGTGGGATCAAGTGCTATTTTAACGGCTGCTAAATAATGAGGGTGGAAGCCATATTGTTAAAGTAAACTTAATTTGTGGTGAATACTGTGAACTAGGACTATGCATGCAGCCATATATTGGCATAAAAAGTCTACACACCCTGGTTAAAATGTTTTTTGTGATGTAAAAAAAAAAAATGAAACCAAGATAAATCATGTCAGAACCTTTTCTACCGTTGTTGTGAAATTTTAACCTATAAATTAAAGTGAAAAACAATAAGTATCATTTTAGGGGGGAAAAAAGCAAAAGAAAAAATGTACAATAACCTGGTTGCATAAGTGTACACACCCTTTTATAATTGGGAAGTGGCACTGTTCAGAATCAACCAATTACATTCAAACTCATGTTAAATACTAATTAGTATACACCTCCCATCAATTAATGTGACTGATTAACCCCAAATAAAGTACAGCTTCTCCTATAAGATTTTTCTGACATAGTGTATTTGTTTAGTCAAGCCTTTTATGAATAGTTTTATCTCATGGGCTCATGGGCATAGTGTGTTGTGGTGAACTGGGGTGTTTGGAAGCTGTTGCTACTTCTGGTTGGAGTTCTCATCAATTGGTGCAGCCTAAAGATCATTGAGATTACTGAGGATGGTACCACTTAAAAACCTTAAAGATGGCTTTGGACTTCAATTCATATGAACAGTTATGCTATGATGGCTTAGGACTGCAATTGCTATGATAGCTTTAAAACTGCAATAGTCACAAAAGTCTATTTTTTTTTTTTTGCACTCAAGTCTCCATCAGTGAACAGTGGATAAATTCAACAAAACAGACTTCATGGAAAACTTAATGAATTTCCTGGTTACACAACTGCACTATCACTTACATGTCAACATGAAAAACACCATCAAATACCCTCAATCCCATCTATCAAAGTGTTTATTAACCATGTGTTTAGACTTAAATGGGATATACAGTGCAAGTGATATACAGTACAAGTACATTTGTCCACATCAATTTCAATTAGACAGAAACTGCCTCATAAATGAACAATTCTAACCATTGCTTTGTATTTGTTCTCTAGCCACTGAGTTTCCACTTTTTTGATTTGGAAGAGCTACAAAGTTAGGGTCATAGGAAGTGACAGCAAGCCACAGACACTGGTGGAGGTATAATAGGAGGAAAAATAGCTAACCTGGTGTTTGGAAATTGGACCTGTTTAAGTTGAATCCAAAACTGTTCACTTCCCACAGATTTAAACATCTGTTTTAAATCAAATGTTGCTAGCATGTCTATCAGTTCTAATTGCAGGGGGGCTTCATCCAGTGGTATATGGAAGTTATCAAACCTCGCAGCAAAAGTTTGCGCGATCAATTTGTGAATGAATGCTGTCATTACTGGGTTAATCCTGCATTGATGTCGAGTTGTTCATTAAGTTGCAAAGTTTTGGGAAGTGTAGCATTTTTGTGGGAGTTGGTAGAAAATAATTCATCCACAATGTCACAGACTATTTTGTATTTTCCTTGTAACTGCAGATTAAGTACATTTAAGTGCTGGAAAATGTCACTCAAAACACCTCTGCCATGTACTAAAAAGTAGCTACTTGTTTGTGATTGCAGCCGCATAGAAAAGCAATGATCTCCTGTCTGAGTTCACAAACCCTTTTCAGTGCATTACCCTTAATAAGCCATCTAACATTGTTATGTAAGTGCAAGTCACTTTACTCAGCTGACATATGTGATAAAGGTTCACAAAACAAGTGGTGTTGTAGGCTTGATGTGGATCTGATGAAATTGATCATCGACATAATACTGTCTATCCTGCTTTTTAACTCACTGCTAAGTATTGCACAGAGAACGCTCTGATGAAGCAAGCGGTGCAATGGTTTCATCTGCATGTCTTCACAAAAGCACTTGCCATCAAAAAACACAGAGACATAGCTCTGCTGTGTCACTGCCATCGGTAGACTCATCCACAGCTAATAATATTACCTCCACCTTTTTTAATTTGTCTAAAAGAGTGTTAAATACATAATTTGCGAGAGCTTCCACTCTTCTCATAGCTGTAGTGTCAGACATAGGTAATTTCCAAATAGATGACATTATATTTTGCTCTACCTTTTCATCTTCTACCACCTCCTCTACAACAGCTAGCATACATTCTTTCACAATCTCTAAATCTGTCATTTTTTTTCTTTTTCCCAAGAATCCAGGTAATCCAGAGGAATATATTGTGTGTTGAGTGAGGAAATGTCTTCTAAGGATGTACTCTTTTGCCACCACGACTGACTCAGTGCAGAGTAGACAAATCGACTTCGCTCCAGTATGTGTAAAATTTATTTTTCAGTCCACTCATTTTTGAACTGGTGGTTCTCAGTGTCAACTTTTCGCTTTTTTAATGTAGACAGTGACATTTTGTTGGCAAGAGCACATAGGGGAGAGTGAGAGTGTGAGAGCATGTAGGGAGCACAAGATCGGCTTTCCTATTGGAGGAAACTCCAATGTGGCGTGCTTTTTTTTTGCTGGAAACCGTTTTCTTTGGGGAAACGCAAACTATTTTTTAACATTTGCAACCAGCTGAATAGGCCTGTTCTGGACAGACTACAACATTTTGTAACTAAAGTATTGTCTCTTTCCAGGCTCAGGTCTAATTTGCCTATACAAAAGCAAAAAACTATTTAAACTATTTTGATACAAAAGTGTAAAAGCACTATACAAAGAAAAATCTGGCAACCTCAGAAATGTGAACTACATGCAGGTGATTTGTATATTCAAAATGGAGAGCCCTGAAAAATTGACCGGACTGCATAACTGAACTCTGAATATGCATAACTTTCCCATGCAAATATTGATGTAACATTTGGTCATTCTACACATTTCCCTTTGTGAACATTCATGTTTAACTTGATACTGCTTGTATTGCTTCAATATTTGCTCATTCAGGATCACTGTTTTTGGCTGTCTCACTCCTGTTGTTGGCTTGGTTTGCTTAACATTAGCCCTCATTATTTTACTTCATTTTACATTGTCTTGACATGGAAAATGAGAGAAGTAACAGGGTGGGACTGACCATCTCTCCACTCACTCATGACAGTGTGACACAGTGCCAGGGCAGTGAAGAATTCTCTGCTCTCAGGACAGCTCTGTCCCCGCAAACGATCCACCAGCCGCTGGTCAGAGAAGGGCAGTCCGCCACATGAAAAGCAGTTCCAGCTTAGGTCCAATGGCTACACAGGACAGCAGATGGGTATATGTACAGTCAGCTTCAGAATTATTGGTAAAAACAGACTATGAACATATTTCATAGTGGTTAAACTTCATCTTGCACTGAAGGTATGAGAGAAACCTAAGCTTTATTGAAGTATATATATATATATATATATATATATATATATATATATATATATATATATATATATATATATATATATAAATTCTTAATCAGAAATAATCATTTGGCAACCCTGCACTCAGTACTTTTTTTTTTTTTTTTTTGCATGGATTTGGAACCTTTCTTTGCATGGATTTGGATGTATGTTTTGGATCACTGTCTGGCTGCAAGAGCTAACCACAAGCCAGTTGAAGGTTCCTGAAAAGGTGACTTGGTGATTGCTTCTACAAATCTCCAACCATGATCACTAAAGAAATCTTTGCCTCTCTGAACATCCTCCTCACCATCTGTGGGGCAAAATACTTTGTGTCTGCCTTCAGGCAGATTAATTACAGCTCTGCTTGTTGAAAACTCCATAATTATTGTCCTATTAATGGATATTCTCAATAATATAGTAATGTTTTATATCCAGTGCCTGATTTTTGAAGGTAAACACACCTTTGTCCCCTTTCATGTGACTCTCTTTTTGCGAATTCTCTAATCTTTAGCATGTTGATGAATGATTAAGGGAATCTGGCATTTGTGTCATGGTATATTTATACTCCAGTGATACAGGAAGTCATGGATGACCACTTAAGAATTCCCAAATACTCAGGTGAACTTTAACATGCATAATATAAATGGGAACATGCTGTTTAATTAAATTTTTTTGTTCATTAGAATTTATAGACATGCCAATAATTGAAACACATGGTTTTGTTTAAAAATATTATATTGGTAAAGTTTTTTTTTTTCTTTAGAATAAATTTGCTTCAGTAAATTATTCTTAAAGACATTTTAAAATAACCCTTCACCTATCTATATCAAGGGTGTCAGTAATTCAGGAGCTGACTCTAGATTAGGTACAGTAATAAGAAAAAAAAAAGAAAAAGAAAAGAAACGAAAAAAATCCACGTACACTGTTGTTTTCATTAAAATTTTGGATCTTACCTTTGAATTTGCTGCCAAATCTCCTGTGTCACAAACAAAATATATTCATGTTTATTAAACCATAAATAAGTCCAACGGTATAACCAATGCTTAATTTGTAAATCTGCAGGTCCCGGATCAATAAGAGTGTAGTGATCCGGCAAGTGGAGAGCCAGCGAAAGGTCCCGGTCCCCAAACTTACAGACACGTAAAAGTGCTTCTAGAATCTCACGTATCCAACGATATTCAATGCTGATAGGTAGGTGTATGTAAAGCCTGTTTCACAATGCACGTTGCAGCAGACCAGAATCAATGCGTATTATTTTCGCCGTGATAACGAATGAGTGCTTTTACACCGGATGCTGCAGCATGCTGCAGTTTCTTCATGTGAAACACTGCTGGTATGAAAGCACACTGGGAACCGGGCGTAACTGCTCACACTGGTACAGTGACGTAACAAGCTTATAGTAGTGAGTATTCTCAGTACAAAAATAAACATTTATGGATTGCACATTTTATCAGCTTATTTGCTGTCACCTCAGTTAGCTACAAAACACACTTGCCCAAAGCTACGTTTCATACAGTAGGCCTTCCTACAATAAACTAACATTAACTGCACTCCATAAGTTAATAAGCGTCTTATCTAAAACAAAATATTCCACAAAGCCATCATGTCAGTGTCCTCCTCCTCTTCCCTGTGTCCCTTTTGTATCCATGGGCACATAAATGGCTCAGGATTGAACTTTTAAGCGGTGGACCCATGATGTTCAAAAACATCAGAGAGGAGATTGTGTGGATGAGAAGGGATGCATGCTGCGAGCTACAAATGAGATTCATTTCGGACAAACCCTGCTCGTGCTCCACTCGAGACTGGTATGGTATTCATAGTAGCGAACAACTGCCTCAGTCCTTCTGGAACTTTCTATTTGAGTCCCTGTACTCCCTAAAAGCCCAAATGACTGAACGTGGGCTGTTCACTCCATTTAATTCCTGTCAGTCTCACTTTCAAAGCCATGCGCAGGTTAACAACATTTAGCCTCATAAGCACTTCTAAAAAACCTTCCACAATCAGGCTAGCATTATCACTGCTAGTCATGGGAACAGTCACCAAACTGCTTCAACTGCTTCAACACTACTTCTTGCAGCCGCTCGCACCCTTGGACTCTTGCCTTTTAGTATTTTGCTCTGTTTTTCACTGTCGTTGTTTGTGTTCTTAAAAAATGCTGTTAATGATAACTGTTTTCTTTTCGCCATGACACACTCTACAACGCATGCTACGTGACTGTAGGCTTCGCTTCGTGATGAATTCAGGTCAACTTTTGAACTTGAAATGATTACGTTATGTGAAATATAAGATTAGCATTTTCATTGCAGTTTTTTTGTTGTTCTATTTTTCTTTTGGTGAATTAAAAACTAAAACTATTTGTTTTGATAATATTGCTGCGGGAGACTTTAAACACCCAGCTGCAGAGGTGCTGGATTCACATAAAAAGGTTCTGGAATGCAGGTGTGCTATATTTTATATCCTGTTCCGGCAGGATCCGGCTCAAATTAAGCTCTGGGTATAACTGAAATAAATATGCTGCTCTGGGCCTACATTTCAGACATTCCACACATCACTGCAAAATGAAAAACCTATATCAACTTTACTTCACTTTAACTGAATTACTCATAATCTTTAAATATCTGATTAGATGGTAATGAGATGATAACTGATAAAAAAAAGAGTAGTTTACAGACCGTAAATCTGGCCAGCAATGCAGCACTGGCGAAACAGGAGGTGGTTCTGTGTGAGAGTACCCGTCTTATCAGTGAGCAGGTGGCCCACCTGACCCAGTTCCTCAGTCAAAGATGTAGTTTGGGCCTGTGCAGGGCTGTTGCTCTCCTCCCAGTACATTACAATGTCCCAACCAATCAGGGCGCATTGCACCACATGGATCAGCTCAAACCTCAACAGGGCAAAGCATCATAAATCAACCACAGGTTAAATACTTCACACAAGTTAAGTAACTTCAAAAGCACTTATTAGAGAAGTCAGTTTAATGAAACACAAATATTTATTGAGAGTCTTTACGAGATGTAGAGGGATAGGGGCATTGCGGGGCTTAGCAGGACGATATACCCCCAGAAGGTCAGGAAGCCCCAGTAGGCAGCCTTGAAATTGCCACCTATGGCAGAGAGAACTTCGATATTTGGGGAAACCAAATTCTCAAAGACTGCACATCCCACAGCCAAGAGTAGGGCAATAATCAGCATTGAGAGGACAATCTAAAAACAAAACATACAAAACTTTTCTTAGAGAGATTTGTATGGTAATAATTTAAATTTTTGTGTGGCATGATACATCAATACAAAATTGTATTGATCAGTTACAAATCAAGACCTTGGAGATATAAGGATCTTTCTGATATTTTTGGCAAATAAAATGGGCACAATATAAACATATGAATATACATTATGCAAGACATTTTATACCAGAATATAGTTTGGAAGTACATAGAAAGTATAAAGTTCAAAGGTTTTGTCTGTTTGGACCTCATTAAGGTTCATAACTTCATGGTTCAATATCTCAAAAAATCACAGAATTGTCACATTAAACTGTAATTTTAATGTCTCAGAAGGCGTTTTGCTAGCCACAAACATGTTTCTGAGCTTGCTTTTTGTAATTGTTATGTAAATTATGTACAAAAACTGTATTTGGAAATACATGGCTTCTCAAGGTCACAAAGGCTTTCTGCTTGCTATTGACACAGGAAATTGTGCCATTGTGTCTTCATCTGGAGCAAGGTTTGTGGGATTTTTACCTCATCATACCTGTCATTATAAAATTAGCACTGAAAAAATGGTGCATAGTCTGTAACTGTACACCTATAAGACTAAAATTGTAGGTGTTTATAATAACTTGGCCAGTAAGTCTAACAATATTAGTAAACCCTAACTATACTGCTGAGCATACACTCATACCAGCAGAACACACTGACTATGCCAGTGTCACTGCTGTGATAAGAATGAGCCACTGCCTATGTCAGTAAAAACCTATAAGGTGAACATTGATGGTTGGTTGTCCATTGTGTGTATATAATATACATTTGAAAAATAATAGCCTTAGTCCACTCTTACCATCCCTACCACTTTGTTAAGAAACTTCTCCACCTGAGTCTTCTTCATTTTCAGACTCCCACTGTTCCTGAGAATCTTACTGTCAGAGCCTGGGATATAATTAAAGAGAATGTTTTTTTAAAAAAATCAAATCCTAATGTTCTCTTTAATATGATATATTATAATCTTCTGCGTCCATGCTTGCATGACTGTTAAGAATCTTTTGCACAAATCCAATTAATAATGCATATGAGTATCTGGACTGCATATTATCAGTTATCTATTAAATAGGTGTGTATACCTGTGTAAATTGCAAGGCCATATGCAGTGTCAGTGTTGCGCAGTACAGTTTCCCTGAGCAGTATGTGATCATTGTCCAGCGGATAACACTGTCCCTGCCAGTGTAACTCCCCTTTGAAAGAGTACAAGCGACTGTTTGGCTCCTCACACCAAACAACCCCTGAGAAAGAGAGAACCATTTTATAGACTTACATGTTTTATAGATTTTCACATTTTACTTAAAAAAGCACTGGATTCAGTTTGGAAAATGTATTACTTTTTTCAATTTATTACAAAGTGAAAAGTGGTATAGGTAAACATATGATATAATCAAATCCATGTACACAAACAACAAGTGCAGTATAAAACTTGCCAACAAAAGGACCAAATTCTTTCATCCTATTTACATTACAGAATTGGCCTCCATCTTAGAGCAGCCTGCAGCCCCTGGTCTCATGCTACACAAGAAAGTCAGAAGGAAATTTCCTACTGTATGCAGACGAGCTAGTCCTAATGTCCCCCAGTGCTCAGGGTCTGCAACAGAACCTGGACCTGCTGCAGCAGTACTGTCTGACCTGGCCCTGATAGTAAGCCTAAAAAAACGACTCTCTTATTCCAGAAAAGAGCCAAATCTCAAGAACACACTACTCTTCACATACACAGGGACATATAAAATAGAAATGTGGAGATATAAAATTACTTAGGACTAAAAATTATGTCAACTAGATGTTTCACTCAAGCAGTCAATGATCTTACAGTGAAAGCATGCAGGGCATTCTACACAATTAGGTGACAAATCCATACTCAAATACCAATTCAAATTTGGCTCAAATTATGCAAATGACAAACCAAAATTTCATCCACTGGGGAAAACCCATCCCAGAGGAAAAATTTATACACAATCTCTGTAAGCAATTTCTCTGAGTACACAGAAACATAAAACACAATGGCTACAGAGCTGAATTAGGCCAATTTCCAAGCCAATTACTCAAATTACTCAAAATTCAAATAAGAAGCATTAACTACTGGCTCCACTGAAAGAACAACGAGCTGCACCCATACCACTTCAAAGTCTGCAATGCGAAGAGCCTTACCTGTCAAGTCTCACGGGTTACCTGTGAGATTTTTTTTCCCATGTTGTTGGAAAAATACTGGCATGTTGGAATGTGTTATTACAGCAACAATAATTACACAGATACATGACAAATCTTCAGTTTGACTGCATACAGATGTCAAAACTAGAGAAGCACTATGTGTTTTGTAACGTGAGTGGGCATGAGAAGATCACAGTGTCAGGGGTGTTCAACATTAAAATTAAAATAAAAGGAAATTGCATGGTGATAGCCAATGTTACAGTTTAACTCTACATATGCTCAAGAGTGGAAAGCAAGCTACCCAAATGAAAAATTCACAATGTATCAGTTGACTTGACAAAACAGGTATGACACAATTTTCTTTTAATCAGATTTTACAGGTTTTCCATCACCCATCTCCATATTTCCTTTACAGTTATGTCGACACATATGAAGGAGCTGAACATGGCACTGAGCTGGTCCTGAACCTCAGTACAATAACACACCCACACTGCATTAACACACACTGTGTGTGTTAATGCACTAATGCACTAATAAACAATGCACTAATAAACCCTAACATTGCAATGCATCAGGACCAGCCTAATCTCAGAACAGTCTGAGTAATCCAAATTAAGACACTCCAAAAACAGATCTACACGAGGCAATGGATAAGCCAAACTTGAGTTAAATGCCCTAAAGCCACGTTATACTGAGGCAGATCACCTGAGCACAATGACCGACAACACAGAACCACACTGACAGACTCAGTGCACATAGAGTCTCCCTACAGAGCACAGAGTGTATATACACACACACACACACACAGACACACACACAGAGAGAGAGAGAGAGAGAGAGAGAGAGAGAGAGAGAGAGAGAGAGAGAGAGAGAGAGCAACGCAGACAAAGGAACAAGGAAAAATACATATACTGTATTTATTTGTTCTGAAAGTTAATAATACATGATGACTGATGATCTAACCATCAAAAAACTGGAGAAGCTCTTCTACTGGACCACTTGTCAGTTCATTGTGGGTGATAGTCAGAGCCTGGCGAAATTTCAGGTTGGTTTCTCTGCAGTCAAATCAGGAGACAGGAGTCAAGTATTAACACCATATTTGGCTGCAAGTTAAAAATTCAAGTTTTCTTTCACTCCTCCTAATCAGCAGGGGCAATGTTTAACACCTAGATACATTCTTACATGTGTGCACACATTGAAACCTTGCCACAAAGTGATGTGGTGATGGTATGATGTGAAAAATTGTCTTTATTGTTTAACCTTTTGATATTTAGTTTAAAAAAATTCACAAAAATACTCTGCTCTCATGGATATATCCATATATTATGGATATACAGTATCTCACAAAAGTGAGTACACCCCTCACATTTTTGTAAATATTTTATTATATCTTTTCATGGGACAACACTGATGAAATGACACTTTGCTACAATGTAAAGTAGTGAGTGTACAGCTTGTATAACAGTGTGAATTTGCTGTCCCCTCAAAATAACTCAACACACAGCCATTAATGTCTAAACCGCTGGCAACAAAAGTGAGTACACCCCTAAGTGAAAATGTCCAAATTGGGCCCAAAGTGTCAATATTTTGTGTGGCCACCATTATTTTCCAGCACTGCCTTAACCCTGTTGGGCATGGCGTTAACCAGAGCTTCACAGGTTGCCACTGGAGTCCTCTTCCACTCCCCCATGATGACATCACAGAGCTGGTGGATGTTAGAGACCTTGCGCTCCCCCACCTTCCGTTTGAGGATGCCCCACAGATGCTCAATAGGGTTTAGGTCTGGAGACATGCTTGGCCAGTCCATCACCTTTACCCTCAGCTTCTTTAGCAAGGCAGTGGTCGTCTTGGAGGTGTGTTTGGGGTTGTTATCATGTTGGAATACTGCCCTGCGGCCCAGTTTCTGAAGGGAGGGGATCATGCTCTGCTTCAATATGTCACAGTACATGTTGGCATTAGCTCCCTAGTGCCGGCAGCACTCATGCAGCCCCAGACCATGACACTCCCACCACCATGCTTGACTGTAGGCAAGACACACTTGTCTTTGTACTCCTCACCTTATTGCCGGCACACACGCTAGACACCATCTGAACCAAATAAGTTTATCTTGGTCTCATCAGACCACAGCAAACTGTTTGCGGGCTTTCTTGTGCATCATCTATAGAAGAGGCTTCCTTCTGGGACGACAGCCATGCAGACCAATTTGATGCAGTGTGTGGCGTATGGTCTGAGCACTGACAGGGTGACCCCCCACCCCTTCAACCTCTGTAGCAATGCTGGCAGCACTCATGTGTCTATTCTGCAAAGCCAACCTCTGGATATGATGCTGAGCACGTGCACTCAACTTCTTTAGTCGACCATGGCGAGGCCTGTTCTGCTGGCTGTATGGTCTTGGCCACCGTGCTGCAGCTCAGTTTCAGGGTGTTGGCAATCTTCTTATAGCCTAGGCCATCTTTATGTAGAGCAACAATTCTTTTTTTCAGATCCTCAGAGAGTTCTTTGCCCTGAGGTGCCATGTTGAACTTCCAGTGACCAGTATGAGAGAGTGTGAGAGCGATAACACCAAACTTAACATATCTGCTCCCCATTCACACCTGAGACCTTGTAACACTAACGAGTCACATGACACCGGGGAGGGAAAATGGCTAATTGGGCCCAATTTGGACATTTTCACTTAGGGGTGTACTCACTTTTGTTGCCAGCGGTTTAGACATTAATGGCTGTGTGTTGAGTTATTTTGAGGGGACAGCAAATTTACACTGTTATACAAGCTGTACACTCACTACTTTTCATTGTAGCAAAGTGTCATTTCGTCAGTGTTGTCCCATGAAAAGATATAATAAAATATTTACAAAAATGTCAGGGGTGTACTCACTTTTGTGAGATACTGTATTTGCAAACACAACACAGTTTTATTAAAAAAAAATTTTGTTAAATATAGGTGTGCAACAATTATTGGCACCCCTATGAATTCATATAAGAAAATATATTTTAAGTATATACACCATACTTCCCCAAGAGCCCAGCTTGGGATCTTGCTCTTGTAGTGAAGTCCCTTAAGATGGCTGTGGATGTTCTTCCTTGGATAGCACTAGGATTGCAATTGCTATGAACAGTTTTGGGCTGAAGTCTCCATCAATGAACAGCTGATAACTTCAACAAAACAGACTTCAAGTTAAAGCTATAATGAATTCAGAAATCACTCTGATGCTCATAATCATAATAGCTTTAACTTGAAGTCTGTTTTTGTTGAAGTTACCAACTGTTCAATGATGGAGACTTGAGCCCAAAACTGTTCATAGCAATTGCATTTGCTCATAAGCTTATTCCTGGTTATACATTTGCACTTTTCAACTATATAGTATAGTCAATGAGGTGTCAGTGACCTGACCATGGATCCAAGATGTCCTATTATGACTTGGTAAGCATAAGACTGTGTTGGTGAGGAGGAGCTCATGTTCAGGGCAGAAATGCAGGAGAAGGAGGGCATTGTTGTTGCACGTCTCTGTTCCACTTTTGCCAATGACTGCTTGCCAGGATGTGTAGTCCATGCCTACCCTGGAATTAAAATCACCTAGTATGATACTGTATCTGTTGTCAGGGCATGAAGATCTGAGTAGATCTTCTCCTTGAATCCTTCATTGTGGGGGCATAAGTACTGCTGTTTTTTACCATTTAGTGGGGGCCTTAGTACCATAAAGCGTCACTGATCCCCTTTGGGGAGACTGGTTAGTGTGCCTACCAACTTGTTCTTGATTGCAAAGCCTACACCGGCTTCCTTGTGATCCTCTTTGACTCTGCCACTCCAGAAGAATGTGTAGCCTGCTCTGGCTTCCTTCAGTTGACCTTCTTATGCTAGGTGTGTTTCACTGTGTGAAATATCTACTCCATAGAATGCCAGCTCTCTCTGCCAGGACATCATGTGTGATTGCCCTGATTTACGTTGCGTTGCTTTTAGAGCACGTTGCTGGCACCATTTGTCAGCCCGTTGAGCCAGTATATGGCTTCATCCGTGCGAACAGTAGCACCAGGCTGCTATTTAACCCATAGCTGTGGTAGTGGTTGATAAGTTGGCAGGGTGTGTCCACACGCTGATGGGCCTGCACACCACATCTCTAGGGCCCAATGCTGCTCCAGGATCCCCTGCAGTTCAGCCTGCCCAGTTACCATGTGTTGCAACGAGGAGGCACTGCAGAAGTTTCGGCAGTGGAGAGGCTATGTACTGGCATGGGAAGTCTTACACAGTCGGCTCCCATTTTTCACCTCTAAAGGGTGTTTGGGCGAGTCAGCAGCAGCAGCTGGAAACAGGGAGTGCGAGCACTGAACTAGATAGATCTCCCACCCCCTGTGGCACAGCCACCAATACACAGTAGAGGTGTAATGATATGACATATCATATTATATCATTTTGCTAACAACTGAATGCAAAATAAAGTGCCCTGTGCTTCAAGCATGTGCTTCAATATGCACACATGTCTGCCAGGGTTCCAGGGTTGCTTTTTTTTCAGTGAACTTATTTCCAATAGATTTCCAAAAGAAGAAAAATGTGACTCCCTTTTCTAATGCCTGATAGTTTTGGTCTTTTTTTTTCCTTTTTGAGATAGTGGTCAACAGCCGAAAGGAAAAGAAGAAGAGGTCAGGGTGTAAATTTTGCTGACACCTTGCAACCCTGCACACCAGCACAGAAAGCTATGTTTAAGCTATGTTTAATTAACCATGTTTCATTTTGTTACTCTCTAATGCACAGCTTTTGTTTTGTTATATGCTGCTAAGTGTCTGAATTGATCACACAAACACTTTCATTATTGAATATTTTTATAATGTTGAATGTTTTAATCACTCAAAAATGTATGCCTAAGGCATATATTCAGACAATGTTTATTTTTGCTGCATTGGAAATTTATCAAATTGAGACAACACCATATCATATCGAATTTGAATTTTGTGTATTGGGACATCCGTACTAGTTACTTTTGTAACTGTGTTTCTATGAACAGCAAATAAAAGTCATCGAGAAGGTCTCAGGGATTCAGGTGGGCATTTCATAGCAAATACTATTCATTTATCACTTTGTGGCAAAGTCTATGTGCTTACATGCACAATAAGATATCCAGGTGTTCAAAGAATCACAAATGCATAATGTTTTCACAACTAAAGCACAAATGGAAAAACAGAATAACTGTCTGCATATGTATCTTGCATTGATTCCTACCCATCAATATTAGCTGTCTCGATATAGCACAAGCTGTGGGGTTCAGTGCTGCATAAGAGGAACAGGTCTGCCTGTGGAACACAAAAAGGCCAGAACAATTACTTCTCTCTCTCTCTCACACACACACACACACACACACACACACACACACACACACACACACATACCGGTATGACCTGGTCCCTATAAATTCTCAGTACATCTCCAACACATACATCCTTCCACTGTGCTGCTGTGAATCTGCAAGTAAAAAACATTGCAAAACTATTGCAGTCACAGTACAGAATTTTATTTTGTTTTACATGTACAGTGTAAACTCCAAATATACATGAACAGATCTCCCTAATACTAACCCCTGGGTAGTAAGGATGTCACAGTGCCTTTTGTTGATATTGGCATCACTGCGATGCCGGCCCTATAAGTAAACAAAAAAAATGGAGCAATTTTATTCTACTCAAGTGTTGGAAATATATAAAATTCAAACTTTCTAGAACTGAGGCAGAAAAGCTAACAGTGGACAAAATTTTGAAAGCATTCAGAGGATATTGCATGCCATAATAAATGTGGTGTTCAAGAGACACCAGTTTTAGACATAAGCAATGCCAGAGCCTATGCACATCAACAAATCTATCACTTAAGAAAAACAATGACTACAAGTATGGCAGCTGAGAGTAAAATTCTAAGAGACAAAATTATGTTCAGCATAAATTCTAATCTGACAGTGACCAATGCCACTGATATTTGTTCCCCAATTGTAACCCAATTGCAAAAAGTTGGGACAGTATGGACAATGCAAAAAAAAAAAAAAAAAAGAATAAAAATTCAATTCACCCTGTACTACATTGAAAACACATTATTAACACATTATTTGATGTTTTAATTTGTGAATTTAATTTCTTTTTGAAAAATATACACTCATTTCAAATGACTGCAACACACTCCAAAAAAGTTGGGAGAGTCGACTGTGTAACATCACCTTTTCTTGTAATAAGACTTATTAAGTGTTTGGGACTGAAGACACCAGTTGGTTAAGTTTAGCAAGCGGAATTTTCCCCCTTTCATCCATTATGCATTTCTTCAGCTGCACAGCTGTACAGTGCCTTCGTTGCCTTATTTTGCGCTTCATAATGCGCCACACATTCTCAGTGGTGATATGAAGATATGAATTGTGGGTGTTGTACTGTTTGTTTATGGCAACATTAGAAGCTGATTTTTTTTTTTTTTTTTTTTTTTTAAGTATAACATTTGAAACATTCTTACACATATTACATATTTGTAAGGGGAATATATTATTATTATTATTATTATTATTATTATTATTATTATTATTATTATTATTGTTGTTGTTGTTGTTGTTGTTGTTGTTGTTGTTGGTTTACCCTACTGTCTAAAATGACTGCCTGACACATATGCGATGAAAACAGTAAATGAGTAAAGATGGATTCAAGGGAGCAAAATTGGCTTTCTGAGTGGAAGGGGTGGCATTGATTTCTCTTCCTTGTCAATCAGAGCAACATTAACCAATCATGGGAATTTGTGAGCTCATGCTTGCACATAGTGCTTTGCTCCGAGTGTTTTAAGCTGCCCTGTGACACAGCATGAGCATCAGTTTGAAAACATGTGGACGGATGACTTCATGTGTCTCAGAGGATGTATGACAGGAGATAGTTAGCTGGTGGGTGGTAATTGGCTCAGTATGCTCAATATGATTAAAATGATGTAAAAGTATTCATTATATATATATATATATATATATATATATATATAGTTATAGTTATTCAAATGTTTTAGTGGAGCATGGCATGAAGTGGGCATGATTAAATTATACTGGTGCCCAACTTGACCTATAGAGCAGTGGTGTGAATGTTTGATATGTAGATATTAATGTACAGTACTTATGACAGGATGTTGATATGAAATATGCTTAAGAAGGCAAACCAGGGCAAAAAAAAAAAGATATGCATATGGCATTCCTGATGCTAAGGACCTAAGCACCTGCTGATAGGCTCATGGGACAAATCGTGAGGAGCAGTCTTCTAGTTGCCAAGGCCAAGCTCAAGCTAAAATACCCAACAAATGTTAAACAGAAACTGGCAAAGACACAATGGCAACAATGAGAATAACCAGTGTACCAGATCTTTCTCTGCACTTAAACAAGGAACCCTAGTCAACCTCTCAAGGATAAAGTGAAAGCTCATATGAGACGGGTCATGTTCTGCCGGCTTCTGACCCCATGATCAGGGAGGCAAGAGAAGTCTCACATTCAGTTAAACTGTTCAGTAAGCACATTATTTTGGGGACTACAGTGATTTATTTAACATAACCGATCTTCCTCACCAGGTCTGTGAGCAGGTCCTTTGTCCCACGAATTGTCAGTATAGCCACCAGAGGCAGCATGATGATGTACCACGAAAGAGTAGCAATAGCAGGAATACACTGGAGAGCAGACAAAACACACTGAACCAGTTATTTGCAAACTGTTGCATACCAAATAAAGCACAGTTCCAAAACACTGGTGACAGCCTATCAATACACCCTTATGGAGACAAATTAGGTGAAAACATTGCAAATATGATTTATACCATATTGTACAACTGTCTTGGGTATTGCTGATAATCCCAGACAGATGAATGGCCTATTGTGTAACTTAAAATACTAATGATGCTAATGCTGATCATACCAGAGCTTAAAACCTCAAAACCTCATTACAAAGAAAAACAGAGCAGCGAAGGGCCTCTTGCCCATTCTCATAATTCTTTAAGAGCCAAATTCAAATCTTATTCAAATCCTAGTTAACTGTTAAAGACCTAATTTTGACCAATTTGACAAATGTTGCCTAATGCTCCTTTAGAGGAACCCTGATGTAAAGTATTGCAATAAAAACACACACACACACACACACACACACACACACTCATGAAGAGTAATGCTCCAATGTTATTTTTTATTTAAGCAAAAAAAAATATATAACTACATACCTGCATGATTACAACAAGCAGGAAGAAGAAGTTTGCTGCACGCTGGAACTGCTCATACAGGTTATGGGGCAGGAAGGTCAAGGGAGTGTACTTATAGCTGCGCACTAAATTGTCCTGGTAGAGACAGTCCATTAGAGAAACATATCCAAAAGAACAGCATGTTAGAAAGTGAGGATTGATTATGTGCGGTCACAAATCATTTCCATCATGGGAGTAGTAATTTGAACAAACTTTTAATACAAACCTTTTTTAAAGATTTCTATTTCTACTTACTGCATAACGCTTCCTGCGACAGCCCAGAACAGTCTTGTGGTCCAGGGGCTCATGAAAATAATGGCATTTGGCTTGCACCTGCCAAGTCATACCTGAAACAGGAAGAGAGCTGACTTGGGTATAATTTAAAAATTTTCTAAAAAGAGGGTCAACCCAGCACCAGTCTTCCGTATTTAAGAGGCCATGCCACAGACCATACACCAGGGGCCATACTAGGGGTCACAACCCCATGTTTCACTCCCTTGATTTACAGTTGGAGTTGTGAAACTCCCAGTCTCCTCTTTTGTTTTATTCATTTATTTTAATTTAATCTAATTAATATTAGAAATATTGCTCAAAATGAATTTTGTATTTTGAAATGTTACTGGGAGTCACATTCAATCAAGCCACATTTAAATGGAGTCTGAATGCTATTTTAGTCTTTCCACTATTGTGATACACTGCACTAGTGAAGGAATTCAGCAAAAGAAAAAGAGACAAATTTTCCTGTCCATCTTCGCAAACTTATGCACTATTCTATATCATAGTTGAGTACTAACACTAACTGGTTTTCCTATTACGGTTTGAATTACTGTTTGAATTTAAAAAAATACTCAATCCTATCAAAAGGTCTGTTTTGCATACCACATTTCTGGATTTTCTAATTTAGTAAATACTTTTAAATGTAAGGTCAGAGTTTTAGATTTGAGATGCAGCCCATGACATGGCAGAAAGCACAATCAAGCCGATGGCAGAAAGTTTTAAAGATTAACAGAGCTTGTCAGTGTGCATGAAATCACTAAACATTTTCAATTTAATTTGGAAACCTGAAGGACAGAGATGTTTTGGCTTTGACATTCCATCTGTAAATAGCTATATTCCAATTATCTTAGTCACTTACGTTTGTCATAATAAAACATTTAAATGTTCCACTAGTCCTAAATGATAAATCTGGAATTTAACAAATGTAGGGTGGTCAAGGCTT
The DNA here is from genome assembly GCA_023630585.1 of Cranoglanis bouderius. Lineage (NCBI taxonomy): Eukaryota > Metazoa > Chordata > Actinopteri > Siluriformes > Cranoglanididae > Cranoglanis > Cranoglanis bouderius. The sequence continues at coordinate 3,627,668 of CM042553.1, read as the reverse complement.
GGGGTTGCAGAAAATTCATACTATCCATTTGAGAATATTTCCCCAAAAAAGTTTTTGAAAGCCTTGCCATACACAGTAAATCACTGCAAATAATGCCAACTACAGTGAACTACTGTAGATTCACATGTCTAATTAGCAAAATGTATTGCTAGACGATGATCACTGGGGAGATTTGCCGACAAACACCTTACCTGCCAATTGTTCATAGCTGCCACATCTCAGGAGGAGAATTTTTCCTTATTGCTGTCTCCAGTGTCTCACCCAGATCATTTAAACACTTAAACTCATATAGCAACAAGTTTTCTTGAAAAAATAATGACCTTGCACAAAGCAATATTTACTAGCAATAAACTTACATTTATGCCATTCAGTTTGTTCCTCCTCGGTCTTCCCCATCTCTCTTAAATTAATTTAGAATATTGTTTCTGCAGGTGGAAAAGGGATGGGCTTGAAACATCACAGGAAATTAGAAAGAGGAGGAGCATGGAGACACAAGGTCACAACAAAAGTATGAACACCAGCTCCACGTCCCTAGAGTGCAGAGACAGAATGATGGCATATTAATATCCAACCTCCCACCCTCCAGCCCCACCCCCCAGGAGCTCCTTAGTATCTCCTTAGTATCATTAAAGGAAAAGAAAACATGGTTACCAGGTAACTATAGTTTAAAGAAAAGAATAATACAGTATATGTAAAAAGAATATATTATGCAATGGTGGCTGGTGGTGATATTGAATAGGAGCGCTGAAACCTAAATAGCTCAACAATTAAACAGGCAGCTGCATTAGTCATTTATAAGGTTTTTTTTTGTGTGTGTTTCATAATGCTCTGCCTGCTTCATGCTGTGGTAGAACAGAATGCTGTAACCCTTTTATTAAAAAGGGTATACATTTATAGTTGTGTTGCCTGTCCTGTTGTGTAATTTGTACTTTGATTAGAGAGTGTGTGCTCAGTGTATCACCTTCCAGTTTCTCCTCAAAACACATTTGAGGGGAAGAGGATAATAGAGTAAATATTCCACCTTGTTCACATTTGTTACACCGACTGAATTACGACTGAATCCATAACATCACAGAAGGTGGCTGAAAAATATTAGCCCCAGTGCACACTAATCCTAGGGGATGTTTCATTCTGTGTAATCATTTGATAAGATAGGCTGTGTGAATCTCCTGTGGTGGGCTCATTAGAGTTAGCACCAAACATTGCTTCATACCATTCTGTATTTTGTTTTTTGTTTTTCCTGGAAGACTTCCTGGAAGAGTGCTGCCTGTCTTCTCCTGAACTCATTGTGTTTTACTTCCTAGGAAAATGTTATTTATTCATGAGAATGGACCATAGTAGATAACGTTTCATCATACATGGAATTTCCTGTTTCTACAGTATATACAGTTGCAATCAAAATTATTCAATCTCCATTGCAAATCAGGTTTATTGTCAAAATTTACAGACTTTCAGCTGTTTGCAATGAACAAATCAAACAAAAGCAATTGAAATAGCTCAACACAATGAATGCTTCAAGTGTTTTCCCCAAATTCAACTGAAAATGCAACTTATAATGACTTCTCCAGTCTCAAAATTATTAAACCCCCTGAATAGAATCCCTCATACTGCACAAATATGCAAAACAGGTGTTGTCTCAAGCACACTTGATGCAACTAATCATGGGCTTCATTAGTTGCACCAGGTGTGCTTGAGCTGGAACATATGAAATACCTGAACTGGCTAGGGGCAGGAAATACGTGATATATCTGGCTGCAATCAGATTTCTGAGAAGGCAGGTTGTGAAAAACCCTTGAGTGACTGCAAAAGACCTGCAGCAAGACTTGGTGGCAACAGGCACTGAGGTTTCAGTGAGCACAGTATGGTGCGTATTAAACACAGAAGGTTTCCACGCCAGAACTCCAAGACGTACACCACTACTGACCCAAAAGAAAGAAGAATGAAGCAAGAACACTCTGTCCACAGTCAAGCATGGTGGTGGCTTGGTGATGCTCTGGGGCTGCTTTGCATCCTCTGGCACTGGAATCCTGCAGAGTGTGGAAGGCAAGATGGATTCATTAAAGTATCAGGAAATCCTAGGAGAAAACGTCATGCTGTCTGTGAGGAAGCTGAAGCTTGGGCGTCATTGGACCTTCCAACAGGACAGTCACCTTACTTAAATTCTCAGCACCTAGGATATTGGTGTTAATTTTTGCTCACAAAAATGCTGATGTTGCCTGGGCAGAATTTGAGTTTGACACACCGTATTATGTGTTGTCTTGGTGATTAGGTTAACTAACTACTAGATTATGTAATCTGATGTCACAAACACAGATTTGATGCTATTTGTGAAGAAAAAATCTATCTAAGTGAATTACATTTTTTTAAGTACTCTATTGCAGTGTTTAATTTGTCTTCCATGTTATCCAGTCAATATGTCCCAGTCAGTGTGCAGCCGTTCCCCTGAGGCATGGAAACTGGGTGGGTGTGAGCAGTTTCATTCTGGAATAATTCTGTAATTTTTTTTATGTGTGCTGTGAGATCTAAATGAAACTGCAACCTATTTCACTGTCAGAGTTCCACACCTACGTCATTTCACTTTAACCCCTGTGTGTATCTGTACTTAAACACTTATCCACTTTGTGTCAGGCTGTATCGATCACACTACCCTATAACAGCATGGTCCATTGTGTGTTATTCCTAACCAGGTGTGTTAACTCAGGTTTGTTGACAGTGGAGTGGCTGGCTGCTTTATGTCCCAGGGTGCCCTCATGCCTATGCTACCTTTTTGGTCTCCCTTTTAGTTATACTGTCATAGCTAGTCTTACAGGAGTCCATGCTCAAACTCTGCACACAATGTACATACTCTTGAAGCACTATAGTAAAAGAGCATGTCTAATACTTCTGCTGCCTGATGAAATGCATGCCTTCTGGTCATGCATGGCCCATCCTGATACTCTACTTCACCTGAGAATCACTTGTTGAGAATCACTCACTGCTGCTGAGGATGGCCCAGTATGGGCAGCCTGAAGTTTGCCATGAGGTTGCTGTGGATAGTACCACATAGATACCCTAAAGATGACTATGGATGTTTTCACTTGCACAACCTAATGATTGCACTTGCTAAAAACTATCCTCAAGTCTCATTTATTATACAGGGTATAACTTCACCTGGATAGTATAGACTTAAACTACTGAAATCAACAATGACCCTGATGCTCAAGTAATGATTTGTATAATCACACTATCTGGTGTCACCCAGAACAATCCTGGTTCCTTTCAAGGTTTCTTCCTCATGTCACCTGAGGCAGTTCATCCTTGCCGTCCACTCTGGCTTGTTCATTAGGGATAACTTTGAATCTATATCTATATCCAGATTGCTGTAAAGCTGCTTTGTGACAAAAACACTTTGTGGATAAAAACACTTTATGTATTGATTCCACTTGATTCCTACCAAAGCCGCTTCAGTTTAACTTACCTCAGGTTTAAGCAGAATTAGCAGGACCCTGCTGAAAAAACCCAATAGAAACCCTCATACAATTTTAACACTTTCCCTCATACAATTTTAACACTTTCCCAGATTTGGGTATGGAATGAGGAAGCTGGAGGCAGGCTTGGGACAACTGAAAAGGCGCTTTATTTGTTATCTTTCACTTTTGCCTTTCAGAGGTTTTATTAAGTAAGCACACACACACACACACACACACACGGCTCTGTGCTAGTTAAGTCTCTCTCTCTCTCTGTTCATCTCTCACCTTTTTATCCTCGCCTCCACTCACTACAACACAGAACATTCATTAATAGAATTCCCCACAGGTGTGCATTCCTTACCACTCACCTTCTCTGGCTCCACCCTCCATTCACAAACCGGCACTCGGCTCCCCCGGCCTGTGGACCATCTCAAACTTAAATGGCTGAAGTGCTAGATACCAACGGGTGATCCATGCATTGGCATTGGCATGCAGTAGAGCGACTGTAGCGGGGCATGGTCGGAACAGAGGATAAAGGCTCATCCCAACAGATAGTACCAAAGGGTGAGGACCACCCATTTGATGCCCAGACACTGTATTTCATCTCTTGCATGGAGAGCTTGTGGCTGATGTACAGCATCAGGCGCTCCTCCCCTTCCACCACCTTGGACAACATAGCCTCCAACCCCTTGTCCGACGTGTCTGTCTACAAAAAAAAGGGAGAGAGAGGTCAGAAGAATGTAAGAGTGGATCGCCACAGAGTGCAGCTTTTACCTGAGTGGAAGCCTGCAGGCACGACCCCATCCACTGGACCGGACCTAGCATTCCCTTTTAGTGAGATCAGTTGGCGGGCTGGTGATGTCCGAATAATTAGGCACAAACCTCTGATAATAGCCAGCCAACCCTAGAAACTGTCTCACTTCCTTTTTGGTCTTGGGTCTCGGGCAGTCCACAATTGCTGCTGTCAATTTGGGGACACACCTGTCCATGACGCAAGTGGAAGCCCAGATATCATACGTCCACCCATCCACCCTTGGGTTCGCCATGAGTCCCGCCCATCTCAGCGATCTCAAAACAGCCCTCTGGTGCTGCATGTGCCGCTGCCAATCATTGTTGTAGATTATAATGTCAACTAAATAGGCAGCGGCATATGCAGCATGTGGACAGAGGATTCTGTCCATGAGTTGCTGGAACCTTGCGGGGGCCCCGAACAACCTAAAAGGAAGGGTCACGATTTGGTGTAACCCAAACAGAGTGGGAAAGGCCGTTTTTCATGAGATATAGCAATATTGGCAAAAATCATAGCAATATTGAATAAAAACGAGGCACACCTAACCAATCGAGCAGTTCGTGAATGTGAGGCATTGGGTATGTGTTGAACTTAGACACTGCAGTGACTTTTCTACGTCCACACAAAAACTGACTATCCCATTGGTTTTGGCCACCAAAACCACTGGGCTGCTCCAGTCACTGTGGAACTCCTTGGTTACTCCCATGTAAAGTATAGCCTTGAGTTCATCCTGAACCACATTTGTTTGTGTTTGGGCAGAAGATAGGAGCAGCTGTGTACCACCACCCTTGGGGTTGTCTCTATATGGTGCTCTATGAGATTACAACCATCACCAAAGCCACAGGAACCACCTCCCTCCATGGTTTGAGAAGGTTAAGGTAATAAACATGCTGCACCCCACCTCTAACCAGTTGCCTTACCTAATAGTCGACATCCCCAACCTGCCGCGTGACCTCAAAGGGCCCTTGCCACTTGGCGAGTATCTTAGAGCTCGAAGTGGGTAGCAAAATGAGCACTTTATCTCCTGGTGCAAACTACCGAGTACCCCATTATACACTTGGGATTAACATTCTTGTACCTGTAGCAAATTCTCCTGTGTTATGTGGCAGGTCAAGAACATATTGAATTCCATTTTTACTGTTAGAAGGTCCCAATTTACCCGATTAACATTGAGCACGCCTCAAGGCCTCCGCAAGTACAATAATTTGAACAGGGAAAACCCCATGGAGGCTTGCGGGACCTCTCATACTGCAAATAACAGGGGCTCTAGCCACTGTTCCATGCATTGTCATGAACAAACTTTCAAATCATTTTTTTAAGAGTTTGATTAAACGACCAGCCCATCCATCTGTGGATGATAAATGCTGGTGCGAATCAATTTAATCCCCAGCAATTTGTAAAGCTTGTGTAGTGTTTGTGACAAGAAAGATGTGCACTGATCAGTCAGGATCTCTTTCAGAATCCCAACTCAGGAAATAATATGGAAGAGATCTCATGCAGAGATACTGCAGAGGCACTGCTTCTGGGAATCACATTGCATAGTCCACTAGAACCAACACAACCAGCCAATGCTATGCACATTCCACACCATCTCTCACTACTGCAGCACCCATCCACAAACATTTATCTCACTAACCTCAACTAAACCCCAGCCAATTTGTCCCCAGGATTAGTGGATGAGTGAGGTGAGGACTAACCGCTGCCTCCACTATGATTTTCACCCCTGAAATCCCTGTGCACACACCTCATCTTCACCAACCATGCATTTCCCAATGCCTCACCTTCAACCAAGAAGGGGCATGCATGTCTAGAGCATTTTCAGTGGGGGTGCCAGGCTGGGGCACTGCCTCAAAAGAGGGTGGCCAGCAGTTACAAAAATGAGCACTATGAAAAAGCATGGTAAAATTTATGGTACACTATTAAAAAGTGGTAAGCTGCAAATGTTACCTTAAGGAGCTATGTCTACTTGATCTAACCCTTAAATTTAATTTTGTTCGTGCAACCTAATGTTTTTAAGTTGATTCAGTGATGTTTAATATGTTTTACTTTTTTTTATATCCATGAAGTAAAATTTCTGTGAAGCCACTATTTATTTCTCCCCTTGCCTTTTCACTAGTTAGAAATATTCATCATTGATCCTAACAGCCATTTTCAAGCATATGCTTTGTTTAGGACCTATTCAACATAATTCAATGATGTAAAACACTTAAAGAGATATTTTACTCAAAAGCAACACTTAAGTTAACCATTTTTGTGGTTTGACCATAATCATACAGTATTTTTCACAATTTACATACCTTGTTTTCCTGGCTCAGCATGAGATCATGTTTCTGTGAAACTGTGTTTCGGTTTCAACCCCTTTACTGCTTTAAAAAATATTAAATAAATAATATCGGTGTATATCAATTTTTCCTTCACACTGACTGACTGGCAGCTAGCATTTGGCAGAATTAAAACCTATCAGCCAATAAGACAAAAGTATTTCCAAGTATTTTCCTGTAAACACTCTCTGATTGGTCTTGCCTCCGTTCGCTGAAGATAGAAAATCACAACAACACTTTTATTGACATTCAGTTACATAGTAAAAAATCGCTCCAAGAGGAGAATTATTTGGGGCTAGAAAAAAAATCTTCCGGGCTACAGCTCCGAATGCCCAGGCCAAGATGTGCCCCTAGCTACCTACCTATACTTTTGTTTTCACATCTTTCCAAGGTTGACAGCATATTTTCCGCTTGATGAAATTACACACTCCATCCGATGCCACCTCCGGCCACCATGAAGCGCCGCCCCTGGAACCAAGCATTGGTGAACTGAGGTTTGGTTACAACCTGAATCATCCAATGCATGGTATGCATGGTGTGTACTTGAACACTCACCGATATTCAGTACATCCCGGGTCGATTGGAGGCAGCCTGTGGCGCATCAGGGATCCGGACCAATACCCCCACCTCCATTACATGGCGTTGGTCCTGGAAATGCCCAGGCTCCCCGCAACGCCAGCACACCAGCCCAGGCTTTACTGCCACACCTGCGGACCCAGATTCACCCATCTGTGAGAGAGAAGAGACAGACACAGCTAAAGAGGGAGGGGGAGGGAAAGCATGGGTTTGGGGAATTGGTTTCAGGGGGTTGGCCCCTGTTTTCGTAGTGCAGGGGTCGGGAGTGCATAGACATATAAATACATAGATGCCTCATTGGCCGCTTTGACCCATTGCTGCAATACGTCAACACGTCTGCCATATTGATCCAGGCAAGAATGCTCTATAAACAAATACAAGCAAACAGGGAGCTGCAATTTTAATTATTCATTGTCATAAGGAATTGTGAAAACTCATGCTTGTCAAGCACAGATTTTTTGCTTTTTTTCTTGGTTAATAATTGTGGAGACATCCCTAATGTAATATAATTTAATGTATATGAAATGTGCATAAAGTTTTCTCATTGTGGAAATGTTACAAAATGCAGGGGGAGCTGGATGCAATCGCTGGGGAAACAGTTAATTTATTAAGGATAACCAAAATATATAAGGACAGGGGAAAAAGGAACACAAAGGCAGGGTGATAATCCAAACAGGTTAGGTATAACTCCACAAAGAGCTGGAGATAATCCAAACAAAGCGAGGCATAAATCCACAAAGAAATGGAGATAATCCAAACGGTAGCGAGGCATAAGTCCACAAAGAGAACAAAACAAAAACATGAAACGAGGCGATGGTCTATGGTCTTTGAACTATGGTCTAAGGTCAAGAAGCAAGAGAACGCAAGAAGAGTGCAAGTGCACAGCACATACATACACTTACACTAATACTCTGCATCTAAGCGGACAAACTGAAGAGTTTAAATAATCAAAATAAACAAGACACACCTGAAACTCATAATGACATTAAGTGTAGAGAACCAATAAACATACAGAGGTGGAGACATGACGTAAACCAAAACAAAAATGCACATGGCGGAGTAAACACACGAGAGTCTATGAATGAACTGAGTGAAATGCAGGAGTGCGCTGCCGGCTGTCCTCGACAGCCGCGCGGAGAGGGGAATGCGGAAGTACGCTACTCTCTAGCCTTCACTACTCACTAGCCTTCGCAAGCAGCATAGCGAGAGGGAGACTCTAACAGAGCCCCCCCCCAAAGGCCAAAAGTTCCAACCACTCTGGTGGACCTGGGCCCCTGGGCAGGATAACGATGTCTGCCCCCCAGGACCTGAGGCTGGCAATGTCCAGTGTTCCGAAGCCAGAGCGGAGCGTGTCTGGCTGCCATGGACAAGAACTTGCACGAAAACTTGGTCGAGAACTTGGACGAGAACTTGGACTGGAAACCGGCTTGGTGCTTGGCTTGGTGCTTGGCTTGGTGCTTGGCTTGGAGCTTGGCTTGGAGCTTGGCTTGGCTTGGATTGGAGTTTGGCTGGGAGCTTGGCTTAAAGCTTGGTGTAGAGCTTGGCGCGGCGCTTGACCTGGCACTTGGCGCAGCGCTTGACTTGGAACCTGGCCTGGAACCTGGACTGGAACCTGGACTGGATACAGGATTGGAAACAGGACTGGAACCTGGGTGGAAACAGGACTGGAACCCGACTTGGCACATGGACTGGAAACAGACTGGGCACCTGGACTGGAAACAGGACTGGAAACCGACTTGGCACCTGGACTGGAACCCGACTTGGCACCTGGACTGGAAACAGACTTGGCACCTGGACTGGAAACAGAACTGGAAACTGAACTGGATTCTGGGTTGGAAACTGGACTGGAAACTAGAATGGAAACTGGACTGGATATTAAACTAGAAGCTGGACTGAAAACTAGACTGGATTCAGGGCTGGATACTGGACTGGGAACTGGATTGGAAACTGAACTGGAAACTGGACAGGAAACTGGACTGGGAACTGAACGAGAAACAGGACTGGGAACAGGACTGGGAACTAAACTAGAAACCGGACTGGAAATGAAACTAGAAACTGGACTGGACACTAAACTAGATTCTGGACTGGATTCAGGACTGGAAACTAGACTGGATGCTGGACTGGAAACTGGACTGAAAGCTGGATTGGAAACTGGATTGGAACTTGGACTGGAAATGAAACTAGAAACTGGATTGGAAACTAGACTGGATTCTGGATGTTACTTTGGGCCTGAACTGAGGCATGGGCTAATGCATGGGTTGGACTGGGACATGGACTTGGATATGAGTTAGGACAGAAACCTGGACCTGGACTTGGACATGGACTTGGATTAGAACATAGATTAGGACTAGGACTAAGGCAAGAATCTGCACATGGACTTGGATATGGGTTGGGACAGAAACCTGGACCTGGACTTGGACATGAATTAAGACTAAGACATGGGCTTGGACATGGACTAGGACTTGGAAAGGAGGTCTCCCCATGGACTTCTGGCATGAACGTAGCTTGGGAGGAGGTCATCCCGTGGACCTCCAACATGGACTTGGCTTGGGAGGAGGTCATCCCGTGGACCTCCTTCATGGACTTGACTTGGGAGGAGGTCATCCCGTGGACCTCCGACATGGACTTGGCTTGGGAGGAGGTCATCCCGTGGACCTCCGACATGGACTGGACTTGGGAGGAGGTCATCCCGTGGACCTCTGACATGGACTTGGCTTGGGAGGAGGTCATCCCGTGGACCTCCGAGATGGACTTGGCTTGGGAGGAGGTCCCCTCGTGGACGTCTGGCAGGACAGGAGCGGAGGTCTCCTCGTGAACCTCCGGCAGGAACGTGGCTTAGGTGGAGGTCCCCTTGTGGCCCTCAGTTTGGCCCTCCGCTGGGTCTCTGGCTGGAGCTCAGGGCTGGAGGTTGCCACGTTAGCCTCCAGGGGGAGCTCCGCTGAGGAGACCTCCTGTTGGGTCTCCGGCTGGAGCTCGGGGCTGGAGGTTGCCATGTTAACCTCCAGGGGGAGCTCCGCGAGGAGACTTCCTGCTTGGTCTCCGGGTGGAGCTCAGGGCTGGAGGTTGCCACGTTAACCTCCAGAGGGTGCTCCACTGGGGAGACCTCCTGCTGGGTCTCCAGCTCGAGCTTGGGGCTGGAGGTTGAAACGTTAACCTCCAGGGGGAGCTCCACTGCATAGATCTCCTGCTTGGTCTCCGGCTGGAGCTCGGGGCTGGAATGCCGCAAAGTGTCCTGCCCGATGCAGCCCCCGGTCATGCACTCCTGGGACTGGGGCTGAGCGGGGCCGGCCGTCACGTTGGCCCGCTCCCTCCCATAGTGCTCCATGGGATTGGATTGGAGGAACCTCACCTATTGTTCCTCACTGGGTTTGGGGTCCCCCAAACTAAGAAAATAACCCTGGGCCTGTAAGAGAAAGTATTTGGGATACCAGGAAACACCATCATAGGCGGTAGGAGGAGGAATACAGGCCCGAAAAGAAACAGAGTCCAGGGGGGGAACAAAAAGTTTTGTGCGGCTAGCTAATGATTTCCCCGCTGCATCCATGTTGAGGCGGAGTATTCTGTTATGAAACACAGGGGGAGCTGGATGCAGTCTCTGGGGAAACAGTTCGTTTATTAAGGATAACCAAAATATATAAGGACAGGGGACAAAGGAACACAAAGGCAGGGTGATAATCCAAACAGGTTAGGTATAACTCCATAAAGAACTGAAAATAATCCAAACAAAAGCGAGACATAAATCCACAAAGAGCTGGAGATAATCCAAACAAAGCGAGGCATAAATCCACAAACAACTGGAGATAATCCAAACGTTAGCGAGGCATAAGTCCACAAAGAGAACAAAACAAAAACATGAAACGAGGCAATGGTCTATGGTCTTTGAACTATGGTCTAAGGTCAAGAAGTGAGAGAACGTGAGAAGAGTTCAAGGACACAGCACATACGTACACTTACTCTAATACTCTGCATCTAAGCGGACAAGCTGAAGAGTTTAAATAATCAAAATAAACAAGACACACCTGAAACTCATAATGACATTAAGTGTAGAGAACCAATAAACATACAGAGGTGGAGACATGACGTAAACCAAAACAAAAGCACACATGGCAGAGTAAACACATGAGACTCTATGAATGAACTGAGTGGAATGTGGAAGTGCTCTGCCGGCTGTCCTCAACAGCCGCGTGGAGAGGGGAATGCGGAAGTATGCTACTCGCTAGCCTTCGCTACTCGCTAGCCTTCGCGAGCAGCGTAGCAAGAGGGAGACTCTCTTCAACCCCATCATTTGAGCTTTTCTTGTGCTCCAGGCCAGAACACAGCTTGTTCACACTGAAATATTGAAAAAAAATCAAATAAATAATCGAAATGGTACTAATTACTAATTACTTAAGTACTAATAACTGACCATCATTGAGAAAATGGAACAAAATCGGCAAACACAAATCAAATTCAAATACAATCTGCTTTAAAAAATTTTATTAGCAATTAAAGGATACAGATACTGTATACTCCAAAACAGACAATTACGAAGATAACTATAAGACAATCTTTTATGGATCCAGTGAAACATTTGCATTTACATGTAGTTCATATCCAGCTGCTATATCTGCTATATCTAGCTTCGCAAATGGAAGAAACTGTCAGTCTCCCTCGGTCTGGGGCTCCATGCAAGATCTCACCTCGTGGAGTTTCAGTGATCATGACAATGGTGAGAAATCAGCCCAGAACTACACGGGAGGATCTTGTTAATGATCTCAAGGCAGCTGGGACCATAGTCACCAAGAAAACAATTGGTAACACACTAAGCCGTGAAGGATTGAAATCCTGCAGTGCCCACAAGGTCCCCCTGCTCAAGAAAGCACATGTACAGGCCCGTCTGAAGTTTGCCTGAATGATTCAGAGGAGAACTGGGTGAAAGTGTTGTGGTCAGGTGTGGTCAGATCTCTTTGGCATCAACTCAACTCGCCGTGTTTGGAGGAGGAGGAATGCTGCCTATGACCCCAAGTCATAACACCATCCCCACCGTCAAACATGGAGGTGGGAACATGCTTTGGGGGTGTTTTTCTGCTAAGGGGACAGGACAACTGCACCACATCAAAGGGACGATGGACGGGGCCATGTACCGTCAAATTTTGGGTGAGAACCTCCTTCCCTCAGCCAAGGCATTGAAAATGACCTTAATGACTTGGAGAGGATCTGCAAAGAGGAGTGGGACAAAATCCCTCCTGAGGTGTGTGGAAACCTGGTGGCCAACTATAAGAAATGTCTGACCTCTGTGATTGCCAACAAGGGTTTTGCCACCAAGTACTAAGTCAAAGGGGTCAAATACTTATTTCCCTCATTAAAATGAAAATTAATTTATAACTTTTTTGAAATGCATTTTTCTGGATTTTTTTGTTGTTATTCTGTCTCTCACTGTTAAAATACACCTACCATTAAAACCATAGACTGATAATTTCTTTGTCAGTGGGCAAACGTACAAAATCAGCAGGGGATCAAATACTTTTTTCCCCCACTGTAATTGTTCATATGAATTGAGGTCCAAAGCCATCTTTATAGTTTTTAAGTGGTACCATCCTCAGTAATCTCAATGATCTTTAGGCTGCACCGTGTGGGGCCATCCTCAGCAGCAGCATGTGACTTCCAATTGATGAGATCTCCAACCAAAAGTAGGGCATCAGGATGGATCAGGCAGGTGCAGAGAGCAGAAGGGGTCGGGATTACTGGCATCTCAGGAGTGTAGCTGGACAGAAGGTGAGAGAGAGAGAGAGAGAGAGAGAGAGAGAGAGAGAGAGAGAGTATTAGGTATGCTTATTGTCCCATAATGGTCAATGTACTTTGCGTGAGTGCAAGCGGGTACTCCGGCAAGACTAGCTATGACAGCATAACTAAATGGGAGAGTCAGAAGGTAACACAGACATACCTAAGGAAAAAACTATTCACAAAAGGCTTGACTAAAGAAATATGTTTTCAGCCTGGACTTAAACACTGAGGCTGTGTCTGAGTCCCGAACACTAATTGGAAGACTGTTCCATAACTGCGGGGCTTTGTAAGAGAAAGCTCTTCCCCCTGCTGTAGCCTTCACTATTCAAGGTACCAACAAATAGCCTGCATATTTTGATCGAGGTAGGCGTGGCGGATCATAAAAGACCAAAAGTTCGCTTAGGTACTGTGGCACGAAGCCATTTAGTGCTTTATAAGTCAATAGTAGTATTTTGTAATCAATGTGAAATTTTACTGGGAGCCAATGCAGTGTGGATAAGATAGGAGTGATGTGGTCATATCTTCTGGTTCTAGTAAGGACTCTTGCAGCTACATTCTGGACTAACTGGAGTTTGTTTATGCTCCTACTGGAACATCCAGACAGTAAGGCATTACAATAATCCAACCTAGAGGTGAAAAAAGCATGAACTAATTTTTCTGCATCATGTAGTGACAATATATTTCTTATGTTAGCAATATTTCTGAGGTGAATGAAGGCTATCCTAGTAATATTATCTACATGGGTGTCAAATGAAAGACTGGAGTCAATAATCACACCAAGGTCTTTTACTGCTGCATATGATGAAACAGAAAGGCCTTCCAGAGTTACTATGTAATCAGAAAACTTACTTCTAGCTGCATGTGGTCCTAGTATAAGTACTTCTGTCTTGTCAGAATTTAGTAAGAGGAAGTTAATAAGCATCCAGTGTCTAATGTCCTTTACACATTCCTCGATTTTATTAAGCTAGAGTCTGTCATCTGGCTTTGCTGAAACATACAACTGTGTGTCATCAGCATAACAGTGGAAGCTAATTCCATGTTTATGAATAATTTGACCCAGAGGTAGCATATATAAAGGAAAAAGTAGTGGGCCTAAAATAGAACCTTGCGGAACACCAAACTTTACCTCAGTATGCATAGTGAATTCACCATTTATATCTACGAACTGATAGCGATCAGTCAAATAAGACCTGAGCCAGGAGAGGGCCGTTCCCTTAATGCCGACAAAGTTTTCTAGTCTACCAAGGAGAATAGTATGATCAATTGTATCAAAAGCTGCACTAAGGTCAAGCAACACAAGCATGGAGACACAACCCTGATCAGAGGCCAGCAGTAGGTCATTTACCACTTTAACCAGTGCTGTCTCTGTACTACGATGAGGCCTAAATCCTGACTGATACATTTCATGAATGTTATTCCTATGTAGGTATGAGCATAGCTGCAGTGCTACAACCATTTCTAAGATCTTGAAGATAAAGGGGAGATTTGATATTGGCCTATAGCTGGACAATTGACAGGGGTTGAGGTCAGGTTTTTTAATCAGAGGTTTGATAACTGCTAGTTTGAATGATTTAAGTACATAGCCAGTGCTAAGAGAAGAATTGATTATTTTTAGAAGGGGTTTGATTATTTCTGGAATAATCTGTTTTAAAAAACATGTAGGTAAGGGATCTAGTATACAAGTTGATGATTTTGATGAAGAAATTAATGAAATAAGTTCAGTCTCTCATCTACCCCTCTGTACCAGGGGATTATTTCCAAGTCTCACAACAGTTCTCCTTGCTGGGAGTCTGACAACCAGGACGAGCTATTGAGGTTGAGGGCAACTTGGCCTCTTGCCACATGCTTAGCCATTACTCATCCCAAGTGTTCATCAGACATACCCCATACACTGGAAGAAATCTGGCAAGCTCAACTTAAGGACCCTAACATCACTCAACTGCCGAACAGGAGCCGGGAAGTCTAAGACCCACAGATTTCCTTTGTTCCTTAAGAACAATGGAGAGAAGTTCCAATTAGTGGTGCCACAAACATTAACACTAAATTAACACTTAATTATTTCCATGACAACCCTTGGAGACTGTGAAGATGGTACTGAGTTTGTTGG
Source organism: Cranoglanis bouderius (assembly GCA_023630585.1). Classification (NCBI taxonomy): domain Eukaryota; kingdom Metazoa; phylum Chordata; class Actinopteri; order Siluriformes; family Cranoglanididae; genus Cranoglanis; species Cranoglanis bouderius. Next base: position 3,612,662 of record CM042553.1, on the reverse strand, counting down.
GGGTAGCACAGTGGCCGACCCTTCTTGAAGATATCTGGGACTATATCAAAGATTGTAGCACCTGCCAGTAATACAAGCCAGACAACACCAAACCCAGTGGTCCATTACACAGCACCAATGTCCCTGAACCAGGAAATACTCTCAATAAACTTAATGAAGGCCAAGAGACCATATCATAAAGAATACAATAATGTGTGTTAGACAACGAATTGGTTATAAAACATAAAGAGCTATGATACACAGAGTCTAGACAGCAAAGTATATAGGAAGCAGCATGCATATAAATAGTACAACCCCAATTCCAAAAAAGTTGGGATGCTGTGTAAAATGTAAATAAAAACAGAATACAATGATTTGCAAATTTCATAAACCCATATTTTATTCACAATAGAACATAGAAAACATATTATATGTTTAAATGTACCATTTTAAGAAAAAAATAAGGTAATTTTGAATTTGATGGCAGCAACACGTCTCACAAACAGTTGGGACAGGGCCATGCTTACCACTGTGTAGCATCCCCTCTTCTTTTAACAACAGTCCATATTTGTCTGGGAACTGAGGAGACCAGTTGCTGGAGTTTTGGGAGAGGAATGTTGTCCCATTCGTGTCTGAAACAGGATTCTAGCTGCTCAACTGTCCTGGGTCTTCTTTGTCATATTTTTCATTTCATGATGGTGCCTTTCCAGATGTGCAAGCTGCCCATTCCAAAGGCACTAATGCACCCCTATACCATCAGAGATGCAGGCTTTTGAACTGAGCGCTGATAACAAGCTGGATGGTCCCTCTCCTCTTTAGTCCAGAGGACATGGCATCCATGGTTTCCAAAAAGAATTTAAAATTTTGATTTGTCTGACCATAGAACAGTTTTCCCACTTTGCCTCAGTCCATTTTAAATGAGCTTTGGCCCAGAGAAGACGGCAGCGGTTCTGGATCATGTTCACATATGGCTTCTTCTTTGCATGATTGAGCTTTAACCAGCATTTGTGGATGGCATGGCGAACTGTGTTCACAGACAATGAGTCCTGGAAGTGTTTCTGAGCCCATGCAGTGATTTCCATTACAGAATCCTGCCTGATTTTAATGCAGTGCCGTCTGAGGGCCCAAAGATTACAGGCATGCAATATTGATTTTTGCCCTTGTCCCTTGTGCACAGAGTTTTCTCCAGATTCTCTGAATCTTTTGATGATATTATGTACTGTAGATGATGAGGTATTCAAAGTCTTCGCAATTTTACGTTGGGGAACATTATTCTGAAATTGTTCCACAATTTGTAGACACAGTTTTTCGCAGATTGGTGACCCTCTGCCCATCTTTACTTCTGAGAGACTCTGCCTCTCTATGATACTCTTTTTATATCAAATCATGTTACTGACCTGTTGTCAATTAACTTAATTAGTTGCAAAATGTTCCGCCAGCTGTTTCTTTTTAGTAACACTTACTTTTCCAGCCTTTTGTTGCTCCCTTCCCAACTTTTTTGAGACATGTTGTGGCCATCAAATTCAAAATGACCTTATTTTTTTTCTTAAAATGGTACATTTCCTCAGTTTAAACATTTGATATGTTTTCTATGTTCTATTATGAATAATATGGGTTTATGAGATTTGCAAATCATTACATTCTGTTTTTATTTACATTTTACACAGCGTCCCAACTTTTTTGGAATTAGGGTTGTATCTCCATAATCAAGTACACTTAAAAAAGTGGCCTGAACAATGGTTTTTCTAACTGCTAAATTAAAACATGCCTTATTATTATAATAAAATCCCATCCTAACCTTCAGCTTCTTCATTAAATGTGCAATATGTACTTTAAAAGTAAGCCTGTCATCCAGCCAAATACCCAAGTATTTATACGATTATATTTTTTCATTTGATTCCTCTCCTAAAGTATGAATTCCTACAATATCTGAGATCTTGGAGTGAGTTCTAGAAAAGATAATAAATTTAGCATTTAGAAAATGTAGTTTTCTTAGCATTAAGTACCAACTTAAGCTCATATAATGAAGCTGGAATTTATCCTGTACTGAGTGCGCCAGGGAAGATGCTGGCTTGAGGAGTGCGACGTGGAAGGAGGGTGCGATGCACCAGAGTTGGGGAAGGGTCAACTTGTTAGTGACTTCATTGATTTGTTTTATGATCTTGAAGGGCCCGGTATATCTGGGACTGAGCTGTTTACAGGCATGACTGGGTCGTAGAGCACAGGTTGAGAGCCACACCCTGTCTCCTGGTTGGTACAGTGGTGTGGCTCATCGGTGATGGTCGGCTTGCAACTTGGACTGGTGGGCTGCTTGTTGAAGTCGTTGGTGAGTAGTGGCCCAAATCTGTTCGCTGTGCTTAAACCATTCGTTAACAGCTGGGGCGTCTGTAGACATGGCGTTCCAGTGGAACAGGGGAGGTTGGTACCCCAGAGCACATTGGAATGGTGTGAGTTTAGTGGCTGAGTGGCGAAGGGAATTCTGTGTACTCAGCCCAGGGTAGGAACCGTGACCAATCGGAGAGGTTCTTCCCACAAAACGAACGGAGCATACGTCCCACCTCTTGGTTGGCCCGTTCCAGCTGGCCATTGGATTCTGGGTGGTAACCCGAGGTGAGACTGACATTTACGCCCAGTTTCTCAATGAAGACAGTCCATACTCGTGAGGTTAATTGGGGCCCCCAGTCACTGACTATGTCTTCGGGAATGCCAAAGTAACGGAAAACGTGCGTAAATAATAGTTCTGTGGTGTAGAATGCGGATGGGAGACTAGGGAGAGGGATAAGGCGTAGTGACTTGGAGAATCTGTCAACTATGATAAAGATGGTGGTGTTACCTAAGGAATTGGGGGGGTCTGTGGTAAAATCTATGGCCATGTGTGACCAGGGGCGTTGGGGTGTGGGCAATGGCATGAGCTTGCCTACTGGGAGTGCTCTGGGGACCTTGGACTGCACACAGATGCTGCATGACATGACGGCCTGATGAACGTCTTGCAACACATGGGGCCACCAGTATTTAGTCTTAACCAAGTGGTACGTGCATTGAATGCCTGGGTGGCCTGTGCCGGGGGCAGTGTGAGCCCACTTTAACAGGTAGTTACATCGGGCTCGTGGGATGAACAGATTGTCTGGCGGACAGGCCATGGGGATTTGGCTGCGAGGGACCCACTTAAGTGATTCCACTTAAGACGGCATGGCCAGCCACGTAGGAGGGCTCTGAGGGGCAGAGCTATGGAGTTAAAACCACGAATGAAACGCCGGTAGAAATTTGCGAACCCCAGAAAGTGTTGCAGTTCCTTGATGGAAGTGGGAGTGGGCCAATGTGTGACATCGGTTACTTTGGCCTTGTCCATGGCTACCCCTTCGGGGCTGATGACGTACCCCAGGAATGTCATGGTGCGTTGGTGAATTCGCACTTTTCACCTTTCCCATACAGGTGGTTGGCGAGGAGCCGTTTTAAGATTTGGTGCACATGGTTTACATGGGTCTCATAATCTTGTTATGGTTGCATTGCAGAATGAATAAATTATGTTGCTGAACAGTCTTACTATTTTCTGCTTTTATTTTTGCTGCTGTTTTTGTTGTGAATTTTTAGTAGCTTGTTTTGTGATGTTCAGAGTTGATCTGTTTAACTGAATGTTTTGTGGATTGTTACCATTGTTGAAGTTTGTATGAGTGTTGATGTCTAAGTGTGTCTCAATGCCCAGTTAAAAATTCTTGCACAAAAGATGATGTTGCATCTTTGAGACACGAGACAAGACACAAGCTTTGTTCTCCTTGTCCCAATAAATTACAGTGATGTTTCTATCACAACAGCAGCATTTGTTTAATAGAACAACATTTTTACAAATCATTAATACCTCAACTTCACAATTATTTCCTGCCATTTTTTGATTTTATTATAGGTATTTAAATGTCATGAAAGCAGACAACTTCAGCTTAATTGCTTCTTCAACAATCTCTTTCTTTATCAATGCATAAATGCTCTTAGTGAAAGACTACTGCAGTTGCTGAAAGAGAATTAATCTAATAAAAGTCAAGGGTCAAGGGCCCAACTAAAGGAAACACTAATCACCATAATGGTGACTTCAAACTAAACTTATTTTCGGTAAAACATCAACATTAACTAGAGCTAATCCTCTGTTAATTCTCAATAAGAACTTTTGTATATTTTGTATTATTGTTCTTTTATTTGCAGTTGATTTCATCTAAGGCTATGTGGCTGTAAGTCAGTTGCAGTTGTTCTGTTTCTGCTCATCTCTTCTCTTTTTTCCCCATTTTTGTTCATCTTTCCTTCAGTGAGTCTGCTTGTTCACAGCAGGTGTCATCACTAATGGTCAATTATCACTTAATTAGTAGAATGGACTCATATAGACACGAAGCAGTATTAATTGCACACCGAGGATATTGCTGTGTAGTCTATGAAAGAGAATAGTACGATCAATGATATCCAAAGCAGCACTAAGGTCAAGCAACAGAAGCAAAGAGACACAACCCTGATCAGAGGCCAGTAGTAGGTCATTTACCACTCTAACCAGCACTGTCTCTGTACTATGATACTATGATGAGGCCTATAGGTGGACAACTGACAGGGGCTGAGGTCAGGTTTTTTAATTAAGAGTTTGATAGCTACTAGTTTAAAAGATTTTTAAGTACATAGCCAGTGTTAAGAGAAGAATTGAATATTCTTAGAAGATTGCTTCTGTTTATTCTGTTTATCTGTTTGAAGAAACATGTAGGTAAAAGATCTAGTACACAAGTTGTTGATTTTGATGAGGAAATTATTGAAATTTGTTAGGTCTTTCAAAGGGGAGTAAAACATTCTAAGCTCTGCTCTGATCTGATCTGGTTATACCTTATCTACAGATTTAGTTATCAAATTGTCTGGTTTTAAATTTATAGTCTGAATTTTTGCCTGATATTTTCAATTCTGCCATTGAAAAAAATTCATTTTCATATTCTTATAGTCTTATTCCCAGTTAATTTTGCTACAGTATTAAATAAGAATCTAGGGTTATTTTTGTTATCTTCTATTAGGGTGGAGAGATACTTTGATCTAGCAGCACTATAAGATTTTCTATAGTTCAGGAGGCTCCCCTTCCATGCTGTTTGAAATACTACCAATTCAGTTTGATGCCATTTTACGTTCTAATTTTTATGTGGTTTGTTTTAAGGTGTGTGTGGTCGTTATACCTGGGTTCTACTTTTTTCTCTTTAATTATTTAATTAAGTGGAGCTACATTATCTAGCATGTAGTGGAAAGTTGACTCTAAGCATTCAGTTGCCTGATCAAGTTCTGTGGGTTCAGATGGCGATCCAATCAAAGTTCATTTTAGATTATTGCTATAACTCTGTGCAGTAGCTGACGTGAGTGTACGTTTGATGTGGTAGCATGGCAAGGTGCATATTTTATGATTAAGACATTTTAAAAGAGATGAGATAATGATCTGATATAGCTTGAGTCTGTGGAAATGTGACTATATTTTCTATATTTAATCTGGAATCTGCAAATTCACAAATGAAGTCAGAATATGGCCCTGGGGTTCTGTAGGTATTATGTAAGATGGAATATGTAATGTGTAACAATAAGATGCACTGTATTTAACTGTATCCAGGAGGACTAACTTCATTTATTGCAACATACATTGTCATGGATTTCATGAAAACACTAAATATACATGAAGCTACATGTTTGAATATGATTAAAAAATTAGGTAAACATATTTCTTACATATCAATATAATTCAAATAAGTGGAGATGTGGGCATGGTTAAAATATTTGTTGGTACAGAAAAAATAAGTACACCCCATGGAAATTGTTGGCTTTTTTGACATATTTGGACAGGCAAACATATTTGATCCTCTTTGAAACAGTGCCTATTAATAAAGATTGATATACTATAAAATTGACATTTTGTAGTAATTTCACAATTTAAATGAACAAAAAACAGATCAGTCACATGGAAAAAGTAAGTACACCCCTACATTCATCACACCTTCAAATCCATAAAATTAGAATCAGGTGTTGAAGATTGGGTGCCAGTGATTAGAGCCTGCTTAGGGAGTGCAGGATGCACCTATCTTATTTATACCCCTCATATCTAGTGTCTGGTGTTCTCTTTGCTGTTGAGGTGTGGGGTGTCAATATGCCAAGATCTAAAGAGTTCTGTAAGGTCTTCAGAAAAAAAGGTTGTGGATGCCTATGAGTCTGGCAAGGGATTTAAAAAGATCTTCAAATTATTTGAAGTACATCATTCTACTATAAGGAAAATAATCTACAAATGGTGCAGATTTTAAAGCACTGCCAACTTGTCCAGAACTGGTCATCCCAGCAAATTCAGCCCAAGAGTCTCATGCAAAAAGAAGTCTCCAAGAAACCCAAAATTTCATCACAGGATCTGCTAGTAAGTCTCGCAACTGTTGGTGTGCATGCTTCTACATTCAGAAAGAGATTGCACAAATTTGACCTGCATGAGAGGTGTGCTAGGAAAAGGCCTTTGCAAGACTACAAAAAGAAGAAATGGAGGATTATGGAGTGGCCTAGTCAAAGCCCAGATTTGAATTCCATTGAAATGTTGTGGGGGGATTTGAAACTGGAAGTACATGCAAGAAAACCCCCAATACTAGTTTCTTAGGCCAAGGGTATACTTACTTTTTCCACAGAAGAATATCACATCTACTGATATATCTGTTGAATAAATGATTGAAAAAGTTCATTTACCTTGTGGTTTTGTTCAAGTATATCAACTTTATTAATAGGCACTGTTTGAAAGATGTTCAATGTTTGCTTATCCAAATATGTCAAAAAAGCCAACAGTTTCCATGGGGTGTACTTATTTTTTCACATGACTGTACCTTGTGTGCCTGTGACAGAACATTTATCTGTGTTCATGAATGTTTTTATTCTATTCACATTCACATCCTACCACTCAAATCTACACCCTTAAAACAGCCACCAATGTGCCCCAATTGAATATTCTCATTGAAATGTGCCCCCAGTTGAGCCACCAATGTGCCCCAATTGAAATTTCACATTTCACTGACATCAGTAGGGAAAAAAATCCATTACAATTTCCCACATCTAAAATGCACACAAAATACAGGGTGTTTGGGAAATGATCTTTACAACTTTTATCCAAGTTTTATTTTAAGTCACCCAGGAAGTGTAGAAATATGAGGATTGTCACATTTTAAAATGAAGTTTTTCTGAATTTTGACACTGTCACATTAGGCCTTGATAGTCTGTGAGTGTCTGAATAAAACATTAACAAAGAAGCGTATTGGCCATTCTTTATTCACCTAGATTGCTCGATATCACACCCTGCAATTTCTTTTTTTAGGGATTTGTCAAATGTTGTGTATAACACCTGGGTGACAGATATTGATCTGAATGCAAGAATCACAGTTGCTGTTGAAAGTACTGATGTAGGTATGTTGCAGCATGCATGGCAGCATTTGGATTAATGCCTAGATGTTTTGCATATCACTATCACTTGTTTGTAAGGGGGAAAAAAAGCTTTGGGTTTTGTATATCTAAATGTCCTTTTTATTTCTAATAATGGTAATTATGTGTTTTAGTACATTTTTATTTAGTATCAGAGTGGAAAGACATCTCAACAATGTGTACAGGTGCATCTCAAAAAATTAGAATATCATGGAAATGTTCATTTTTTTTTACATAATTTAATTCAAAAAGTGGAACTTTCATATATTCTAGATTCATTACACATAAAGTGAAATATTTCAAGCCTTTTTTTTTAATTAATCTTGATGATTACGGCTTACAGCTCATGGAAATCAAAAATCCAGTATCTCAAAATATTAGAGTAATGAATTTATAATACAGAAATGCCGACCTTCTGAAATGTTTATTAATTTATGCACTCAATACTTGGTCGCGGCTCCTTTTGCACGAATTACTGCATCAGTGTGGCGTGGCATGGAGGCAATCAGCCTGTGGCACTGCTGAGGTGTTATGGAAGCCCAGGTTGCTTTGATAGCGGCCTTCAGCTCGTCTGTATTGTTGGGTCCGGTCTCTCTCATCTTCCTCTTGACAAAATTCAGGTCAAGCACAGTAATACCATGGTCAAACTAGCAAACCAGTTACTAGTAGTTTTGGCTCTGTGGGCCGGTGCCAAGTCCTGCTGGAAAAGGAAATCAGCATCTACATAAAGCTTGTCAGCAGATGGAAGCATGAAGTGCTCTAAAATCTCCTGGTAGACGCTGCATTGACTCTCGACTTGATAAAACACAGTGGATCAACACCAGCAGATGACATGGCACCCCAAATCATCACTGACTGTGGAAACTTTACGCTGGAATTCAAGCGACTTGGATTCTGTGCCTCTCCACTCTTCCTCCAGACTCTGGGACCTTGATTTCCAAATGAAATGCAGAATTTACTTTCATCTGAAAAGAGGACTTTGGACCACTGAGCAATGGTGTTTTGAGTAAAAAGGTGTTTTGAGTTAATTAGCTGATTAGAGTCTTCTCAGGTCCACATTGCTGTATTATAAATTCTTATTCTAATATTTTTGAGATACTGGATTTTTCTAGTATTTCATTTCCATGAGCTGTAAGCCGTAATCATCAAGATCAAAACAAAAAAAGGCTTGAAATATTTCACTTTATGTTTAATGAATCTAGAATATATGAAAGTTCCACTTTTTGAATTAAATTACAGAAAAAAAAAAAAAAAACTTTTCCATGATAGTCTAATTTTTTGTCTCTTGCTTGTCACCTAAGTTTACATCCATCTAGTGGTTATTTACTCACACTGCATCCTAATTGCAGTGAACATACAGATGATGCAAACATAACTTTTTGTTGTGGCAAAATTGCCAGTGATAGAAAACAGTGTTCTGTTTGTCTCAAGCCATATCCCTTCCAAATGGCTCCCACCTGATGACCTACAGTTAACAGAAAGTGTGTGAATAGAGGAGTGTGCATGTGTGACAAGGAGATAAGTAGTGTGTGTAAAAGCCTATGAGGCCCATCTATTTTTAAATGTGGGCTTTTCAGTCACTGAGTGGTTTCCGAGATGAGAGGTCGCTAGTAGCACATTTCCAGGCCTTCAGGTAGTGACCAGTCGGCCTGGCTGAGTTCTGCTAATGTTTCCACTTCAGTTTAACTGCTCTTCACTACCTGTGCTAAACCGCACTGCACACATTTCTCACTCTGCAACCAGACAATCTCCACAAACAGCCCAACAGTTGCTCAGGGCAAGTGAGGCTGATCATTTGTTGACAGTTAGCCAGGAAAGCAGATTTCCTAATAAAAGAAAGTATTGCAACAGCACTTGGTACCGCTATCCCTGAAAGGGTAAAATGGCCAAAAGGTACTGTTGTTTAGGTTAAAATAGGTTCTGCCATTATCTGACCCATTTCTGTCAGCAAGCAATATGGTTGTTGGTTGTTGGAAAGTTTAATACTGCACGTCTACATCAATTTATTATTAACTACTGCCAAGAAAAGGTGCAATGCTAAAATATCTAAGAACTCTAATAACATCTACAAAATCTGGGAAAGACTGCATTTGTCTAAAAATCCTCAAGTTTCCTGAGGTTGGTAAACATGGCCAAGAAATTAGGGGTTTCAGTGCCAAGAAAATTATATCTTTGCCAGTTAAAATATGTTGAATATAGGCAAATGTATCTATTTATTATTATGCAATTATTATAAACTATTATAATCATTTAGCCTCATTCTAGAGGCTTTTACACATTTCAGGCTTAAGATTTTCTTATTCTACTGGCAGATTATTTTGCGTCTTTTTGGAAACCTGTTAATCACACAGGATTAAAAAGTTACATCACTGAAGATGTACCAAAATGGAGAAATGGGCATCTGGAATGGAATGATGACTAAATTGAGCTGTAAGCACAGATACAGGTCAAGAGTTTCTGTTAATGTTCACATCAAACATCTGAATGGAGAAAACGTATTATCTCTGTGACTTTGACTGTGGCACGGGTGTTGGTGCCAGATGGGCTGATTTGAGTATTTCAGAAACTGCTGATCTTCTGGGATTTTCACACACAACAGTCTCTAGAGTTTACACACAATGGTGCAAAAGACAAAAAGCATCCTGGGAGTGGCAATTTGGTGGGCAAAAAAGCATTGTTGATGAGAGAGGTCAGATGAGAATGGCCAGACTGGTTTGAGCAGGAAAGCTCAAATAATCACTCTCTACAAACATAGTAAGCAGAAAAGCATCACAGAAATCATGATATATTGAACCTTGATGTGGATGGGTTACAACTGCAGAAGACCACAGGTTCCACTGTTAGCCAAGAACAGGAATCTAACACTACAGTGAGCACAGACACACCGAAACTGGACAGTTGAAGACTGGAAAAAGACCAATCTCCAGCTGTCCAGTTTCAAAATCACTGAGATCACATTTCTTCCCCATTCTGATGTTTGACGGGAACACCGATTGAAGCTCTTGACCTGTATCTGCATGGTTGTGTTGCTGCCACATGATTGGCTGAATTTCATGAATGTGCAGGTGTACAGGTGTTCCTATTAAAGTGACTGGTGAGTGTACAATAAAGTAATATTCTATACAAATATGGAACACTGGAGCAGGCATTATAAATGTTTGTGTTTAAAACATTGCAGACATTTGGTAAGTACAGACATAGAGGGTTGTAATGTAATACAGGTTAAAATACTAGCCCATGTTTGTTAGATATTTGTTAGTGAATGCTAGCTAGCTAACATTACAACAGAGGCCTATGTTGTATCTTGAACAGCGGCTCTTAGGCCCAAGAACGTGACAGTTTCAGAATTCGACTCAAGACACCTGCTCGACGATTTGACACCTGACTAAGTAACTTTTGTAGTGAGACCGTGTGTGAGACAAAATGCAATAAATTAAAAGAGATAAATAAAAAAAATCGTAATGCTAAAATAGGTTGGCCTTATTATATCATTGTCCCTTACTGTATTCTGCGTTGCCTTCTGTTTTAATGTGAAAAGAATGAGAATGAGAAGAACGAGAATCTTATGAAATGAGGTCGTCTAAAAGAGTGGTGGGAGCTCCAAAACAGGAAGTGGTTTCTATTTTCTTGAAAAAGAAGCAAAGTATGATTGCTTTTACTGTACACAGTGGTGTGCAACACTATTGCAATCATGCTTTCACACTCACTACACCACACACACATATGCACCATGTATGCAAGACAACACTTACAAGTGAAATGTCATGTGCAAGTGTAGATCTCCTGGTGATGAATTAACTTTCATGGCCCATGTACTACTCAGTGTGTGTACTGTATGTGCATGTGAATTTACACCTGAAAGTCGGTTAAGTAAAACCATTTGGTTCTAAGGAACTTCATGGTGTAATTATGAGTCATTGCCAGCAGTGCAAACAATCACAGAAAAACTAAATAGCTCTTTGATGAGTCACTGTGTGATACCCCCCTCTCACACACATAAACCGCAGCAAGTTACCCCTATTCTGAGGATGTAGTCTGGACGCCCCCACAATTACCACACCAATATCTCATACTTATAACCAATTGCCCCATTTTTTACACCTGTTCATCCCCTCTTCTTCACAGACTTCACATCTGGTGAAAAATGTTCTATTGTAGCACCGGTAAAATTTATCAAACCATTATTTGTCAGATAACCAGAAATAACAGTCATTTAACTGAATTCCACCCAACCAGTAAGCCATTGTTAGCTAAACCAAAATAAATAGCTAAATAAAGGCTCCCTACTCCCTGTGTATTTGGCACGAAATAATGGGTTTTGTGTAATGTAAGATATGTACAAGGCATTTAGGATTTAGCCATGGTCTTGGGCAACCTCTTACAAATGAATAAATGAATGGAGAAAAAGGAGTAATGCATGATACACTTAAGCAATTAACATTCTACCATGCTCCTTAGCATAAATAAAACATTTGCCGCATATAAACACACTGTGCAGGCCCACTTAAACTTGATTTTGGATCAAGATGGTATGATCAAAAACAATCCAAGTAACATAGTAGGAGGGGCGCAGATGACACAATCTTCAACTACCTACTGTTTCAGTAATGACTATGGTTCCTCTAATGATTTCTTTCTCAGAGATCTATCTCAGGGATTTTTTTTCTTTGTCACTGTTGCCTCTGGCTTGCTCATTAGAGATCTAAATATAAATTTACATCCTGATTTCTAAAAAGCTGCATAGCAACAACAAACAAAAAAAAAAATTTTTTAATTAATTTTTTTTAATTGAATAGTGTCTATAGTGACATCTGCATTTAGACATCAGTAGGGTTGGAAATTGTGCTTGAAAGCATTCAGTGATCATGATGCTCATGCGTTATAAGGAAACTTTCAATTACATTACATTTTATTTAAAGTGTTTTGAGAAAATACACATTAACCAGCACAAACCAGTTTAAAGAAATCCAGATGTTGATCTAGATCCTTAATGAGCAAGTCAGAGTCAACACGAGAAAAAAAATTAATAAATCAGAAAAAAAAAGTGAACAGGCTGTCAGAAAGACCAGTCTACAACTACAAGGGCTATTACAGTAAGGTTGTGGTGCATAAACCCCTTTACAAAGAAGAATGTGTAATAAGGAGTTCAGTGATACGCACAATGCCAAAGTTATTTCATTTTAGCTGTCTACCACAGTATATTGGAGTTGAAATTAAATAATGAATATGACGTTCAGCTTTAATTTAAGGACATTTACATCTAAATCAGTTGCACAGTGTACAAATTACAGCACTTTTTATATGTTGAGGCTGGCAACTCCCTCATTATGGGCAATCAGACTTAATCCCCTGTCAAGGTTTTAATCAGAGTTTAGGATTTTACACAACACTCAACTCAAATAAAAGCAACACAACTCAATTTAGATCAACAAATCCTTCATTAAATCCCATCTGGTGCAACCCATCCAATGTAAGTGGTATTAAAACCTATGATAACATAACATAAAATTTCCACTGTGCTTGTTTAATAAATGCAGAGATGTACCCACAATACTGCAGCTGCTGTATCTGCATTTAACTTTCATTAATATGAGAAGTTCCTGTCTCACCATGCTGACCCAACATCCCATTTGGTTAACTATTTATCCTGCTATCTGTTCATTTCCCAGAATACACTACATTGCACACAGTACATCATAAGCATTTTGATCAAAGTTGCATAGCATGTGATAAACAATATTAGGGCAGCAGAATTCTGATGGATTTTCAGTAAGATGAGTAAGTATTCCAATGTACAACCCCATTTCCAAAAAAACTGGGATGCTGTGTAAAATGTAAATAAAAACAGAATGCAATGATTTGCAAATCTCATAAACCCATATGTTATTCACAATAGAACATAGAAAACATATAAAATGTTTAAACTGAGGAAATATACAATTTTAATGAAAAAATAAGGTAATTATTTATTTGATGGCCGCAACACTTCTCAAAAAAGTTGGGACACGGGCAGCAAAAGGCTGGAAAAGTAAGTGTTACTAAAAAGAAACAGCTGGGAGAACATTTTGCAATTAGTTAGGATAATTGGCAACAGGTCAGTAACATAATTGGGTATAAAAAGTGTATCTTAGAGAGGCAGAGTCTCTCAGAAGTAAAGATGGGATGGAATCTGGATGGAAGCATATGTTGCTCTAAAACCTGTATATACCTTACAGCATTGATGGTGCCTTTCCAGATGTGCAAGCTGCCAATTCCATAAGTACTAATGCACCCCCATACTATCAGAGATGCAGGCTGTTGATAAAAAGCTGGATGATCCCGCTCCTCTTTAATCCTTTTTAGTTTAGAGGACGCTGCATCCATGGTTTACAAAAATTTCAATTTGTCTGACCACAGAATAGTTTTCCACGTTTTAAATGAGCTTTGGCACAGAGCAGACGGTGGCAGTTCTGGATCATGTACACATATGGCTTCTTCTTTGCATGATAGAGCTTTAACCAGCATTTGTGGATGGCACAGCGAACTGTGTTCACAGACAGTGAGTTCTGGAGGTGTTTCTGAGCCCATGCAGTGATTTCCTTTACAGAATCCTGCCTGATTTTAATGCAGTGCCACCTGAGGGTATTTGATTTGTGTTAATTTACCAGAACAACAAATTAATGGCTCCTCAGTCTAATGTGTTAATTGTGGGGAAAATACAACACAAATAGGAGGTTGTATAAGAGGTCGTAATATACTGTAGTAATAAATGTCTAACAAGAACTCAGAGCTTGCAATCACCCAAATTCTAGCATGACCCCTGTCATGTCTTTCCTGCTTACTTCCTGTTTGTATGTTTTTGTTTTTGTTTTTTCACTATAAAAGTATACATTTTTTTTAATCGAGTTAAATAGGTTGTGAGCCTATTCGCTGCCATGCTGTGTGTTTGAATTTTGTTTTGTTTGTTTTGGACTGTTCTTTGTAGTACTGCTTTTACCTTGTTTAGTGTGGAAGATCAGGTTTATGTCATAACCTGCCTTAATGGTTATGACTATTGGATTGTGATTTTACTTTCTATGCTATGATCTGTATTAAAACCTTATGTACATGGATTGTTGCTCTGAAGGTTTGCTAACTTTTACAGAATGTTTGAAGCTTTAGTTAAGTGGCAGCCCCCTCACCTCACTACTCAAGGGGAAACCAAAGAGGTTAAAGTTGAATGAAGCAACATCCAGTGGATGCTTCAGAAAGTGGCATAGGGTACCGTGGAAATCCCCCAAAGTTACACCATCTGCTTTGTATTCTGACTGAAAGCAACTACAGGTGCACCTCAAAAAACAAAATTCAGGTCAGGCGAGTTGGCTGGCCAATCAAGCAGAGTAATACCATGGCCAGAAAACCAGTTACTAGTAGTTTTGGCACTGTGGGCAGGTGCCAAGTCCTGCTGGAAAAGGAAATCAGCATCTCCATAAAGCTTGTCAGCAGATGGAAGCTTGAAGTGCTCTAAAATCTCCTGGTAGACGCTGCATTGACTCTCGACTTGAGAAAACACAGTGGACCAACACCAGCAGATGTCATGGCACCCCAAATCATCACTAACTGTGGAAACTTCACACTGGACTTCAACCAACTTGGATTCTGTGCCTCTCCACTCTTCCTCCAGACTCTGTGACCTTGATTTCCGAATGAAATGCAGAATTTACTTTGATCTGAAAAAAGGACTTTGGACCACTGAGCAAAGGTCCAGTTCTTTTTCTCCTTAGCCCAGGTAAGACGCTTCTGACGTCTCTGGTTCAGGAGTGGCTTGACGCTAGGAATGCGACACTTGTAGTACATTTCCTGGGCATGTCTGTGCGTGATGGCTCTTGATGCACTGACTCCAGCCTCAGTCCACTCCTTGTGAACCTCCCCCAACTTCTTGAATTGGCTTTGCTTGACAATGCTCTCAAGGCTGCGGTCATCTGAGGTTCTATCCTTCATAAAGTTTACAGCCAATATCTTGTCCCAAAGGAAACTTAGAGCCCCAACTAGAACAAACTGTCCTGCTACCGGCTTGCACAGTAGCGCCCATTTGATGAATGCTCTCCTGAAGAGCATTTTTTTCACCCTAGACATGCAAGTCCAATTATTCTAATGGGTCCACACCTCAATTATCTGGGATTTTGCAAAGCTCTGTGATCCAGGGTAAGCTAAGAAATTAAGAATTGATTTACATTCACAGCATTTGGCAGATGCCCTTATCCAGAGCAACTTACATTTATTTCATTTATACATCCTTGCTCAATGGCCCAACAGTGGCAGCTTGGCGGTGCTGGGATTTGAACTCACGACCTTCTGATCAGTAGCCCAACGTCTTAACCACTGAGCTGCCACTGCCAAAAAATGGTCTGCACTTATATAGCGCCTTTTAACCTTTTGCGGTTCACAAAGCGCTTTACACTGTGTCTCATTCACCCATTCACGCACACACTCACACGCCAGTGACAGCAGAGCGACCATGCAAGGCACCTGCTTGCCATCGGGAGCAACTTATGATTAGCGGACAACCCACTCTACCACCTAAGCCACAGCCACCCCCTGTGATAGTTCCTCAGAGAGTTCTTTGCCATGAGGTGCCATGTTGAACTTCAGGTGACCAGTATGCGAGAGTGTGAGAGCTATAACACCAAACTTAACACACCTGCTCCCCATTTACACCTGAGACCTTGTAACACTAACGAGTCACATGACACCGGGGAGGGAAAATGGCTAATTGGGCCCAATTTGGACGTTTTCACTTAGGGGTGTACTCACTTTTGTTGCCAGCAGTTTAGACATTAATGGCTGTGTGTTGAGTTATTTTGAGGGGACAGCAAATTTGCACTGTTATACAAGCTTTACACTCACTACTTTACATTGTAGCAAAGTGTAATTGCTCAAGTGTTGTCCCATGAAAAGCTATAATAAAAATATTTACAAAAATGTGAGGGGTGTACTCACTTTTGTGAGATACTGTACAATGTCTTGTAATCTAGTGCAAGTGCCCTCCTTAAATGAATTTGGAGTAAACAGTTTTTCTGTTGCTTTTTTTTCATTCTCAGTACAAAAAAAACTTGTCTATGATCACACATCCACCACTGAGAGTGATAAGATTGAAAAATTATGGAACATTTCTTTAACTGGTGTAGGTGTTTAGCCACATATTTTTTTAAAGTAGGACAAACAGTACAGTCAGTGAGTCATAACAACCATAACAACAAACCAGCACAAAGATTTCCTGCTACAGTCAGACTCCTGATGGCTGCATCCACTGCCATTTCATGCCCACTGGCCTTGATCATTCTGTGAGGATGTCGACTAGTTGGGCAGTGGGAGAAAAAAAAACGAACAAAAAAAGCAGGCAGTAAAAATACAGCTAAATGTACTTAGTCTGAAAAATATTTCAGCTGCACAAGACTACACATTTTTGTTTTTTGCTTTAATTGCATGAACACTTTGATATCATGTAGTGCATGTAGTGAGGAGGTGATGGCAAGATCCACTCCCACCTGTTCCCCAAGTAATTCGTCTTGCATTTTTCTGTTCTTTAGAGATAAATACATTTCAATAAAATCCTTGCACAGGCAGAGTGAATTCCATTGTAACCAGTGCTGTGTGAAGGAACACTTTCAGAGCCACATTCAAAAACAATTTTACATCAGCCAAGCTTTTGTTGCTGCTCATCAATCTGAGAAGGGTTATAAGGCCATCTCCAAACAATTTGAAATTCAGCATTCTGTAGTGAGAATGACTGTTTACAAATGGAGAGCCTTCAAGACAGTTCCTGATCTTTCCAGGAGTGGGTGTCCCAGCAAAGTCAGTCCAAGTTTAGACCATTTAATGTTCAGAGATATAAGGAAAAACCCAGAGATACATCATGAGACCTACAGGCCTATGTAAGCACATTAAATGTTTATGTTCATGACAGCACAATCAGAAAAAGACTGAGCAAATATAGCTTTAATGGAAAGGTGGCTAGGAAAAAGCCAATTCTCTCCAAAAAGAATATGGCACCAGGACTTAGGTTTGCAAAATTGCATCTGAGCAAACCACAAAAGTTCTGGAACAATGTCCTTTGGACTGATGAGACCAAGGTGGATATGTTTGGTCATCATGCACAGCACCATGTTTGGTGAAAACCAAACACAGCGAGTTTATTGACTTTATATGATAATATATGATATGTGATATATGTCAATAAATCAAATTTCAATAACAGGATTTGAGAAAATCTCAAAATTCACCATCAAGGTCTAATATTGTAATACAGTAGACTGAGTAAAATTCATAAAGTATTAATATATTTATGTAGCTTTTAATTTCATAAAGAAATAACAACAGTAGCATAGTTTAGAAAACATTCATTTCCAAATTCATAACCAATCTGGTCTAAAATTCAATATGGAGAGGTTAAATTATAATCACAAAAAAAAGAATTTATAAAGTACATTATATAATTTATTTCTTGCAGTAGCAGTGTAACACAGGATTAAAAAAAAATAACATTAACATCAATCTCTAAAATTAAATAAATACAGTACACCAAGTAAAAATCTCTGCATACTCAACTGTCTTCAGGTGCATCTCAAAAAATTTGAACATTGAGGAAAAGTTCATTTGTTTCTGTAATTTTATTCAAAAAGTGGAACTTTCATATATTCTACATTCTTTACACATAAAGTGAAATATTTCAAGCCTTTTTTTGTTTTAATCTTGATGATTACGCTTTACAGCTCATGGAAATGAGATACTGGAAAAATCCAGTATCTCAAAAATATTTATAATACTATAATAATAAAGAATTTATAATACAGCAATGTGGACCTGAGAAGACTCTAATCAGCTAATTAACTCAAAACACCTTTTTACTCAAAACACCGTTGCTCAGTGGTCCAAAGTCCTCTTTTCAGATGAAAGTAAATTTTGCATTTCATTTGGAAATCAAGGTCCCAGAGTCTGGAGGAAGAGTGGACAGGCACAGAATCCAAGTAGCTTGAAGTCCAGTGTGAAGTTTCCACAGTCAGTGATGATTTGGGGTGCCATCTCATCTGCTGGTGTTGGTCCACTGTGTTTTCTCAAGTCGAGAGTCAATGCAGCGTCTACCAGGAGATTTTAGAGCATTTCATGCTTCCATCTGCTGACAAGCTTTATGGAGATGCTGATTTCCTTTTCCAGCAGGACTTGGCACCTGCCCACAGAGCCAAAACTACTAGTAACTGGTTTGCTGGCCATGGTATTACTGTGCTTGATCGGCCAGCCAACTCACCTGACCTGAATTTTGTCAAGAGGAAGATGAGAGACACCAGACCCAACAATACAGACGAGCTGAAGGCCGCTATCAAAGCAACCTGGGCTTCCATAACACCTCAGCAGTGCCACAGGCTGATTGCCTCCATGCCAAGCCACATTGATGCAGTAATTTTTGCAAAAGGAGCCCCGACCAAGTATTGAGTGCATAAATTAACAAACATTTCAGAAGGTCGACATTTCTGTATTATAAATTCTTTATTCTAATATTTTGAGATACTGGATTTTTGATTTCCATGAGTTGTAAGCCGTAATCATCAAGATTAAAACAAAAAAGGCTTGAAATATTTCACTTTATGTGTAATGAATCTAGAATATATGAAAGTTCCACTTTTTGAATTAAATTATGTAAAAAAAAATGAACTTTTTCACGATATTCTAATTTGAGATGCACCTGTACTTCATTCCCTATGGAGCTTGGAAGTTGACAAAAGTATTTGAATATGAATTTTGCATGTTTTAATTATATACATGTAACATCAAATAATATAATTTTGTTGTGTTGTATATTTAATAAATTTATATTTTTGCTAGTGTGTCAAAATGTACAACCCATGGTTTTGAGATTAAATAAATAAGTAAATAAATCAGAACCCTATATACAAATATTTTTTGTATAATCTTTTATTTAAAAACAAAAAATGTTTCCTTGAGATTTTATGTATGTTAGGCCAAAGATGAAGCATCTGGGATTCCCAGTTATTGTATACAGTAGTTATTGTATGTAACTTATTTTAAGACTGTCCCAATTAACCTGATCTATGTGTGGCTCATGTTTGACCATCTTGACAGAGGTTAAATTATAAACATATCTGAATGATTTGATCTTTGTTTTTGGACTATCTTTGTTTGTTTGTTTGTTTGTTTGTTTGTTTGTTTGTTTTACAATAGTACATCTTATGTATATATTAGTTATGAAAATAATGTTTGTTTGTTTTTTAAATAGCCAGCGGATATGTCATTTTTGGAGTCAACTTGCTGTTTGGTGCTGATCTTATATGATGTCACATGAATTAATTCATGTTATTTCTATCAAGCAGTTTCACTGCAAGGGTTTAGTAACAAGTTTTCACTTTCACTTATCAGGCCAAAAACCTCCCTTTGCTAAGATAACAGCTCTGCGTCTTCTCCTATAATGCCTGATGAGGTTGGAGAATACACGGTAAGGGATCTGGAAATTGCCATGTCCACGCTGGTGGACTCTCCTCTTCAGTTCACCCCACAGGTTTTCTATGGGTTTCAAGTCAGGGGACTGGGATGGCCATGGCAGGACCATGATTTTGTGGTCAGTAAACCATTTTTGTGTTGATTTTGATGTATGTTTTGGATCATTGTTCTGCTGGAAGATCCAACCACGGCCCATTTTAAGCTTTCTGGCAGAGGCAGTCAGGTTTTCATTTAATATCTGTTGATATTTGACACCACTACCGAATTATTTATTTCTGCATTACATCTACACTCATGTCCTTCATAAAAGCTTGTGCGTAAGGCTTAAAGGTGCATTATTCTGCGTTATATGAGCCACGTAACTGAATAATATAGCAGTCTCAATTGAGACATTTTTGTCTGTAGAGGGCGTACTATCCATGCAAAGGTGCAATGTTTGAAACTGGTCATACAAATCAAGCAACTGTACATCATTTGGGAATTTGGGCAAAATTTGCATTTTCTAACATGGTACATATTACAGTACAATTACAAATTCTCCAATCTGATGAGAAAAGAAGGAGGATGAAATATGGCACAAATGTTTGCAAATATTTCCACTTCACTTATAAAGCTGATCATGAATCTAGAAAAATGTTGGATCTCTTAAAATGTTCTGCAGAAAAGCAAAGTGTCTTATTTGTCATTAGTGAACTTTATTTCCATGTAATATTATATAAGCTTTTATTTAATGGTGAAAGATGTTTGTTAGTAGACATGATGAGTACCCTGGCACCTTTACCCTCCTTTTGTGGGCTTTTTCTGACACACACACACTCACACACACATACACACACACATACACACACACACACACACACACACACACACACACACACACACATACACGAGGGTGCAGACATTTGACCTTATTGTACAGGAAAAGTTGAGTGATAGAAGGGCTTGCGGGTAGCATTAATAATCACGTAAGAGGTGGACAGGCAGATATATAGAACTCATAGCAATAACACAAAAGAAGCCACATGCTAGTAAGCACATCATCCGATTAACACTCTCTGCCAGGAGCAACACACAGTTCACGTTCTGTTAAGAGCGGGTGCAGGGCCAGCGGCAACTGGCATTAGTTAGCTGAAGAACATCCACCTTAATGTTGATATTTGTAACTCAACAAGGTTTTGTACACAAAAGGTAAGAGTCCATTTTTTTATATATATATTTGCAGTCAGATAGTAACATTATTTAAAAAAAAATAAAAAATACCCAGATTCACATACATGATGTGATAATGTTATGCATTATAAAAAATAAATAAATAAATAAATAAATAATTTAAAAAACTATCTTGTTTAATGGGTTAAAGATGCTTTGTAGTAGTTTTCTAAGCATTTTGTGTCTATCGTGTAGAACAATGACTTCAGATATGATTAGTGATAAAGTTTTTAATAAGAAATTTTTTAAAAAGTCACTGCTCTATACTGCAAACTTTTATTGCATATTGCTGATTTGTTTTACTTTGATGTTTTGTTCTTTTAATTATGAAATGTGATTGCAGAAATGTTAGAAAAATTGTACTTATAGAGATCTTATGAAATATAATGTTCTGATATTTTTCAATTGCTATACATTAAACTTGCATATTAAATCTGTATCTTCCTATAGTGTTCAAACATTTGATAAACTACAGCCTCACGTCCCTCTTTTGCTACTCACATGGATATTTATGACCAGAGGCATTTATCATAGCACCTAATTTAAAAATGTTTTAAAAATTTAAAAAGATGCAGGGAAAAAAACATCAAGATTTAAAACCTGATTTTTTTTTTCTTTACCCTGCTCACTGCATCACAAATAACCCACAGCAAGCCCAACCAAAAAAAAAAAGCAAATCTCACAGAGTTGTCCAGAAACCAACAATCAACACCCAACACATCCACTACTGACACACTTTCAAGGAAAAATACCATCACCACTTTCTAGATACAGGATGGTTTTTTTGTTGTTGTTGTTGTTGTTGTTGTTGTTGTTGTTGTTGTTCAAACCTGTCTACAGTAATGTAGATCATGCTGTCTCAACAAAGCAACAGATGTTATGTGTTAAAAGAAATAGATGCACAGAAAAAAGAATAAGCTTCTGGTGCATGTGTCAGGAAATCTTCATCCTGCCATCTACACCCAGGGATACAAATAAAATGAAAATTAATTTAAATAAATATAAATCAATATTATGATAATAACGAGTGTTATTTTGTGTTTTGCAGCTTCACTGTTGTGGAAATTCTAACATGTAGATTTGTCATATTGGAAAGAATATGACGTATGACGAAAAGAAAATTAATATATGATGTATGACAAACATATAATGATAATAATAATAATAATAATAATAATAATAATAATAATAATAATAATAATGTCGAGTTTTGTACTAATGTACCAGTTTTTGGTAATAGACAAAAAAATAGATTTGTCATATTGGCTATAATGTATAGCTCATCATGTCTGTACAGGAAGGACAGAAAAGTGAAAGAGAGAAGGAAAAACAGGCTCTTTTGAAGCTGGCACTGTGTGGTAGAGGTGGTGGCAGCACATATGTATTTTTAGCAGTTCAGCATGTGAGATCTTCAGTTATACTTTGCATCTCTGTCATTTTAAGAACTTTCAGTCAATCAGTTGTTGCGTAGAGTAGCACAATAAGGTACAACGTTTGTGATTTTTAAACTACTGTGCTGTACAGTTTAAATGAGTACAACAGCCTTCTGTACATTACCATTTACTTATTAAACTTTTTTTTTTTTTTTTAAATAAAATTTCCCATGCATTTCAAATCCTGGGATCCCAGTTAGTTGCATGTGAATTGTTTGTGAATTTTGGATCAATCATACAGATGGCTGGTATGTTTAGTTACTGATGATACTGCTGTCTAAAGCATGAAATACTGCATATGGTAGTTACAGCGTCCAGAAACTGAGGGCAGTCAAATACAATTCACATCTCTGCATACATGCAATAGCATGCAAAACATGACATCATGGAAATGTGCGAAAAGTGTGAATCTATATCAACTAGATACTGTTCATAGCAATAACCAAGCTGATGCTGCTGCAGAAAAGAGCCACTACCAGAAACACTCGGGCAAAAAAGAAATGATTAATTTTCAAACCTTTCCATTATACTGGTTAAATTTTATATCATTTCATATCGAATAGAAAATGTTTTCTATGAGGCGTTATACATTGCTGGATGTTGAATGATCTTACGTGCTATTGTAAGAGGTCTGAGATAGAAAGCAGTAGGAAAGAAACAATGAGTAAAGCTGCAGTCCAAAATGCACCGTTCTTTGCAAGAGTGGTAATAAAGATCTATAAAGAAACCTGTAATGAAAACTAAGATGAAAAAGACATTGCCTCACACCCTGTTTAGCAGCTCACTCTCGTGAGACTTTATCGGAAGATTTGTTATATAACTATGAGAACAGATTTTTTTTGAAAATCATGTACTAAAACAGTAAATCAAGGAGGTAAAAAGTCATTTTAATAGTGGGTACAAACCATTGTATGGGTTTCATAACCACTTCAAACCCCTCCCCCCTCCCCAGTTTTGCTGCTAAATAAAGTGACTCATTTCATGTGTAAGTGACACATAGGGGGAGTATTGCATTTTACTGTGGTTAGCAAGGCCCACTTAAAAAGGAAACAAAGCTAACACATCTCTTCACTGAGTCTTAATGCTAATTACAGTAAGTTTTATTGACAGCAAGGTATGTGGATATCATGCATTTTGTAGTTCCAGTGTTATCTTAAGTTTCTGACTGGGAGGTAGTCAATTTATATTATTAAAACCAAAAACGACCCCCATACAGAGAGCCACAGAGCTTCTTATTTTTATTACAACTGACTGGTGAGTGTATTAGTAGGTAGTCAATACGTTGAATAAGAAATGTAAAATTTGTCATGCTGCATACATGTAGCATTGCAACATAATTTTGTGGTATTTATATTACACTGATTATGGCATCTAACATTTATTTCATCATTAGATCATGTACTATTTTACATACAATTACAATTACAATTAGAAAAGTTACAATTAGAAAGTTTGTTTTGTATTACAAATAAGAATGCTATGTTGTAAAACATGTGAATACAGCAATAGGTTTTTACGTTTTTATTCCTTGTAGGGATGTAAGCAAATATGAATACATTGTTTAGATATTCTAAATGAATACAAATTCAGATTAGAAGAGTAGGGTATTTGTTTGTTTATTTATTTGATTGTTTGTTTGTTATAATATAGCTTGCCAGAAAGCTTGTGGTCGTTCAGGGGATAGTTTCAGATTTCAGGTTTCAGAAAAATTTTACTCCAACTCCAACTGAAAAACAGCACAAAAACAAACCCAAAATGTTTGGGCATAGGAGAAGATAGAGGTATATTTCATGTTTTTTCAGGTGAACAAAGTTAACGGCAGCAATTATAAGAAATATGCTCTCATATTTTAAGCTGCTGCTCCATATAGCTCACACAGATCGTGCACTGTACATAGAGCTGCAAATCTCTGTGGGCTCTCCACAAAGTAATTATTTAATTATATAATCATTCTTAAATGATCACTTTCTATAGTTATTAAAAAGCTTAAAGTAGCACATTCTGACTTGCAGAAACAGTGTGTCCCAGCTTTATAGTAGATTCTGATAGCACTTCCAGCAAACTTTTCTGATCTTTCTCCAAATATTTTGAGTACTACACAGATACAGATACAGATAATGGCGTTCTGTTACACCCATAAAGCAGATACCAATGGATATCTGTATGAATACAAAAATGAATACAAATACAGATACATACTCATTTTGTTCTGCTTTTTATTTTAAGAATACTTGGTAGAAAGCTTCAGACTAGGTGTGTGCATTGGCACTGGGATCTCGCAAGAAGAAACAATGAAGTTAAGTTTTAACTTTTATGTGGAGCTAGAAAGCCACAATATTGAAGCTTGTAGCAGGTTTCAGTAAAAAAAAAAAAAAAAAAAAAAAAAAAAAAAAGCTCAAAAACCACAAAAAAAGACTTGAAACTAGCCCTTTTTTGTCTCAGTCTTTGCAAATATGATTTTATTTATAGCTCTCCAAAAGGTAATCATTTAATTAATTACAAAAATATATATTAATTTGCACATTAATTAAAATACATTTTTTTTTTGTCATTTTAAAATAAATGTTCTCCAGCAATCTTCCTTCTCAGAAACCTTCTCAGAAAATCATACAGGCATTATGAAATGCAGTTGAAACCCATTTTGTCTATCAGCATCATTACATCCCACTTCCAAGCATTCTGATGTACCATGTAAATCTTACAAAACATCATTTGGTCTACTGTTGTCTATTGTTGTCAACTATAAACAATAGTTCCCTGGTTTGGGAAAGCCATTGTTTTGAAATATAGTTAACTTACTCAGTCTCAGTATTTAAATCTCAGTGTTTTCCTAGCTAACTGCTCAAAATGTAGATTTTCTAGTAATAAACTACTTTTGCACCAAGTAGTGGTGTAGTGTTTTGTCCCTTTTCAAATAACCAGCTTTTTTTTTTTTTTATCAAACAAATCGCAATGAGCAAATTACCACAATACATTTGAATATGACAGGTCAGAAAGTGTGGATTCATTTTATATAATAGCACAGCTCAGACAGGATAGTAGTTCCTGCTGTAACATGAACAAGGTTCATATTAATTCTAATATGTTATCGTTTCTATATCAACAGCTCATGCACAGGGACTTGTACAGCAGACACATAACATAATTAAAGCTCAATAATGGATAATGGGTTAAAAATACGTACTGCTGTCTAACAAAGAAAAACATATAATTGGTGATGTGGTGAAGTTTTTTTGTTAGGAGACATTTATGCATCATTTATATAGGGAGTATCAGGTGTCAGCACTTTGTAACAGTCACAGTGCTTTTAAGTTTCCTGGCATGGGAAATTCCTCAGGACCAAAGAGTTTACACTTTCCCCCAGTTCTCAGTAAAATGACAAGCTGCATTTTTTTGTCATTAACTTCAAAAGAAAGAAAAGGTGAGGGAATGACAGTTTATCATTGCTATAACATAACCAATAACATGTTCCACAACATTAAATGTAACTATAAACAGTTAAAATGTGCAATGACTTGTTCATTAATAAATTGAAATTTTTAATCATTGGCAATTTGCTGTGGTATAAGTGCAATAACACCATTCAGACTGTGCTGTTATATGAAGCACCCAAACACAGCTATTTAACTGATTACCATACACCCATTAACATTAACTAGCTATATATCTGTTTCTAGAAATGAAGGGAATCAAGAGCAGTTTCACAGAAAAAAGTAGCTTCAGTGTAGATAGATACTTTTTAGTTTGTAATGTATGTTATCGAAATGATAGTTTAGCTGTAGGTTAGCTATTTAAAATCATTGGAAGCTTGTAGCTTGACAAATTACAATTGTGGATTTGGAGGTCCAAAGCCAGTTTACTCCGGTTAGACTGACTGTTTAAACAATAAATACCTTTCAACTTCTACTCTTGGTTTTAGCCTTCAGTTTCACATGTGAAAACTGCAGTTGTTGTTAAAAAGGATAAGCCAACATGAAGATCAGAGTCTATGGGAGTAAAGCAAGCCATTTTGAAGCTGAGCATTGCATCATTGCATCATTGCATCATTGGCCATAGCCAGTACAACAATTTGGAATGTCCTGAAAAAGAAAGAAACCACTGGTGTACAACAGACATCGAATGGGTCGGCAAAGATAAACAACAGCTGATGACAGAAAATTTGTGAGAGCTGTGAAGAAAAACCCCAAAACAACAGTCAGTGACATCAATAACCTCCACAGGGCAAGGGTGAAGGTTTCACAATCCACTGTTCGAAGAAGACTTCAAGGGCAGAATTATAGAGGCCATACCACAAGATGCAAACCACTCATCAGCAGTAAAAATTGGAAAGCCAGATTGGAATTCACAAAGAAATACAGAGATGGATCACAAAGGTTCTGGAACTAAGATTAACTTCTACCA
Organism: Cranoglanis bouderius; assembly: GCA_023630585.1. Lineage (NCBI taxonomy): Eukaryota > Metazoa > Chordata > Actinopteri > Siluriformes > Cranoglanididae > Cranoglanis > Cranoglanis bouderius. The sequence goes on along the minus strand of CM042553.1, from coordinate 3,585,729 downwards.
AAGTGATGGAAAGGCCTACAAGCTCATCTGTGAAACATGGTATAGGTAGTTTCATGGCTTGGGCTTGCATGGCTGCTTCTTGAACAGGCTCACTAATCTTTACTGATGATGTAACTCATGATGGTAGCAGCAGAGTGAATTCAGAAGTTTACAGGCACAGTTTGTCTGCCGATTTACAGAGAAATGCATCCAATTTAATTGGGAGGATCTTCATCATGCAGCAAGACAATAACCCAAAACACACTGCCAACACAACAGAGGACTTTATCAGGAGGAAAAATTGGAAGGTTTTAGACTGGCCAAGTCAATCACCAGACCTTAACCTAGTTGAGCAGCATTTCATCTCCTGAAGAGGATACTGAAGGGAGAATCCCCCCAAAACAAACAACAACTGAAAGAGGTTGCGGTAAACGCCTGGAAAAGCATCACAAAAGAAGATAACAACAATTTGGTGAGGTCAGTGAGTCACAGGGTTGATGCAAGGGATATGCAACCAAATATTAAGTAAATGTCACCTGGTCTTTTTTTTTTATTTATTTATTTTTTTTTTTTTATTTTTTTTTTTTTTACATTTTCAGCTGTCAACTTTAGATGAACCGGTGAGTGTATTTACTCGCCCTAGTAAGAAATAAACATTTTTTTCAAGAACAATTGGTTGGACTCTTTTGAATATTTTTGGTTAGAGGAAAGGTTTGAATTGTTTAAGGAAATTTTAATTGCTGCTGTCTGTCTATGTAATGTGGACATATTGCACAATCATTATTTGTCCATTCTGTTTCAGAGGGTTGAGGGTGAAGCCAGGGGGATTATGAAGTTGTTTAGCAAGTCTCAGGTTCCATGAGATATGGATTCTGGTGCCTCGTGATAGTTTGATTAAGTAGAATTAAGTAGAATTGTACTACATGCTGTCTGTTTAGTGAAACAGAAAACATAGTTTTCTCTCAGTTCCAAAATTAGGACAATGTGCTAATGCTATGAGAAAGGAAGGAAGTACGGGGCACAAACTTCCATTTCTCATATGCTCTATGTATTTCTGAAATCTATGTATTTTCTCCGTGTTTAGGTATGTCTGTGTGATTCAGCCTGTGAGATTAATGAAATGTTCAGTGTGTTAGGTTATGTTTAGGTGTAGGCAAATAATTAATTAGCTGCATTAATAATTATATCAATGGAAGTTCCTCACAAGGTGTTTGTGCAGTACAAACTAGTAATAAGCCATTGTAATCTGTATTCACAGAATGTTCAGATGACTTATCATGCACTTTCTCAAACCACAAGGGGAATTTACTTTTTTCATTGCATTTCTTGTTGCTCATGACAGACCATTACGGGAACATACAGGTTAGACCTAACCTTATGAACCTTAACCTTATGAAACCAAAGCCCTGTTGAGGCTTTGGCAAATGTGATGGTCTATAGGAAATTTCTGCATCCATAAAATTCAATATCCTGTATCACTGCTAAGTCCTCATTTAGGATATAAATATTTCTGTTATAAAAACAATATGTTTTTGTGTTTTTGTTATAGGTTTTCATACTGAGAAGTTGACTGAGCATCTGAGCACAGGCTTAGTCCAAGTGCCACTTACAAATGTACTGACAGAAAGCAAGTACTTCTGAAGCAGAGGAGTTCAATCTGCCCTTGTTGGAAAGTATGCAGTCTGCATTCTCATGTCCCAGGAGGGATGATGAGAAAGAGGCTGATGAGCCATCTCATAGAGGTCTAGGCTTGCGTCGCAAACGAGAATTTACCCCGGAAGAGAAAAAGGATGCCTCTTACTGGGAAAAACGTCGCAAGAACAATGAGGCAGCCAAGCGTTCACGAGAGAAGCGCAGAGCAAATGACTTCATGCTGGAGACACGGTTAGTGGCACTGAGTGAGGAAAATGCAGCTCTACGAGCTGAGCTACTGGCTTTGAACCTTCGATATAGCCTGCTCAGCTCTAACTGTCCTTACACATCGCATAAGAGGAGCTTCCTTCAGATGCATTCATACTTTGCTCAAACATCAAACACCTACCCAGACCGAGAGCTTTGGGAAAGGGATAAAATCAGTCAGGGATCTTCCCAATGGCCTGGATACCAGCAAGCAACTGAGGCGATAGCAGCGCATTATGGCTCAAACATTGTTGCCACACACTCCTTCCCCATTAACAGGGACTATTCTTACCTTCCAGATATCCCTAGTTTTGTACCCTCTACAAGCACACCCATGGTCTTAGCTCCTGTGTTCCCACCACTGCCTGCCTCTTTCCCAGAAATTCCAGTGTTAAATCCAGTCAGTCAGAGAACATCAATACACAAGGAGGCTGAGCAGCAGCCACCAGCCAATGGCAGTGCTGTGCTGCCTCACAAGCTGAGGCTAAAGAATCCAAGATCAGCAAAGAAAAAAGAAGATAGAATTTCACCTACATCCCCACTCTCAATATATGTATCCAGCTAAAGAAAGATGCTTGATAAATGCTACATGGTAACATTTCAATGTAAACCATTTGTTTGCGTTTGAAAAAACGTTAAAAATGTCCTCACACATCCAGAGTTCTATCTTCAATCCTGAGTTCAGGGTAGTGTCTGTTTGGACTTTCCACATAGTTTCATTTGGCTACCTTGGTTTCCACTCTCTGTCCAAAAATGGCATGTCTAACTTGTGTAAATGAAGTGTGAATGAGTGTCTGTGTGTATTCTTATTCCTTCCTGGGTGTAATACTGCCTTGATCCCAGGCTCTGATTCCACTAAAACCCTGACCAGTTAGTGAAAAAAATTAATTCACTTTTTATATTGCTGTGTAAGAATATCAGTGATTTGACATAGGTTCAGATAAGGAATTGTGATCATTTCTGACATAGTTAGTAAAAATAGTTTTTTATCTATGAGGTTTTTTTTTTTTTTTATCTATATGCTTAATGGGTTTACCCGCCAAGTGTGCCTGCCTTTCATAGAGTACTCATTTAGAGTCGCATTAGGATTTGACAGTGATCAATTAATAAGATTTTCATTTCCTTAATTAAAAAGTTATTTGGTATAATTTTGTTTTGTCTCTGGCACTAATAGTGATTAAATTGCCTAAGAAGGTCCAGTTATTCAACATTTTTTGACAAATAGTGTAGGACAAGTATTTTAGGCAGCTTTAGACATCTAATGGCAAATTTTAGGTTGCAAATGGCAAGTTGCAAGTCATTGTGAGATCAACTTTCATGATCCACTGAACTTCAATAGGAAATGTAAATACTGAACCTTTTCTTTCCTTCATTATAAAAAGATGATTTAATCTGCTATTTGAATTAACACAAATGTCTATGTTTAGCCCAGTAGTTCCTTAGATGCTTTTATTCTTGATCCACACCAAATGGGTGCCTATCGCTGGTCTAAAATATCTAATAAACATGCAAAAAATAAAATCTATTTGACTTCTGGTATTAATTGCAGGATTCAGAAATTCAGAACATGGGTAAAATATATATATATTGAGAGATATGACCATTATTAGATCCAGCAATTGTGGCGTGGATAGTTGTATTTGTCTTATCTTGATATTATTTTGTAATCTTTTTTTTTACAGACTTGCCTATGAGGAAGTTAGGGTGAAGCAGTAGTTCTTGCTAGCAGTATTAAAGCAACAGGAATCAACAGGCTGTGTTGTGGTTTAGTAGTGTTAAGAGAGTGGCTACAAATGAAGTTTCAGTGGCATGAAGAGGTGTGTGTGCGTTTGTGCGTGCATGCATGGGGGGGGGGGGGGGGGTTGGGGTCTTTGGAATGGGGGGGGGGGGTTGTTCTCAGCAGTTATGAGTCACCTGCCACCAAAACAACACCCTGCACACTAGCAAAAAGCAGGCACTCTCTACTAACTCAGGCTTCCCTCAGTAGTCTTTGATTTATTGTGAAGGTGACTAATTCATTGTGATAATAAGTACACAGTTAGAACAGAATGTGCTGTTTCAGAATGCAAACACTGATTAAAACTAACCTGTTGAATATGTGGCCAGAGTAATTACATTCTAAATTTATTGTCAAAATGTCATTTGAAATATGAAATATGCACTAGGTAAACTGGTTTTCAGATATTAGTAACACTGTTCTATAACATATAGGTAACTATGCAAGAACTAAGTAGGAACAAATGAATGGTTTACATGTTACTCCTGTTAACTAAGAGCTACTAGTTAATTATTCAGTAAGTATTTTAGGAAGAGTTCACCATTAAGCAGGAATTACAGTCTTTCATTTCCCCTGCAGAACAACTAGTTAACTATGGCTTGTATATAATAAAAACTACTGATTAATTTCTCAACACATACAGTAGACAGTAATTCCCAATCGCTAAGCTTAGCTTTCTAAGATGGAGATCTACTATGTAATATACCTCAGCATTTGATTGATAACATTCTTAAGTGTGTCAATAATAATAATAATAATAATAATAATAATAATAATAATAAATATATCTTATATAAATAAATCTGCAGACCGAACCACACATAGCTAGCTTTCACTACCTTCCAGAAAACACCAAAGCAACCATAGATGAACATAATATTAAAATTTCATGACAGTGGCTTAATGCTAAAACTGTGAAGTGTGCTCTGCAATGTGATTGGCTGATGGCCGCTATGTTTTCTGAAGTAACCTAGACAACAGTAAAAGCCTTTTCACAGATTAGCAGAACCATGCAGTACAACAGATTTTCGATTGATTTAGATTGATTTGTAAGATGAAATGTGTTTTTTATACAACCATTGTATTGTAGCATTGCATCATGACTCAAACACTAGTTTGATGCTTAATAATCACACTAGGATAACACTAGGAAATAATTTAAAATTTGCTCAAACACTGGTCTGGTTAAAAAGCTGAATGCACTCACTGGATTCATGCACAATAGGCACTATTTGCCCTTCTTTTTCCTAGAATCATCCTATTTGATTTTCAGAGTGGGTTATTGGTGTTAATCATTTCAGGTAATGTCCCTAAACCTCACTCTACGCATGCACATAATTTTGGATAGCTTCACATAAAAAAAAACACAGACTTTTAGACAAATATCTAGATTAGTATCCACTAGTAAACCAGGTGTTTTAAATTCAAATTCTGTGCTGCTTAGAACAAACATGTCCATAGACTCAAACTTTCTAGATATCAATTTCTAATGCACACAACTGAGTGACTCAAGCTAGCTTGAGTCAAACATTTCAAGTTTGACTTATCAGAGCACACACTTTACCTAATTCTACTGTTTTTAATGTTATCAATTTACTATATCCATTGTCCTATTTGCTTTCATTTTGCTCTTAATTTTTTACATTTAATTCACATTCTTTTTCTGTGTTATGAAATACACGGGTAACTGGATGCAGGTGCAGAGCACTTTCGTCAATTTACTTATGTTGTTTGTATCAATATAAACAGGTCCAAAACGTGAGGCAGAAGAATGGTCAAAAAACAGGCAGAGTTCAATATCACGGGCAAACAGTGTAATCAGAGGCAGAGCAACAGACAAAATCCACAGACGTAGCAAAAGTTCCATAAACCAAAATAGACAATCCAAGGGCAGAGACAGTAATCCAAAATCCGTGAAACACAAGCAAAGTTCATAAACCAGAGATAATCCGTCCGAGAATAAAGGCTTGGTATATGTCAGATACAAAGACAGAACAAATACTTCACGTTGGAAGTTACAAACTACAGTCCTTATATAGTGAACTTGGAATTGAAAACAGGTGTGTGCACTCAGAAGGAGGGTGACTGTGAGCGTGGGAGTGAGGGAGTGGCATGGGGCGTGTAGTCCACGGCGGCCATATTTGTAGGCTGCTGTGCATGCTGGGAATTGGAGTCGCGCTCGTGGCGCGACCTAACATTCTGTTTTCACTAAATCTGTTTGCACTTGTATGAGTAAAGTGTAAAGGAACAAGTTCTGCCCAAACTTTTTTTCTTTACACTGTATCTGTTGCAGTAAATAAGGATGTGCTGTATGTAAATTGGTAAGTTGTTCCAGAGGCTAATTCTTTACTGGTGAGGACTAATATAATTGAGAATGGATCCAAATGAAAATGTTTACCAAAGATAATTTTCATTTCACAAATAATGCATAACAAGTAGTTCTGTATTATGTGGCAAGACCATAAACTACGGTGGCCCAGTAGTGCACAACACAACGAAATTTAAAAAGCAAACATAAGTTACCAACACAACAGAATCAATCCGCAACACAACGGAAATGCTCCCGACCACTAGGGGGCAGTGTCAGCATGGGAAAAAACAGATATTTCTTGTGTTATCCACTTCTGGAGAAATGGTTATGGACGAAATTTCTGGTATCTAGCAGAAATGACCGTAATAGTGGATGTCAGATAGAGTGTGTCTCGCAGTGCTTTTGTTAAATCATTATTGTTTATTTTGTTTTTTTCCTCGTTAGTTTTTAATACATATTGTAGTATAACTGTGTGGATTGTCAAAATGTCATTGCAGAGTTCTGAAAGAACTTGTGCCATTCGCTGCTGTGCTAATAATCAGGCTAAGCTAAACCAAAGGCTGAAACAGGAGTGTTATGAACATTAGCACATTTATAGCAGGAACGTATCTGTCTGCGAGAACTCAGTGAAGTTTTCATTGTCTACAAAAAGAGGACAAACATAGCTGAAGAATCTAAACTTAAAGAACTTCTCCAAACCCTCTGTATGTGTGATCATTTCACTTAGTTGCCATAGCCATGCAAGGAATCATGGGAAGCAGACCTTGGGACATGACAATAGATGCTCTGTGTAAGTTAATGTATGTAATTGGTTTTAAGTCAACAAAATACTTTTACTGAATGTTTTGATATTCCGACTGATAATCTTAATGGGTCAATTCATGAAACAACATGCAATAACACCAGAAATATTTGTTTTTTCCCCATGCCAACACTGCCTCCTAGTGGTCGGGAGCATTTCAATTGTGTTGCGGTTTTATTCCATTGTGTTGCTGCTTTATTCCGTTGTGTTGCGGCTTTATTCCGTTGTGTTGCGGTTTTATTCCGTTGTGTTGCGGCTTGATTCCGTTGTGTTGCGGCTTGATTCCGTTGTGTTGCGGCTTGATTCCGTTGTGTTGCGGTTTTATTCCGTTGTGTTGCGGTTTTATTCCGTTGTGTTGCTGCTTTATTCCGTTGTGTTGCGGCTTGATTCCGTTGTGTTGCGGTTTTATTCCGTTGTGTTGCTGCTTGATTCCGTTGTGTTGCGGCTTGATTCCGTTGTGTTGCGGCTTGATTCCGTTGTGTTGCGGTTTTATTCCGTTGTGTTGCGGTTTTATTCCGTTGTGTTACTGCTTTATTCCGCTGTGTTGCGGTTTTATTCCGCTGTGTTGCGGTTTTATTCCGTTGTGTTGCTGCTTTATTCCGTTGTGTTGCTGCTTTATTCCGTTGTGTTGCGGATTGATTCCGTTGTGCTGCTGCTTTATTCCGTTGTGTTGCGGCTTTATTCCGTTGTGTTGCGGCTTTATTCCGTTGTGTTGTTATGTTTATGTAGTTATGTTTGCTTTTTAAATTTCGGCCACTGTAATAAACAATATGTGACCAAACCTATTTCAGTTTTACATTGCAAACAGAGAGGTGACAATGAGGAACTGAAAGTATGTTGTCATTTAAGAGATATATGCAGTCTATGTATAATCTTCAACTGAATTAGCAGGAACGTATCTGTCTGCGAGAACTCAGTGAAGTTTTCATTGTCTACAAAAAGAGGACAAACATAGCTGAAGAATCTAAACTTAAAGAACTTCTCCAAACCCTCTGTATGTGTGATCATTTCACTTAGTTGCCATAGCCATGCAAGGAATCATGGGAAGCAGACCTTGGGACATGACAATAGATGCTCTGTGTAAGTTAATGTATGTAATTGGTTTTAAGTCAACAAAATACTTTTACTGAATGTTTTGATATTCCGAGTGATAATCTTAATGGGTCAATTCATGAAATAACATGCAATAACACCAGAAATATCTGTTTTTTCCCCATGCCAACACTGCCTCCTAGTGGTCGGGAGCATTTCAACTGTGTTGCTGCTTTATTTCGTTGTGTTGCTGCTTTATTTCGTTGTGTTGCTGCTTTATTCTGTTGTGTTGCTGCTTTATTCTGTTGTGTTGTTATGTTTATGTACTTATGTTTGCTTTTTAAATTTCGGCCACTGTAATAAACAATATGTGACCAAACCTATTTCAGTTTTACATTGCAAACAGAGAGATGACAATGAGGAATTGAAAGTATGTTGTCATTTAAGAGATATATGCAGTCTATGTATAATCTTCAACTGAATTTCTTTACTTTGATTACAAATTAATATATTCTTAGCATAACTCCAAATGTCCTCCCATGTTTCATCAATTGAAATCAATAATTCTCTCTTCGTGTTGTTCATCCTTGATGTTGGCTTAGAATCAAAGTCCTCTGAATAACTGCATAATGTGTAGTGTCACATAATGTTATGCATGTAACAGTTTAGTAGGGTCAGTTCTACTCTGTCTGCTCCACCAATGATCAGTGTAGGAGTAGCTGCTACAGCAGAGACCTGTGTAGGAGTTATTGCTCCACCAGTGATCATTGTAGGTGTTGCTGCTCCACCAATTTTCAGTGTAGGAGTTACTACTCCACAAATGATGAGTGCAGGAGTTACTACTCCACAAATGATGAGTGTAGGAGTTACTTCTCCACCAGAGAGCAGTGCAGGACTTACTGCTCCACCAGTGAACAGTGTAGGAGTTACAACTCCACCAGAGACGATTGCAGGAGTTACTGCTCCACCAGTGACCAGTGTAGGTGTTACTGCTCCACCAGAGATGATTGCGGATGTTACTGCTCCACCAGAGATGATTGCAGCACTTACTGCTCCACCAGTGACCAGTGTAGGTGTTGCTGCTCCACCAGAGATGATTGCAGCAGTTACTGCTCCACCAGAGATGATTGCAGCAGTTACTGCTCCACCAGTGTCCAGTGTAGGTGTTACTGCTCCACCAGAGATGATTGCAACAGCTATCCTCCACCAATCATGGAAATACTGCCATGCACAAACTTTAAAAATCGGGCAAGGAGGAGGCAGGAACCGGCTGAATGTAAACATAAACTTTAATAATAAACCAAACTCAAAAATAAAACACACAAATGGAACACAAAGTGCACGTGCGTCTCTCACCCTCTGGCACTTCCAGCCGCTCCTTTATCTCCCTCTCCCACTGATTAGACAACTCAGTGCCAGGTGTGCATCCTCACAGCCCGGCCACTCCCTTCTCCTCATCACAAAGTGCCTTATTTGCAATAAACTAATGAACAAATGCAACCTGAATTAACACAATGAGAGCAAGCACACAGTGCAGAAAATACAGGATATTAATGCTAAATGCCACCATACCAGCAAGTGCACTGATATCAAAATCTTCACAATTTTGAAGGGAAATTATAGTGTCTTGCAGGGGTGGAAAATACTTCAGTACCTCAGTAAAATGTTTTTTTTTTTTTTTATGCTGGAGTAAAAAAAGACATAAAATGAGACATCTCCTTTGCTACCCTAGAAGGTTGAGGTATGTTTTACTAATTTGATTATTTGATAATTTGATGAACATTAATTTGCTATATTTACAGCACTGTGAAATAGTATTTGCCTTTTTGGATGAGATTGGATCAGATTTCTTCTGTTTTTTTTTATGTATATTGTGGGAACAAACACAGAAGACCAGGTAAAAACATGGTGTAGTTTATTAAGGAGTAGAATAATATAAAAACAGGCCCTTCGCCGTGCATTGGTGTGCATGGCTGAGGAGCTCCTGGGACATGTCGAGGTCAGTTCGTGATAAAGCCATAACATCTGCAGCTGATAACATGAGAGCATGTCCATGAGAGGCTAGGAAAACGGGGAAAAAACAACACGTTATGTTATATTATATTATATTATATTATATTATATTATATGTATTGTAAATAAATAAATATATACACATGTAAAAAGCACCATGAAAGCATAATCCTATAGTAGTGAGCATAATCTTAGAATCCTAGCAAATATGTGTAATCTCAAGAGCTTTAAGTAGGGTGTAAAACACAAAAATAAATATGTTAAAATCATGCACAGAATCTGTAGTACATAAAAACAACACTTACCCATGTAAAGAGATAAAATTGAAGCGAAGAATAACAGTTTAATTTGATAACCAAAGAGAGAACGCAGAGAAAGGTTTGCTTGTCTAGATTGCTGGGAGACATTTTGGTAAATTGGGCCACAGAGGTCTTTTATAGGGGGCGGGGCAAGAAGGAAAGAAGGAGGAGAAGAAGGGGGAGAGTGTTTTTTTTTTTTTCTTCTCACCTTGAAAAACCTAGTTTTAATGGTGGCTGAAAGCTAATGGTACCTGAATTTTCTGAAAACCAAGCATAATGGGAAATTGTTTGATATGAAGGAGGAGAAAAGAGTATAAGTAGATACCGAACCCAGGATAGATCAGATCATTCCTGTGATGTCTCATTTGAATTGATCTCATGTTGGCTGCTGTTTATGGGCAATAAATCTGATTTTTGGGCAAATACTTTTTCACAGCACTGTAGCTAAGTTAACCTTTTTCTTTGCTAGTGCCAGTTTAGACTAGCATCAATTCCAGTAGCAGTAGCTTTGAGGCAAAACTATGTAGCTGCTGAACAGTTTTAGGTAAGTAAAAGTATTTTTTTCTTTTTAATACTTGAATACATTAAAAAGTAGCAACTTTTTTACTTTCTCTTAAGTACATTTTTGGATCGACACTTTTAAGTGAATTAGATTTTGACACTTTATCTATACTTCAACTTAAGGATAATTTCTCACCCTTGATGTGTTGCGTATTATGGTAATCCTTCTTCCAACCACCAGAGGGCAGCCTCACCTGTCTTTTGAACACCAATTTCCAGTTTGACGGCTCTTAACAGCTATCGTGTAAAACTGTGGTGACACCGAGTGCTGCGGCACTGCAATTGGATGATACTGATGAAACACATCTTCAACACTGATATATAGAACTATACAAGTGCGACATGCTTTTTTGGCTGTATGTCAGACAGCAGTAAGAGCAGTGATCACTCAGATTTGTTATTTATTCATTTGAGGCACAATCTACCATCAACAAATTATGCTATAATAATAAAATTGCAATACAATACCTTTACAGTTCCACTGATGATTAAAAATAACATGCTACTAATAGGTGGAAATGAGAGTTTATCTTACAAAACCAAATCTACCATTCTTCCTCCTTCTGCAATAAACCTCCAGTACTTCATTAGCAGTCACCTCAATATCCACCTTTAAATCCACCTTTACAGTGGATATAAAAGTTTACAAATGGCAGGGTTTTGTGAAAAATGAGACCAAGATAAGATCAGATCTTTTTACACCTTTAATGTAATATAGCGACCAACATAATTCAAGTGAAAAACAAATCGAAACGTTTTATGGAAAAACGTAAAAGAAAAAACGTGCAATAACATGGTTGCATAATTGTGCACACCCCTTAACTAATACAACACCCTTTACTTGTATTACAGCATTCAGTCTTTTGGGGTAAGATTCTACAAACTTGTGCACATCTTGTTGTTGTTGTTTTTTTTGTTTGTTTGTTTGTTTCCACTCAAGGGGGTGCGAGGGGACCTCATGTACACAACCCTCTTCAAGTCATTCCACAGGTTTTTGATAGGATTTACAGTAGGTCTGGGCTATTTAGAGACTGAGCAATTCTAAAATATTAAAAACATTGGATTTGTGTTTTGGGACCTTAAATTTTCTTCATCTTGAGCTGTCTAACAGAGGCCTCCAGTCTTTGTTCCAAAACCACAATACACTTTGCCACAAGGTTTGGGGTGATTTAGGTGGCTTAGATGTTTTTTGGGGTGATTTAGGTGGCTTAGATGAAATCTGACATGATTTACTGTGGTCTCTTTTTGTATATCACAAAAACCTGCAATTTTAACAGGAGTGTGTATACATTTTATATCCACTGCAGCTCCATTGCTTGACTCTATTTTGATTAATATGCTAAACCTAGCTTTGTATACTATTTTTTAAAACACATATATATTCCTCATATATATATATTTTCAGTTTTTAAATATTTGAAATATTGAAACTGGGTTGGAATTGTATTGTCAAGTTTTAATTCATTTTTAAAAACTGAACATGTGTAGTCTCCCATTTTAATGTCATTAACAAAATTCAAAAAAATAAATAAATAAATCTGTCTGCACCTAAGCAACACCCATAATGGCCCAGAGAGCATTTGGCAAGGTGGTTGATGGTTGAGAAGTGAGAGTGAACACATGCCAGAGAAGGCCCAGAATAAGAAGTGAGACTACCAGGAAAATAAGACAATTATCAAACCAGTTACAGAAAATGAAAAAGAGGGTTTCCAGATACAAAAAAGATTGCAAAGATTGAAAGCAAAAATACACAGATATCCCTAATATCCAGAACACAAAAAAGTCATAGTTCCTGATCATGATCATGTCTGAAAGACTCTCCTGTTTCATAATACACTCATCAACTATCTGAGGCAGATGTACAGCTCAGAAACATTTAAACCCAAATGTGTATAGTAGAGTGTTGTCAATTAACCTGGTGAAGAAATACAGGCTCATATATCTATAGCCAAACAAGCTGTGGGCATCTCACACAGGCATTATAAGAAAAACATAAATGACATGCATCTTACATACATATCAATTGCTGCACAAGAGAGTTTCTGAAAATGGTGCCAAACTTTCTGAATCAAGATGACAATAGTCTTCTCTAAGCAGGGAAAAAAGAAACAATCACATTGTTGGAAAGAAAAAGCAAAAAAGAGATCATTGATACCAAAATCTCCACAATAAGCTGATTTTTAAGATGCACTGTCTGCAAATGTAATATTCCTACTTCTGTAGACTGAAGCCATTCTTGTGTACTCTAACATCAAAGATTCTTATGCAAAGTGCAGGGCAATGCTCAGTTTAGGGCACACAGATTAAAACAACTCTGCATTATCAAAACCAACAGCTTGATCAAAGTGGTTGAGTATGTGTTGCAATACAAGTAGCAATGCTTGCATGTACCAACAGCGAGACTCAGGTAAAGCCTGAGCCCTTCTTCTCCTTTCAAACACACTGGGGACAGAACAGAAGATCACAGTGTCAAAAACAGTAAAGGAGAGATGTGAAGGTAGAGCTGAAGAGCTTTTGGAAATATCTGAAAATGATTTGAGAACGAAAGTGTGGAAACATCTCTTCAACATTCATCACCTGTATGCTCAGCTGCAAGCACTGAATAGTTCCCTGAGAAAGGATGAGGCCATTTTTACATCGACTTTGCTGAAACAACCAATACAAGTACGCTTCAGAAGTGCACCAGATACATTTTGGAGCATCACACAGACCGATCACACTGCACAACAGTCTTATACAGCGTCTTATATACCACAAAGGTTACTGAAACATTCTGTGCCATATCCCCCTCAATGAAACAAGACCCTGCTGCTATTTGGTCAGAGATGAAGCCTGTTCTTCAGTAAGCAGATGTCCAAAAAATTTTCTTCATGGACCAACAATACATTATAGTGAAGAAATAATGCACTGGTTTGTAATATTACAAATATTGTTTTGTAATTTAAAAAAATACTGTCTGGAACAATCTGTGTGTCATTTGTAATCCAGACAAATCTGATTACTTTTAAAGGCACTGTATATACAGAACATATAGGACATAGTTATTTTTTAAATCATCAGTAGTCTCAGGTACAACTTGTGCAGTGTTAAAAGGATTGGAAGAATTGGCTGGTAAGTATTACTGAGCATCTTGAATAATCTGCTGCAGTTCTTCTGGACACTTTCACACTTGCTTCTTTTTTGCATGTAAAATCCAGCTGCCTGTTTTTTGTCTGAAATGTGGTCTTTTAAGTAATATGTTGCTTTCTTTACTAACATACAAACAATTTTCTGGAACATTTAATTTTATGTTGGAAAAGGATCATTTGGAAATATAAAATGTTTTTGTACTCAATAACATAGAACCATCTATTTTTTTTTTAAATTGGTACTAAAAAAGCTGCACTGCACCAGATACCTACCCATAACTTTTGCACAGAATTGTATATACATACATTACTCATGAACAAACATCAGTAAAACACAAAGGCCTTGATTAACTAAAGGTTTGCCTGTGAACAACAACCTAATTCACAAAACAACTTATTCACAACACACAGTTACATACAGTTATGTCTACACACCTTTATTTATATATATATATATATATATATATATATATATATATATATATATATATATAATTTGTTTTTTTATTTTGTTTTTTTTTTCCCCTCTAACACCCGTAACTGCATAATATTCACACTCATGCATACAGTATGTGTGGCAAGTATATGTTTACTCTTCCAGAGGATGCCACCTACTTTACATGTGATATTACCATAAATACAGAGGTGGAAAAAGTACACAACTCCATTAATTGAGTGAAAGTACAGATACTACTGGTCAAATATGACTCCATTACAAGTGAAAGTTGTAAAGACAGGTTTTTACTTTAAAAAAAAAAAAAAGTAAATTTCCTTTTTATGTCAATGCATTGTTTTATTATTGTTGCATTGTTGTATGTAATACTTATCTGTGGAATAAAGAGCTTTTAGAATGTTACGAAACCTATAGAAATGATAACTGCTCTCTCTCTGGCTCAGCAGCAGCACCAATGCAGATTTGAATGTTCCGGTGTGATTTTTGTCAAAGGTTTAATAGACGGGCAAATCGTTATCATTTAGGAAAGAGATCGTGTGAGAGTTTGAATCGAGATCGCGATCTTTGTATGATTAATTGTGCAGCTCTACACATAACTATAGTAATTATGCAAGGTAACAAAAAAAACTATAAGTTACAAAATATTAACTTATTTAACTCTTAAACTCATTTACATTTGAATTCACGCTTTTGCAGGCTAACTAACATCTTTGTCGAACCTTACCTATGCGTAAGCGGTGTATCCACAAGGCTATGGCAACTTGGCGGGCAAATCCATAAATCGTTTGATCGACCATATTTCATACTGAAACTTTAGCTCTGAAGCACAGTTTTAAGCTTTCACAAGAAATTAAAAGTTTACATTCCTCAATATGTTTCCACAGGTTGGATTGTTTTAGGTAAACAAAGCAAACATTTAAAACGAAAAGAATCTTTGACTGGAACATACTTTTTAAGTATGGCCATGGGTGCACGCACTGCGCCGAGGAACAGTCTTCTTTCATTTTGTCAACTGATCAGTGTTCAAAAAATGCTGGGAAATCATTGAACTTCACGACATGTGACTCTACAAGAGTGATTATTGATAGGCTGTCTGTCAACTGCAAAAAACCAATCACATTTTAGAGAAGAAAAAAAAATCATCCACTGATTTTCAAAGCTGCTACATAATAATGACTTTTGACCTTGATAGAACCTTGATAGAACCTTGATAGAAATGTAGTGGAGTGAAAAGTACGATATTTGTCTTTCAAATGTAGTGAAGTTAGTCACAAGTTTCCAGAAAAAATAATACTCAAGTGAAGTACAGATACTCAAAAAGTGTACAGTACTCAAGTAACTGTACTTCGTTACTGTACACCTCTGCATAAATATTCCTAGTAAATCACCTGCAACAACCACATTAACTGCACAACAAGAAGGACACACAAATTATCAAAATGCACACATATAAACTTTATTTGAGGTCTTAGTAAGTCAGGGCATAAATGTATTGCTGGTATAAGTTAAATTTCTTTTTATCTTCATGATTTTGTGCTAATGGTAGGCAAACTGTATATAAAACATAAAATTAAGAAAAAAAATACAGAGAATACACATACATTAAATACATCTTCTGTGCAGTACCTAGTTACCCAATCATATATATAAGACACAGAGACATTTGATTTATACCTCTATATCATTTTCATATTGAATTTTCGAGCCCCTCCTTGGCCCCCACTGGTTGTAGGGCCATCTACCTTTCTGAAGGAGTACTCCACTGAAAAGTTGTTTTTGTGCTGTCCACGTCCACGACTCCACACAAACAAAAGCAAGAAGCAGAAGATGACTACACCCAAAAACGTTATACAACCCATTGCAGTGGAGATCAAAATTGTCTTGAGGTCTAGTGTGAACTTTAGGGAGACACGCGTGTCATTCAGATTAGTGTCATTGAGATCACCAACATAGATGCGATTTGCTGAAAGACCTGCATCCAAGGGTACCCCACTGACAGTTAATGTGGCAAAGTAGGTGTCATTGCCACCTGCATTGCTGGCAATGCATATGTAGGTTCCACTATCTGTTACTTGGACATAGTGGATTTCTAATGTGCCCTCTGGCAACACTATAAGACGACCAGTGCTTCTAGTAGTGATGCGGCGGCGCTGAGGTGAAATCCAGAAGATGGTTGGAGTTGGTTCTCCATCTGCTTGACAAAAAAATGATACAACCTGACCCTCACGTGCAGATAGCTGTTGTAGTTTTCGGTTGCGAATTTTTGGTCGTTGGCATGTGAAGTGGTCAAGGAGTGCTGAGTCAGAGAAGGCGCTGAGAGCTTTACCTTGTACCTCAATGGGACCTGCACAAACTGGAAACTTGCCATCAAAGTTAAGGGTCTTGCGGCGCTGCAAGATCCATAGCAGACGGCAATCACAGGACAGAGGGTTACCATCAACCCGAAGCATTTCCAGGGTATTTACAGAGTGAAAAGAGCCTTCTTCTAGTGTTACTAACCTATTGTTGGACAAGTTGAGCAAACGTATCTGCTGCAGACCTCCAAGGCCATATGGCTGCACACACATCAAGTTGGTGCCCACAAGGTGTAAGTCCTTTAAATTGACCAGATCACGCAAAGCCCAAGATTCAAGAACAGAAATGGGGTTGTGTGAGAGATTCAGACTGCCTAAATTAATAAGATTACGTAGGGCACCAGTTGGAACTGTAGTAATGTTGGTGTTGGTAATGAAAAGCCATGATAAATTGAGGCCCTGGAAAGTGTATGGGGAAATGTACTCTAAAAATGGCCAGTGGTCAATCTCTAGACCCCGCAGTCCACCCAGCTTATAAAAGTTCTGTTCCTCTAATGAGACAATATTGAGGTAGCGTAGTCGTAGTGACACCAAGCCACGGAGATAGGAAAGAGCTTGTCCTGAGATAGAGGTCAGGTTGCACCTCTCAATAGTAAGCTCCTGTAGACCAGTCAAGCCCAGGAATGCCTTGTTTGATATATACACCAAATCATTGTCACCCACTTCCAATTTTTGGAGCCTCCACAGATCCTGGAAAGTAAAATCCACCAATATAACCAATTTATTTCCACTCAAGTCCAAAAATGTGAGATTGGCAAGATGTGAGAAGGCACCCATTGGCACCAGCTTCAACTGGTTGGCACGCAAGGATAACACACGTAGATTCAGTAAGCTAGAAAAAGCATTAGGCTCAAGCACACTGATGAGATTCTCACTAAGGTCTAAGTCCTCTAAACGTGTGTAGGCTTCCAAGTCACCATGCTCCACCCAACGCAACTTATTTCTACTCAGGTCTAGCAACCTTGTGTCAGTTGGAATTCCATTTGGAAAAGAATTCAGGTGTTTGTTCTGACAGTTCACAGACTTTCTCTGGGATACACAGTCACAGACTTGTGGACAACCTTGGCCATGGCAAATGGGAGCTGTGATCTGTAGCAGTAGAAGGCCCAGCAAGCCCAAGCCAGGAGAGACCGCCATGTCCCTTTTCTTCCTTAATCAGTTTGGATCACTGCACCAGATACCTAGGCACAAAAATACATTATATTATATACAGTATATATACAATATATTAACTCCATCTGGTTTTCCAACATATTCAACAAGTTCAAATAAAAACCATCCATAATAGGTGATGGATTTTTGTGTGAAAGTTTCTCCAATGCCAATTTGTAAAACACGTTAAGGTCCTTAATGTGTTAACTTTTGTATAAATGTATACTTTATCAACATTTTGAAAGACAAATATGAAAGACTAATATGGTGACATATAGAGAAGATGGCAAGTATCCAAATAAATATTTAAGAAATCTAGTATATTGTCAATATACAGTGTGGTCCAAGAGTCTGAGAACACTAGTGAAAATGCTTCTGTTTGGTTTTTCAATTTAACACTAGGGGTTTCATTACAAATGATTTTATCAGCAATAACTTGAGTGAAAAGTAGGATCTTAGAAATATTTACATGAATTTCAGAGTTTCTTAGTATTTGGTATGTCCCCTTTTTGCTTTAATGACAGCTGACACAGACTCCACAAGTTTTATCTAAAACCTTATGATCCATGTTAGATCAAATCCATTGGAGTGTTATCTGAACACATGCTTCAATGGAAGGGATAAGACTTGTGGAAAATATGACCTTTTGTGCAGAGGAGTTAACATGGCCAATATCACAAATTTGCTTAAATTTAAGTAGAGAAATTGAGCAACATCTTGAATATTAAATAGATTTCCTTTTTTGTTTTAGAATTTTCTTATTT
Source organism: Cranoglanis bouderius (assembly GCA_023630585.1). Classification (NCBI taxonomy): domain Eukaryota; kingdom Metazoa; phylum Chordata; class Actinopteri; order Siluriformes; family Cranoglanididae; genus Cranoglanis; species Cranoglanis bouderius. The sequence continues at coordinate 3,567,204 of CM042553.1, read as the reverse complement.
CAAAAACTTTCTGTTAATTTCCAGTTTTAAATTTTAAAAATCTCAGATTTTCAAATGTGGTCTCAGATGTTTGGACCCCAATGTACTGTATGTGTGAATACTCCTAGTTCTAATTATAATCACTGCAAATATGACATAGTTTAATAAAATGGCTCTCTAGCCTCATTATTCTACAGCTTATAGAATAGCACTTGATCCGACCATCCATCCATTTTACATACCGCTTATCCTACACAGGGAGCCTGGAGCCTATCCCAGGGAACTCGAGGCACAAGGCCCAGCACTTGATCCAGTACATCTTATTTTTTGCCCAATGAAGTACAAGTACAATGGAAGAAAAAGGAATTTATGCAGGGGTGGAAAATGCAGCGTAACGGGCTGCAGCAAATGAATGGACAGTGCACAAAAATATTTATATTTACGTTTTATGTTGTGTGCTTGTGTGTTGTGTGCATGGGAGACGAATCAGGTTAATGTATTTGTCACAAAATCAATAATTCAACAAAATCTAAACTACTGAAGAAAATGTATTAATGGGTGTATTGAAATTTCTAATGGTTTGTGATTGTTTTCTGTATTTAGTAATACAGTATGTCACCTTTTAAAATTTCAAAGGCAAACATTCACAAAATATTTCAATCCTATTAGCAATGTTTTGTATTTTTCTCTCATTTAAAGGTATGTGGATTAATAGGATCATTGTGGCTGACTGACTTTTTAAACTGGCTGATTAAACTGAATTTCATTGTTATTTTGTGAATTTTATTTTGAATGAGATCATGGTCTTTTTCCAGAAAATAGGGGATTGGTTGAGAGTAGGGCAGATATAGGGCAGGCGAGGGAAAATATCAAAAATAAGTAGTAGTTTGCTCCTTAGTGTTAGCTGCCTTGGTTTATGCCATAACTTCACTCACATTGATTTGCTAGTTATAATATCAGCACAACAAGCTAGTTAAGACATCAAAATGAGCAGTATACCGGAAAAACTGCAAAGAACTCCCCACTGAGTGTCTGTTATTATGGTCTGTCTTTATGTGTGTGTTTTGGAAAGTGCACGTCTCAATTGACGTGTCCAACTGACATGGTCGCCTCATCAACTATGCCCTATTAATTATCATCAAATAACTCCTCTAAAACACATTTATCATAAAGAAAAATGTTGGGGGAGAGATTAAGGTCAATTGTTCTTGTAAAAAGAACAGAACACTATTCCCAAAATAATTTGCAGAGATGTTACAATATTTAAGGTTTACTCTAAATATTTGCCTAGCTGACAAGTAGTGGCAGGAGGCTAAATATATGGTTCATGGGTTTTCTATTTGTGCCAGAAACTCTGTCTTGCAATTTAAAGTGATACACAGACTTCATTTATCTAAGGCCAGGTTGGCAAAGAAATACTCCTCTATTTACCCCACTTGTACAAGATGCAAGCAATCCCCTGCTACACTTGCCCATATGATTTGTTTTCTGGTCACTGTTTTTTGAGTCTTTTAAGTAAAAATGTTAGTCCAAATGCTCTAACAGCCATCTATGGTATTGTCGGTGAAAAGACCACTCTTTCAAAACGTGATATCAACTGCATAGCCTTTACTTCTCTGCTGGCAAGGTGATTGATTCTGCTCAACTGGAAACAGGCTTCCCACCCTACTTTTAAACAGTAAGCTAGAGATAAAAAAATAAGGCTGAATCTACGGGGTTCTGGCTCCGAGTTCGCTGTTATGTGGTGACCTTTCATGAGTTATCTTCAAAACCAGTTATAGCTGAAGTGGTTTGAATCAATGCTGATACCTCATTTTGTTCATGATTTTCCTATATATATATATATATATATATATATATATATATATATATATATATATATATATATATATATATATATATATATATATATATGTACACAATATTTTATATTATGTTTGTTCCTTCTGGGTTTTTTTTGTTTTGTTTTGTTTGTTTGTTTTGTTTTTTCCATCTGTTTGTACACGTGTAGTATTGTCTTTTGTGTTAGTATGTGATTATGTTGTTGGTTGCAAAAATAAATAAATAAATAAATAAAGGGGGGTGGGGGGTGGGGGGAATTAAGGTTTACATTCACTAAAGTGAATGAGCAGGATTAAAAATTGTACTGCAGCCAGCCACTAGTGGGCCTCAGAGATATTTTCGTTTCACTTTTAAACTGGTGTTATGACATCCAGCCAACACAGTATGTACTGTCACTGGGCCTCTTTTATCGAACTGGATACAAATGGATTCATTCATCAATCATTCACATGAGCATTTATACAGTAATTTTTATATTCATGTAAATCCTGCAATTTCGGAAAAATGTTTGTATCCTATTCATGTTCCTGAGAAATATAAGACTAATAATGAAAGACTAATAAGTAATGTAAACCTTGATTGATCAGTTTCAAATCATATAAATCATGATGAGTTACTGCCCCCTTATATACAGATTACGCTGTCAATTTTAAATAGATTGTGTATTTCAATTACACACTTTTTTTGTGAAGTCCAATCATTTCATTTTAAAGGCATTACTAAAGAAATAAAGAACCAAATAAATATTGAATAGAAAAAATGTGTTGATGCAGCAGCCTTGCTTTCACTGTAAATAATGCAGAATACAGAGTTTAGGTACAAGTGATCAAATCCCCCTTGAAATCCATTAATAAAATATCTGCCAAAAGAAGGCGTTTTGAAAAAGATCACATTGCAATATGGGCTGCAACCATCCTTAGAGATGGCTAGCTTTGAGCCTGTTGCATTTACCAATCCAAACCCTTCTTCATGTTGCTAAGGCCATACTTGAACATAGACATAGCTATAGACATAACATCTTCATGCTCCTCTTGAGGGCTCTGTTGAATGCATAAGAATACGCACGCTGAGTCAACGCTTTGTGAGTCAAACACTGCATCCTTCAGATGCTCAGTGCCGAGGCAGTGAGCACATACTGTAGCTGGTGCCCACCTTCTGCTCTCAAGAGATATAGACACTGGCTGCATTAGCACAATTCCACTCAGTATAAAGCAAGGGGAATTTAGGGAAAACCACTCAACCACAGGCCTGCTAATCAGCTTTGGAATACAGTATACTTGTATCTCCAACTGTGGTCACAAGCTGCTAATAGTATGGCTGTGGTTCAATGGGTGTATGAGGTGAGATGAAAGGGGGCGGTATATATTGCAATACTCCATCATGCATCACTTTTATAGTTTTATTTCTATGAGTACCCCCCAGTTAATCTTACTTCTTTCATTAAATCAATCTTAAATCCTACATTTTTTTTTTCCTTCTATTATTTAATCCAGTTAGTCAGAAAATAACATTTTTCCATAGTGTTTGAAAATTGAGTTCATTATCTACTGTAATTTGTAAGGACAATCTGTAAAATAATTAACCTCTACTGATTTAAAAAAAAATAATTAATTAATTTTTTATTTTTTTTAAAAAACAGGGTAAGTATTTAAGTATTCACTCAGTTAATAGTAGTTAACTCACCTCTGTGCAGACAGACTATTTCTCATGCAAATGTCACAGAATGACCAGGACTCACTGCTTCTACAACATTTAAACAGTTCTCTCCTCTAATGCTAGGCAACTATTGAATTTCTTGAGGTTTGAGAGATGAGGCTTTAGAGAGACCCCTTTCTCAACTCTCTCCATCTTTGGTAACCCAAACACATGACCAGCCTCTTATTTAACCTTGTATCCGGTAACACTAGGGGCCATCCACTCAACACAGGTCTTCATAACAAACTGGTGGAGTCCAGGATTGTTATTGGACAGTAGTTGCAACACAGTGGGGTAGATTCCATCACTGCATTAAAGGACTCTTAAGTTTCACACTCAGGCTTTAGTGGTATGAGGGTTTTGATGCCACAAAAATTAAATTACTTATCAAAGTAATTTATACCTTATTCCAACCTCATGGTCTATGAAGCATATTAAAGAGTTTTAAAGACCTTTCAGAGTTCAGAACTCACATGTATAATGCATGAATGCTAATGAATAATGGTTTTACTTTATTGTCCCCAAATCTACTCCTAATGTGGCCACTAAAGACATTTTTGTTCATTTGTTTGCTACAACCAACATCCAGTGTGAATTTTATTATCGGCTTTACTGAAATAGACTGATAGGAAATCGCTGTCAGTAATTGAAGACCTTGAAGCTTCATTCATTAAGGAGGAACTTAATAATTCATTACATGATTGTATTCAACATATGGGACACTTGGGTGAGTGCCAGTACCTGCTATTCTCTACTAGGACCTGCAACTACAGTATCTCACAAAAGTATAGAGTACACCCCTCACATTTTTGTAAATATTTTATTATATCTTTTCATGGGACAACACTGAAGAAATGACACTTTGCTACAATGTAAAGTAGTGAGTGTACAGCTTGTATAACAGTGTAAATTTGCGGTCCCCTCAAAATAACTCAACACACAGCCATTAATGTCTAAAGCGCTGGCAACAAAAGTGAGTGCACCCCTAAGTGAAAATATCCAAATTGGGCCTAATTAGCCATTTTCCCTCTCCGGTGTCAGGTGACTCGTTAGTGTTACAAGGTCTCAGGTGTGAATGGGGAGCAGGTGTGTTAAGTTTGGTGTTATCGCTCTCACACTCTCTCATACTGGTCACTGGAAGTTCAACATGGCACCTCATGGCAAAGAACTCTCTGAGGATCTGAAAAAAAGAATTGTTGCTCTACATAAAGATGGCCTAGGCTATAAGAAGATTGCCAACACCCTGAAACTGAGCTGCAGCACAGTGGCCAAGACCATACAGCGGTTTAACAGGACAGGTTCCACTCAGAACAGGCCTCGAAATGGTTGACCAATGAAGTTGAGTGCATGTGCTCAGCATCATATCCAGAGGTTGGCTTTGCAGAATAGATGTATGAGTGCTGCCAGCATTGCTACAGAGGTTGAAGGGGTGGGGGGTCAGCCTGTCAGTGCTCAGACCATACACCGCACACTGCATCAAATTGGTCTGCATGGCTGTCATCCCAGAAGGAAGCCTCTTCTAAAGATGATGCACAAGAAAGCCCGCAAACAGTTTGCCAAAGACAAGCAGACTAAGGACATGGATTACTGGAACCATGTCCTGTGGTCTGATGAGACCAAGATAAACTTATTTGGATCAGATGGTGTCAAGCATGTGTGGCAGCAACCAGGTGAGGAGTACAAAGACAAGTGTGTCTTGCCTACAGTCAAGCATGGTGGTGGGAGTGTCATGGTCTGGGGCTTCATGAGTGCTGCCGGCACTGGGGAGTGTACTGTGACATGTACTGTGACATACTGAAGCAGAGCATGATCCCCTCCCTTCGGAAACTGGGCCGCAGGGCAGTGTTCCAACATGATAACGATCCCAAACACACCTCCAAAACGACCACTGCCTTGCTAAAGAAGCTGAGGGTAAAGGTGATGGACTGGCCAAGCATGTCTCCAGACCTAAACCCTATTGAGCATCTGTGGGGCATCCTCAAACGGAAGGTGGAGGAGCGCAAGGTCTCTAACATCCACCAGCTCTGTGATGTCATCATGGAGGAGTGGAAGAGGACTCCAGTGGCAACCTTTGAAGCTTTGGTGAACTCCATGTCCAACAGGGTTAAGGCAGTGCTGGAAAATAATGGTGGCCACACAAAATATTGACACTTTGGGCCCAATTTGGACATTTTCACTTAGGGGTGTACTCACTTTTGTTGCCAGCAGTTTAGACATTAATGGCTGTGTGTTGAGTTATTTTGAGGGGACCGCAAATTTACACTGTTATACAAGCTGTACACTCACTACTTTACATTGTAGCAAAGTGTCATTTCTTCAATGTTGTTCAAGTTCAAGTTCAAGTTCAGTTTATTCGTATAGCGCTTTTAACAATGGACATTGTCCCAAAGCAGCTTTACAGAAGCTATTTACAGTTGTCCCATGAAAAGATATAATAAAATATTTACAAAAATGTGAGGGGTGTACTCACTTTTGTGAGCTACTGTATATGAAATAGTGATCATGGTAGTCTTATCATTCTGGGAGCTGACAAAGATAAAATTTTACAGTAAATCTTATAATAAGAGAAACATCAGACACAGGTATTGCCACTACAGAGTATTACATGCATCGTTTTACTTCTTAGCTAGTGAGCATAGACCTTCAAGCTAGTCAGAATATAGTGCATTTGTATGGATTTACCACTCAGCACTGAGTGAAGCATAATTCTTAATGAATTTTTAATCACTGGGGGATTCTAGCACAATCTGCAGAAGCAAACGAGAGTCAAAAGTCTGACGAAGAGTTCTCCAAGATGTTTGGAACCCAGTTGATGCAACATTAAATGCAAAGGGTGCTCATGCCAAATATTGGCCTTATTTTATTTGTTTGTTTGTTTGTTTGTTTTTTGTTTTTTGTTTTGTTTTTTTACTGTTTATCAATATTTGTAGTACTTTTGTATATATTTTGGGGGCAAGAATAAGAATTCTTTTGTTTTCATTTTTTCTTATTATTTATTATTTTTCTTATTATTAATATGTTTGTACACTAAAACTCACCATGCAGAACAAACTGTACATCATACAGACGTGAAATTTCATCATTAGGTGTTATTCCCTCACACTACTCAGGAAGGGGAGATAATCAGCCTGATCAGCCTGATGGTTGTGTTATAGTACAGCATTTTACAGTTTGGCACCTATCTCATAAAGTTCTAGTGACAAAATTCTCTTTTTCTTTAATTCCATAGCAATTTTGACAATTATGCTCTACCCACTTAGATTTTGATATAATGTGCATTTAACTTGATGTTAAATATTAGTTCATATAGCTGTCAGGACCTGTGAGTGCAATCAAGCCAAAAGTTGGTGCACTGTATCAGTGTGCTAATGTGCTGTAAGTGAATTTCTAATTATGCTTGCATTGCTTAAAAACATGGCCAACTTCAGCCAATCAGCTTTCAGAAGACATTTCAAAGGGTAGGTATTGAGCTACAATCTGAAAAGTATGTTATATTATAAATTAACTGTATGTTAATTTATTATCCTTTTTTTCTATGTAACTTGGCAAGAACAGGCTAGTCAGGGCATTATTTGCAAACTGTGGACCCTGCACATTGCCTATTATGGCCATGTTTTAAAAATGTTATAAATGTATACATTGTAATTATTTTTATATTTTTTATATTTATATTTTTTTTATATTATATTTTGTATTTATTATTCAAATGCATCATTTTAATGATTTCTTTGCAATTATAGGGACTGTGGGTCAGAGAGAATTCAGGTAGTGTGTTACTCCGTGCTCCTGTTTTATTTTGGGGATGGTCGGACACACTTTCTGTGTGAAGAGTTTGAGGGTGGAGCATGCTGCAGAGGCCATTGAGGGGGCTGACTGCATGCATTGTGAACGCTTCACAATTAGGCAGCTCCGCTTTCGGCTCGCTCTCTTCTCAGCCGAAGGGAGTTGGGTTTCGGAGTCTTATGGCTCTGGACCGGCCATTGCCGTGGCAGCCAGCCGGCTCAGGTCCTGGGGATCCTGTATGGATCTGGAAGAGGAACCGGAGACGAGCGCTGCTCTATCTCTTGCTCTGTCCTCCGGATCTGACTCTGCTTCTGGGTTTTTGGCGCTCGTGTCACGACTCCTCCTTCCAGTATAGAGAGACAACTCATCCTCTCTGACTCAGAGGAGCCAGAGGGGGGCACCAGTGCACCAAAATTAGTGAGCAGCTCTCAATAAGAGCTGCTTGAAGTGATCACTAGGGCTGTAGAAAAGTTGAATTTAGACTGGCCGGGGGAGGAGGAAGCGGCTCGTAGCTGGACGAGCGCTTTCTCCCCAGTGAAATTAAAACTCCCTCACACTGCAGAAAACTCCCCTTTTTTCCAGAACTGCATTAGTGCTTCTGGGAAAAACCATGCACCAGCCATATTTATAACCCAGCGACGTCCGATTATTCGGCCATCATGGGGAATGAACATTACAGGTATTTGGCTATGCCAAAGGTGGAGGAGGCACTTGTGAACTACCTCTCTCCATCAATGGCAGGGAATTTAGGGAGGCCGGTTTTGCATCCAAGCCGTGTAAGGCCACCTCGGTGTTGGTTGGCAAAGCCTATGCGGCAGTGGGTCTCGCTTGTGGGTTACTCCATACAATGGCAGTATTACAGGCCTACCAAGCAGACCTGCTGAATGAGCCCAACAGCGGGGAGGGAATTGGGCCGGAGGCAGTGGCAGAGCTTTGCCGAGCCACATACTTGTCTCTTCGGTAGAGAGGCACCTATGGCTCAACCTCTCAGGAATGGGATATAAGGATATGGTCTCCCTGCTGGATGCCCCTGTCAAACCTTCTGGCCTGTTCAGCGGTGGGGTTAACGTCATTGATGACACAGCAAACAACAAAACAGCAAACAGCGGCGTTCAGCCAGTTCCTTCCCTGTCTGGTCGAGTTCGCCAGCACTAGTGCGAGGGAGGCACAGAAGGTGAATGTGGTGGCCTGCCTCCCCCCGTGGAAAGCCAGGGGGACCAGGAGGCCACAGTCGCAGCCTGCTAGTAGGCCCGATCTAAGAATGATCATTAATGCCTAGCAGGCAAAGAAGGAGCTGTCCTGATGGGCCGTGGAGGGAGGTACCAGGGGACATGAGGTTGTTAGGGCAGTTAGCCTCCAGTATTACTGTAGGGCCCCCCCTAGCCAATATCGTCCCAAGTTTTCAGTCCCCTCTGGTCAACGAGCTGTCACAGGGCAATGAAAATCTGATGCTTTCCCTCCGACAGAATGTGGAAAAGTTGACGTCAATAAAGGACCATTTGGCAGCATGGAAACTACTGCCAAATGTGTCTCCATGGGTTCTGTCCACCATAGAAAAGGGTTACCAGATCCAGTTCAGAGCTCGTCCCCCCCGTTTAGAGGTGTGCTCACCACAATAGTCAGCACAGAGCAGAGCCCGACATTAGCTCAGTAAGTAAGATCCCTCTTGGACAAAAGGGCCATAGGACATGTACCCCTTCCTTTGAGGGAGCGAGGTTTTTACAGCCATTATGTCCTGGTCCACAAAAAAGATGGGCGTATGAGGCCAATTTTAGATCTGCGTCATCTGAACCGTACTCTTCGGACATACAGGTTCAAGATGTTGAAGCTCAAACTTATCATTCCACAGATTCAGTTCGAGGACTAGTTTGTGATGATAGATCTAAATGATGTATATTTCCACATAGAAATATTGCCCAGGAATAGGAAGTTCCTGAGGTTCGTGTTTGGAGGCAATGCATACCAATATTGGGTTCTTCCCTTCGGTCTAGCTTTATCCCCTCTCACCTTCATGAAGTACTAAACTATCTGGATGACTGGTTAATTCTAGTGTGATCCAGGGAGTTGGCGATTCAACATGGAGATGTTGTTCTTGCCCAGATGAGGAGCTTGGGGCTCAGTTTGAACCCCAAGAAAAACATGCTTTCTCCAGTGCAGATGAGGACTTTTCTAGGGGTTATATGGGATTCCACTATGATGAGGGCTTATCTATCCCCAATATGCGTAGGGTCAATCCTATCAACATTGAGCAAGATAAAGCTGGGTCTGGGCATCCCCTCCATTCTCTTCGAGTTGAGGCTTATGGCAGCAGCAGCCAACGTCATACTGTTGGGCCTATTGCATAAGAGACTATTTCAGTGGTGGCTGAAAAGTCGGGGGTTTCATCAGAGGACGAAACCCCTAAGAATAATCAGTGTCACGCGGCGATGCCTATGTGCTCTGAGAATTTGGAGGTGTCCCCGGTTTCTAGCATCGGGTCACACTCTAGGGGCGTCTCCTTATCGCAAGACGGTAATGACAGACGCCTTCCTCACGGGCTGGAGCATGGTCTTAGACAGCCATCCAGCTCATGGTCTCTGGAGTGGCCCTCATCTAGAGTGGTATATAAATCGCCTAGAAATGCAGGCCGTATTCCTAGCACTGAAATTCTTACTTCCTCAGTTGAGAGATCACCATGTGTTAGTTGCAACAGACAATACAGCGGTGGTCTCATATATCAACCACCAGGGAGGGTTACGGGTTAGGGAGGGTTGCCCCCTGTTCAGGCAGGCTACTTCTCTGGACGGAGGGAAAGTTATTGTCAGTGAGTGCAATGTACATTCCGGGCAACCCCGATTCTAGCGAGAGTTCACCAAGACCATCTACATCTGCTGCTAGAAGCACCTTATTGGCCCGCTCGAAAATGGTTCACAAAGATAATATCCCTGCTAGGCGGCACTCCCTGGGAGATTCCCATTCATAGGGATCTACTGTCTCAAGCCAGAGGGTTGATTTATTACCCTCGGCTGGAACTATGGAAACGGTGGGTCTGAAGGGCACCAGCTCATAGATTCTGGTCTCGCAACTGAGGTTGTAGAGACCATGTTGAATGCTAGAGCAACATCCACAAGAAAATTCTATGCGCTCAAGTGGTGACTTTTTGTCTCATGGTGTGAGGAACATCAGTTAGACCCAGTATACTGCGCAATAGCTACAGTCCCGGAGTTCTTACAGGGACATTTCTCAGCAGGGTTGGCTCCTTCTACAGTTAGGGTCTACGGGGCTGCCACGGGGTGGCCAGCCACACCCCTGTTGATGGAGCCTCTGTGGGGCAACATCCTCTAACTTCGAGGTTTATACGTGGCGCAGCTGAGGCCCATCTGCAGACCAGGCATACCTTGCTGGGACTTTTCTGTGGTCCTGGAAGGTCTGTCAGGCACCCCATTCGAGCCCTTAGAGTCAGCCTCAGAGAAGCTTCTGACTCTAAAGGTAGCTCTTCTGCTGGTCCTGACATCTCTCAAGCAAATAGGAGATCTACAAGCTCTCTCTGTTGCCCTTTCCTGCCTTGACTTTGCTCCTGGATTAGCCAAGGCCTTACTATATCCTAGGCCAGATTATATTCTTACACATCTGCTGCCCAGCCGGTAGTGTTGCAGGCTTTCTTCCCTCCTCTGTTCCTCACACTGGAACAAGAGAAATTGCATCTACTGTGTCCAGTAAGGGTTCTCTGTACTTATGTCCACTCCTTCAGCCAGAGGCGTAAATCAGAGCAGTTGCTGGTCTGCTTTGGCAGTAACAGTAGAGGCAATGTTGTGTCAAAGCAACGCATCTCTGATTGGATAGTGGAAGCTATCTCTACCGCTTATGTGGCATGCGGTCCAGGAATGCTAGGAACGTCAGTCTGACCCAGTGAACTGCGCAATAGCTACAGTTATGGAGTTCTTACAGGAATGTTTCTCAGCAAGGTTGGCTCCTTTTACAATTAGGGTCTACATGGCCCCCATTTCAGCCAGCCACGGCCCTATTGATGGAGCCTCTGTGACAGGCCATACCCTCAGTATGACAGAGTGGGTATACTCATTCCCACAGCGTGAAGCTCACGCAATGTTGAGTTCCCTTAGAAAGGGAACGTCTGGGTTACGCATGTAACCCTGTTCCCTGAGAAGGGAACGAGGCATTGCATAGCTTTTTCATACTGGGGCATGCCTGTGAATTGCGCCTTCACTTCAGATAACAGAGGCTGACGGCATGGTTCACAGGTGCCGTTTTTATATCACACAACACGCTTAATTGCCACGTCACCTGACCATGGCAGGCCTATAAATAGGCGTGATTTTACACAGACTTCAGATACCGGTCACGCACAGAGGCGCTTCCCACAGCAGGAAGCTCATGCAACATCTCGTTCCCTTCTCAGGGAACAGGGTTATATGCGTAAAACAGACGTTTTACTTTGTTAAACAATCCGTTCATTATTAGTCTGTCATATAAGTCCATGTGTATGAGCTGTTACTACAGCAACAATAATATATTAGAATTAGTGCATTAATATTATCCTATCATTCATGTTACAGCCAGAACTACTGTCCGAGCAAATCTTTTGACTAATCAGATTCAAGAAGTCAACCATGCTTTGGTCCATCCATACATCCATATTTTGTACTGCTTTTCCTACACAGGGTCGTGGGGAGCCTGGAGCCTATCCCAGGGAGCTTGGGGCACAGGGCAGGGGGGAAGACCCTGGATGGGGTGCCAACCTGTCACAGGGCACAACTGCACACACACTCACACATTACAGACAATTTGGAAATGCCAATCAGCCTACAAGGCATGCGTAGGACTGGGACAGGAAACTGGAGTGCCCGGATGAAACCCCCATAGGGTGAACATGCAACTCTGCGCACACAGGGTGGTGGCAGGATTCAAACCCCACAACCCCGGAGGTGCGAGGCAAATGTGCTAACCACTAAGCCATGGTACCCCATCCATGCGCTGCTATAAAGCAAAATGACAAATTCTACCTAGAAAGCTAAATAATTAACATTGCATGCTTCAAACCCTAGCTAGCTCCTTGCTTGTCAAAATGATGCCAAAATGATACATTACTTTATGAGATTATGGCTTACAGTTGTCATCCCCAATTATTTTGTAATTAGATTATATCCTCCATTTACCACAGTTCTGTTAACTCTTTTCATCGTGTTCTTGTTTTGTCTTTCTTTTATGGCTTCCAGACAGGTATGCTCTCTTCATTTGAAGAGCACAACAATTCAAAATAAACTTGTACAAGTCTAACATGCTGGTGAAATGGGCCCCCTTTAGGGGAGTTCCTTGTATAGTGCTGTACATTGCACATTAGAGGTTTTGGGTGAGTGCTGCACTTTGAGAATGCAATTTGACATTTTCAAAGGCTTAGTTGTCCACATTGTCCAAATACTTGCTCGCATATTTTATGTACATCTGGAGGATTAAAAGCTTCCACCAGATGGCACATCAGAGCCAAAACATCCCTGTAATGTTTAGCGATTGTCATGCTCTACACCTCAAATCGAAAACCCTCACAGTGCATTCAAAAATATTTACTAATCTAGAAAATCCAGAAGACTGTTACTCAAAAATTACCTTTCAGTAGGTTTAAAGATGTTTTTAAAATTCAGACACTAACTGTAATAGGAAAACCATTACTTAATAATGGTCTAGAATTGTACATAAGTATGCAATTTGAGACAACGTTACTTTGTTGTGTCAGTTGTCACTGGCTTCAAACAGTCTGGTGGGGTAATCATCACCCATCCCCCATAGCAATTTCACTGTGCATGCAGACTGCAGCCACTCCCTTCAACAACCCCCACAGCTTCTACCATCCCCCCATGCCGGACTGGCTATCACAGAGGATCAGGTTAAGAGAGAGGTGAGGAGGCTTCATCAACGTAAGGCTGCGGGACCTGATGGTATCTGTCCCAGAGTCTTAAGGGCCTGTGCTGATCAACTGAGTTGAGTGCTTCAGCGTCTGTTTAATCAGAGTCTTAGCCTGGAGAGAGTGCCAGTGCTCTGGAAAATATTATGTCTGGTCCCAGTATCAAAGAAAGTGTATCCACCGTTCTTAATGACTACAGACCAGTAGCACTGACATCTCACATTATGAAGATAATGGAGAGGCTTGTCTTGTCATACCTGAGTCCCCTGGTCAGCCCATCATTGGACCCCCTGCAGTTTGCTTACTGCCCCCAGGTGGGCATGGATGACGCCATTGTCTATATGCTGCTGAGGGTCTATTCACATCTGGACAAAGCTGCCAGTACTGTGAGGGTAATGTTTTTTGACTACTCCAGTGCTTTCAACACCATTCAACCTGCACTACTAGGAAGGAAACTGGAAGTAATGCAGGCTGATACCCCCATGATCTCTTGGGTTACAGATTACCTCACGGGCAGACCTCAGTTTGTGTGGCTGAGGAACTGTGTGTCCCAGCAGGTGGTTAGCAACACAGGTACTCCTCAAGGAACTGTCCTATCTCCATTTGTTTTCACACTCTACACTTCAGACTTTAAGCACAACACGTTATGTATGTTAAGTTATGCCACCTGCAGAAGCTTTCGGACGACTCTGCTGTTGTGGGTTGTATTGAGGAGGGACAGGAGACTGAGTATAGGATACAAGTCAACAGATTCAAGGAGTGGTGTGGCGCTAACCACCTACAACTCAATGTCTCAAAAACAAAGGAACTAGTCATTGATTTCAGTTGAAAAAAGGACCAACCCTCCCCTGTCTGCATACATGGCTGTAACGTGAAGATTGTGGACTCCTATACTTGGAGGTTCACATTGATGACAGACTCAACTGGAACAAAAACACAGAGACAATCTACAGGAAGGGACAGAGCCGACTGTACTTCTTGAGAAGACTCAGGTACTTCAATGTGTGTAACAAGATGCTTCACATGTTCTATCAGTCTGTTGTTGCCAGCTCCTTGTTCTATGATGTGGTGTGCTGGGGCACTGAGGCCAAAGCTAACGAGGCCAAATGGCTGAATAAGCTCATCAAGAAGGCAGGCTCGGTCATAGGTGTGGTTTTGGACCCCCTAGAGGTGGTTGTTGAGAGGAGAATAATGTCCAAACTACGGACCATCATGGACAACACTTCTCACCACCTACATGACATGCTTGCTGGAATGAGGAGCACCTTCCACTGTAGGCTGATCCCACCTTGATGCAACAAGGAGCGCTACAGGAGGGAGGTTTCCTCTTGAGTTTCTGTGATGTAGTTCTGTTTTCGAATCGTTTGCCAAGAGCTTCTTGCCTGTGTCAGCGTTTAAACTATACTGTTCCTTTCTTTTTCATCAATAATTTTGCACTATGATTTTCATTTGTTGTAGTCTCACTTTTCCTTCTGCCATATTTTAATTTTTTTTAAGAATGCTTTTGTTTTTTTACTAAAGACGGCAAACCCCCACTTTCACATGTTCACTCAGGTTTGTTGATGGTGGAGTGGCTGGCCGCCTTATGTCCCAGGGCACCCTAATGTCTGTATTACCTTTTCTCTTTGTCGAGCTACTCATGTTAATCCTGAGATACAAGTGATCCTGACCCCTTCTACTCTCCAGACCCGCCCGATCCATCCTGATGCTCTACTTCTGGTTGGAGTTCTCATCAATTGGAAGTCACATGATGCTGCTGAGGATGGCCCCACATGGTGCAGCCTAAAGATCATTGAGATTACTGAGGATGGCACCACTTAAAAACCATAAAGATGGCTTTGGGCCTCAATTCATATGAACAGTTATGCTATGATGGCTTAGGACTACAATTGCTATGATAGCTTTAGGACTGCAATTGCCACAAACAGTTTTGCACTCAAGTCTCCATCAGTGAACAGTGGATAAGTTCAACAAAACAGACTTCATGTAAAAACTGTATGAATTTTCTTGGTTACACAATACTGTTTGACCATGTAGTATTAGTACATTTATAGTCTGGTGTCACCCAAATGAGGATGGGTTCCCTTTTGAGTCTGGTTCCTCTCAAGGTTTCTTCCTCATATCATCTCAGGGAGTTTTTCCTTGCCACCATCGCCTCTGGCTTGCTTATTATGGATAAATTAATACATTTAAAATCTATATTCTGGTTTTATATATTTCTGTAAAGCTGCTTTGGGAAAGCCAAAGTCCATTGGTAAAAGTGCTATACAAATAAAAATGAATTGAACTGAATTGAATTTGTGCCTACTGCCATAAACTGTACAATTTAACCCCCATGTGCAGAGGTACCATTGACTTTTTGGGGAATGTGATGATAAACTAGGCAAATACCCACTGTTCACACCCTCAAATCTTACACATGTATGTACTGTTTTTATATTTCATGTATATTGTGTATATTGTGAATTGTCTATATTGTGTAATTACATCTGATGTCCTGTATTTGTTATATTATATGTGGTACATTTGTGGATTGTACAGTCGTAATGTGTTGCTGCTCATGCACACTAATTTCCCCACTGGGGATTAATACAGTATCCATCCATCCATCTATCCATCTATCTATCTAGGTTCTTTATATAGCCTACGTTATTTGTCTCAATAACACTGCAAACATGGTATAAATAATGTTATGATTTGGTATGGATTTACAAAAATACACAGACACTGCTAAAGTTTAACTGCATTGCTCTGTCAACTTAACCATAAACAACCAAATGGTTATTTTTCTTTATTCCAAAGACAAGCTGAAAAACACACTGTGACCTATGGGGAAATCCAAACCAAGTATCCAATATATCCTTCACAAATAGAGTTTTTGTGCACTGCTGTGTTTCCGCTTTGCTGTTTTTTACTGGTGTTTTCTTTTTTTCATCTGTTTTGACTTTTTTTCAAATGATTTTTAACTGTAATTATAACGAGTCTTAATTGAGGGTGTTTTGGTCTTCTGGTCTATCTGGTCTTCATCTTGATCCATGGGATTCTCTCGGTGTATTTATGTATTTCTATTTTGGACTACCATTCTATGAAGTGCAAACCACCTCAGGGCAAGCTGGCACTGCATTGTGTCTGTGCTCACCACTTAATACTTCAAGTGCCTCTGCTGCTCCACAGCACAGTGTTTGTGGTGCTGCTGCTCAGTGCCATTTTCGGCAGAGGGATTTTGAAGGGTATGATGGCATTGGGCAGTTAAGGGACTATGACCAGCAGAACCATTTAGATATGAGCACAGATTTTAGAGGAGTTTTTTACTGCTTAAAGTTACTTCTTAAACTGTAAAGTTACTGGGTATGAGAAAAAGTTCTGATTACATATCAAAGAATTATTATTATTAATATTATTACACTCTAAAAGTGTCTGAGCATCAGAAACCATAAGGCACACAACAAACTTGGTCATTAGGTCTGAACTGCCACACACTACTATTAAACTTTATGTTTTGGCTCCACAGTTGCATAGGATAGAGTAAAAAGTATATCTACTGAATCCTTGAGGCAAAAATGACTTTTCTCTGATAGTTTTCCACTAATTTGAATTTTCTGAAAAAATTACTTTTTTCAAACTCATCCTAGGGCGTTCATCTGATCAACATGAAATTTGGTACATTGCGGGGGGAAAGTATTTGATCCCCTGCTGATTTTGTAAGTTTGCCCACTGATAAAGAAATGATCAGTCTATAATTTTAATAGTAGGTGTATTTTAACAGTGAGAGACAGAATAACAACAAAAAAATCCAGAAAAATGCATTTCAAAAAAGTTATAAATTGATTTGCATTTTAATGAGGGAAATAAGTATTTGATCCCCTATCAATCAGCAAGATTTCTGGCTCCCAGGTGTCTTTTACACAGGTAAGGAGCTGAGATTAGGAGCATTCTCTTAAAGGGAGTGCTCCTAATCTCAGTTTGTTACCTGTATAAAAGACACCTGTCCACAGAAGCAATCAATCAATCAGATTCCAAAATCTCCACCATGGCCAAGACCAAAGAGCTGTCCAAGGATGTCAGGGACAAGATTGTAGACCTACACAAGGCTGGAATGGGCTACAAGACCATCGCCAAGCAGCTTGGTGAGAAGGTGACAACAGTTGGTGTGATTATTCGCAAATGGAAGAAACTGTCAGTCTCCCTCGGTCTGGGGCTCCATGGAAGATCTCACCTCGTGGAGTTTCAATGATCATGAGAACGGTGAGGAATCAGCCCAGAACTACACGGGAGGATCTTGTTAATGATCTCAAGATAGCTGAGCCCATAGTCACCAAGAAAACAATTGGTAACACACTACGCCATGAAGGACTGAAATCCTGCAGCGCCCGCAAGGTCCCCCTGCTCAAGAAAGCACATATACAGGCCCGTCTGAAGTTTGCCTGAATGATTCAGAGGAGAACTGGGTGAAAGTGTTGTGGTCAAATCTCTTTGGCATCAACTCAACTCGCCGTGTTTGGAGGAGGAGGAATGCTGCCTATGACCCCAAGTCATAACACCATCCCCACCGTCAAACATGGAGGTGGGAACATTATGCTTTGGGGGTGTTTTTCTGCTAAGGGGACAGGACAACTGCACCGCATCAAAGGGACGATGGACGGGGCCATGTACCGTCAAATCTTGGGTGAGAACCTCCTGCCCTCAGCCAGGGCATTGAAAATGACCTTAATGTCTTGGAGAGGATCTGCAAATAGGAGTGGTACAAAATCCCTCCTGAGATGTGTGCAAACCTGGTGGCCAACTATAAGAAACGTCTGACCTCTGTGATTGCCAACAAGGGTTTTGCCAACAAGTACTAAGTTGAAGGGGTCAAATACTTATTTCCCTCATTAAAATGCAAATCAATTTATAACTTTTTTGAAATGCGTTTTTCTGGATTTTTTTGTTGTTATTCTGTCTCTCACTGTTAAAATACACCTACCATTAAAATCATAGACTGATCATTTCTTTGTCAGTGGGCAAACGTACAAAATCAGCAGGGGATCAAATACTTTTTCCCCACTGTATGTAGCATGCTGATAGTTGGCTAATAAATAGTTATTAAAAGAATTGTGAACAGCTTGGCCACTACAGGTCAATGATTTTTAGACCATTGCATGAATGTACTAAAAGAGATGTACAGTGAGGGAAAAAAGTATTTCATCCCCTGCTGATTTTGTATGTTTGCCCACTGACAAAGAAATGATCAGTCTATAATTTTAATGGTAGGAGAAACCTAAGAGATGAAAAAAAAATAGAATAGAAACTAACTATGAAATATTTTGGGACACATTTTACTAAAAAGTGTTAATTTCCCCTATGTATGGAGACTTTTGGGACACCCTGTATTGTCTGTATATATGATCCTTGCTGTGTTTTATCAACTTTGCCTTTTGGATTACCCTTTGTGCCAAACTGTGATTTACTAGTGTTCATTGACTGTTTATTGACATTAATATTTGTTATAGACATTATAGATTGTGAACTTGTGATTGCACAGAATGTTTTTAAATCCTTCTGCACATTGATCCTCTTACTTCATCTGAGTCTCCATTCTTACACGTCATGTTAAAATGTCGTTTGTCTTTCTGCAACACCATTTCCCAAAAAAGCATACACAAACCTACAAACAAAAATACCAACAGTGAATTATACACTTGTAAATTTAGCCTTTCTCCGTAGTGTGTTTTCACTTGCTGGGATACTTACACTTAAAAGACAGAGCAGAAATGCATGAATTTAATAAACGTCAATATAGACATTGGAAAGTCACTATTCACACAGTGTGCATGCATATTGTGTGCCCACAAAACCCAGGGAAATTAAATGATCCAGGTTTTCCTAACAGGTGTGTCAGGTAAGCAGGCAGTTTAGATTGATCTTGTACACCATCAGCCACTATGTTATTGTGGAAGCTAATAATTTGCAATCAGTCACTTTCGAACCCAGGACACATTGTCCTAAACCAAGTTAGATTTAAGGACTTGTTAGAATATGGCTAGTGATACTTGCTAGTCAGTTGGTTACATCTGTGAGAAAAAACAACAACTCCATATTCTCTTTCAAACTTTAGCTCAGCGTATTGTACTCTCATGAGACAAAATGAATTATTTATATGCCCAGCTAAATTACCTTGTCTGCTTTTTTGCCAGTGTTTTGGCAGTGAGTCATTGAGAAGGTCATGGTGTTGCAATGTAAAATTAATGCAAGACAGAAACTTGGTATTAATTTGGTATTAGATTACATGTGGGATATGGGTCAAAGCACTAAAGTAATAAAATATATTTATAGACAGTTTAATTAACCCTCTCTGCTCCAATAAACAACTCATTAATTTATTATTATTATTATTGCAACCATTTATAGCTGTAGGTTTTGTCATGCCCATGTCTGCAACTCCCATGACCCTCAGCATTACCTGAGGATCCTCATTACCTCCAGGCAAACACCTATCGCTGCTCAAAATCACCTGATCCCAACTCTCTTTAAATAAGCCAAACTCTCAGTGTTACTTTGTGAAGTTTGACCATATTTCTGCTTCACGTTTGCTTATTTAGTCTTGTCTAGTTTATGCCTGTCACTGTCATAGTTTTAAGAGCAGACAGTCATTTCTACCACCTACAAACTTCCTCTATGCTTTAGAAGAGGTAATGACACTGAGGAAGGGATAATGTATTACCTAAACCAGGGATCTTATTTAAAGACCATGAGTATAAAGTATATACAGTAGTTGTGTGCATAAAGCATGCATATGCAAGTTTCTACACATAGAATGTGATTTATCAAGTCATTCTTATATGTGAGGATGTGCGTATATTTCCGCCCATGCGTACTGTATGCAGGAGCCCATAGTAGTAGTACTAGTAGTAGTAGAAAAGTGTAATTAATCATGGGTAAACTTATTATGAGAGGCTCCCATTATCAACCATGTCAACATAATTGACAGTGTAATAACTGATTTTGGTGCTCACAGATGGAATGCAGATGAAATATGCATATATAAAGATTGGATAGGATGATGTTTGTTTGAACATTTGTTTGAACATCTCTTCAATTCATTCAAATGATGGCAGAGGCTTTCAGCCTGAGCAGGTCTCTGAGTTATGTAAATAAGTTATGTAAATATAGCTGCTAGCAGAGAAGTGGGGGTCAAACACCAAGGATGAGTCATGGAGTTGCTATGGTGTTTTAGTGATAGATGTAGCAAATGGCTTTCTAACAGGTATTGGAAAAATAAAACAAAATGATTAGTTCTATTACAAAAAATAAATAAATAAAGTTATGTACAGTTTACAAATACTCCATGAGAGAAACGGCAGGTTTTCTATCCCAGTTAAACAGATAGAATCAATAACCAGTACGGATATTTTCCACAATATTAATTATATTTGAAAGCATTTTTAATGGGATGGCTCTGTACTGTAAGAGTAAACATACATCTACCTCACATACTACATACTGGCCATATATCACTGTCCAATATTGCATAGTGTTCCTATATGTTTTTGAATATTACCAGTTTGATGATAATGCAAGCAGTTCAAATAACATTTAATTTAATATTAAAATATTCCTATGGTACGCTATATCGCTGTAGCAATACAAGGCTCTCAATTCAATACATCTTTGTGTCAAACAATACATTTAACATGCCATATAGTAAAATAGGCTATTTATTGTAAAATACAGCTTATATAATGTGAGGTGTAATAAACATTTAAACCCGCACTCCTCTGAAAAAGCCTGTGAGCCTACTACTGTACTAGTATACTACCCCGTGCCAATACCTCTCTATCTCTCTCTCTCTCTGCTTAAAAACATAATTTCCCAGTGGATTCAAACCAGGTTAAATACTGTAAATTACCAGGAATGGTAGGTTCATAGCTGCAGCTATACTTGATATAGTGGAGAAAAACACATTTGACCAACAGAGAACTGCCTGACTTTCACATTCTGCAAGATGTACATAAAGCACCTTGTCCTTGAGACACACATCCTTTTGAATTACACCAATTTTTCTTAACACCAAGCTGGGCTACTTTTGAAACACCAAATCAGAAATGTGTGTGCAACACAGTGAATTTGCTTCTTTTCCCAAACTTTCTGAACAAGTCTCAGGTCTATTTGTGCAGTTTTTGAGACCTGGCAAACCTACACCCCAGTGAAAGCTTGGCCAGCGAGCTAACGTTTAACTAGCCATGTTTAATGCACAACTTTTGTTTTGTTACACGCTGCTAAGAGTCTGAACATAAACATTTCAATTATTGTACTTGTATAATGTTGATTGTTTTAATCCACTGAAAATGGCACTAAGGCATATTCTGGCAATGCTTATTTTTGCTGTATCGAAAATATATTGTATCAAGACACCACCATAATCAAATTTGAATTTTGTGTATTGCTACACCCATAGTACTAAATAGATATGATTAAATATATAAATATTACCTTCACAACATTGCCTATTTAGAAATATAGTCTAGAGGTGATGTGTACCACAACTGCACAATTTTAAATGGTAAATGGTGTAGGGGGGGAAAAAAGTTGTGTATAGTGGAGGGTATAAGAAGTTTGTAGAGCCAATAAGTCAGGCCAATTTCTGTTTAAGTCTTGTGAGTTTTCAACAACTGGAAATAGGAAAATGTCCCAAAATCAACATAATGGCATACATCCAGTATGGTTGAATATAGTGACTGTTAAGCAAAGTGGTAAGCATGATTTACTACATATCTTTTCAAGTAACCCTTGAAAATTCCCTCAAGACCATTGAGGCATAATTAATGTGCTTCCATTACTGTCAGCGATCTCAGTAGTTGATAAATGATCTGTTGCAAGAGCTCATATGAAGAAACTGCAATCATTCATGCAATTTATGAGGTCAGCAGAACATGCAAATTCCTTCATCAATTCCCCAACAGTATTAGTGCTGTGTTAGAATGGATGGATGCTTACCCAGAACTGACCCTTGACAGCATCAACATCAGCAATTCTTGAAAGGTATGCAAGTGTCTCTGGTCAGATTGTGCCTCTTCTGGGTTTCCACTGGAATCTTCACATGAGGCTCCCAGTTGCAGATAAAAAGCTCTTCTCTTGTGATATATTCTTTTTTCACAGTCACAGTTTGCTGATCGTTTCAGAGTCAGAGTGCAGTGAGATTCTACGCATGACTAATCTTCCTCTTGCTCCTTTGTTTCTCACTGCTGGATCCCACTGGATATCAGGCACTGTACACACACTTCCCCACTGAAGAGCTGTTGGGGCTGGGATCATATGCACTTGCTGGAAAAGTGTGTGCACGTTGTGTTTGTGGAAGACAAAGACTGCTGTTTTTCAGCAAGAGACATATTTCTGCCTGTCTGTGCATAATGGAAGCTGCCTCTCTCCTCCTCTTTCCACCACAACTGCTGCATGCCTTCTAAACTCCCTCTACCGCCTAATAGGTATTTTAGGGATTGTCTAAAAAGTCTATGCTGCAGAAAAAACATACAACATGAACGTTCTGCCATTGTCACAAAGATATCTGAAAGAGGGAATGGCAGTGTCTCATGAATTACATTACAATTGTTAGTAGTTTTCCTCTAACATACCTGATTGAACTATTCAGATCATTAACAGCTCTTCCTGAGTATAACTAAATGTGTCTGAGCAGGGGAACAACTAAAATGTGCAGGACAGAGGGTACTCCGGGACTAGTATGTACTCTGGAGTCAAAATCTCCAAAATGTCTTTGTCAGATTTATTTGCAGAAGTCTTCCAACAAAAAGGATTTTATGATTAAAGGGAAATAAATATTTTTAAAAAATGGGAGGAAAGCATATTATGGGTCAAGAAAAATCAGCATCTTTCAATCAGGTTGAAAGTCTCAGAGATGAGTGAAATAGTTTGATATTTGTATCGGGTTAACCATATTGATACCTTATGTCTGTTGCTTTGTTGTTACGCCAGTTTTTACTTTTGCATGAATGCCTATTTGCATCTTTGCATCACAACCCCGAGAGGGGGATCATGGGAAAACATGGCATCCAGAAACATGCTGGTGCTCAGTCCTCCCACAAGCTAACTACACATTGTGCGTATATGCGGTGCTATGCTTCGGGTGAACACTGATTGGTTAGCAAAGTGTGTCAGGTTGCATATCTGGAAATGTTTTGGTGAGATGTTGTGACATTTCTTCTGTGTGTTTAATCAAATTCCGAGTAATACTGTTCAAAAAACATCTAAAGTGTGAACAATAAAATGCTAAACAATAAAGTGTCAACAATAAAATTTTCCCTTATCGCACGTTACGTGTTAGTATGACGACTTCACCCTGAAGTATAAATCAGCCCTAATTGTATGCACAAAAAGAATGAAAGTAAGTCAGAATAAATCAGTCATAGTATATTTTACTCATTGTGCTTATCCTTTTACATAAATTGGCTTACAATTCAGACTAGGGATGAATCAATACCATTTTTCAGACTGACTATGAGTACGAGTACATGTGTTTTGGTACTCACTGATACAGGACACATTCAGCTGTGTTTCCATATGAGCTGCTGGCAGGAGAAAGAGTAACAGCTCACTTCCATTTTAATCTGTTTTGGCAACTCCACCATTCAATTATCAGTTATGAGAAGAGTTATTAGAAACTTCAGTTATCAGTTATCAGAAACTGTCACATTAGCTACTTAGTGTCACATTATGCGAATGCAGATGGATGCAAGTGCAGTATAAGCTTTTACTGAGAGGCAGGCAGACAAATCCCAAACGTGATGCAAAAACGTAGTCAAAAACAGGCACAGGGTCAGGCGATCAGCAAACAGAGTAAACTAGGCAAAAACCAGAATCACACCAACACAGAACGAGAACAGGGTTGAAAAACAGGAAACGTGAACACAGATCGAAAAAGCTCAGTACAGCTCAGGCAGCAAACACTGAAACAATACTTCGCAGAGAGACAATGACATATGGGAGGTATAAATACACAGACTAATCAAACACGGAAAGACAGGGAAACATGGAATAGGTGAAAGTGATCATGACACATTAGGGAAACAATCAATGTTATGACAAGGTAGGAGACAAGACAGAAACCAAAACAAACACAAATGTCAAAGTAAACACAGATGCACATGGCAACAAAAACAGTTATAATAACCCGGAACTGCACTGTCATACTCCGGGCTGCATAAGGGGAATACCTGACACTTAGTCAGGTAGGAGGGCAGTCAGTTCACTATAGGAAACAACAGGCAGACAAGCAGAACTTACCATGTAACATGCAGTCTTGTTTTTATTACAATGTCTTCACTGCATTAACTAATCAGGTCCACTGATTGGTTGATAGTCCTAAGACATCATAGCATAACTGTTCATATGAATTGAGATCCAAAGCCATCTTTGTGGTTTTTAAATGGTACCATCCTCAGTAATCTCAATTATCTTTAGGCTGCACCATATGGGACCATCGTCAGCAGCAGCGAGTTACTTCCAATTGATGAGAACTCCAACCAGAAGCAGGGCATCAGGATGGACCGGGCAGGTCCAGAGAGCAGAAGGGGTCAGGATTACTGGTATCTCAGGAGTAACATGTGTAGCTCGACAGAGAGAGAGAGGGAGAGACTATTAGGTATGCTTTGTGTGTAGAGTGCAAGCAGGGACTCTGGCAAGGTAACATGATGGCACGCTAGGACATAAAGTGAGCATGCGAGAGTGGGGAGGTGACAGCATCCAAACATCCCAGTTCATCACAATACTTTATGCCCATTAACGCTCTAGATCTGCTACTTTACCTAAGAAAAAACTATTCATAAAACTTTGACTAAACAAATATGTTTTCAGCCTAGACTTACAACACCAATTCCAAAAAAGTTGGGATGCTGTGTAAAATGTAAATAAAACCAGAATGCAGTGCTTTGCAAATCTCATAAACCCATAGGTTATTCACAATAGAACATAGAAAACATATCAAATGATTAAACTCAGGAAATGTACCATTTTAAGAAAAAAAATAAGGTAATTTTGAATTTGATGGCCGCAACACGTCTCAAAAAAGTTGGGACAGGGCAACAAAATGCTGGAGAAGTATGTGTTACTAAAAATAAACAGCTGGAGGAACATTTTGCAACTAATTAGGTTAATTGGCAACAGGTCAGTAACATGACTGGGTGTAAAAAGAGTATCTTAGCGAGGCAGTCTCTCAGAAGTAAAGATGGGCAGAGGTTCACCAACTGTGAAAAACTGCGTCTACAAATTATGGAATAATTTCAGAATAATATTCCTCAACGTAAAATTGCGAAGACAGAACTCATTGTCTGTGAGCACAGTCAGCTGTGCCATCCACAAATGCAGGTTAAAGCTCTATCATGCAAAGAAGAAGCCATATGTGAACATGATCCAGAAGCGCTCTGGGCCAAAGCTCATTTAAAATGGACTGAGGAAAAGTGTAAAACTGGTCAGACAAATCGAAATTTGAAATTCTTTTTTGGAAACCATGGATGCCACGTCCTCTGGACTAAAGAGGAGAAGGACCATCCGGCTTGTTATCAGCAATCAGTTCAAAATCCTGCATCTCTGATGGCATGGGGGTGCATTAGTGCCTATGGAGTGGGCAGCTTGCACATCTGGAAAGGCACCATCAATGCTGAAAGGTATATTCAGATTTTAGAACAACATATGCTTCCATCCAGACAGTGTCGTTTTCAGGGAAGGCCTTGCATATTTCAGCAAGACAATGCTAAACTGCATACTGCATCTATTACAACAGCATGGCATCGTAGTAGAAGAGTCCGGGTGCTGAATTGGCCTGCCTGCAGTCCAGACCTTTCACCTATTGAAAACATTTGGCGCATCGTGAAATGAAAAATAATTACCTTATTTTTTCCTTAAAATGGTACATTTTCTTGGTTTAAACATTTGATATGTTTTCTATGTTCTATTGTGAATAAAATATGGGTTTATGAGATTTGCAAATCATTGCATTCTGTTTTTATTTACATTTTACACAGCGTCCCAACTTTTTTGGAATTGGGGTTGTAAACACTGAGACTGTGTCTGAGCCATGAACACTAATTGGAAGGCTGTTTCATAAATGTGGGGCTTTGTAAGAGAAAGCTCCACCCCCTGCTGTAGCCTTCACTATTCAAGGTACCAACAAAGAGCCTGCACCTTTTGATCGAAGTAGGTGTGACCGATCATAAAAGACCAAAAGCTCAGGTACTGTGGCATGAGACCATTTAAAGCTTTATAGGTCAATGGTAGTATTTTATAATCATTTATAAAAGACATTCATATAATCATCAAAATTTTACTGGGATTGCCAATGCAGTGTGGATAAGATAGGGGTAATGTGGTCATATCTTCTGGTTCTAGTGAGGACTCTTGCAGCTGCATTCTGGACTAACTGGAGCTTGTTTATGCAATTACTGGAACATCCAGTAAGGCATTACAATAAACTAAATTAGAGGTAAAAAAGCATGAACTAATTTTTCTGCATCGTGTAGTGACATTATATTTCTTATCTTAGCAATTTTTCTGAGATGAAAGAAGGCTATCCTAGTAATATTATCTACATGAGCTTCAAATGAAAGACTGGAGTCAATAATCACACCAAGGTCTTTTACTGTTGCACATGATGAACCAGAAAGGCCATCCAGAGTTACTATGTAATCAGAAAACTTACTTCTAGCTGCATGAGGTGCTAGTACAAGTATATCTGTCTTGTCAGAATTAAGTAAAAGGAAGTTAATAAGCATCCAGTGTCTAATGTCCTTTACACATTCATAGTAATATCAACTTTATTAACTTAAACTTTATTAGCTGGTGCAGGAGAGGGCCGTTCCCTTAATGCCAACAACATTTTCTAGTCTACCAAGGAGAATAGTATGACCAATGGTATCAAAAGCTGCACTAAGGTCAAGAAACACAAGCAAAGAGACAACCCTGATCAGAGGCCAGTAGTAGGTCATTTACCACTTTAACCAGTGCTGTCTCTGTGCTATGATGAGGCCTAAATCCTGACTGATACATTTCATGAATGTTATTCCAATGTAGGTACGAGCATAGCTGCTGTGCTACAAACTTTTCTAAGATATTGGCGATTTGATATTGGCTTATAGTTGGACAATTGACAGGGGTCGAGAACCTTGCGGAACATCAAACTTTACCTCAGTATGCATAGAGAAGTCACCATTTACATCGTTGAACTGATAACAGGAGAGGGCCGTTCCCTTAATGCCAACAACATTTTCTAGTCTATCAAGGAGAATAGTATGATCAATTGTATCAAAAGCTGCAATAAGGTCAAGCAACACAAGCAAGGAGACACAACCCTGATCAAAGGCCAGTAGTAAGTCATTTACCACTTTAACCAGTGCTGTGCTATGATGAGGCCTAAATCCTGACTGATACATTTCATGAATGTTATTCCTATGTAGGTATGAGCATAGCTGCTGTGCTACAACCTTTTCTAAGATATTGAAGATAAAAGGGAGATTTGATATTGGCCTATAGCTGGACAATTGACAGGGGTCAAGGTCAGGTTTTTTAATCAGGGGTTTGATAACTGCTAGTTTAAATGGTTTAGGTACATAGCCAGTGCTAAGGGAACAATTGATTATTTTTAGAATGGGTTTGATTACTTCTGGAATAATCTGTTTGATGAATCATGTAGGTAAGGGATCTAATATACAAACTGATTATTTTATGAGGAAATTTGTGAAATTAGTGGTCTCTCAAAGGAAGTAAAACATTCTAATTGTTGATCTGATATTGTTATATTATTATCTACAGGATTAGTTGTAAAACTGTCTGGTTTTAAATGAATTTTCTGTCTGATATTTTCAATTTTGCCAATGAAAAAAATTCTGCTATATAATGATTGTGTGCATGGTTCTGTGATGGTCTTATTTCTAGTTAATTTTTCAGTCTACAGTATTAAGTAAGAATCTATGATTATTTTTGTTATTTTCAATTACGGTGGAGAGATTGATCTAGCTACACTAAGGGATTTTTTATAGTTCAGGAGGCTCTCCTTCCATGTTGTATGAAATACTACCAATTTAGTTTGATGCCATTTAAGTTCTAATTTTCAATTTTGGTTCTAATTTCAGTATCTCTATTGATGCATCTCTAATTAAGACAGGATACAAGACAGGATGAGTAGTTGAGGAGTTAACAATGGCAGCTTGGCAATGCTGAGATTTGAACTCCCAACCTTCTGATCTGTAGCCCAGTGCCTTACCCCTTACTCACAGTTAAAATTAACTGTTTAGTACATAAAGGAACTCAGATGTACTGGTGAACATAGTAATATTAAGATCAAATGACTGACAAAAAATACATGAATCATGTTATAGAAAACTGCACAACAAATTCATTATCCGATGCTAACTCAAAGGCTAGCTGGGCATTAGTTAACAAAAAGTAGAAATTCCTAAAATGGCCAACAAACATAGACAAAAATATCAAGCACTGCAGAAGATCTTGTATATGGGTATAATTTAAAACCTTATTTATTTCCTTATTTATTTAAACCCTAAATTTACTATGACTTTAGTAAATTTAATATAAATTAAGTCAAGTAGAGCATATAAATATAAACATGTTATATTAATGTAGCTACAGTATAGTATAATGCCATTAATCCTGTCAGAAAAGGTTCTACTGAGTACCAGGTAGCAATAATTGTGTATTTACAAGAAAAAAAAAATTCCTCTTTCAACTGCTCCCATTTTTGGGGTCGCCACAGCGGATCACCTGTCCGTATGTTGTTTGTGGCACAAGTTTTACACAGGATGCCCTTCCTGACACAACCCTCCCCATTTTCCGGGCTTGGGACCAGCACTGAGAGTGAACTGACTCATGCGACCTTTCAGTGGATGGGATTGGTTCTCTGACTGGGAATAAAACCCAGGCCACAGTGATGAGAGTGTCACATGCTAGCCACTAGTCCACCAGGGAATATTTGAATATCTTCCAATGTTGTTTGTTAACATTATAGAGAGTAGTAATTGTCTGTCCACTAATTATTCTAACATGGATTTTAAAAAATCACCATGAGGTTATTGTTTTTCAGGCAGAGGTTACAACATGACAATATCCAGGTTTAAAGAAAGATACTCTCTCAATCTTATGGCTCCAGGGTCCTGGGTTTGATCCTGAGCTTGGGTTCTGGGTTGAGTTTCGCATGTTCTCCTTGTCAGTAGGTGAACTGGCAACAATTCTCCCTAGGTATGTGTCTGTGTGTGCATGCATGGTGCCCTGTGGTGGACTAGCATCCTGCCCAATGTGTATTCCTGCCTCGCAAACAATTACTTTGATTACTGAAGAAAGTTGGATGGATGGATGGATGGATGGATGGAATTTTGGGCACCCTATTAATATCAAGCACTGGGCCACAATAACATTAAAACCTGCTATGATTTTCATAACTCTGTTCATAACTGCAATAGTTTGAACAGTTACCTCCAACATGCAGCAAATCTTATTCATGAATATGAATATAAGTAACATAATTGCTAATGGTCAAAAGTCTATGAAACTGCACTGTAGTGTTCTTAAACTGCCTGTTAAGGGTCGGTTTGTGTTAGGCTACTAGTTTATAGTTTTATGTTTATTTTATATGTTTATATTTTGGTAAATGCAACTAACTAAATTTGTTAGACAATATCAATGGACGGTATTATTTCTGACTATTATTTCTGATGTAGATTTCTACATCTGAGCGATGTAACTAAATACATTGAGGAAAAAAACATTGAGACTGAATAGATAATGTGCTCTAAACAGATACAAATACAAGTATGATGAGGAGGTGCACTGTTTTATTAGAGTATTTAAAAAATTGCCATAAAGGTTCACAGAGATCCTAGTTCATTAGAATGATACAATAGGAGATGAACTATGTGTTTTTTGTCTCCAGTTGGTTTGCTCCATTAGCCTGATCTAAACATTGTCTTATTTAGCTCCAGAATAAAACCATATTTCTGTTAAAACTGGACTGAAATTAAAAAAAAGAAATATGCTTTTATTTATGTAGACCATGTCCACAGCAGTTGTGTATTTGGGGTCATATGCACGTATACGCCGTATGCTCATTTTTTCCCCAGGGCTGTTGTGTATAATGACTTTTAAGGATCAATACTAACATATAACCTAGTATACCCACTTGTTTTGCTGCTTCAGAAGTCCCTAATCTTCTCTTGTGTAGCTTCCCCTTTAACGGTGTTGCATGTTTTTTGTTGTTGTTTTTGTGAATCTCGTGATTCTTTGTTGTAATTGGTGCATTTTTATTTGAATTCCACCAGACATTGTCCCACTGAAGTAAAATTAATAAAAGTACTTGAAGCGCATTGCAATTTATTTATATATCTATCACAACTTTTAAAAATGGCTTTACAAAAATCATTACATGACAGGCGATGAAATTAAACGATTAAAAAAAGCTCTACCATTTTACTGTATAGTCCTCCTCTTGGAAGGCTCACAAGTTGGGATCTTCTGATGGCCCTTTTAGCAAAGCACTGTCTCTGTATCCCCCTCCTCTCTGTAACGGTTGTTTTGTAATGGCCTTCATTAATTTTACATTTAAATTAAGGTATTTTAATACCTTTTTAGTAAACAACTTTGTTTTTAGGACACCAGGGCAGCACTCTGCTGCAGACTCCAAACAATAATCATTTAAATTAGTTTTTAAAATGTTAACTTGTATGTTCATTGTGTGTGTGTGTGTGTGTGTGTGTGTGTGTGTGTGTGTGTGTGTGTGTGTGTGTGGTCTTTTTTGTCACGCTTAAATAAACATTCTCCATCATTATTAGAAGAAAATCTTCCTGGTAAATCATACAGGCATTATAATAAATTGCCACTTAATAGATACCATTTAGCAAATGCATCCAGGCTTTTCAGTAGATCCTGAAAACACACCTGCTGGTCTAAATCATGACCACTTCCATTTATTATCTAAATACAGATAGAGATCCAAATGCTTGGAGCAATACAGATACAGAAGGCAATTTCGTTACACACAGTGTGACCCAAAGGGAGCTACTGCTGACTAGCAATGCCAGTCAGTTGCAATTTCCTTTCATGTATTTATCAAACATTAGTTGTATGTGCTAATACAAAGATGACTGCCACAATGTATGATCAGTCATGCACTACAAAGCAAATTAGTAAGTGCAAAAACTAATGATCACTAATTTTAGCTGGCTAGAGTGCTGCTAACAAAACACACCCTTTCATGGAGGTGTCCATATTTTTTTCCCACTTTGTAGCTTGAATATGCCGAGCTTGAAAATGATGTAATTCTGTGTTCAGGCTTCTCACATCTGAAAATAAGGTAAATGCAGCATTATTTCACTGAAAATTTGAGAGAGGGAAGAAGTACATACACTGAGCAGGAGCAGAATGAATTTGAGAGCATGTGTACACTTTTCAAACATAAGAAAATTTGTGTGCACTGTGTGCATGTACAGCTTCATGCTTGAGCAAGACAAATCTGTATGGGAGCAGGCTAAATGTGAATGAGAGCAAAAGAAATCTGTGCATGGGCAGATGGAATCTTTTTGGATCTCTCTCTCTCTCTGTCTGTGTGTGTGTGTGTGTGTGTGTGTGTGTGTGTGTGTGTGTGTGTGTGTGTGTGTGTGTGTGTGTGTACATTGTGAAGAGGAAAGCTGTGAATCTAATGCCACAATATCACACAATAACCACCCACACACTATGTAAATTCAGACATAGAAGAGCATTCTGTGGGTGGCTGAGTAGCATCTGTGAATCTTACCAACATCGCCTGAAATTCATGAGCATATTAGAATGTCTATGATTGTTTAGATCTTACAGGAGAAATGACAGTTGTACTGAGTAGAACTCAAAGTATCATAATGGAGCAGTAACCAAGCATTTCCATATTTAGCCTACAGCATACTGTGCAGCTATCTGAATCACTAAAGGTCGTAGACCATAGCATTGTCTGAAACAGATAAAAGAACTAATCATTCCACTAGTTTAAAAATGAGCTAAATTAAGCATTGCATGAGGTTCAATTTAAACCTTAAACATTAACATTTGCTTTCATACATTTGCTTTCAGTGTGGTGTCATACAAGTAATTTACATGTACTGCTCTCTCCATGTGTTTGGCTCACGTATTTCAACTCATCTAAGTGCTATAAAATGTGTGCATTTGCAGCTGAGAACCGCAGTCTGTGAGCTCCCACTGTACTTCTGCTAGCCTGTAGCCAAACGCTCTTACATAAAAAGCTGTTGTGGGTGGGAATGTCCACAGAACAGGTACTCAACACAGCCTGATGTCACAAGGAAATGTACTGAATGTAAATTACACATCAAGTCAAGTGAGGTCAAGTGTTTATTGTCATTCCTCTATATAGTTTGTATACATCGGAATGCAATGTTGTTTCCTCAGGGCCATGGTGAATCACATAATACAGTGGCATGGTACACAGTACGCAGTACATGAAGTGCAAATACACAACCAGTGGCGTGCACAGACCTGTGCTGGGGCAGGGGCGGAAGGACCATAAAGGGCACTTATTACTTCAATTTACACAACCAAATATATATATTTTTTTACAGTATTTAAACACATAATTATTTATTAAATAAATCACCTGTATTTCAATCAGTACTACTCATCTGTCTGTTGTGTTTTTAAATATTTTAATGACTTCCTCACGGTTAATTGGAATGTCACGCTCGATTGAGAGGAGCAATATGTCAGAGCGCCTCTCTTCATTACATAGACCTCGAAGTCTGGATTTCACAAGTTTTAACTTTGAAAATGACCGTTCAGCTGTAGATGTGGAGACAGGTAATGTGGCATATATTTTTGAGTTGAGAAAGAGAGGGAATAACTGTCTCAATCTCGTTGCCTTTTAGGTACTTGACCATTTCCTGGACATTGCTTTTGGGGAAGGAGTAGGATGCATGAAACAATTTAAGTTCTGTGAAGACCTGGGAGATGATAATATTACTAAAGATTATTTACTTTTATTTTACCAAACAAAACTCCCTTGTATACCCGTCGGTATTCGGTACGCTCCTGCTCAATCGGGGGAGGCCTCAGGCACATCAGGGATAAGAAACCTACATGTGTGAACACTGATCCTGGAAATGCCCAACCTCCCCGCAGTGCCAACACACCTGCCAGAAAGACAAAGCATGGGGAGATGGTAGAGAGGAGGAAAAGCGAGGTGGGAAACAGGTCTGGGGTTCTTGGTTCTTGGTGAGAAAGACCAGGCTGGCCTGGACCATGAGCCACCACCAAGTGATCCTCCGGCAGCTGAATGGCTTCGTGCAGGAATACGGGCCACTGGCACTGGATCCATGCTGCCATTCCTGTCGGGAGTCGAGCGACGAATTGCTCCAGTACCACCAGCTCTTTGCTCTATTCCACGTCCCACTTCTCTGCCATCAACCACCAGCGACAGAAGTAATTGGTAAACGGTCTGCACTTATATAGCACCTTTTAACCTTAGCAGTTCTACAAAGCGCTTTACACTGTTTATCATTCACCCATGAAAGGCACTAGCCTGCCATTGGGAGCAGCTTGGGGATCAGTGTCTTGCCCAAGGACACTTCAGCATGTGGAGGCATGTGGGCCGGGAATCGACCGCCAACCCTGCGATTAGAAGTCCCTCGGCTGCTGGGTGTACATGAAGGGTCGGCTGACCTTGTGGAGCTGCAGCAACCGGAAATGTCAGTGCTGCTCCTCAGGTGTCCGACCAACTCTTGAGGCTGAAATACTCCAGCTGTGTGGTTGGCGGCAGCTATTGGGCAGCAAGCTGGGCTTCTCCCTATAGCAAGGGGAGGAGTCGCAGAGCCAATTCCTCCTCCGGCCATTCCCACACAGAGGTCACATGCTCAAAGTGCTCCAGGAAGGCCTTCGAAACGTCCGTGGAGGCCATCTTTGTGAGTGTCACATGTGCCACAGGGGCAGGAGACACAGCTGGAAATGTGCTGGGCTGCAGCGGTTTTTGGAGTGCCCGCTGGTTCTCGGCCTGATCCTGCACGAAGGCTTTGAAGCGCAGCTGCTGTTTGGTGTACAGGGCAAGGAGTACTTGGTGTTGGGCTTGGTGGAGGAGGGTGAGGGAATTGACGATCTCACTGAGAGGGAAGGCTTCCATGGCAGCACCTGAGTCGTCCCTGATCATGGGTTTCGGGACCACTGCAGAACCCTGGTGTGTGAGGGAAGACTCAGGAGGAAGGACGGAATTTTAGCTGAGCTCCAGGCTCATGTTCATTTGGTCCACGCTTTTCAGCGCACTTTCAAAAGCTCAATAAAAATAGGACAACAACACAAAACAGGTCCGTCCCGGTCTTGTTGTGTTCGCCCTGTCAGGTTCAAGTTCACAAGTGTATGTATGGGACGTATGTGTGTGCATGCAAGTCTCGCAAGCTCTGCCAGCTGTATCACTCACTTGCTCTCTCTCACTGGCTACAGGAGTCACTGAAAGCACAAAGAGACACAAATAAGTAGATTGGCGGTAATAAGACACAGGTGAGAATAATCATGCGTTACCTGCTGGTTCCACCCACCTCTCCATCCAAAGCTGATGGTTGACCATACCCCCACTTCCACAATTATTTATCACTCTTGCTGGAATTCAATATTTTAGCAAATCAAATGATCAAATATCTCACTACAATATCATTTTGTTTGTTTCATTTTGTAGGAAGTTCAGGAGAGTATCCAGAAGAAGAGGTTAGCTAGGAAGAAGTGGGACAGTGAGAGGACGGAGGAAAGTAGACAGGAATATAGGGAGATGCAGCATGAGGTTAAGATAGAGGTGGCAAAGGCCAAACAGAAAGCTTATGAGGACATGTATGCAAGGTTAGATAGTAAGGAAGGTGAGAGGGATTTGTATCAGTTGGCGAGGCAGAGGGATAGAGATGGTAAGGATGTGCAGCAGGTTAGAGTGATTAAAGATAGAGATGGAAATGTGTTGACAGGTGACAGGAGGGTGAGGGAAAGATGGAAGGAGTACTTTGAGGAACTGATGAATGAGGAAAATGACAGAGAGAGAAGAGTAGTAGAGGCAAATATTGTTGAGCAGGAAGTAGAAAGGATTAGCAAGGGTGAAGTTAGGAGAGCTTTGAAGAGGATGCAGAGAGGAAAGGCAGTTGGTCCTGATGACATACCAGTGGAGGTATGGAAGTGTCTAGGAGAGATGGCAGTTGAGTTTTTAACTAGGTTGTTCAACGAGGTCTTAGAGAGTGAGAGGATGCCTGAGGAATGGAGGAGAAGTGTTTTGGTGCCGATTTTTAAGAACAAGGGAGATGTGCAGAGTTGTGGAAACTACAGAGGTATTAAGCTGATGAGCCATACAATGAAGTTGTGGGAAAGAGTAGTGGAAGCAAGGCTAAGGGGAGAAGTGAGCATTTGTGAGCAGCAGTATGGTTTCATGCCAAGAAAGAGCACTACAGATGCAATATTTGCTTTGAGAATGTTGATGGAGAAGTACAGAGAGGGTCAGAAAGAGCTGCATTGTGTCTTTGTAGATTTACAGAAAGCGTATGACAGGGTGCCAAGAGAGGAGCTGTGGTATTGTATGAGGAGGTCTGGAGTGGCAGAGAAGTATGTTAGAGTGGTGCAGGATATGTATGAGAGTAGTAGGACAGAGGTAACGTGTGCGGTAGGTGTGACAGAGGAGTTCACGGTGAAGGTGGGACTGCATCAAGGATCGGCTCTGAGCCCCTTCTTGTTTGCGGTGGTGATGGACAGGCTGACAGATGAGGTCAGACAGGAATCTCCATGGACTATGATGTTTGCGGATGACATTGTGATCTGTAGTGAGAGCAGGGAGCAGGTGGAGGAAACTCTAGAGAGGTGGAGGTTTGCTCTGGAGAGAAGAGGAATGAAGGTTAGTCGCAGCAAGACAGAATACATGTGTGTGAATGAGAGGGATCCAAGTGGAACAGTGAGGTTACAGGGAGAAGAGATAAAGAAGGTGCAGGATTTTAAGTACTTAGGGTCAACAGTCCAGAGCAACGGGGAGTGTGGAAAAGAGGTGAAGAAGGATGTGCAGGCAGGTTGGAATGGGTGGAGAAAAGTGTCAGGTCTGTTGTGTGATAAAAGAGTACCAGCAAGAATGAAAGGAAAGGTGTACAGGACAGTAGTGAGACCAGCGATGTTGTATGGTTTGGAGACAGTTGCACTGAGGAAAAGACAGGAGGAAGAGTTAGAGGTAGCAGAGCTGAAGATGTTGAGGTTCTCTTTGGGAGTGACGAGGATGGATAGGATCGGGAATGAGTACATCAGAGGGACAGCACATGTGAGATGTTTTGGAGACAAAGTTAGAGAGGCCAGGTTGAGATGGTTTGGACATGTTCAGAGGAGGGAGAGTGAATATATCGGTAAAAGGATGCTGAGGTTAGAGCTGCCAGGCAGGAGGCCGAGAGGAGGACCAAAGAGGAGGTTTATGGATGTAGTGAAGGAGGACATGAAGGTAGTCGGTCTGAGAGAAGAGGATGCAGGGGATAGGGCTAGATGGAGGCAGATGATTCGCTGTGGCGACCCCTGAAGGGAACAGTCGAAAGGAAAAGAAGAATATCATTTTGTTTGTTTAACTCAAACTGTTTTGCTG
This sequence comes from Cranoglanis bouderius, assembly GCA_023630585.1. Lineage (NCBI taxonomy): Eukaryota > Metazoa > Chordata > Actinopteri > Siluriformes > Cranoglanididae > Cranoglanis > Cranoglanis bouderius. Next base: position 3,530,407 of record CM042553.1, on the reverse strand, counting down.
GACACCACAGCCTGTTTCCTTTGAAGCCCCTGACACAGAGCTAACAGACACCCATTGAAACCAGTGCATCTCTGGGTGTTTACGGCATATTCAAGTACACAGTTTTAATGGGATGCCAGAATAATGCTCTTTGGACAACTGGCTTTTAACACATCATTTGGATTGGTGTGTTTTTCACAGAAAAAAAATCTCAGTGCTTATTGGACAGTGCATTCTTCATTTGTTCCACCTGGATGTTTTTCTTTATGATGATTGGTAGACCTCTCAAAAGGGCGGAACCTTGTAACCAACTGCCAATCAATTAAATGTTAATGGACATGACTGACATCTCACACTTAAACATATCTGTGCTAGTTGGAATCGCTTGGAGCCTTCTGTACTAATAATATGTGGTGTAAATATAGTAAATAGACTGTTCTGTTTTATTATTTCCATTCATTTCTGAAATTTATTGTTTATAAGTCTAGCTAGGTAGCTGTCACTTCCATCCTCAGCTAGCATGGCAGACACTGCTAATGTTGACCTGATTTTAAAAAAGTCTTTCAGTGCTCATACTTATGAGGAGAGACTGAAAATTAAACAAGTGGGCAGATCAATGCCCAAGATTTGAATTCAAAAGTCAGGGATGAAATAAGGTCCTTTTAGCTGTCTTGGTATAGTAAAATTGATTGGCTGTGTTCATTAGTCTTAGATTACATGGAGCCTCCACCATAGAAGTCCCTGTGAATGAGCTGTTACTGTAGAACCAACACACACACACACACACACACACACACACACACACACACACACACACAGCTGTGGCCAAAAGTTTTGAGAATGACACAAATATTAATTTTCACAAAGTCTGCTGCTTCAGTGTTTTTAGATCTTTTTGTCAGATGTTACTAACTGTTACTGAAGTATAATCACAAGCATTTCATAAGTGTCAATGGCTTTTATTGACAATTACATGAAGTTTATGCAAAGAGTCAATATTTGCAGTGTTGACCCTTCTTTTTCAAGACCTCTGCAATTCGCCCTGGCATGCTGTCAATCAACTTCTGGGCCACATCCTGACTGATGGCAGCCCATTCTTGCATAATCAATGCTTGGAGTTTGTCAGAGTTTGTGGGTTTTTGTTTGTCCACCTGCCTCTTGAGGATTAACCACAAATTCTCAATGGGATTAAGGTCTGGGGAGTTTCCTGGCCACGGACCCCAAATGTCGATGTTTTGTTCCCCGAGCCACTTCGTTATCACTTTTGCCTTGTGGCAAGGTGCCCCATCATGCTGGAAAAGGCATTGTTCGTCACCAAACTGTTCTTGGATGGTTGGGAGAAGTTGCTCTCTGAGGATGTTTTTGTACCATTCTTTATTCATGGCTGTGTTCTTAAGCAAAATTGTGAGTGAGCCCACTCCCTTGGCTGAGAAGCAACCCCACACATGAGTGGTCTCAGGATACTTTACTGTTGGCATGACACAAGACTGATGGTAGCGCTCACCTTTTCTTCTCCGGACAAGCTTTTTTCCAGATGCCCCAAACAATCGGGAAGGGGATTCATCAGAGAAAATGACATTATCCCAGTCCTCACCAGTCCAATCCCTGTACTTTTTGCAGAATAGCAGTCTGTCCCTGATGTTTTTCCTGGAGAGAAGTGGCTTCTTTGCTGCCCTTCTTGACACCAGGCCATCCTCCAAAAGTCTTTGCCTTACTGTGTGTGCAGACGCACTCACACCTGCCTGCTGCCATTCCTGAGCAAGCTCTGCACTGATGGTGCCCCGATCCCGCAGCTGAATCAACTTTAGGAGACGGTCCTGGCGCTTGCTGGACTTTCTTGGGCGCCCTGAAGCCTTCTTCACAACAGTTGAACCTCTCTCCTTGAAGGTCTTGATGATCCGATAAATGGTTGATTTAGGTGCAATCTTACTAGCAGCAATATCCTTGCCTGTGAATCCCTTTTTGTGCAAAGCAATGATGGCTGCATGTGTTTCCTTGCAGGTAACCATAGTTAACAGAGGAAGAACAATAATTTCAAGCACCACTCTCCATTTAAAGCTTCCAGTCTGTTATTCTAACTCAATCAGCATGACAGAGTGATCTCCAGCCTTGTCCTCGTTAACACTCTCACCTGTGTTAATGAGAGAATCACTGACATGATGTCAGCTGGTCCTTTTGTGGAAGGGCTGAAATGCAGTGGACATGTTTTTTTGGGATTAAGTTCATTTTCATGGCAAAGAGGGACTTTGAAATTAATTGCAATTCACCTGCTCACTCTTCATAACTGTTAGAGTTTCCCGAGTCGCTCGCTATGCGAGCGGTGGACTCGACTACTTCCGCATTCCACTGCATTCCACTGCGTGCTTTCCAGCGCTATTCAAAAACTCTCCGATAGACATTCCATTCATAAAAACTCACGTGTTGTTTACCTCTGCCATGTGCCTTTTGTTTTCGTTCACGTCATGTCTCCGCCTCCTGTGTTTCCCCATGTGCGTTTATCATTGTATTGGGTCATGTCTCTGCCCCATTTCCTCATTGGTTCTCTGTCTAATGTGATTATCATGTCCAGGTGTCTTTGATTGTGGGTGTGTTTAAAAACCCCTGTTTGTGTCCGCTTCAATGCGGAGTATTAGTATAAGTTTGTCATAGTTAATCATAGTCTGGGTTTTTCATAGTATTGTTGTTCATAGTTCAGTTTGTTAGTATTTAGATGTGTTTAACCGTGCGCTTTGTTCCGGTGTTTCCCAGATCACTAATCTTGTTTACTACAGCCTGGATTACAGTTTGTTTTGCTCATAGTATGGATTCTTTTGTTTATAATAAACTCTTCTACATTTACTGACGTCTCCCCAGCGCATGCATCCTGACTCCCTCTTCCGACCAGCACGTCTGTGTCACGTAACAGAATACTCTGCCAAAAATGGATGCAGCGGGGAAATTTGGGACATGCCGCGCCACAAATTTTGTTCCTCCCCTGGACTCAATCTCTTTCTCCCAATGGGCCTGCATTTATCCACCCTCTGCTTATAATGGTTTTTCTATTAAACCCCAGCATTTCCTTTGGCAGGCCCAGACGTATTTCTGTAGTGTAAAGGACCCCAAACCCAGTGAGGAACAATGGGCGCGGTTCCTCCTATCGCGTTTAGTTGGCTCAGCCCGCTGGTTGGCAGAGATCCACCTCGCCAGTGGGTACCAGGAACTGTATACAGTCTCGGGTTTCATGGATTTCCTGATCCGTGAATATGGGAGCACGGAATTTGAGCCGGACCTCAACGTATTTCTGAAGTTCACCTGCCCGATCAGCTTAGCCAGTCGTTCCTGGAATACTATGAGAGGAAGCAGGCAAATGTGTCGGCCTGCACCTCTCAGCCCCAGTTTCAGGAGTGTGCAACCGAGGGCTGCACCCGACCAGCCATTCTCCAGTGCCCCACCTGCAGGAAACAGGAAGGAAGGAGCAGCTACTTCTGCTCACAAACCTGTTTTAAGGGCAGCTGGCGAGCACACAAACGGCTCCACAGGCGGGCAACCCCAAAGCTCCAGCCGGAGGCCCAGCAGGAGGTCTCCACAGCGGAGCTGCTCCTGGAGGTTAACGTGGCGACCTCCAGCCCCGAGCTCCAGCAGGAGACCCAGCAGGAAGTCTCCTCCACGGAGCTACACCTGGAGGTAAACGTGGCAACCTCCAGCCCTGAGCTCCAGCCGGAGACCCAGCAGAAGATCTCCACAGCGGAGCTGCTCAAGGAGGTTCACGTGGCGACCTCCAGCCCCGAGCTCCAGCAGGAGGCCCAGCAGGAGGTCTTCTCAAGGGAGCTGCTCAAGGAGGTTCACGTGGCGACCTCTAGCCCCGAGCTCCAGCCGGAGGCCCAGCAGAAGGTCTCCACAGCAGAGCTGCTCAGGGAGATTAACGTGGCGACCTCCAGCCCCGAGCTCCAGCCGGAGGCCCAGCAGAAGGTCTCCACAAGGGAGCTGCTCAAGGAGGTTAACAAGGTGACCTCCAGCCCCGACAAGCAGCAGTCAGAGGTTCGAGAAGAAATCTCCACTCCTGCCCTGTCCATGTCTGGGGTCCATGGGATGACCTCTTCTCAAGCTAGTCCATGTCCCAGTCCAGGTCCAGATTCCTGTCCTAATCCCAGTCCATATCCAGGTTCCTGCCCGAATCCTAGTCCAGTTCCTAGTCCAAGTCCAGGTTCTGACCCTGTTCCTAGCCTACTTCCTAGTTCAGTTCCAAGTCCAGTTCCTGATTTCGTAGCTAGCTACATAGGTCTAGTTTCTGGATATGTGTTTGCTCTCCTTCTCAGTTCGAAGGCTGCTTTGACTCCCAGCTCCCCTTCCAACCCAGCTCACTCCTCTGTCTCCTCCTCTGTCTCCAACCCAGCTCACTCCTCTGTCTCCTCCTCTGTCTCCTCCTCTGTCTCCAGCCCTGTCTCCAATTTAATTTCCAATGCTGTTTCCAACCAAGTTTTTGATTTTGTCTATGGTTTTCGGTCTAACCGAGTTCTCTGTTCTGTTTCCAAGTCTGTCTCGAAGTCTGTTTCCAGGTCTTTCTCAAAGTCTCTCTCGAAGTCTGTTTCCAAGTCTCTCTCAAAGTCTGTTTCCAAGTCTCTCTCAAAGTCTGTTTCCAAGTCTCTTTCAAAGTCTGTTTCCAAGTCTGTCTCTGATCCAGGTGCCAGAGCTGACTCCGATCCTGGTTCCAGAGCACACTCCGATCCTGGTTCCAGAGCACACTCCGATCCTGGTTCCAGAGCTGACTCTGATCCTGCTTTCAGGTCAAGCTCCAGGTCAAGCTCCAGGCCAAGCACCAGGTCACGCACAGCTCCGAGATCCAGGCCAAGCACCAGGTCACGCGCAGCTCCGAGATCCAGGCCCAGTACCAGGTCAAGCATCACTCCGAGCTCCAAGTCAAGCACCAGGTCAAGCATCACTCCGAGCTCCAAGTCAAGCACCAGGTCAAGCATCACTCCAAGTTCTCGACCAAGTTCTCGACCAAGTTCTCGACCAAGTTCGAAGGGACAGCCCGACACGCTCTGCTCTGGCCTCAGGACACTGGACATCGCTAGCCTCAGGTCCTGGGGGGCAGATGTTATGATCCTGCCCAGGGGCCCTGGTCCGCCAGAACGGTCAGAACTTTCGGCGTTTTGGGAGAAGCGCCTTTGGGGGGGGGCTCTGTTAGAGTTTCCCGAGTCGCTCGCTATGCGAGCGGTGGACTCGACTACTTCCGCATTCCACTGCATTCCACTGCGCGCTTTCCAGCGCTATTCAAAAACTCTCCGATAGACATTCCATTCATAAAAACTCACGTGTTGTTTACCTCTGCCATGTGCCTTTTGTTTTCGTTCACCTCATGTCTCCGCCTCCTGTGTTTCCCCATGTGCGTTTATTATTGTATTGCGTCATGTCTCTGCCCCATTTCCTCATTGGTTCTCTGTCTAATGTGATTATCATGTCCAGGTGTCTTTGATTGTGGGTGTGTTTAAAAACCCCTGTTTGTGTCCGCTTCAATGCGGAGTATTAGTATAAGTTTGTCATAGTTAATCATAGTCTGGGTTTTTCATAGTATTGTTGTTCATAGTTCAGTTTGTTAGTATTTAGATGTGTTTAACCGTGCGCTTTGTTCCGGTGTTTCCCAGATCACTAATCTTGTTTACTACAGCCTGGATTACAGTTTGTTTTGCTCATAGTATGGATTCTTTTGTTTATAATAAACTCTTCTACATTTACTGACGTCTCCCCAGCGCATGCATCCTGACTCCCTCTTCCGACCAACACGTCTGTGTCACGTAACAATAACATTCTGGAGTATATGCAAATTGCCATCATAAAAACAGAGGCAGCAGACTTTGGAAAAATTTATATTTGTGTCATTCTCAAAACTTTTGGCCACGGCTGTACATACAGTATTGTGCAAAGGTTTTAGGCAGGTGTGAAAAATGCTAAAAGTAAGAATGCTTTCTAAAGTAGACATGTTAACAGTTAATATTTATCAATTAACAAAATGCAAAGTGAGTGAACAGAAGAAAAATCTACATCAAATCAATGTTTGGTGTGACCACCCTTTGCCTTCAAAACAGCATCAATTCTTCTAGGTACACTTGCACAAAGTCAGGCATTTTGTAGGCATATAGTCAGGTGTATGATTAAACAGTTATAGCAAACAGGTGCTAATGATCATCAATTCAATATGTAGGTTGAAACACAATCATTAACTGAAACAGAAACAGCTGTGTAGGAGGAATAAAACTGGGTGAGGAACAGCCAAACTCAGCTAACAAGGTAAGGTTGCTGAAGAAGTTTGTCAAAAGTCATACACCATAGCAACAAGACAGAAGGTCTTCTACATCAGCAAGGTCTCTCCCTTGCAGAAATTTCAAGGCAGACAGGGATTTCCAGATGTGCTGTCCAAGCTCTTTTGAAGAAGCACAAAGAAATGGGCAACGTTAAGGACCGTAGACACAGTGGTCAGTCAAGGAAACTTACTGCAGCAGATGAAAGACACATCAGGCTTACTTCCCTTCGCAATCGGAAGATGTCCAGCAGTGCCATCAGCTCAGACCTGGCAGAAACCAGTGGGACCCTGGTACACCCATCTACTGTCCGGAGAAGTCTGGTCAGAAGTGGCCTTCATGGAAGACTTGTGGCCAAAAAGCCATACCTCCGACATGGAAGCAGGGCCATGCAAATCAACTATGCACAAAAACACAGGAACTGGGGTGCAGAAAAATGGCAGCAGGTGCTCTGGACTGATGAGTCAAAATTTGACATATTTGGCTGTAGCAGAAGGCAGTTTGTTTGCCGAAGGGCTGGAGAGCGGTACACAAATGAGTGTCTGCAGGCAACAGTGAAGTCCTGGAAGTGATGGCATGGCCCCCACAGAGCCCTGATCTCAACATCATCGAGTCTGTCTGGGATTACTTGAAGAGAGAGAAGCAACTGAGGCTGCCTAAATCCACAGAAGAACTGTGGTTAGTTATCCAAGATGTTTGGGCCAACCTACCTGCCAAGTTCCTTCAAAAACTGTGTGCAAGTGTACCTAGAAGAATTGATGAATTGATGCTGTTTTGAAGAAAAAGGGTGGTCACACCAAATATCGATTTGATGTAGATTCTTTTTCTATTCACTCACTTTGCATTTTGTTAACTGATAAATATAAACTATTAACATGTCTACTTTAGAAAGCATTCTTACTTTACAGCATTTTCCCCACCTGCCTAAAACTTATACACACACGCGCACACACACACACACACACACACATACAGTGGGTATAGAAAAGAATCACCCCCCTTTAAAATAATCACATTTTGTTGCTTTTCAGCTTGAAATGAAGATGGGCACAGTTTTTGTTTTATCCAGCTGTATTTACTCAGTGCAACTAAAAGATAGAACACGAACATGTCAGAAAATTAAAAAAAAAAAAAAAAAAAAAAAAAACAGAATCACTGAGTTGGAAAAAGGATCACCCCTCTCCTAAAAATGATTAAATCAATAAAAACTCAATCAGGTGTAGCTAATCACCTTCTCAATGGCACACAAAGCCATTTGACTTTCAACTGTGATCAGCTGTGGTCATTTTGATTAGCTCAGCATGACAAGAGCTTTCCAGGAGCATTTTGTAATGCAACTGAAGCAAACAATAAACTATGGCTGGCAAGGCACTGTCAAAAGATCTCCGGGATAAAGTTGTGGACAGGCACAAGTCAGGAGATGGATACAAAAAAAATTCAAAGGCTTTATCAATGCCTAGAAGCACAGTGAAGTCTATTATTAAGAAGTAGAAGGTATTTGGTACAACACAGACCCTCCCTGGATCAGGACGTCGCTCCAAACTAGATGAAAGAGCCAGGAGGAAACTGGTAAGAGAGGCTACCAAGAGGCCTACAGCAACTCTGAAGCAGTTGCAGGAATTTATGACGAAGAATGTTCATTGTGTGCATGTGACAACAATATCACAAATTCTCCACAAATGTGGCTTGTATAGGAGGGTTGCAAGAAAAAAGCCACCCACAACTGAGCTTTGCCAAAACGCACCTTGAAGATTCTGAGGCCACATGGAAAAAGGTGTTATGGTCAGATTAATTATTTGGCCTCAACACCAAATGATATTGAGCAGTTGAGCAGTTCTGCAAAGAAGAGTGGGCAAATATCGCAAAGTCTAGATGTGCAAAGTTAGTAGAGACATATCCCAACAGACTAAAGGCTGTAATTTAAAAAAAATAAGGCAAACTAAAGCAAGGGGGTAATCCTTTTTCCAACTCAGTGGTTCTGTTTTTTTAGTTGTTTTTTTTCTGACATGTTGGTGTTATATCTTTCACTTGGATGTTATAAGTTGCACTGAGGAAATACAGCTGGATAAAACAAAAACTGTGTCTGTCTTCATTTCAGGCTGCTAAGCAACAAAATGTGATTATTTTAAATTGTATTTCTTTTCTACACCCACTGTATGTGTAGGTATATATATATATATATATATATATATATACACACACACACACACACACACACACACACACACACACACACACACACACACACACCACAGGTAGTTCCGTTCAGTATAATCACCGTTATAAATTAATCCACTGCCCATAAACAGCTGTAGCCATAGTAACATACAGTTAAACTCACAGCCTCCTTATTAGTAGACAGACACTGTAATTCACACACGCACAGTCTCTCTCCCTCTCTCTCGTGCTCTGTGTGTCTCTCTCTCTGTCTCTCGCTCATTCGCACGCTCTTGATTTAGAGCAGGTGAAATTCTAGATCTAACGACCCAGCTCTCGCTCATTCCACGTTGTGCATTAAAACCGTGTAACGAACACCTAGCTGTGGATTATCCCTTACATATATATACACAGTACTGTGCAAATGTTTTAGGCATCCTATTTTTTCAGTACAAACTTTGTTATAGATTTTTTATTTTATGACTTCTACATTATCAAGTCAGTATCAAAAAACATTTTAGATTCCCAAACATGAGAATCTTCTAGCACAGAATTAAATGTTACAGAAAAATGTTTGTATGTCATTAAAGAAAGCAGCATATTACGTAAGAGACACTTTTCAGATAAAAAACATAATGAAGGCTGCTGGGTTTTGCTGCAAAAATAAGAAGCAAGTGTGGAAGTCAAAGTGTCCAGAAGAACTGTGTCTGGTTCTGCAAGATGCTCAATAAAACTTACCAGCTCATTTCCTTATAAAACTGCACAAATTGTAGCGGAGACTACTATTTTTATTTTTATTTTTTTGTCACACCAAATATTGACTTTGTTTCATTTACTACTGTTTACTGCTTTTATGGAATTTTTTTATGTAGAAACATTTAATTTCATTATTTTCAAGGCATCTTTGCTCTACAGCATTTCTTTGCATTTGTACTGTATATGTAATAGATATTTATATGATTTGTGTATATCTCATACTAAATAGTTTTAGATCTTCAAACAAAATACAACATAAAACAAAGGCAACCTGAGTAAACACACAATAAAGTTTTTATTTTTTACTGAAGCAAAAAAAGTTAAAATCTGGTTGTGCCACCTTTAGCAGCAATAACTGCAACCAAATGCTTCTGATAACTGGAGATCAGTCTTTCATTACTTCTAGGACTAGGACTTGAGTTTCAACTGATGGACTGAAGACCAGACATTCTCCTTTAGGATTTTCTGGTAAAGAGCAGAATTCATGTTTCCCTCAATTATTACAAGTTGCCCAGGCCCTGAAACAGCAAAGCATCCCCACACCATCACACCTCCACCACCATGCTTGACCATAGGTATGATGTTCTTTTTGTGGAATTCTGTGTTTGGTTTACACCAGATGTAACGGGACTCCTGTCTTCCAAACAGTTCCACTTTCGACTCATCAGTCCACAGAACATTCCCCCAAAAGGTTTGAGGATCATCAAGGTTTGTTTTGACAAAATTCAGACAAGCCTTAATGTTCTTCTGGGTTAGCAGTGGTTTTCACCTCACCACTCTTCCACGGATGCCATTTTTGCCCAGTGTCTTTCTGATAATGGAGTCTTTACTCATGCAAGAGAGGCCTGTAGGTCCTTTGATGTTGTTCTTGGCTCTTTTGCGACTTCCTGGATGAGTAGTCGCTGTCTTGGAGGAATTTTGGAAGGTTGCCCACTTCTGGGAAAATTCACTACTGTGGTTTTTTGGAGTCCCACAGTCTTTGTAACACTTCCCAGACTGATGTATTTCAATCACCTTCTTCCTTCTGTCCGTCATTTCTGGAATTTCTTTCAACTTTGGCATATCGTGTTACTGGGTAAGACCTTTTACCCAGCTTCATGCTGTTGAAAAAGTTCTTTTTAAGTGTTGATTTGACTGAACAGGGTTTGCAGTAATCAGGTGATGAGACAGAGATTGCTGTGGATGATGCTCTTAATCAAAGTGATAATCAGCATTTCCTATTTTATAATTCTTTAAAATCTGGCAGTAATGATTTTCCATATGTATATTAGATAATAAGTGTAGAAGAAGGTGTGCGCCTTTCAGTGGAGTTGGAATGAAATCTTTAAATTCTCGGTTTTCACTTTCAAGTGAACTTTAAAATGCTAGAACTTTACTAGCAAGCGAGCTCAGGATTTATTTGTTTGTTTGTTTTTTAAATACTAACTCTGATTTTTATTTTTTTTTTTGGTATGCCTGACAAAATTTCTATGTTTCCACTACAATGTAATAATGAGGAAGTTCTTAGGGAAGATACTTTTGGACACGACATAGCGGTTAGTAGTTTGCGGGTTGAAATTTTTTTTTAATTAGCCACAAACTATCCTGTAAACTGGCAACAGATATGTTTTATTTTATTTATTTTATTATCTAATGGCAGTCTAGTTACACGTAGTCAGCAGCCACGGTTGTGGGGGATTAAGCTAACTAGCTAGCACAGACTATAAGAGTTGCACGTGCAGGGTTTCCACAGGCCAGCACACAAATCAAATCAAATACTACTGTACTTTGTGACTTAAGGGCTCGGCATGGGTGCGCATGCGCACAGGTGATTGTCCTAGCCCCTGGTGGTTAGTAGAGGTTAAATACAACGTATATTAGTAAAATAAAAATAAAAGAATCAGAACACACATTATTTGCCAATGCATTATGTGATCAGAGATGCATAGACATCTGTTTTCTGTCCAAACAACAACAACAACAACAACAACAATAATAATAATAATAATAATAATAATAATAATATGAGAACATGCGGTGTTGGTAAGGCTGTGTGGTAATTCTTGGTAATTCTTTTAATAAGAAGTGTAAAACTTTGACTCAGACTCTCCCTTTCGGTTTTGTAGCTGCAGCCGATTCAAATCCAGACGAGCAGGTTTTTTTTTTTTTTCCTCCCCGACGCCGGGCAAGATGGCGGCGGTAGCGCCGAGATGGAGTAGCCGCTCAGCCTGAGCAGTTTTTTAGACAAAATAGCCTGAATATCTAACTTAAATCTGAAAATAGCGCAGTTTTTGTTTGGACCTTTCAACTTTCGCTAAGTTTTGATATTCTCTGTCAGAATGTTCAAATTCTAGTTATCTTTTACTCTGGTCCAGCAAGCAAACAAGACAGAAAGTATAATGGGAGAGAAGCTAGAACTGAAGCTCAAGTCGCCGGTCGGAGCCGAAGCTGCGGGATATCCGTGGCCATTACCAGTATATGTGAGTATCGTCTGGTTTTTTTGTTGTTGTTTTAAATGTCGACGTAAAAAAAATAATCTCAATTTAAGGAGACAGTAATTTAGTTAATGAATAGCTTTAGAACCAAGCGTATTATTAGCTTACTAGCATCGAGCTCTAGCGTGGTCACGTCGCTCAGCTGTGAGTCTTCCCGTTGTGGTTCGTTAGCAAGCCCGCTCAGGGTTTATTTATTTATTTATTATTTTAATACTAACTCTGTTTTTTTTTTTTGTTTTTGTTTTTGGTTAAAAAAATGCCTGGTAAAATTTCTAATGTCTCCACTAAAACGTAATAATGAGGAAGTTCTTAGGAAAGATACTTTTGGACGTGACCTAGCGGTTAGCAGTTCGCGGGTTGAAATTTAAAAAAAAAAAAAAAAAAAAAAAAAAAAAAATTTGCCACGAACTATCCTGTAAACTAGCTAGAGATGTATTTTACTATATTTATTTTATTATTTAATGGCAGTCAAGCTACGCGTAGTCGGCAGTCACGATTGTAGGGGGATAAAGATAGCTAGCTAGCAAAGACTACATTAACTATAAGGGTTGAATGGCAGTATTTGTGTTAGTTATGTTATATACATATATATTTCCCAACGTGTAAATTAGCTCTAGTCAGTCATCGAATGTCCGACTGGTTTGTAAATCGGTGCTGGTTAACATTTAGTCAAAGCTAACAAAGCTAGTAGGTTATTCCTTCAGTACAAACTGGTTGGATAGCAGCGTAGCACCTGAGCTAACGTTAGCTGATTGTCGTGTTTTGTCTGTAGTAATGGGAGGGTGGAGATAACTGGAGCAGGAATGTTTATCTGATGCGAGTCCATGTCTGAAATGTTCAGAGTAAATTGCATTTGGGAGAGGGGGGGGAAAAAATGCTGTCAGCAAGTGTAATGAGGGATGACAGAAGAGCTTCATATTGTTCCTGTGACCAACAGTGGGACGTTTTTGTTTGCTTAAGCTTAGCCCAGGTCATACAGCCATCACTTCCGGTCAGTTAGTTCTGAAGTGCTGCTCTGTTGGTCTTCACAATCATAATAGTTTGTCCTCCAGAGCAAGTTCTCAAACTTTTTGCAGCCATTTTTTCAGTCACCAGCCAGTTTCCACCCACCAGCCAACTCCTCACCAGCCGGGGAGGGTGAAGGCTAACACATTTCCTCCGAGCCAACCACATCTTTTCAAACTGCTGCTTATTCATCGCACACTCGGACCCCAGTTCACACCTCGCATTAACATGTCCTGTGTGAGCCGATGATTATATTATTATTATTATTATTATTATTACTATTAAGTCAAGTCAAGTGGGTTTTTATTGTCATTCCTCTATATAGCTTGTATACATTGGAACGAAAGGGCGTTTCTTCAGGACCATGGTGCAACACAACCGTACGCAAGATAACAAAGTGTAATACACAAACAACAGTGTGAGACGTGTGCAAGACAATAAATGTACAGAACATGGGCTGTAAACTGTAAGCTATTGGGTAATGTAGCAGCAATATTGGCAGCAAAAACGAGTTCCATAATCGTTTGGGAGGCAGCAGGGTGTTGAGTAATCTGACTGCCACAGGGGAGAAACTGTTGCTGGTGTCTGCTGGTGGTGGCACGGATGCTCCTGTGCCTTCTGCCAGATGGCAGGAGGATGAAGAGTCCATGAGAGGGTTGAGAGGGGTCGTCCGCTATACTGGCTGTTGAATGAGGTGTCGATGGTGCTTTTCAGCTGTCCTCACAATTCGCTGTAGGATCTTGCGGTCGGAGGCTGTGCAGTTCCCGTACCCCACAGTGAGACAGCTGGTCAGGACGCTCTCTATCGTCCCTCTGTAGAAGGAGGTGAGGATGGGAGGGGGGAGTTTGGCTCTCTTCAGCCTCCGCAGGAAATGGAGGTGCTGCTGGGCCTTCTTGGCTAGGCAGGTGGTGTGGAGAGTCCAGGAGAGGTCCTCCATCATGTGCACACCACGAAAATTGGAGCTTTTGACTCTCTCCACAGTTGTTCATTGATGTGCAGTGGTGAGTGGTCCACTTGGGTTCTCCTGAAGTCGACAATCATCTCTTTAGTCTTATCGACATTAAGAGATTGTTGTCTCTACACCATTCTGCGAGCTGGTTCACCTCCTCCCTGTACGCTGACTTATCATTGTTGCTGATGAGGCCCACAGCTGTGGTGTCATCAGCAAACTTGATGATGTGATTAGAACTGAACTTAGCAGCACAGTCGTGAGTCAGCAGGGTGAACAGCAGTGGACTGAGCACACAGCCCTGGGGGGCACTGGTGTTCAATGTACTGGTGCTGGAGGTGGAGTTGCCGATCCTGATGGACTGGGGTCTTCTGGTCAGAAAGTCCAGGATCCAGTTGCAGAGGGAGGTGTTTAAACCCAGCAGCCTCATCTTTATCAGTTGTTGTGGGATGATTGTGTTGAATGCTGAACTGAAGTCTATGAACAGCATCCTTACGTAGTTGTCAGTTATAAGTGTACAGCGCAGGTATGGACTAGGTCTAATGCTGCGTCTCAGTGACACATTGTGGTCCGATCACTCAAATCATATTTGGAGGTGATCTGGGATGCATATGGCCACATCACATTTGCAGTGTGAATGCAAAAACACCCCTGTGCATCTCAGACTGCAGCGAAGGACCAACTAATCAATTCCATCATAACCTTAAACAGAAGGTACGTAATCATCCTGAGACTGTGTGGAAATCATACTGAATGGTAGCGCTCTTGGCATTTTAGCGTAATGGATAAAGATGATGCTATAACAGCAGAGACAACAACAGCTGCTTTTCACTGTCTTATCTCTCATTCATTTATACAGTCCCCTCCAAAAGTATTGGAATGTATTTGCCCCCGTAGCTACTAATTCCCCAAATCTATGAAACTGCATTCATAGTGGGGTTCAGCTGTACTAAATGCAACCAGGCCTGATTACTGCAAACCCTGTTCAGTCAAAATCAACACTTAAATAGAACTTTTTCAACAGCATGAAGTTGGTTAAAAGGTCTTACCCAGTAACACACTATGCCAAAATTGAAAGAAATTCCAGAAATGATGAGGAAGAAGGTTGGACTCCAAAGAACCTCGAGAGCCATTATCTCCAAATGGAAAATCTCAGCACAGTAGTGAACCTTCCCAGAAGCCGACCTTCCAAAATTCTTCCAAGAGCACAGTGACTACTCACCCAGGAAGTCACAAAAGAGCCAAGGACAACATCAAAGGACCTACAGGCCTCTCTTGCATCAATAAGTGTTCATGTTCATGACTCGATCAGAAAGACACTGAGCAAAAATGGCATCCATGGAAGAGTGGTGAGGCGAAAACCACTGCTAACCCAGAAGAACATTAAGGCTCGTCTGAATTTTGCAAAAACACACCTTGATGATCCTCAAACCTTTTGGGAGAATGTTCTGTGAACTGATGAGTCGAAAGTGGAACTGTTTGGAAGACAGGAGTCCCGTTACATCTGGTGTAAACTAAACACAAAATTCCACAAAAAGAACATCATACCTGTGGTCAAGCATGGTGGTGGCAGTGTGATGGTGTGGGGATGCTTTGCTGCTTCAGGGCCTGGGCAACTTGCAGTAATTGAGGGAAACATGAATTCTGCTCTCTACCAGAAAATCCTAAAGGAGAATGTCCGATCTTCAGTCCGTAAGTTGAAACTCAAGCGCAACTGGATTATGCAGCAAGACAATGATCCAAAGCATAGGAGTAAGTCCTAGTCCTACAAGTAAGTGAAAGGCTGATCTCCAGAAGAGTTTGGTTGCGGTTATTGCTGCTAAAGGTGGCACAACCAGATTTTAAATTTCAGGGGGCCATTAGTTTTTCACATTGGCGATAGGTGTTGGATAACTTTTTTTTTTTTTTTTTTTTTTGCTTCAATAAGATATATTTAAAAAAAAAAAAAAAATTGTATTGTGTGTTTACTCTGGTTGCCTTTGTTTTATGTTGTATTTCGTTTGAAGATCTAAAACTATTTAGTAGGAGATATAGGGTTGTGCCGATAGACGATGATATCGCTGATAGCTGATGCCTTTGATGATATGTCAAGACGATATTTGGCTCGTTTTCACACTGTTAACAAACAGTGACAACTGTTAAATACAAATCTATGCTATGTATACAACTGCTGTGTGTACGTAGGTCGTCATGCAGTACATTTTTGGAAAGCTAAGATTCTTGGGATTCGATTGATAGAAACCATTTCAAGATACAATCACAACAGCAGCTAAAATCAACGTCTCGGTCAGACCACCAACATACAAACAGACACTTAGAAAACTGAGGCAACTCACCTGTGAAGGATCATATTAGTCAACTGATCCATAACATCCCGACAAAAACAGTCTTGGCAAAGGTCCAATCAAGTAAAATATTTCATCCAAAACACATTACATCAATAAATACCTACGGACTGTTCCTGCGTCATTTCAAATTACAGACAGACGTGCCAAGTCTTTCACATGTTCGCCGTAACAACTTTAATTCACATGTAACATTACCAATGTCTTGATATAAAAAATGAAAACGACAAGTCAGGGGATGACGTTTTGGAAGTAAATAGTGAATCATATATTGATTCCGAGGCAGAGGCAATGTTTCTGGAGGGAGGAGCCATTACTCTCGACAAATATATATGCTTATTATAAAAACTGTATATATAATAAACATAATATAATTGAGTAAGTAAATTAGCAAGTAATAACCATTGCCCTGTCCCCACGCGTGACAATATCATGTATCAGCCATCTCACAGGCTGAGGGTGGGACGATCTGACTATGGAGAAGATTGCCCAACACTAATGAGATTTACACAAATACAGAAGAAATCCCTTTTACAATACTTTTTCACAGCACTGTGTGATTGGATCACTGGAAACAGATTTTAATAACAGATGTGATCAGGGTCTCAACGTCTAATCTATTTGCTCTCTTCCACATACATGGGCTCAGGCACACATGATTGGCTAGTGTCTCAGTGGTTGACAGGAGAGAAAGACGCCAGCCCTCTCACCCTGATAGCTTGCTCAATTTTGCAGTAGACTGTTACACCAGTTGAACTTAAGTCAGGGTGTAAGGTTCTGATAACGGCTTATCTGACATGAACAGGAAGCACTTATGCTGCATTTGACTACGAAGTTGGAATTATATCATGTTCAAGCTACAGACTGGGGGGAAAAACCATGGACGCTTCCACATTCATATTCTTTTAGTAACAAGCTAGCCAGCTAACCGTGATGGGAGGAAAATGTACATCACTTTATGGTGAACAATATAGTCAGTGTTATAGGTTTAATAAGCGAAGATGTCTGTATGCTGATTGATCAAAAGCAAATATTTGTACATAAATATAACTGTACCTCTGACCAGAGTATATTGTTTCCAGACAGTTCTAGTTTGTCTAAATACTTTTTGATCCACACTGTGCACAGAGATGATTGCGGTGCGGTTCATTTCGTATTGTTCTCTGTGCAACTCTTGTTCCTGCTGTATTCAGGTTGTCCTTTAACTCTTTTCGTGTGTCTGCCACCTTCGCTCTTACCTGCCTTATCATTTGTCTGAGAGCACATTGCTTGGTGCACCTGTCCAGCGATGATTAGTTATGGTTCCATGAACTTTCCACCTGCACATTATTGAACTAAATGTACTGACAGGGATGTTGAAGATCTTTACTATGGCTCTGTAGCTTTTGCATTCCAAGTGTTGTTTAATAATGTTGTCCCTAAGAACTTTAGGAAGCTACTTGTTGTGTTAAATCTTCCCAAACAATGGCAATGTCTTTAATAATACCAGGTTTATATATCAGCATTTCTATCTAAAACTTGATTTATTTTTACTTTTTTTTTATTTTTACCTTTACATTATATTTTTTTTTTTCATTTTTTTTTTCATTGAGTCTGAATACTTTTTCCCCATCAATTTAGTTTTTTAAACATATCTGTTCATGCTTATGACTTATGACTATGCTTACGTTTTGTTCGTATTTATAAGTGCAAAGTCGATTAATTTCCAGCTGTGTGTAGCAAAAAAAAAAATGTGCGAGGGTTTGAGGGCTAGTGAGTGGATCGAGATTCAGTTATGGACCACAAACTTGGGCTGGTGTGAAGTGACCATTTGGACAGAAGACATTTTTTTCCACAGTCTGTACGCAGTTATGTCCTTTTGCATTGTATTGCCTACTTATAGTTCTGTCTGGACAAAATGAATAACAGCCTGCACCCCTCTTTAACCCTTCAGTGCATGCTGCAGCTAATCTTGAGCATTTAATCTCTATTTATAGATGAGTACTGTTTTTTTTTTTTTTTTTTTTTTTTTTTTTTTTTTTTTTTTTTTTTGGGGGGGGGGGGGGGGTTAAATAATACGCATTCCCACTTAAATGTGCTGTCATTGGATGCTGCTGTAAATAGACAAAATTAACTCTCATACTTCGCCAAAACATTGAACTTGGGATAACTTTTTAAAGGACTATGTCTGAGAGTAGCCAACTCGAATAAAATGATTTCATGATCATCCGGTTCATTCCCATTCTGTGTTGTAGACAGACACACCCCTCAAGCAGTGACGGTGATTGGAGCAGATGGAGATATTTGCAATGTGCGTCTAGCTTTGAATTTAATGAGACAAAATGTAGCATGGTGAAAAACCTTAAAGGAACAGCTATACATGTCTGTCTGTCTATCTGGTCATTCTCTTCTGATCTCTCTCATTGTGAAGGTGTTTCAGCCTGCAGACCCTCTGCCCACAGGATGTTGTTTTTGTTTTTTTACACCATTCTGTGCAAACTCTAGAGACTGTTGCGTGTGAAAATCCCAGGAGATCAGCAGTTTCTGAAATACTCCTCTCATCTGGCACCAACGACCATGCTACGATTAAAGTCAGAGATCTAACACCCCCCCTCCCCCATTCTGATGTTTGATGTGAACATCTTGACCTGTGTCTGCATGATTTTGTTCCATACGGAAAACATGGTACAGGTGTTCATATTAAATGTGGGTGTTTTTTTTTTTTGTTGTTGTTTTTTGAGTTGCAAAATATCCGTTCAATCCGTCTGTGTATTCGAGAAGTACTTTTCAGATAAATGCTAATAAATGAACACAATATTTTTCCACAAAGACCCAAGTGACTAGTCCTCCTTGTACTGTTCCCGCTTTCTTCCATGTATTCCAGGAGTACTGGGAGGGAAGGTCGAGAAGTTCATAATATTCTCATCCCTGGCTCATTTTTCTTGTTGCAGAGTACTTTCCACAAATTTCAAAGAATTTTAGATTGGATCAGAATGTCTTAGCTCTTGATGTAAGCTTGGATGCAAAGCACGAATGTTGACTGAGATATTTCAGTCATAGTGACTTGGTTACTCTCCTGAAGGTGTAATTCTGATGTTTCAGCATGATGTTATAAGAATTACCCTGCTTGTCTTCTATTCTCAGGGGTGGGTGTGATTGGGATGGTTATGATTCTGACCACAGTGACTTGTACACCGTATCATGTCTTGACCGAGTGAGAAGTGATGATCTATGGGTGGTTTCCAGCTGATGAAACAGCTTTGGCCCATGACAAAGCTTATGAGTTATGTTTAAGGTGATGGACCTCAAGATTATTCATCATTATAGCAGGAAAATTAACGTCTACTCTGTGTCATAAACGTGAGTCACTGTGAGTGGTACTGTGGAAGTGAGATATGAGTGTGTTTGTGTGTGTGTGAGAGCATGAGTCACCGGTTTACGCTACCATTCACGACGAAGGGCTGTGCCCCGAGTGGCCTGCTTTCTCTTTTTCTTTTTTTTTTTTTCTTGCATGAGCTTGTGTGTGAGCTCTCCTTGCGTGCCCTGGCTGGTGTTATTTTTAGCTCCTGCGCAGGCGTTGCTGTGTGGGAACCGACAGGAACACTGCCCCCTCTTTGCTACATGCGCACGCACACACTCCTCCTACGCACAGCCCCTGTTCAGATTTGGTATTAACATCCATCTCTGCCGACTGATCACAAAAAGATGGATATCCGTTCACACCCGGTATTTTTGCGTCTCGATGCGTCTTCAGTGAATATCTATGATCACGGGTTGCCAAATCCGAAAAAAGCAACTCGATGTGACCAAACACAAAAATACTACCCCGTAATAAGTGTTTCACCTACAAGTCCACCATCCAGCTGAGTTATCTCACAATATCCAACTGCACAGCTGGTGATATGATGTCCTCCTGTACTGTTCATAAACCTGAAATAGCTTTGTTTTTTTTTAATCGATTCTGGATGATTAAATCATTTTTTATGATAAACTGTGAGCAGGGGAAAATATCTCACAATATTTGACAAGCCTGTGGTCAGATCTGTCTGTAAACGCTTTACTCATACAGTCATCTAAACAGTCACCCAAACAAAATGAGAGGAATTTTTTAGTCAGTAGCCTGTGTATTGAGAGCAGACAGGAGTCTCAGGCTGATTATCTGATGATTTGTTTCCGTGCTTTCCGACCATTGACATTAGTATAGTAATTCTGTCTCTTGAAATAATGTTTCTGTTAACACTGTCAGATGTCTGAGAGTACACTGCCAAACTCTGTATCTGCCCCTTCCAAACCCCATACACTTTTTATAGCCCAATATCAAGATCATTATTTATATAATAATAATAAAAGCATAGAAAATATGGTAATATTCCTTAATACAAATCTTTTAATGAAGCAATTTTAACAACAGAACATTTTCTTAAATATTTATTTCACAAAGGTGCTAAAATTGTCTAGGGTTTAAGCTCTGTTAATAGGCTTAACGCCACCTTTATAGCTTAAAGTCCCCATGTCATGGCTTCGTAGCTGTGATTTGATTCCATATGTTGATGTAATTCTTTCTGGAACAGAAAGTCAAGGAAGTAAAAATGTGTCGAACAACCAATAGCATACAGATACGCCACACCACCAAACCTAAACCAAGTTGACAGTAGCTTAGCAACCTAGCTAAATACTGACTCCATGAGCCATGAGTTGTTAAGGCGTTTCTGAAAAGCACCTGTCGCATAACTGCCACTTTGTCCAGTTTCCTTCCCCTTCAAAACGAATAAACTGACCATTTTCCCCTCAGACAAGCAATGGTCAGAAAAGTGAATAGCCTGAGGGAGGACATACAGCAAACTGACACATCATGTTTACTTCTTACAAGCTGCTATGCAAAACCTTCCACCTGGGGATGAAATAGCTCCATTTATTTGGATGACCATGAAGCTGTGACTGGTTAATTTTGTATAATTTTCCGGATAATTAAAAAGTGTGTGTGTGTGTGTGTGTGTGTATTATAAATAATATTAGTATCTCACAAAAGTGAGTACACCCCTCACATTTCTGTAAATACAGCCGTGGCCAAAAGTTTTGAGAATGACACAAATATTAATTTTTACAAAGTCTGCTGCCTCAGTTTTTATGATGGCAATTTGCATATACTCCAGAATGTTACGAAGAGTGATCAGATGAATTGCAATTAATTTCAAAGTCCCTCTTTGCCATGAAAATGAACTTAATCCCAAAAAAACATGTCCACTGCATTTCAGCCCTTCCACAAAAGGACCAGCTGACATCATGTCAGTGATTCTCTCGTTAACACAGGTGAGAGTGTTACTGAGGACAAGGCTGGAGATCACTCTGTCATGCTGATTGAGTTAGAATAACAGACTGGAAGCTTTAAAAGGAGGGTTGTGCTTGAAATTATTGTTCTTCCTCTGTTAACTATGGTTACCTGCAAGGAAACACGTGCAGCCATCATTGCTTTGCACAAAAAGGGATTCACAGGCAAGGATATTGCTGCTAGTAAGATTGCACCTAAATCAACCATTTATCGGATCATCAAGACCTTCAAGAAGAAAGGTTCAACTGTTGTGAAGAAGGCTTCAGGGCGCCCAAGAAAGTCCAGCAAGCGCCAGGACCGTCTCCTAAAGTTGATTCAGCTGCGGGATCGGGGCACCACCAGTGCAGAGCTTGCTCAGGAATGGCAGCAGGCAGGTGTGAGTGCGTCTGCACGCACGGTAAGGCAAAGACTTTTGGAGGATGGCCTGGTGTCAATAAGGGCAGCAAAGAAGCCACTTCTCTCCAGGAAAAACATCAGGGACAGACTGCTATTCTGCAAAAAGTACAGGGATTGGACTGCTGAGGACTGGGGTAATGTCATTTTCTCTGATGAATCCCCTTTCCAATTGTTTGGGACATCTGGAAAAAAGCTTGTCCGGAGAAGAAAAGGTGAGCGCTACCATCAGTCCTGTGTAATGCCAACAGTAAAGCATCCTGAGACCACTCATGTGTGGGGTTGCTTCTCAGCCAAGGGAGTGGGCTCACTCACAATTTTGCCTAAGAACACAGCCATGAATAAAGAATGGTACAAAAACATCCTCAGAGAGCAACTTCTCCCAACCATCCAAGAACAGTTTGGTGACGAACAATGCCTTTTCCAGCATGATGGGGCACCTTGCCACAAGGCAAAAGTGATAACGAAGTGGCTCGGGGAACAAAACATCGACATTTTGGGTCCATGGCCAGGAAACTCCCCAGACCTTAATCCCATTGAGAATTTGTGGTCAATCCTCAAGAGGTGGGTGGACAAACAAAAACCCACAAACTCTGACAAACTCCAAGCATTGATTATGCAAGAATGGGCTGCCATCAGTCAGGATGTGGCCCAGAAGTTGATTGACAGCATGCCAGGGCGAATTGCAGAGGCCTTGAAAAAGAAGGCTCAACACTGCAAATATTGACTCTTTGCATAAACTTCATGTAATTGTCAATAAAAGCCATTGACACTTATGAAATGCTTGTGATTATACTTCAGTAACAGTTAGTAACATCTGACAAAAAGATCTAAAAACACTGAAGCAGTAGACTTTGTGAAAATTAATATTTGTGTCATTCTCAAAACTTTTGGCCACGGCTGTAGTTTATTATATCTTTTCATGGGACAACACTGAAGAAATGACACTTTGCTACAATGTAAAGTAGTGAGTGTACAGCTTGTATAACAGTGTAAATTTGCTGTCCCCTCAAAATAACTCAACACACAGCCATTAATGTCTAAACCGCTGGCAACAAAAGTGAGTTCACCCCTAAGTGAAAATGTCCAAATTGGGCCCAAAGTGTCAATATTTTGTGTGGCCACCATTATTTTCCAGCACTGCCTTAACCCTGTTGGGCATGGAGTTCACCAGAGCTTCACAGGTTGCCACTGGAGTCCTCTTCCACTCCTCCATGACATCACAGAGCTGGTGGATGTTAGAG